>OX411744.1:28155316-29366356 GCA_948252205.1 Orthosia incerta
TCATAAAAAAATTAAAAATTCACTACTACTTTTTGTAAAACTTATTTAAAAAAAAAACAGGGCGTGCTTTTTTTGTTCAAACCTTTTTGAAAACATGCTTGACAATCGCCCTTTCTTTTGAGGTATCATTTACGCGGATATCTTACAAATTATTGAAATTAGGACCTACAAACTAATTTGAGGGAGAAACTTACAATTTTAGGCAGACTCATTAAAACAACATTTGTATTTAAATTTATTTAATTTTCATGTTCAAAATGTCTGCTGTGATATTTAATACAAGCGCGGCTCTGTCTTCTGACTTTTGTTGTTGTTATTTTCAACATCATCTTCAGCTTCATTGTTTCAAACGCTGCATTAATTCTCTCTATCAATTCTTCTCTCGTGTTTATTTCAACATTCGTATACCCCAATTCCTTGTCCCGGCTGCACACGCAAAAGTCCAGCGGGGTCAGATCTGGTGAGCGAGCAGGCCAAGGGATAGGTCCATCTCTGCCGATCCAGCTGTCAGGAAAGCAATTATTTAAGTGCTCCCTTATAACTGAACACGATAAATTGTGAATAAACAATTAATCCGAAACAATAAACCGATCTATAAAATGGGTCCTCGCGAGTCCCTAGGAGAAAATTTAAAGAGATCGATATACTGACTCTACCTTCACTTTATATTTTGGAATGTATTTTGTATGTCCGCAAAAATCGAGGGCTTTTCAAAACTAGGAGTGACTTCCATAATTTAAATACACGCAGTAAGCACGAAATTGTAATACCCAAATTCAGATTAACGAAAACTAGCAAGTCTTTTCTTATAAACAGTATACGCTTTTATAACAAGTTGCCTAAGTCAGTTATAGAACTGACCGATGGAAAGTTCAAAAACGACATCTAACGTGTCCTTATTAAAAAAGCATATTATAAAATCAAGGACTACGTTGAAGATAAAAATTTTGGCTTTAGCTCCTTCTGCGCATGCGGCTTCCCTGGTAACTCATAAACGGCACAAATATATGGATGTCTCTAACTATTCTCAATCTCTTTTTTTTTCTCTTTTAGTTAGACTTTTCAATATTTTTCAATCATCTTTATAGCCCTTTGCTAAGAATAGTTACAGCACTGATAACAGTATTTGTGCCACATGTTAAATTTAGTGTTGTTTTTATTAATTTGTTTTTTTTTTACCTTTGTATAGATTCTTTTACCGAATTGTTTTTTGTGAATGTCTGAACATTGTAGGCTTTCTAGATGATTGTTAACATTTGTTAACTTTTAATTTCGTTTAACATTATTTTTATTGTTTGTTTTTTTTTTTAATTTCGTACGACTTATTGTCGAGCCTACGTTGTCCCCCCATATCCAAGTACTAATGCTGTAACATGGAAATATTGTAAACATAAAATTTAGCCATGGAGTTTCTTGCCGGTTCTTCTCCATAGGAAACGACTAACCCGAACCGTGCACCTTTTGTCGACGTTTTATAAGTGCTCATGTAGGCCTATGTAAAATCAAAAAAATTGATTTTGATTTTGAAACAGAAGTCTATAATTACGTCCGAACTTTACTTTAATTCCAGGGTGGTATACTTCTCGATCCATCGCTACGAACATGGCGCATTCTGGCCCAACCTGCGCCAGTCCAACTTCCAGTACGTGGGCGCTGGCCGAGGCAAAGGATACAACTTCAATGTGCCTCTCAACAAAACGGGCATGACCGACGGAGACTATCTAGCTATCTGGCATCAGTTGTTGCTGCCTATGGCTTTGGAAGTAAGTGAAAGTTTAAAAAGTGGAAATAAGATTATTTACAAAGTAATCTGTGTTTTAAAGTACAATTAAAATACTCAAATTTCTTAGCATGCATCAGTCATTGTAATTTCAACCTTGTTGTCATTGACATAAAGACATCCTGGCTCGACTATCTAAGTTGACATCGACAAGAATGCAAACAGCTATACATAGATATGTCACATAGACTTTTAGAGAATATCAGCTCTAAAAATAAATAAATAAATATTTAGAGCCTTATCTCTGCCACTTATACCGTTAAATTCTAAATCCAGTTGTATCATATTTACGTCCGAGTATTTTATCTTAAAGAATTTTCATAAAATTAGAATTGTCATATTATCATATCTTTTTTATTTCAGTCATACAAGTATTTCTCACCTTGCTCTACCTGTTTTCTTTATTGGAAAATATATAACATCAATGTTACAGTGCATTGGTAGAGTTGGCCGCAAGTCAGTGATAACAAAACCATCATCAGCTGGCCTCTTAATTTATTTAAACTTCTTACTGTGCTAGGCCAGCTTATGCTAAATATGTTACTATAACAGGGTCAAAACAACTGTGCACATCAACAGTCATCGACCCCACTCTCTACCCGTGGGATACCCCGCCTGAGTGACGTCACAGCGCCAAGTATACGGAGAAAAATAATGTATATTAATATTATAAAGAGGTAAAGTTTGTGAGGGGGTAATCTCTGGATCTTCTGAACTGATTTAGAAAATTCTTTCACAAGTAGAAAGCTACATTATTCCTGAGTGTCATAGGTTATAATTTTTTTTTTTTAAATAGAGATCCTTATGAAAATTGCAATAATGTAACCCAAAGTAGCAAAATGTTGCCTATAAAATTCATTCTTTGGCGTGCGCTGAGAAAACTATTGATGATACATCAAAATTATGTACTACATGATTAAATTACTCATTATTACCTACAAAAAAGTCTGGAGAGTATATATCTAACTATCATAGTTAAGTCACAATAGCAGCTTTTGTGTTCTAAATTTGAATTAGATCGCCGGTAGAAACAAAAGTTGGTTACATTCGTTTTGTAGTATAAGCCCCTTTTAACGCGCTCCGGTTACCGGGTAGCCGCTACCGGTTAACCGGCGGCGAATGTATAGCAATATAAGCCGGTACGTGTGAAAGCTTACATACATGGCTAAACACTTCGCCGCCGGTTACCCGGTAGTGGCTACCCGGCAACCAGAGCTTGTGAAAAGGGACTAATTCTTATTCAAATAAAATTAATAGTTTAACAAATTAGTAGGTAGGGTAGGGGGCTACCTAAGCCAGCTGACGGGAGCGAAGCCGCGGGGGTCAGCTAGTAACAAATATAATTAGAAAAATTTGAATAAATTTGTTCCTTAGTAAATAATTTAATAGTACAGGGGGGTGACCATAAGCTCTTAGAGCGGTATCAATTTGATATCGAGTAAGTGACAGATGTATACAAGTCAGATACATGTGTCCCTTTTTCGATCTCTTCACCCCCCAGTTATTTTAACCGAGTAGTATAGTAAGCTACACGACATCTGCTGGCCTCTTAATTTATTCAAACTTTTGAACTAGGCCAGCTCAAGGTTAATATTTTACCACTGACATGCGGTCAACTCTTCCTAAAGTCGTATAAAATATGTTTTTTAAAAATCATTTCATTTCATTTTTGTTACAACAGTACCAACCGGAGCTCATCATAATATCGGCCGGCTACGACGCGGCGTACGGCTGTCCCGAGGTACATACTCTCATATCTTTCTAACATTAGCGTTTTTTATCTCTGTCTCTTTCAGTTCGCCCCCGAACTCGTTATCGTGTCGGCTGGGTTCGACTCGGCCTTGGGAGATGAAAAGGTTTGAAATAAACTAAGAAGAAATCATGTTTGTGGGAGTGTGTGTTTGTCTGGGTGGTTAATGAGCTTGGAATATGGCTATTATGTACTACAGATTTGAGTCTGAAACTGAAAAAGGCACCTACGATGCACGATGTCCAGTTTTCCGATATATTTTTTTCAAGGGTGGGTTTGCACTGCATCCGATCCGAATCCGAGAAATGTCGGTCCGAAGTGGCCGTAGTACTTCTTATAGGGGGGTTATGCACTGTATTCGAACAAATGGATCTCGGATTTGGATATAGATACTGCAGTGCGTAACCGCCCTTACAAGCACAAATCATTGGTAAATATATTTTTTTGTGCTCGAAGGACTGCCAGTTTAATTACAGGCACACATGAGATATATCAGCTTAGTTTCTAGGACGGCAACCCAACTACATACCATTGCTGATATAATAAGCGCCAGATTTTTGGTGAAACGTCATGCGATTTTCAGCCATATGCATACTGTGAGGACTCCTCACCTATTTAGAGATATGTATTTAGTTGTCTATTGCCTAGTTAACTATTAACAAAAACAAACAAAACATCTTCAATTATTTTCCGTTGCTATTCTTATAATAGGCAAGGAGGTTGCCTCTAAATAGGTGAGGATTTGTCACAATACTGACTGTCGATTTTCTGCTCATTATGGTTTAGACACCGCATCACGCTTTCTGATACTGTTGGAGCTATTGTGTACGACACTTCAATACAACAAAAAAATCCATTCCTCATATTGTAGGGTGAAATGGAGCTAACACCCGCAGTATACGGTCACCTCACCCACTCATTGATGTCCATATGCCCTCGGGTGTGCGTCGTGTTGGAGGGAGGGTACTGCCTCGCTTCGTTAGCTGAGGGCGCCGCCATCACGCTCAGGACATTGCTGGGGCATCCACCGCCTGTGTTGGAAGAAGTCCCCGAACCCAGTGACGAGTTAGTATACATTAGAATCATAGATTTACATCTAGAGTTAAGGTTACACTAGTCGAAAATTCTTCCATACAAACGTAGTCTAGGGATTATTCCACTGTTTGACGATGTACGTTCAAAATAAAAAGTGATATCAATTTGTGTCATCATTATCTAGCCCTGTATGGAAGCAAAAAAGTAAAAAAAGAAAATATTTGAAAGTTATGAGCGTCGAAAGTTCCACATTTCGACACTAATTTTAACGCATTTTTGGGCGCTAATAAATACCATAAGAAGACGGAAAATTGCAAAACGGCCTCCATACAGGGATAGATTAGTAGTTCAACAAAGCAAATAATTTTATTTTGAACAGATAGATTTAGTAGTTTGTTCATGATATCTAGACTGCCAAAGGTCTGTTTATAAAATTTCGCGCGCTCGGTTTCGTCCTAAATCATTATCCATTTCGCTACAAATTTGCAACAGTGTGTATTCGTACGCGAACTAGCTTCCTACTGCTCATCACAGCATCTATCTCTTCCACACGTGTTGTCGGTTGATATAAAATGCATTTTAACCTCGCGCACAAAATAGTTCGTGCCATCGACTAGTGTACCCTTAAACTTTCATCCTGGCCGTCATATATCATATTTTACACAATCCATTCATGGACACGGTCATCCATCAATCAAATGAGAAGCGGTATGGATAGGTAATTAGCTAATTTGTATTTCTCTAGCTTCTATAATGTATTTCGTTACGATCGGTAAAACAAAAATCGGGTTTAACATTGTCTGCAAACAATGGACTTTGTTTATTTATATTGAAGGTTCAAGTAGGCACGGTTATTGCCACGCTTTTCAAAACGTTTCTTTATTGACGCGGGTTATTCCTGTTCTCTCGTTCCGACAAAACAGTCAAAAATGTTACATGCCTTCTTCTGCAATCTAGTATTCAAAACTGAACCTATTACCCCACAGAATAAGAGACACAATCCTAAACTGCATATACGCACAGAAGCCGTATTGGAATTGCTACAACTTCCAGCCGACGTACTCGACGAGCGGCCCGCCCAACGTGTGCGATGAAGCGAAAGAGAAGCATACGGTTGTAGTGAAGTGGGAGGGAGATGAGACTAGACCTGACACCTTCGCTACGAGGGACTGTTATCCGCTGCAGGATGATGATACGAAGACGAGGATCGCTGAGAGATTGAATCATCTAAGAATAGGTGAGGTGATATCCGAAATAAAAATCTATCCGTAACTGCAACCGAATCCGATATAGAAATTTCGGATAGAGGCGGCGTCTAAATGAGACACCTGTCATAACACACGTTTTTCTGTCCAGCCGAGCTGAACTACTAGCCGCATGTGTCAAATAATTACCTATTTGTGTTTTACTTTTACAATTTCTTACAAATCTAATATCAGTAACCGAAACCTAACGAATAATCCGAAACCGGTATAATATTATTTCCATATCCATAACATCCCTGGTGTAAATGTGAAATTAAAGTTGTTTTTAAACTGTTGTTTTAGAACAACTTTAAAGTTGTTTTAGTCATTGTAATTTTAATAGTTTTAATTAAAACTGGCGTGCTTAAAATCCACGAATACGCAAAGTCGAATTACTGCTCTCGAGGGGAACCTATGCCTGAGCAGTGGGAATCGTCATAATAATTCACTAATATATTTGTTGTTACAGTCACTGATCTGTCGATACCGCAATACACAGTGGGATACATCTACGACCAAGCGATGTTGAAACACAAAAACATTTGTGAACCGTGAGTATCCATACATTATGATGAAGAAAATTACAGTACTCCCCAATTTTCTTAGTCGCTCTGAAGTTGGGCTTTCCGATGCGCAAAGCATCACGCTGTTTTAGTAAGAGATTTACTATTGCGCAGCCATTGTAGCCAATTTCAGAGCGGCCAAGAAATTTTCGTCAGCGTTAAAATTCAAATTCAAACATCCACTTAGAATTATATTCCTAACCAAGAGTACAAATTCTATACGACAATATTGAACACTTAGATAAATTGAACCTTACGTACATAACATAAGAGCTCACATTTCAGCGGACACGTGGTGTGCCCGCAGCGAATCATGAGCAAACATTAACGTTACCGTGACTTCGGTCTACTAGACAGAGTACATCCGTTAGCCTTCACTATAAATTGAACCTTATGTACATAATATTAAAGACCAAATTACAGCGGCCACGTGGAGTGCCCGGAGCGAATCATGCGCATACACGAGCGACACCGGGACTTCGGCCTGCTGGACAGAGTACATCAGCTACCTGCGAGAACTGCCACGGACGAAGAGATATTAGCCGTGCATACTGAGAAGCATTTGAACAGGTTTGAATTTAGTTTAGTTATCCGAATGCTGGGCAAAGGCTTCCCCCAAATCCTTTTAGGGTTTTTTTTTCTGACTTTAGTTTACCTTTGTGAAATGTAATTGTATTGAAATAAATGATTGAAAATAAATTAAAATGAAATGGAAATAAATAAATTAAAATGAAATTGAAATAAATAATTTAAAATGAACTAAAATGGAAATAAATTATAAAATGAAAACACAAAAACTCAAGTGACATTCAGCCTGATGAGCCTTCCCACAGCTGCCGAATTTGATCTGTCTGCAATCATCCTTATATAAATATGACACGATATCTTGCGAAAACACCCCGATTCAAACAGTAAAACACCCATAACTTTTGAACCGATTTTCATCAAACAGCTAAAAAAAAACTCTCGATAAAGTCAAAAACTAAATCAAATTCGGTCCATCCGTTTAGGAGCTATGATGCCTCAGACCACAGATACACACGAAAAACTTATAACACCCCTTTTTTTCCGTCGCGGGTTAAAAACTCACAAATGGGTTTCCTTTTAAAAGTCGAAAGTTGAAGATTATAAATTGTATTTTCTCTTTTATAGACTAAAAGAGCTGGCCTCAACGAATCTGAGAAACCTCCACATGCAGAAGAAGGCATACGACTCTGTGTATTTTCACCCAGACTCACTGGAGAGTGCGTCGGTAGCCACTGGCTGCGTTTTACAGGTAACTTACTACCCTACCTTGCTACCCTAAAATTATTGATGTTTTTTTTTTCATTATCCTCCTGTTCTGCCGCGTAAAAGTCTAAAATTATCCCGATGGAAGATATTCCCGGGATAAAATAAAATTTATAAATTATTCACTAATTCCATTTTCATAATTCTCAAACACAAAATCATTTGTTTCAAATAAACCACCTAAAAGGTACTTTTGGGTTGTCAAGCAACAGATGAAGCTAGTTCCACATTCGCAAGCTTCTCTCTCTCCATGGAGAACATTCAAAAACAAATATTATTCGTACAGATGGTAGACTCAGTTCTCTCAAACGAGGTCGGCAGCGGCGTCTGCGTGATTCGACCACCCGGCCACCACGCAGACGAAGAGATACCCAGCGGCTTCTGTCTGCTGAACAACGCAGCAGCCGCTGCCAAGTACGCCATACAGAAGCACGGGCTCAGCAGGGTTATCATACTTGATTGGGATGTTCATCATGGGAATGGAACGCAAAGGATTACTTATGATGACAATAAAGTGAGTTATTTTCATTTTTAGCCGACTTCAAAAAAAGGAGGAGGTTCTCAATTCGTCGGCATCTTTTTTTTTAATTTTTATGTATGTTTCCCGATTACTCAAAGACGCCTGGACCGATTTGAAAAATTCTTCATTCGTTTGAAAGGGTATAATTCACAAGTGGCCCCCCATGGTCATCAGGTCAGGATATGATGATGGGATCCTAGAAAAATCGAGGGAACTTGGGCGATTTTGGTATTTTCATCAAAAATGCACTTATTTGCACTCAGAAAGTATCATTAGGTGACGTGGAACTGCTGAAGGAGACCTCAGATGGCCACTGAAGCTCCTTAATGCTATGTATGTCACGGGGATAAGATATCTCGAATAGTTAACCGAATATGATGAAGCAAATACTTATAAATAAATGGTACTGATGAAAATGGTACCATTGAACTCATCTGACGATGAAGCCGGAAGGTAGAAATAAAACAATGTATCCTAGTCGTGTTTTGGCTTATTAGAATCGTCATAAGATGCACTTTTGCTATAAATGAGAAAAGAGATTAATAAAAAACTTTTTAACAAAAAATCAAACCAACTTCCAATTTTTTGTTAAAAAGTTTTAATTTCTCAAAAGAGAAAAAGGATGCCTTATAGGATTACTTCGTTGTCTATTTGTCCATGTGTCAAGACCTTTTTCTCAGAAACCCGAAGAGTTATCAAGTTGAAATTAATATCATATACTCAGGTCTGCAATCCTTTGGAACTGTCAAAAACCAAACTTCTAAATCAATGCAGTTAAAAGATATGGTCGTTAATGCCGCATTTTTGACACTCGCAAGGGAACTAAAACCTATACAGTCTTATTAATAAAAATGGCGTATTCCCAGCTTACTCCGAAGTTACTCTTGGACTAGCTAATCCCGGAGTAACTAAGGATTAACATAGATCTAGCAATGTTATTAATAAACATGGAATAACCTCGGACTAACTATTAATTTCTTAGTCTTGGATTTACGCGTAAGCTCTGGCAACCCAGTTGAATTTAAAAGTAAAAAGAATGAACTAGTGAATGAAAAATAAGCAAGTTGAAGACATTTTGTAGAAAAAAAAACTAAAAATGACATCTGCCATAGAGATTTGACGAATTGAGTTGAAGGATCCCTCCTTTTCAAATTATCGTATTACCTTTAAACTTAAAAATTACATAAAATGATGATTAATTAATTAATTAATTTGTAATTTCGTTGACTAAAGCTAAACAGCTGCCAATGACCTTATTTTTTTTAAAGTTCCACATCTACGAAATAAAAAATCAGAGTCTATATAATAATTGTGGTTGCGAGAGTTTTTGGCGGGATGTTTTCGAGTGTAGTTCAGCGGCTGTTAATATTATTTGCAAATTGATTCCTAGAGGATATTGTGATATTAAATTGGTGTAGTTTTATGTCTCAACTGTCTACGCAACTGGTCAATCTGTGAAAGCATTGACAGAAGCGATCTCGGGATAGTGGAGCGGAGAATTTTATTATAGTATTGACTACCTCCCGCAAAGCTTACTGGGAAGGCTGACTTGATACAATTTGCTGCCAAATACTCCAAAAAACATTAGAATCTGTTGCATCCGCATTATAATGCATACTAAAGAATTCAAGAAGGATATTATGCACTGAACACGAGGCGGTATGGTCTAAGACCTTAGCCTGCCCGAATAGGGCGATGCAAAAAAATTAAAAAAATTATGGTTGCCATAGTTTCACTACTCTTATTCCGACCTTAAACTAGCTGGCACCATGGTTTAACTTTTAGTCCGAGACTAGTGTCAGATTAGTATAATCCCTCCTTATTCCGTGTTTATTAATACGGTTTTTTTTTAGTACCAACCTAATGCTTGGAATAAAGTTATTCTTACCTTAGTCCACGTTTATTAATAAGACGGATAGGGTACTTCCCGTTGACCTAGAATCAGTTGACAAGAAGCAATGTTCAAGTAAAGGAATAAGTCCTATTTGGTTTTTAGGGTTCCGTACCCAAAGGGTAAAAACGGGACCCTATTACTAAGACTCCGCGATCCGCCTGTCTGTCTGTCTGTCCGTCTGACACCAGGCTGTATCTCGTGAACCGTGATAGCTAGACAGTTGAAATTTTCAGAGATGATGTATTTCTGTTGCCGCTATAACAACAAATACTAAAAACAGAAGAAAATACATATTTAAGGGGGGCTCCCATACAACAAACGTGTTTTTTTTGCTGTTTTTTGCTCGATATTAATAACGGAAACAGGTAGACGCTTGAAATATTCACAGAATATTTAGTTGTATATTCACTTCAAAAAATAGTCATCATCTGCCTAGCCTTTTCCCAACTATATTGGGGTCGGCTTCCAGTCTTACCGGATTCAGCTAAGTACCAGTGTTTTACATGGAGCGACTGCCTTTCTGACCTCCACAACCCAGTAACTGGGTAACACGGTACCTCTTGGCAAGACTGGTGTCAGATCTCAAGCTTCTGACTACCCGTAACGACTGCCAAAGATCTTCAAATGACAGCCGGGACCAACGGCTTAACGTGCTTTCCGAGGCACGGAGGAAACTCGGTATGTTGAAATGGTCACCCATCCACGGACCGACCTCGTCAAGCGTTGCTTAACCTTGATGATCGACCCGTGCGGCTGTTATTATTTAGCCACGAGCTCTCCACTTCAAAAAATAGTAATGATAAAATTAAAATAAAATGAATTAAGGGGGGCTCCCATACAACAAACGTGATTTTTTTGCCGTTTTTTGCGATAATGGTACGGAACCCTTCGTGCGCGAGTCCGACTCGCACTTGGCCGGTTTTTAATGACACCATAATTTATTTTGTAAGAGTTGCCCACGTTGATGATATTGTCATTGACTTCCATTCTAAAGGAACCGTTAAAGAAAAAAAACTATTTTATTTTTATTTATTGACCTTCCCCTCAGATCCTGTACATGTCGCTGCACCGCTACGACCACGGCATGTTCTTCCCGAATTCGAAGGACGCAGACTACAACGCCGTCGGCGCGGGGAAGGGGGAGGGGTACAATGTTAATGTGCCCTGGAACTCGGTATGTATGATACGTGCTAAAGATTATGTTCATTGTCACAAAGTTAATGAACTTTTATACAGTCACTAGCTTCTACCAGCGGCTTCGCCCGCATGAATGTCGAAAATTATCCCAAAGGGATTATATTCCCGGAATAAAAAGTATTGTATGGGCTATTCCTGACTATAATCTATCTCTGTGCTAAATTACATCCAGATCCGTTTAGCCGTTCTGGCGTGAAGAAGTAACAAACATACAAACACACACACTCACAAAATTTAGCCTTTATAATATTGGTAAGATAAGATAAGATAGACATAAGCACGCATGTGTGATCTCGTTTCCTCGTAAACCTCGCAAGTTTTTCTGCCTGTTGTAATAAAACCACAGAACAAAAAAAACGCCTACTACAATAGAAGTCGCAAGTGGGCGGGGCCCGCGTACCCCGAGTTTTGCTCAGTTCTGCATATGTTTCCTTCCGCGCACACACTACGCACATCAGTCTTGGTTCAACCGTAACGGTGACAAAAACTTGAAAAAAAATATAAAAATGCCTTATTGTGCTGTTTTAGAATGTAAACACGATAGCAGAACCAAAAATGTATCAAATGTAGGTATATCTTACCATCGGCAAGTCTTAATTTATTTTATTTCGATAAAAATGTAAAAACAATATTTTATTAAACAAGACAAGTAAAAGTTGATTTTATGGTGTTAAATTTAAGGTCTACTTTCTTTAAAACTCAAACATTGATCTCGAAGATTCCAACTATGCACATGTCACATTCAGCTACTCAATTAGAGATTACCAATATCGATAATGAGTTATCGATACTTTAAACTTACAATATTCGAAAAAATCTTCTTACGCGCGAAAAACATAACCCTTTCCTTGCAGCCGTGTAAAAGTAAAGATTACGACGAATTGAGAACGTCCTCCTTTTTTGAAGTCGGTTAAAAATCTACAAAGTGCAATAATAATAACACATGAACATATAGAACCTCTTTCTTTTTTTAAGTCAGTTAAAAAGTGGCTTATGTGTTAGTCGGAAATTTAAGATCTACTGGTGTATAGACCAAAATTTCAACAGTTCGATAAGGCGATATATACACCCCAATGCTAACGCAGTACTGGCCGTGCGCCCGCTCGAGTCCAAAATATCAAAATTGAACCTCCTTTTGAACAGTTTTGTTTGCAAAATATTATTTGATTTACGATATGCTATGTTAGTTATGAAGAAATACCAGCCATAAATTTTTCTGTGTAAAAATATTTTTAAACATCCAAGTCGTTATGGAGGAGTTTCCAAAAGTTGCGAAAATTATCGTGTTGTTAATAATTTTTTTAAAGCAAAACTATTAGTTACACGTAAAAACCTTGTGTTCAAAATTATGTACATGAATCAGTAATATTTTTTTTCTCATACCTTTTAACCTAGCCGTTACTAAGGAGTATGCTTTAGAAAGTTGCCGTTTTACGGCACTAAAGCGTATGTAGGCCCTTAAGGAGTTAGTCAAGCTAATCATAATAAGAGTGTAGCCGCAGCCGAAAGCGTAAGCTTCCCATATCAGTAGGACGTATTGCATTTGTAGTGTAGTCTATCGCATCATTAATAATAGTACACCAAAGACTACCTAAAGTACTGTATTTCCTTTCATTTTTTAAATCCATCCAAAGGTTGTCTTGAAAAGATCGCTTTTAGCGATAAGGCCGCCATTGTGTCACCCAGTGTAATGTTTTCTTGGTCTATACTTTCTGTAACTTATATGGTGTACATAATAAAGAGTATTCTATTCTATAATTCTATTGATAGAAAAAACACCACATACAATCATTTTCAAAATCGGATCAGTAGTTTACCATAAAATATCTTAATTATTCTTTCTATAAATCGTAAGTATTAGAATAAATTTATATAAAAACTTGATTACAACCATAATAATATTTATCGACTCTAGTTATTGACTGTATTTGTTTGAATATAAAACGGGATGTCGATAAATAAGCCAACGACAGTGGTACATCCCTACAGGAGGACGGGTAGTAATGACCTCATTTTGCAAATATAAATCTTATCATTAACGAAATACGGCTTTGAATTGAATGCATTTATTATAGTGACATCTAGCGGCGGGTAGCGTAACTTGCTCATTAAACTATTCCGTGTACGCTTTAAACGGAAAAAGTAATAAATACTCAAAACGTGTAGACAATAAACCAACTCTATGGTCATAAAGCTGTGGTTTATTTTCAAATAAGCGACGACTGACATATTTTCTACTTTCATCTAAAAATTAAACTACCAATCACACTAAAGATTTCTTAGTGTTATGAAATACAATTAATCTGTATATGTGTGAGTTTGGGTACGCTGGTTCCGATACTAATGAAGCTATATGCGACTTCTACTGTCTTCTCTGTTCTGTGAATAAAACCATGTCATCAATACATATAATAAATAGTCAAGAAATAAATGTCATACTAAAAACATTTTATACCAAAATTAATACATTAGTTAAAAAACAATGACACAAAATCGATTTTATATAATATTTATTGTAGATTGACTTGCGCTTGACCACTATCTCACCTGATAAAGTAGTTCACTTTTAACAATCCTAAATGACGTTTACACCATTATCACATTACTAGCTGTCACCCGCGGCTTCGCTCCCGTCAACTACCACCCTACCTACCTAACCTACCCTATCTACCTACCTACTCTACCCTCCATAAATGATTGTATGCAACGCAAGCAATGGAAGCTCTCAAAAAGGAATAATGTTGCCCGTTTTTGTATCATTTTTCATTTATGCTCCGCTCCTATTGGTCGTAGTGTGATGTTATATACCCTATAGCCTTCCTCGATGAATGGGCTATCCATCACAAAAATAATTTTCCAGGAGATTATCCGCGTTCAAACAAACAAACAAACTCTTCAGCTTTATAATGTTATATAGTATAGATTAAAGTCTATTTTCATTCAAGTTGCACCAAAGCCCATTATAGCTTACATTATTCGTATTATTTACAGCGCGGCGTAGGCGATCCAGAATATTTGACAGCGTTCACTAAGGTGATACTACCGATCGCGTACGCATACAACCCGCAACTAGTCATCGTGTCGGCGGGCTTCGACGCCTGTGTGGGAGACCCTCTTGGAGGTAACGTAATCTATGCTAATATTGAGAAAAAAAAACCTTATTACCAAAAACAAAAAAAAAGTGCAATGCAGTTGGTGGCAAATATTTTAGTTCATCATTTATCTCAGATTTTATGGCACCAAATGCGCCAAACAGATGTACACGCACAGAATGTTCGTCACTAAAACTCTCATAAGATAGTTCCTGTACATTAAAAAAAGAATTTTCTAAATCGGTCCACAATTGACCGAGAAATTGGTAAAAAGAAACAAAAAAAACATAACATTAAGTGGAACATAGAACCTCCTTCTTTTTGGAAAGTCGGTTAAAAAGACGAAGAGCAAGATATAACATACATACCATGTCTCAACAATTCATAACTATAACTGTTCCATTTTAATTTTAGGATGCAAAGTGACACCGGAATGCTACGGCAGGATGACTCACTTACTGCGCGGCTTAGCCGGAGGTCGCGTCATTCTGTGCCTCGAAGGAGGTTACAACATCACCAGCATCTCCTACTCCATGACAATGTGCACCAAAGCTCTCCTGGGTGACCCCATACATAACCACTACGACCCCAAAGCCCCCTGCTCATGGCCGGCCTACGACTCCATACAAAACGTTATAAACACACACAAGAAATACTGGAAATGTCTAAAGTTCCAAGTCGCGTTACCAACAGAAACAGTCTTAGAAACACCCCCACCATCCAGAGGACTCGTCATAGAAAATGAGCTAGAAATTTCCGCTTGCAGTGAAGATAACTCACTCCATAACGAATCGGCCAAGTCAAGTGTAAGCAACTCGGAAACGTCACTTGAAGCGATCATGGGAAATTTGAATTTAGAAACGAAATGCTCAGACGGTATCCACTGTGGCTCAGATGATGAAAATAACGGAAAAGATGACAAACCAAAACCCTCTAGCAGTACCGATGGCGTTACCGGTGGGAGCAGCTGTAGTAAAGAACCATCGAGTTCTAAAAAACCCGCGCAAACTTGCGAAGCAGCCATTAGTTCGGGAAAAACGGCAACTTTAGTCGATTATTTGACGGAGAACATGCAATCGATAGTCGATGGCGATATGTTTGCCGTGATACCTTTGACGTGGTGTCCGCATTTGGACTCGCTGTACACATTGCCGGATGAAGTGAGGTTCGAGCAGGGAGTCAAGTGCGTCGACTGTGATTCTACTGAAGAGAATTGGGTGTGCCTGCATTGTTATGTGGTGAGTATTACCTGCTTGACAGCCATAATAGTGACTGATTTATATTATTGTTTGATATAAAAGCAAGTGGCCTACTGAATTGGCTAGTTGTGAACTTGTGACCATTCGGACATCTGCAATATATCAGAGACATTGACAATCTGTTAACATCCCAGTGGCAAAATTGTTTCTTGTGCCTGGAATTACGCCAGCGAATTCGGTAATCATGCTCTTTAAATTGGGACTCAGCAACGGTGTTCGGAAGCAGAAATAGGCAGCTCCTTTTTAGGATGCCGTACCTAAGTAGGAAGCCCTATTGCTGTTACTCACGTGTCTCTCTGTCCGTCGTCTGAATTTTGTTCTGAATAATTTTTTAACTTCCCATTGACCGACGAACTTGAAATTTGGGGATTATGTTTATTATTACGTATACTTTACTAACAAATACCAATATATTGATAAATCAGATTTTCTTTGGTACAGAACCCTAAATGTGCGAAGTCCGACACGCGCTCAACTGGTTCTTTTTTATTATCGTTCTATTACTGTCTACTAGCAAAACTATGTGCCCACAAAAATTATGAATTGTTAAAAAATCTTCTATATCTTTTTATTTTCAGACTGCTTGCGCACGCAGCGTCAACGGGCACATGCAAGCGCACTGCACAGCCACAGACCACGCACTAGTGTTGTCTTTAGTCGATTTGTCAGTGTGGTGCAACGTCTGCGATGCGTACGTCGACAACTCGCTGCTGTATGACGCAAAGAATAACGCACACAGGTGCAAGTTTGGGGATGACATGCCCTGGTGTTATAAGACTGATATACATATGCAATAAAGTATTTACAGGACTATGAGAGTATATATTAAGAGGGTGTGGATTGTATACACGGGAAGTGTGATATCATTGTATAATAAAGGACCTGTGTCTATTTAAAATTAATGTTTATCTGGACAGATAATTTCATCTTGCTCGATTCAATAGATCTTCATAATACCTGCACCGGTAAATTGATGTTTTACTATATCACTCTTTTTCTCTTATACTTATTAGAATTAGCCATTGCAGTCTTAAAGGCAGTTAAATAATATTGATGTTTTTCACACTTACAATATTGTAAGAATTTTATATTTAAATAGTCGTATTTATTTTAATAATCGTTAACTTACTAATGTATGTTATTGATTTAATTTTTGTTAGTCGTAAAATTAGTTTTAGTGTTGTTTTTTCAAACATTCCAGTACCTAACTCCACTAAACCGTGGATTTTTGAGTGTTACTGTATTTTTACTGATTAATTAGTCGTTATGGCCTTGAATACTTATGTATTTACTAAAATGCTGGACATAAAAGTAGTATCAATACATATCTAATCTTATCGCACTTGAGTTAGGGTGAAACCACATAAGTACAATATCATGGCCATTATTACACCCTTGTATATTTATGTAAATAATAACATTATTTATACTTCGCTATATTTTTATATCTTATGTTTTATGTACCTTAGACTAATCGGCCAGTTTTTTATTATAGGTGTGTCAATAGTTACTAACATTTTCGTAGTTAAATCGGTGTTTTTAATATCTGTATTCAACAGTAAAACTAACTTGTAAATTGTTTCTGAACTCGATTCGATGTTTATACAAATGATCAGCTATTAATGGTTTTTGACATAAATGCACAAACAACGATAATAATAATGCACACTAATCTTCTGCACGAACCGGGGATTGTCTTTGGGTGCAGTTGCGCATTGCATACAAGGATAATCGTCGGTTGGTGTCACATTTCCTGATACATGCCTAACGGGGCCTCTGCGAGTTAGCTGCGGCTCCTCGCACGCCTTTCAAAGGGCCCTCTGCGAGTTAGCTGCGGCTCCTCGCACGCCTTTCAAAGGGCCCTCTGCGAGTTAGCTGCGGCTCCTCGCACGCCTTTCAAAGGGCCGCAACCCTAGGGTCCCGAGAAAGTAAAAAAAAAAACTAAAAAAATGCACACTAATCTTACAAATATAAATGTTGCCATAGATGTTCAATCATATAGCAAATAAACTTGAAACAGAAAGATCAAGTAAGACGACAAAAAAAGTCAATGGAATTAGACATACCTTTTTATTTAGTACAGTAATGTAAAAAACATTCTCACAAAAAAGTAAACCAACTTCTTTATTGTTTTGCTATTGAAGTTGGTGTATATTTTTGTGAAACAGTTTTTATTTCTCTCTTTTTAGTTTTAATTTACACATTCGTGCTGTTTGTCGCTAAGGAGTTCGATTTTATGAATCAAATCTTGAAAACTGCCGAACCAATTTTGATGAAACTTGCACATTTTTCTTTCCTAAGTTGAGAGATACTTAATCCAATTAAAAAAAGAATTATTACGATCCGATCACTAGTTTCGGAGAAATGCGTGGACAAAAATAAATACATTCACTTATGAAATTTGGCACTAATGTTTAGAAGCCCAAATAGAGTAACAATGTGAATCTTGTGCAATGCCAACAATATTTAATACAAACTTATTTAATTGACGACCACCTTTTTTTTGAAGTCGGTAAAAGCCGAACAACTTTGCGCACTGAATATGCGGCAACACTGATCAAAACGACAAGGCAATCGAAAAGTTCATATGCTATAGGATTTTTACAAACTAATATAATAATTAACCATAACTAAAAAAAAAAATTGATCTTTTACGATAAAATATCTTCATATTGGTACAATAATAGTTCGATATCTAACCATACTTATTAATTTTACCATTCATAAATAATAATTGGCAGTTTTGCTTGCCAAAGAGTTGCTCATAACTAAAACCAATGATGTATTAACAAAACAAAAATAAACTCATAACATGTTACTCATATTCGTTTTCTTTATTAAACCCAAATTGCTGTTTAGCAGAAGCGAGCTGGGTATTCGTGCATCTGGCTAGTAAGGGTCAAAGCACACTCAAACAAGCGCGTTAGCGCGGAGTCGAGTCTAAAAAGGAACATAGCATATTAACCCATATCTTTAGAATGTAATGTCAACATTCCTATCAATGCGAGAAAGAATGCAAAAAACAGTGTATTACCCCCAGTGCGTCAGTTCCCAGTGTTCCTGTAATGTTGAAACAGGATTAATCCAAAAGTCTCCTCTCACATTGCTTCGCCGAGTGCTAAGTGGAAGTCCCATGCTTTGAATTGAAGCTTGAAGATGTTCTCTTGCCCTGTAAATTGTACAATTTTTATGAGAACATTGAAACTACTAGTTCCAGTCGTCAGTTAATGTTTGTCAGTCTTTAGTCGATTATTCATTGACTAAAGCACATCACAAATAATTTTTTGACAACATGTCCATGTAAATTAAAAAAAAAGAACTGTCAGTGTCAAAAATACATCAACAGAAGGAAGAGGTGCCCGTCCGTCCCAAAAATGTTTTTTACAATATTAATTAAAGATCTTTAAAACGAAGCTACTTAACTATATACCAGATAAATGAAAGATTAACATGTTCTTAAAGTCCGAAATACTCAAAGCGATTTCATTTAGGAATCCTGTAAAATTACCGTTTTCGTATTGGGTGTTGGTATTTCTTAGGTTTGTGCTCACGATCCTGCCGCAAGGCGGTTACATACACCCAGACGAGTTTTTTCAAAATGTTGAGGTCATCGCAGGTGAGTTTTTCCAATACAATTAAATTATTTTAATTTACATTTTGTGTTAAAAACATACACAAAAAATATTTTATTTACCGGCGATAAAACAACTATCTTTGTGTGAGATCTTATAAATAATATAAAATATACTGCGCAATAGAGAGAAATTTTAATTAATTATTATAAAAATTATCTTGTTTAAATGTGGGGTTAAAACAAGATAGTTTTTATAATTAAATTCAAGAAATTATATGTAAATTCAAACTAAGTAAAATAAATGGAGTCTAAAGTTATTAACATATATTATATACAATTGAATATTCCAAAAAAGTAAAAAAAAATTACAAATTCAAAAGGGAGACAGCAAAAAAGCTCATTGTGCAACAAAAAATTTGTCAACATCATTGTCAATGGGACACCTGCCCAGAATACTGGCAGCATTGCTATGATATATGGCAATGCTGATTCTCTGGCCGAAGAAGAGGTCACGTGATAAGTCGATGAGCATTGTCCTAATTTCTCGAAAAACTTGATGCACACTCGGACCCCATGGATCCAATGTTTCAAACCCAAACGGCTCAAACATATAACTTCCAATAAGGTTGTTATATTTGCGCCGTTTGAGGTTTTCTGTACCGGCATCAGCCACCCCAGCACAGCGATTTGAGTCTTAGACCATTTTGCCATAAAATGAGAAAATCATATTTTCCTTGGAATGTAGAATTAGGATAGATAGAATGACTTTTATGACCACTATTTTCTACTCTAGTTTACATGCAATTTATGTATGTGAATTTAAATGTTTGTAAACACTCTCACGATACAGAAATAAATTCCTAGTGTGGAGAAAAGTTAAAAAAATACTAAGCTCTCTCTTAAATTATAATATTCATGTTATTTCATTTGAATATTTAGAATATATGCATTCTGATTTAATAAAAGTAACTGTTAATCTTATTTCACAATCATCAATGTACTATAGACAATAATTATGTGTTTAAGTTATGTCTATACCAATGATATCAATGAATGTTATTGACTTATCTTTAACATTATAATGTAATATATAAACAATGTTTCATACCATAAATGTTTCTCTTAAAGTTATAGAAACAAATTGAATGATAAATATAACAAATAACCAAATGTACTATTTAATCATTCACTATTAGCTTCTGCCCGTGTGGCAAAGTGTTTTATCATCCCAAGGGAATACAAACTATCCTATGAACTTCCAAGGGTCTCAAACTATCTCCATGCCAAATTTCATCTAAATAGGTTCAGTAGATCCAGAGATTATCCCATACAACCTCACAAATTTAATGTCTATAATATTAGTACCTATAAATTACATTATGTCAATTCATTTTTGACCCTGGGGTTATCAAATATTAAGATGTAAAGATCGTAGAAGGTGACGTTCTGTAGTTTCTGCCCCCATGGGAAAAAGGCGTGACTTTATGTATGAAATATTGGTTGATTTTTAAACATTGACTGGAAGTAACAAACAGAGCTTAGCTTAGAGTATTTTATTGTACAAAACAACCTTTCCCTGAGATGGTAATATTGGAGACATTGTCACATTGGTCCGTTTAATATTATTTAATATTCCTTTTTTATTTCAGGGGACTTGTTCGCAATCGACATCTCAAGAACATGGGAGTTCAACCCAAAGTTTCCTATCAGAAACATCTTCATACCCAAAATGATACTCGGTCCACCACTCCACTTCATACGTTTGATAAACCCCTACGCCAAATACTATCTAAATGTGGATCTTAAGACGCCATTCTACCTTCTAGTCATTCCGCGACTTTTTATATGTTTACTGTCGCTTATAAATGACTATTGCTTGTACAGAATTTGCGTTTTATATGGACAGAACTTCAGAAACAGACTAACTATATTCGCAAGCTCTTACGTAGTTTTCGTCTACTGCTGCAGAAGTTTTTCGAACACATTTGAAATGATATTTTTCTCTATGCTCTTACTCATAGTCGCCGAATGCATGCTGAAGTCAGACAAAGTGATTTACCACAACGAATTTCTTAAAGAGAAGTATGAGCAAGCAGCATCAACAGTAGAAAAAGTGAAGATTTTTAAGTTATCCACACATTTACCCAGTCATACCTTGAACAAGGTAATTGCTTTGTCTACAATTGTAGTTATTGGGATATTTAATCGTCCTACGTTCGTAGGGTTTGCTTTTCCGCCTGTTTTCTTCTGGCTCCACAGAGGGTTGGGGTCTAAAGTGGTGGGTTTCAAGGACTTTCACTATCGTATCTTTGCGTTTATAATGTGTGGTGTACCGACGGCGTTATTACTTATACTGGTGGACTCTGGGTACTATGGGTATATTACGATGGCGGATGTGGAGTTGCTGAAGGTGTCGTGGGACAGCTGGGTGGTGACGCCGCTAAACTTTCTGCGCTACAACTCGGACATGCGCAACCTCACGCAGCACGGCTTGCATCCGCGCTGGCTGCACCTCGCCGTCAATGTGCCGTTGCTGTTCAACGTGCTGGGGATACTGGCTGTTGTCACACTAGCAGTAAATACCTACAGGTGAGACTTATAATACTTATCGGTAATATACAAATTAAACAATTAAGAATAAAGATATAAAAGTAAATCTGTAACTACATTTGCCGAACTGAAGGGCTGTCTATGTCGTGTGTATTGATCCCGCTCACAATCCTATTATGAAGACATTGAATAGGAAGCAGTCTAAGTTACACTTAAGGTTGCCCTAGTCGATCATTACGTAGTCTGGCGATGACTGCACTGTTTGACGGTGTACGTTCCAAATAAAAAATGATATCAATTTGTCTCATCATTATCTAGCCCCCATTAAAAAAAAAATCGTTGAAAGGTATGAGCGTTGAAAGTTAAATATTTCAACACTAATTTTAAAGCATCTTTGAGCGCAAATAAATACCAAAAGAAGAAGGAAAATTGCAAAACGGTCACCATACAGGGATAGATTAGTAGTTCAACAATGCATATAGTTTTATTTTGAATAAATACACTTAGTAATTTTTCACGAGATCCATAGGTACCTATGGATACAAAGGTCTGTTTATAAAATTTCGCGCGCTTGTTTTCGTCCTAAATCATCATCCATTTCGCTAAAAATTTGTAAAAGTGTGTATTCGTACGCGAACTAGCTTCTTACTGCTCATCACAGCATCTATCTCTTTCGCACTTGTTGTCGGATGTGATAGCATGCATTTTAACCCCGCGCACAAAATAGTTCGTGCAGTCGACTAGTGTAACCTTAAGTCTTCAGTAATGTATGGAAATTACACGTTACCTTGAATTTGCCTGCCTTCATTGAAAACCCTTTAAACGTAATGAAATATCAGCTCTACTTTTTGATGACGCCTATAGTCGCCATTTCATATGCTCCTACACCTACCTAAATGTATGAGACTTAATGTGTAGGTATAATATAAGAAATAAATTATTCATAACTCTTACCAAAGAATTACTGTGAGACTAGAACGTCACTATAACAATCATATTTCCATTTCTATGTTTCACAACGGCTCCTTAAACAATAGGTCTTTATTCGCTGTGACTTGGTTAAACGAGTGTAAATAATGTGTTGTCACCCCACGATATATGTGTGACATTGTTAAAGTTGTAACAATACCGCAGAAATCTAAATGAATAATATCAAATACAATAGTACATAATTTTTTGGCTTACCTATGTTTAACTAACCACCAGATCTAGTAAAATATAACGGCAAAAAATCACTTTATATTGACAAAAATAGTAAATGATCACCAAAATTAAATCCCCATTTTAACGTGAAATTAGAACCAAAAAATTTACAACTTGTGATCCAACTTAAAACAACCAACTCCAAATTATGATTGTTTAATCCAAAAAAAGTTAATGACCACACAAAAAATAAAAATTCTGTGAGCAACTTGGAAGTAGCGGTCGCCGGCCGAAGCCGCGGCACCGCTCGCTTCGCTCGCTCGGTTCGCGCGGTTGGTCACAGTTCTAACCTAACCCCCTAATTTTTTTCAGGTTTGTTCGCGGGCAATACAGCAAGTTGCCGCGAATCCAGAGCATCACTGGTCTCATGCTTTTCTCGCTAGTCATCCCGATCGCTGTGCTGTCACTCTTCCCGCACCAGGAAGCGCGCTTCATCATCCCAGTACTTATCCCCCTCATATACCTGTTCGGCAACCATCTTCACACCAACGAGAGCGATGGACCGAAAACAAGAAAATTTAAAACGACGCTCCGTTACACTTGGTATGCGCTAAACGCTTTACTTACGATATTTTTTGGGTTTATACACCAAGGAGGTATATTCCCCTTCGCCAACAGCCTCTTTCATGAAATCAAGAACAACTACGGAGTCCATACCCACGTTATAACGACACATAGTTACAGTATACCAACGTTTTTGCTCCAGTTGGAGAGCACCACCAAAGTGTACAAGGATAAGAAGACGGGACATAAGTATAGACTGGCTCCCACAACATTCGTGCATAAATATGGATCAATGCCAATGCAGCATTTATTTGTGAAGGTCGATGACGTCTTGACTAACGCTGAGATGTTACTGCATGACTACAAAAAGAAGTACAGGTTTTATATTGCGTCCCCATGCTCTTTGGAGCAAGACATTCGAGCGGCAGCAGCAAAGTATCACTACTTTGAACTAATCGAAGAGTTTTCCTACTACCCTCATTTTTGTACAGAAGCGTTCCCAAAATTCCCCTCGACCCATGACCAATTTTGTCTCGAAAATACTTCGAAAGTACGAACGAACGAATCTCGCGCTGTAGATCTAAACATGTTACAAAGAATCTCATGCTTTTTGAAAAAGTTTTGTCTTAGGATTTATAGGGTTAAACCGAGTACGAAATATCGAATATAAGTTAATTTTAGTCAATTTTACGATTCCAATAAGCAATATCGAAGTACATATTATGGAATTAACAAAAGTCGTAAACACACCGCCTAAATGATTATTTAATTATATTGTGCTCAATTTAAGTTTATCATCAAAAATATTTTAACTGTTAAGTGTAGGTATATCCGCGTAAATTTAACGGAAGCAGGCTTAATCCTTTAATATAGAGGTTGTATGCTTGTATCAGTTAGCTTCTACGTGAGCGATTTTATTATGTCTGAATTTGAATGTTGACCATTCATCCCGTTTCCAGCAGCTTTATTGCGTAATTAATTCGCCAAGGCAAAAGGCAAAGAGTATGAAAAATCGACCAATCACATAGCCGGACGTCGATCCACATCGCGTCTTTCATCTCGCATGTCATTGGTCGATTTTTCATACTCTTTGCCCTTTGTCTTGCCGAATTCATTACGTAATAAGGCTGCTGATAATAACTACTTGGAAAATAATCGGTATGACTGCTTGTTTTAGGTTTAAAATCAGATATTGAACCGCTATATTCTGGCTAACTGCTTCTAATATTCTGTATGTAGTACATACGGTCAACCGCGCATCAGTGGTAAAGCTAGCTCTACGAAAATCACCCTTACTGCAACAGCATAAAGGAGGCACCCTCAATGACAAACCACTGATATGCGGTTGTGACTGTACTATCTGCGTTATGTTGCCATCACAAAACCCAGCGATATTAATGTACAACCATGAACACATGCCCAGCATCTGGAGTAGGATAAGATTATGCTTTTATAGGAATATGCGAAAGCGGAGTGTTCGTGATAAGATTTTTTGAGGATCTGGGTGAGTTACATCACGACGGATTCATGTGGAATCGATGTCTAGATTAACATCGATCGCACATCGATGTTAGTAGTGTGGGTGCGCTAGCACCAGCTAGCACCCTTACCTCGGTTTCTGAAACGCTCATCAACAATAAAATCAATTCAAACTTTGTTGTGATTCGTTGATCGAAATAACAACAGTTTAGTTGCAATGGGCTTTTAGAAACCGAGGGTAACAAAGCCAAAGCACCTTTCACCAGTGAGTTTTTTAAGTATTCCCAGCACGTTTGATGTTATTTTTTCACATGCAATTTACTTAATATATTTTCATATAGGGTGGAAAGTTCAAAAGGGCTACTCCAAAGCCTAGTTCAACTTTCTACCCTATGTATTTATTCAGATAAGTTTTTATTTATTGCTCAATTTATTTAATTTTACACATTTCTATGTTATTGTAATTCGTATTTACTGACTATTATTACTTAAATAATTGATTTTATATAAAATTATTAACATACAAGGTATTTTAATAGTTTACAATTATTTTGTAAGATATAATATTCCAATATTTTGTTTTTTGAATCTTAGTTTTCTGGTACTTAGTTCTCATTGTGAGATAATGTCCATCTATAAAATAATTTAAATGTAATATTGTAATAATTCAAGCTAATTTGTTTCGAATTATGAGGAAATCTCAGAGTAATCATGAAATATTCTATGATATTGTAACATTTTATATAGTTTGCAGCTTAAGAAACCACATATTGCCCTTTACAGACAGTAGTATGGCTTCTTTTATTATTTATTTATTATATACTTTATTGTACACCACTTAAATAATTACAGGACAAAAAACATTTTTAAAGATAGTACCTACCTTCCTTTTAGTACTTATTTTATGTTTTATTTGCGATCTTATGTACTTGTAATAAAGTTTAATAGATCCGAGTTGAATGGATTGTAACTAGATTATTTCTGTACAACTCGTTGAGACAATCATCACAGACAATTAATTTTATTTAAAAATTTAATTTGTGTCTAAGGTCTTAAGTGTGAAATTAACTTATTTTTAAATGACATACTTACTTACCTACATACAACATTTTTCAGAGGCACTTCAAACTTACAATATTTTTATAAATGAATGATGCATTTTGCGAATCTCGATCTACATACGATCTATCTATTTAGTAATATTTACATAAATGGACTGCTTATTGCTATGTAAAAATATAGGCTTTAGTGTGTTAGTGTTTACTAATAAAGGCATCTTTGTTATTATATTAGTGTTTTTTTGTGTAAAGTACGAAATGTGCAAGCACTACAGCGCCCCGACTAAAGGTAGCTGTCCAACACTATGTGGTTTTATTCAGTTGTGACAGAACCCTCCGCTTACCCCGGGCTGGTGAACATCCATGACGATTTATAAACGTTAAAAAAAACCGGTCAAATGCGAGTCGGACTCGCGCACGAAGGTTTCCGTACCATTATCGCAAAAAACGCAAAAAAACACATTTGTTGTATAGGAGCCCCACTTAAGGTTACACTAGTCGAAAATTCGTCCATACAAACGTAGTCTAGGGATTATTCCACTGTTTGACGATGTACAAAATATATATATAATTATAACCTCGGGGTCTTTAAGTCAAGAGTGAATAGGTTACTTCTAGGCAAGCGTGCTCCATCATCTACCACATCATCGCTTACCATCCATCAGGTGAGATGGTCGTCAAGCGCGAGCCTCTAAAAGATAAAAAAAAAATACTAACAAAAAACTATACAATAAAAAAAAATCAAAATAAAAAGTGATATGGATTTGTCACATCATTATCTAGCCCTGTATGGAAGCAAAAAAGTAAAAAAAGAAACTATGTATTTGAAAGTTATGAGCGTCGAAAGTTTCACATTTCGACACTAATTTTAACGCATTTTTGGGCGCAAATAAATACCATAAGAAGACGGAAAATTTCAAAACGGCCTCCATCCTCCATAGGGATAGATTAGTAGTTTAACAATGCAAATAATTTTATTTTGAACAGATAGATTTAGTCGTTATTTCATGATATCTAGACTGCCAAAGGTCTGTTTATAAAATTTCGCGCGCTCGGTTTCGTCCTAAATCATTATCCATTTCGCTACAAATTTGCAAAAGTGTGTATTCGTACGCGAACTAGCTTCCTACTGCTCATCACAGCATCTATCTCTTCCACACATGTTGTCGGTTGATATAAAATGCATTTTAACCCCGCGCACAAAATAGTTCGTGCCGTCGACTAGACAAATCCCTTAAATATTTATTTTATTCTGTTTTTAGTATTTGTTGTCATAGCGGCAACAGAAATACATCATCTGTGAAAATTTCAACTGTCTAGCTATCACGGTTAATGAATTACAGCCTGGTGACAGACAAATAGACAGACGGACCGTGAGGCGTGAGAGTCTTAGTAATAGGATCGCGTTTTTATCCTTTGGGTACGAAACCCTAAAAAACGGGCTGGTGCTTCTTGCCATACGGTTCGGTCAATGATATCAGTTGGGTCAAACAAATATCAGCAACTTTATCTTTCGTAGGCCAAAATAAACTGCCGTGGATGATAATTCCTTAAATGACATTTGATTTTTTTAGTCTTATGTTATACAAATTGTAACTAAACAAATACAATTGTAACTAAATTATGTACCAGTCTTTGATGAGTGTAAGACGGCTAAAGGTCACCCCGCACTAGGCGTAACTGCCTGTATATATTAGTAACTGCGCGTCAGCGGAGCGACGCGACAATATATATTGTATGCCTTTAGTTAGTCGAATAGAAGCGACATTTGGGGTGTCAGTCCTGGGATCGACAAAGATCAATTGTTGTTAATTAAGTTAAAGGCATCGATCGTAACTACGCAGCTAATGAGCTTCATTTCTTTCAGTTCTCTCTTTGCAGATCTTGGCTCAGTGTTTCGCGCTGCGCTGCTTAAAATATACTTTCCAGATTCTATCGGTACTTCCAATTGTTTCAACAGTTCCAACTTACTTGGAAAGTTAAAAACTTACTGTAAGGTTTAAATTTTTATAAGAATCGACTATTTTGCCTTACGACACAACTGTCTGTCAAGGTTTTGTTGGTTTGCGGTTTGCTAATTGTTTTTGACACTTGACGTTGACAATTTGACATATGTTGTCATAACAAACTGGGTTTACTTTAGAGCGTGCGTTTGTTGTTGCATTTTCGTAAATATTTCATTCAATTATTTTAAGAAGAATGCCTTCTCAAAAAGAATGTGTCGAATCTGCTCTTGAGATGTCTCTTAAAGTTATACGGATGTACGACTGGCTATTGGACTTGTATGTTCTGGTAAGATTTATTTCAGAACCATCATTCAGAGCCTTTCCTTTTAGATCTTCGCGATATTTGCTATCTTGAGCATTAAAACCTTTCTAAACAGAAAATTATTATACCGCATCTTCTTACTTCAAAATTTACTTTACCTTTTAGGACTTCTTCGTCGACGATCATTGGAATAAACTGCCAGATACGTGGCGTCATACTTTCGAACATATGGACCCGCAGCACTTAGGAAACATTCTCTCTAACAGACCATCGAACCAGTTATTGCCACTGTCGTTCTTAGCATTAATAAAGACTATACAAGCACTCACCTTGCCAAGAGAAAGCCACTTTAAAAAGGAAAATCATAAAAATGAATCTACTGACTCAGATACTTGCAAATATCATCCCAAATTAAAGAATTTGTTTCTAAAACATGTGAAGTTGAAGAAGAGACATGAGATAAGCCTGATGGCTGATGTGGTGGTGGGTACAGCCCTGGAAACTGGTTGTAACTCTGTGATAGACTTTGGGTCAGGTCTGGGACATTTGGTGCGAGTGCTGGCATACAGGGATGACATGTATGCAGCAGGCATTGAATGCCAGACACAACTCACAGAGGAGGCTAGGTCTGTACCCTTGGTATGTATGAATGGGAATGGTATGTTTATTAAAACAAGCAAAATTATTTTTTCTACTACTTTCATTAATAGATAATTAAGATTATATCTAACTTATACTAAATATTTCAATGATAAATAGATTCCTAGGTAGCTAGTAAATCTATTTACCAACTTGAAACTTATTTTTCAGGAAACTTGACTTGCAATTAGAATATACAGTGAAAAAGTATCTCTCTCCTGAGGCTACAGCCAAGCTCAGGCGCCCTCTGCACTTCAACATGACCTTATCAAGCCACCACCAACTTCAGTTACTACCCCTGCCTGACAGTATGCAGAACTATGGGCTAATAGGCCTCCATCCTTGTGGAGACTTGGGACCGCTATTACTGAAGCACTTTGTTGAATCTCAGAACATAAAGTTTATATGCCTAGTTGGGTGTTGTTTCATGAAGTTGACCTGTGAAGGTCCAGACCAAATGTACCCAATGAGCAGTTACGTAAAGTTATTGGATAGCAAGCTGTCATTCTGGAGCAGAGAAATATCTTGTCACGCCATTGATGTGTATTGTGAGAGGCTGCGTAAAGGCAATTATGAAGATCTGAAGGTGAACATTGCTTTGATAAAATTAAGTAAAATATTTTGTGATGGGATAATGTAATTTTATGTTTGTGTCTTTAATTTTCAGATACATGCATACAGGGCAGCTTTAGAAAGAATATTAGTCGCACATGACCCTAAACTACGACATGCACCAGTTAGGAGCATCAAACATTCAGACACCATGACATTTGAAACGTAAGATATTTAAATAATGTCTATGAACAGCAAGGTTATAAGACACTCCTTTGTAGAAGATGCTAGTAAAATATCCCTAATATTACTAACATGGCCACATCATCAGTACCACAATAAGTTGCCTCCCACTCATTTCGAGTTTCGCAAACTCGAAATGAATGGGAATGAGCCATCCAGCTGCTACCAACCACCCTGCAAAGATCGTCGCCCCACCTAGCTAGTCTTATTCTTTTTGTCATGACTTGTAATTTTTGTTATTTACAGGTACTGCTCCCAAGCCATAGAGCGCGTCCACCTCCCTCTACCAACATCGGCCAATGTGTGGTCGCGCGGCCACGCCGACCTAGCACAGTGGCGGCGGGTGGTCGTGGTGTACACACTGCGGCTGGCGCTGGCACCGCTTGTGGAGACTGTGCTACTGCTAGATAGAGTCCTCTATGTTCTGGAGAGAGGTAAGTCATATACCCATATGTCCTCTACCAACATCGGCCACAGTGTAGACGCGCGACCAAGCTCAATGGATTTTTGTTTTTTTTTTGGTAACAGTAAAAGTATCTCTGTAGATTGTTTTAAATAAATTAAACGTTACCTTATAAAGCTGGACGAGGTCGGTAGGGACGTGTGATTCTCCCTCGTAACAAGGAAGAGAGCCCTCTGATTAGCATTTGATTAAAATTAAAGGTGAACAAGTCTTGAAGTAAAACTAAATTTCTCTTAACTAAATTAATTTAATGGTGGAGACAAAAATACACTTATTTGACATTGAATTACTTTACACATCATACAATTTGTATGTACAGACATCGCTCCATACGTACACGATTGAAAGAAAGCGACAATTAAAATTTAAGACTAGGTATTTTAATCTTTGGCACTTTATAACTAGAAATATTTGTACAAGGGTGTGTAAGGTATTCCTTAATCACAGGGTTTTTATAACATTGTGGGTTTTTCGGATAAAGTGCATAACAGGATAGGAGCCACGGTCATGGGTACATAAGGCCCGACGCAGCGTCGGTAGAAATAAAGTTAAAAATAAATTAACTTAGGATATTCATTTTCATCTTTATTGTAAGAACGGCAATATTGATATTTGTTTGAGGGAGAGAGGGGGAGGGGAGTTAGTGCCTTTGCATGCATATCGCAAACTTTCATTGATGAGCTGGATTCAACGAATTTGCGTTTTGCACGATATAAAATTTTATGTTCGTGATAATGCAGTCAAAACCATTTATAGCGACTTCACTTAAAACGACGTACTGGGTATTACGACGGAATATAAAGGTCCAGTTACAAGGAACTATTTGCATTATTTATGTTTATCTACACTCACAACGTAATATTCCAAATATGAATTCGAAAAACATTGCATAAACACGTACTTTATATTCGTGGATAGGTAAAATTAAAAAAATAGTAGTTTATGCAATGGTCATATAATAGGGGTTATTAAAACACGAGCGTGGGTTTATTTTTTGATAATAATAACGCGCGAGTGTTTTAATACCTAATTATATGCTGTTGCATACACTATTTTATCTTCACTCATACAGTTGAAATAAAACAAAAGTGGAAACGAAAATATATGTGGTATGGCGGGCAATTCTGCGCAGCGCGCGCCTCCATAGACAATGACACTACTTTTCTACAATAAGTCAATGAGCCCATAAGCGCCAATAAAAAGTAAAAGTGTGCTATAAAAATTAAAAAGTTATTTTATGATGCAGCTGTTTAAACATCGAAGGCAAATGTTGCACTGTATATGACCATTGCATAAACTACTGCACGAACGGTACGGCCAATTTCGTTTTAAACGGTTTTGATTTACCAAACATTCTTATCTATAAGTATAGTGGGCGGTTTAGTGATGCCAATTATATTGGCGACTTAGTTGTTATATAGGATTGAGCTATAATAACTTTCTTATTATAATTCTCTTTAATGAAACTTTTAATATTCATCATTCAAAATAGGCACACTAATAAAATATGAATAAAGGAGTTAGGGCGCGGTTCCATCTGGAGCTATTAGCTAGCTCCATTTACCTTTCCTTATTTCTTTATTAGTACCTGGGCGACCGAGCTCTGCTCGGGTGAAAATAGAGAAAACGACTAAAAACAAAAATTAAACCTAGCTAGATCGATTTCTCGCCCCCGAAACCTGCATACTAAATTTCATGAAAATCTTTGGAGCCGTTTCCGAGATTCAGATTATATATATATATATATACATACTAGCTGACCCCCGCGGCTTTGCTCCCGTCAACTGGCTATATATCTACCTACCTAACCTAAAAACAAAAAAACTCTTCAGCTTTATAATATTATTAGTATAGATATACAAAAATTGCTCGTTTAAAGGTATTAGATAATGCCATTTGTGTCTAACCTTGTGGATCTAATTACAATGTAGCACTTCTTGATCTACAAAACTAATAGTTAATAGCTCAATGGGACCGCACCTTTAGGCCGTCGTTCGCTAAGTAATAAAACTCATTAAAATTAAGTATTACTATTATTGTTGTAGTTGTATTCAGTAAATTTTTGTTCTTTTCCGCACCGGACTAACGGTGGGGTAGGAAGCCTTAAACATAAATTAGTACATTTCGTGTCGAGCATAAAAAGTCGAGATTTTAACACGAGCGATGTAGCCAATTTCGAATCGAAAGCTACATGGAAGTGTTAAGGTTACACTAGTCGACGGCACGAACTATTTTGTGCGCAAGGTTAAAATGCCTGCTATCTCATCCGACAACTCGTGCTAAAGATATAGATGCTGTAATATGCAGTAAGAAGCTAGTTCGCGTACGAATTAGGACTTTTGCAAGTTTGTAGCGAAATGGATGATGATTTAGGACGAATACGAGCGCGCGAAATTTTATTTAACAGTCCTTTGGGAGTCTAGGTATTATGAAAAAACGACTTAATGTATATTTTCAAAATAAAATTATTTGCATTGTTGAACTACTAATCTATCCCTGTATGGAGGCCGTTTTGCAATTTTCCTTCTTCTTATGGTATTTATTGCCGCCCAAGGATGCGTTAAAATTAGTGTTGAAAATGGAACTTTCGGCGCTCATAACTTTCAAATATTTTCTTTTTTACTTTTTTGTTTCCATACAGGGCTAGATAATAATGAGACAAATCGATATGATGAGAGATGAGATATTTTGAACGTACATCGTCAAACAGTGGAGTAATCCCTAGAGTACGTTTGTATGGAAGAATAATCGACTAGTGTAACCTTAAGATAAAGTCTTTTTATGCGAGACACGAATGATTATTTTTCTACTACCTGATGAGCTTACTTAATTAAATGCAAATAAGTTCCAACAACAGTTTATTAGAAACGTTCAGACTAAAAACCACAGACTATATACAGACGGTAGGTTCGGTATCATTCTGCCAGTTACATAATGATCCATACAAATGTCATTTCGTAACTGTTATTACGTAATTTTTATAATCTTATGTCTAAATGTTCATATTTCGAAACGAATTTCTTAGGCAATGTGTTTTTCTACTACCTTGTCTATTATACATATTTTGTCTGAGGTCAATCAGGCATTGTTTTAACTTTGTTCTAAGTTTAAACATTTGAATTCTGTCATTTGCGGGCATGAAAGTACCTTATGTTCTTTGCAGGTTTTTTTTTTGTTCCAGGTTTGTCCTGTGAGATTCGCCCAGTGTTCGACCCAAAGTTGTCGCCCAGAAATCATATTGTAATAGCAAAAAGAATATAGTCATTCTGAGAAGGTACACTTCAACATATTTATTATTAATTTTGTGAACAAATTAGATGCATCAGTGTGTGTTTATCATGATATTTACGAAATTTCGTATTAAATAAATAATTATGGTTTAACACGAAGGTTTTCTTTCCCTAAAACAAAATATAACGCATGGGTACTTATGTCAAATGCTGAAAAATAAATAATTTGAATAATTAGGCTAACATATGTTCTTAATAATTTCGCCATCATTCAATACCAAGAGCAACAATATTTTGTAAAATACACACATGCACAGTTTGAATAAATAATATTTTAAAAATACAACGCATACCTGCATAACAGGGTGTTGATACAAACATTAACCTGATTGTGAATGTATAATTTATGATATTTTTACAATTTTATTTTCAATACAGTTGTTAAACATGACGTACTTTCAGAGGCTATAATTATGATTCGAAAGTTAAATCTTACGCATAGGCATCTTTCTGTTACGCGGTCGTGACTTTTGTTTACGAGCTCGATCATTATGTTTGCAGTTTAGTTTTAAATTTATAAGTCAATTTAAAAAAGTTTAGTAGCAAGGAGTTTTCATACATAGAATAAAATTGGATAGGTTTTCTACGAGGAAAAATGAATGATTCCGTACGTTTTAGCATTGAATTCTCAAAAGTCTTTTAAATGGTTGTTTATTATATTTAATCACCAGTTTTAATTTAATTATTTTCACATCAACATTTGTCAAAAATCGAATAGGTTGTATAGGCTGTTTTCGTTGAAAAAAAAAAATGTCCAGTTGCAAAAACGCGCCATTGATATAAGTCAATTTAAAAAAGTTTAGTAGCAAGGAGTTTTCATACATAGAATAAAATGGCTATCCCATTTTATTCTAAAATCTATCATTTTATACGAGGAAAAATTAATGATTCCGTACGTTTTAGCATTGAATACTCAAAAGTTTTTAAATAGTTGTTTAATATATTTAATTACCAGTTTTAAGTTAATTATTTTCACATCAACGTTTGTCAAAAATTGAATAGGCTGTATAGGCTGTTTTCTTTGTAAAAAAATATGTCCAGTTGCAAAAACGCGCCATATTGAAAATTTTACTTTTTGTGAATAAACAAATCTAATTCTTTGATTTGTTTTTACTATTTCTCACAACTGTATTGAAAAACGTCGTGTGACACACGGGTGTGTAGGTTATTGCAAACTCGTGTCATTAAAAACCCTCGCCGGCTCGGGCTTGTTAATGACAGCTCGTTTGCAATAACCTACTTTCCACCCTTGTATCACAATGTACTATTGTAATGTCATACACACAAAGCTCATTTTTATTAGACTAGTGATAATTTCACGACTGTGCTTTTAACATTCTCATATACTTCCATTTACAATTCGCACAAACGGACCGGTGATCCAAAAATTTATTTAAATTCAAATTATTATTGTGCAGGAGCTGGAAGGGAATATTTTTTGATAAAACTATGTTTATGCACGTCGAAAATGCTTTCAAGAATTTAATTTAACTTAAATCTTACTAAGAGAATCTTATGCCCGGTTTCCCGAAGCCCGATTATCGGGATGTTAACGTGATCGACGAATAATCGCCAGTTAACTGCTGTGGTCGGTTTAATTAATTTTTAACAGCCAGTCACAGCAGATAACGCGTGCTTAAAAATTTGTTACATTAATTTAGCTTTGAGAAACCCGGTTTTAGTAAGATTTAAATCGGAGATATCGAAATACTGTCAACGTGGTTGTACCTTCACAATTTTCTGAATTCAAGAGACCCAAATAAAAAAAATAGTCCGTCATGGGTCCTGCCGACAGAAGTGAAACATTGAAGTGTGTCTGGCGCAACACGTCCCATTAGCATGTCACTGATGTGGTCACGTTAGCATCTCGGTGACGCGAACCCACAAGTTTTGCCTCTACCAAAAATCGCTCAACTCGCCTTTCAAACTGTTGACTGATTGTCGTCTAATTTAATTCAGAACAGGAAAATAAAAAAGGTAAGTACGCTACTTGATACATGTTCAGACGTCCACAAACATTCCCCCAAATTACAAAAAGTGGTTTAACAATAATCTTGATTAAAGTAAAATTATTTGTTATTCTAACACACGGTATCTAAAAGAACAACACCACCAAACCAAATTCATCACCAATATTAACTAATTTGACAGCTGTTGTGTTAAGTTGTCGAAAGTAAACAACAGCCAACCATCAGTGAGATCTGGAGGATGACCATAAGCTCTTAGAGTAAGGTTGTTTTGAGATCGCGTAAGTGACATGTATACATGTCATATATATCTGTCCCTTACACACACTCAAAATAACCTTACTCTAAGAGCTTATGGTCACCCCCCAGGGGCCGATTCTACAAAGTTGCTAAATTTAATATTAAATTGCAAAAAACAGGGGCCGTAGAACGCGACAATGCCATCATGTTGTCAAAAAGGGATAGCAGGTACTCTTAGTGGTTTATAGCTCCGTCTATCTCTCACACTGGAACCATGATAGTTTTAAAACGTCGTAGTAAGGCCCAAGGCTATCAGAAACTAGGTACTTTTACAATAGTTTGAAATCAAGATCAAATCACGTTTACTTAATAAAAACCGATTGACATGGTGCAATTTAATTGCCTATTAGGTAAATGCAATTGAAGCAATAATTGAAGTTCCACTGTCTAAACATTGTTTAGTCATTAGTTGCTTATACGTTCTATAAGAGTCAAAGCAGTAATCGCTTCGCTTCGTCTTAATAGACTCAACGTTCAAAAATGTACATACCATATTGACCCTTATCTCCACAGCGTAAAGTGGAGTCGAAGCGACGCGTCAAATTCTGTATTCGCGTCTTTTGTTTATTTATCTTGATAGGAATGCGTGTGTTATGTGGTGGAAATAGAATTCAATATGCTATGTACAATTTTATATCGATTCGTCACTTTGCTTCGACGCTGTCTGAATGCGCTTTCAACCTGGGGCTTGGTACTTCAATAATTAATAATATTGAACGCTACAGACAAGAATCTTGCACCACATAAATAGAGCTGAAGGGTCGGGTCCAGCGTTCTCGCTCGGTTCACATGTGTTGACTGGCGTGGCGCTCGCTCGGGCATCATGCGTTAGCGGGCACCGTCTGTGGCAACATAGGCGCCGGTTCTTCGTCAGAGTCGTCGGAGTGAACCCTGGTGAACCGGCGTCGTTCCAGCAGGCGACGCAGCTTGAACTCGCCGTGGCCGTACTCCCAGCGGCGACGGGTCACGCCTTTGCGACCTAGTGATATGTTAGTTTACTTACACTGTGTCCAATATTACTGGGATATGTAGTATAGGTACTGTACTTTACGTCTGTATAGCGATTTTTTTTTGTATATCGATCGGTTCCGTTCCACGGATAAAATGGTGATCTTTGTGAGGGATGAGGCATCTCTATGCTGCTAGTATTATATTATCTGTGGCCGTAGCAAAAGTTGATTACCTTCGTGAGTTCGTACCATTCGTCCGCATTTGTCCGGCCTTCTACTGTGACCACGGCTATCCTCTAAGAATATTTCTTGTTTCATATTTTTCAAATCACAAAAGTCCGGCTTTTTGTCAGAACTTTTCAATTTTCGAAATGGTTACCATTTCGTTATTCGTGAGTGCTTTGACTCACTGAAAGATTGCCTTTAAATTAAAATCTGTATAATATGCGCATGATTAATCATATAGCTGAGATACTAGTAAAGAAAATAATGTACTGTATGTAATACTAGTATCTAATGAAATAAACCCTTTGTTCCCTTTGAGTTACACAATTGTGTGTTACAATGTTACCCATTGAGATAAAAATTAACGATTAGTAACACTAATAGTACGTAATAGGGTTAAATATCAAATGACAAAGTCGACGGAGCCCACTTTGTCATTTGCATTGCCATGCAGGGTTTAAAGTAGCCTCGCTTCGCTCGCTCTGCACAGCGATGTCTCCTCGTCGTTTGTTCTGCTATTTTATATATAATAATATGCTTATGTAACCCCCTATTACGTACTAACGACGTACGTAATTACGTTTCAGTCTAAATTAATGAAAAAAAAACGTGGCATTGAGTTACAGCTAGTTTTGTTACAGTGTTACTAATCGGTAATTTTTATGGGTAACAGTATTACACAAAATGATGTTACTCAACGAGAACATACCAAATAAACGTTTTCCCATGTAACAAACTAGCTTTTTTAAAAAAACCTTTTTTCTCATAAAAAAAAAATCTAAGTAGCATATATTTGTGCCTTATAATAAACGGAAGTGACCAAAATACAGAAAGCCGAACTAAAAAGGTGTAGCATGCATCGGTGTGTAAATAAAAAGACAAGAAGCTGCTTCCAATAAATATATTTTACAATCCATAATTGCACGTCACAACTCTTCACAATCACAATATTCGAAAGCGCAAAAAATATAAAAAAGTGAATTTGTGTATAAAGATATAACAGTAACAGAATAGTGAGATAAAATAGACTAGCTAGTGTAAATAGTTAAGCCTAGGCTGCACTGGTAAAGCGATCATGAACTAGTATCGAAACAAATTGCTGGGTCGCTAAGGGCGGTTGCACACTACACGTCCGTATCCGTAAATTAAGTTCCGAGTTCAAAATGTTCTGAATTATGACAGATTATTATGGATAGAGTTCAAATGTAGTGAGTAAGCTTCACTACAAAAATTACTTCGGAACCGAAATTTTACGGACACGGATCGGATGTAGTTTGTAACCGCCCTTAGGGTATGGGACCATTGTAAATAGGTAACTTTTACTAATATTATGTACATCCTAAGATTACCACTCTTAGGGCGGATTTCACCAATGAAACTAATCGCGAATAGTTCAACTAAACTCAGTTTATAGAAATACAGCATTCTGGTTGGTAGTTTCTCAGCGGACTCAACCAATCAGAACGCTGTATTTGCCTAAACTGAGTTTAGTTGAACTAATCGCGATTAGTTTCATTGGTGAAATCGGCCCTTAGTTGACTGGTGGGCAATGCTTAAGGCATTGCCATTGTGCATGAACTTTAAAAAAATAAATAAGATATAAGTATATTTAAGATTGTGACCAACACTTAATCGTTTTATCAGTACAGCCACAGCCTTATTCTTATCACCGCCAACCAAATAATATAACATTGTAAATATGTAATCACAGAGGTAATCTGTGTTTTCATCGCTCAGGTATTTAATTTGGATGGCGTTGACAAGTTACTAATAAATTTAACCCTGTGAGATAGTGGTTTAATGTAAAATAGTCAATTTTAATCAAGATTAATATATCTCATTTTAAAATAACATAAGAAGCGCTTAGCAAGTTTCAAGGAACTATTTTACACCAATTATATTCAATTTGTAACTACATCATAATCTCTTGAAGGTAGCGAACTTAAAACTAATACAGAACAAAATATACCTACAAACATAAATAAACATCAATAATGTATTCGAGTTTCGAAGAAAATAAATAACGTAAAAATAACAAACAACATTAGATTATTGTGATTCGAGATAAAACTCATATTCATCATAAAATAGTTTTTTTTTAACTTATAATTACTATTTAAAAGATTCAGATCGCAACCAAGATATATTTTGGCTATCTCAACTAAACTCCTTTAGGATTCTTTAGAGCCAGGTGATTTTAAAAATATTTTATATTTTGTCCACATTCATCCATCACAGAAAACAACCATTATAATAAGGTTTTAAATATTTGTATACTTTAATAAAACTTTTATATTTAATATATTTTGTAAATACTTAGTATTTTTTTCTATCGGCTGGGGTCATTAAAACAAGAGTCCCTATTGTGATGTTTTATAATAATAGCCTAGTATTTTTTCTGATATTTCTACATTAAAATGGAATGTATAATTTGAGCAAATGTTTTGTATAAATGTAAAAGTCAATTATTTAATTTGGGGTTTCACTTGGGTTTATACCCGAAAAAAAATAGAGCTTAAAACTTAGCTAGCAAGCAGAATAGGAATCTCAGATATTAAACTACTGAATGTATTAAAAATTGATTTGTGTAAAAAAAATATAAAGTAAATTAGGTTCGATTGTAGAGTTTTAGTTGTTCCCTTGTTAAGCTGCTTCTACATTTGTGACAATTCAACAGACAATATACTGTAACAATGCCACAATAGTAGCTACACTATTGTGGACGAGTGTTGTGACATTGAAAGTTTTGGAAAGGAACATTGCGTAGAAATGGAATATTAGTTTTCTCGATAAGACTTACCAAATTTTTCATATATAGTCACTGTATTTAATCCAGTTAATTCTCAAAAATGCAGACGCAGATTTAGTCCCTTATTAATAAACTTGGGAGTGAAATTGGAGTAGCATTAACTTTCGTCTAACCATACATTTTGGGCTTTTTTTACTTCAGATTTCAGGACACTCGGTAATTATGCCAGATAGGATGCTCCGATTTTATTAATAAGAGGGGGTTATTCTTCAGTATAAAAATGTTTGTGTTGGTTTAAGGTTGCCAACTTTTTTTTAGGAGATATAGTGTATACTTACTTGATTTTAGAAAAGAGTACATGAGGACTGAGGAGCCTTAGACAAAAGAAGACCTTTCACTTTTCGAAACGACGGTTCGTGGCAGATATTTAAAATATTTAATTAGACTACTAGTTAATTTCAATGAATTCATGGTTTTTAACGCCACTTTGTAATTATGACCGAAAAGAAAATAATCACCGTCAAAGTCAGAGTCAAAATATATATAGAGTATATTAGAATACGGTTGGCAGCCCTAATTGTAGTGTCTTGTGTGTATTTATGTAGCTGGTCAATGCACGAGCGGCTCGGCCTCGTATCCCTTACCGGTGTTCCTCGCCCGCAGCAGCGCCAGCGCGGCCAGCGCCAGCAGCGCGGCGGCGGCCGCCCCGCCCGCGCCGCCCAGCGCGCCGCTCCACCACTCCCACGCGCCGCCGCCGGGACTGCCGGATATGTTGGGGCTTCCTACCACTTCTGTAACGAATACAAAACATTTGTTCGACGTTAACACAACAGCAACAAACAAACAAAGTCAAGAAAAGAATATAGAAAAAGATTTTTTTTTTATAGAGCCTATTTTGTCCCACTGCTGGGCAACCAACAACAAACCAACTCTGTTGCCTGTCTTCTCTGGCTAATCCGGCAGGAACGAGTCCAAATCCAATAAAGTGCCTTTTCATACGGCCTGGTTTCCAGGTAGCCGGTGCTGGGTACCCGGTGGCTGCCATATATGTTAGCTTTCACACGTACCGACGTACATGGCTATACATTCGCCGTCGGTTACCCGGCACCGCCTACCTTTAAACCAGAGCGTGTGAAAAGGCACTTACTGTAAACGAGGATTCATGTTTATACAAGGTGTAGTCGGTGTAATATTTTAAAAACCGCTTCAGCCCATGAAAATGATTTTTTGAGGATTGGTTGTGACTTTCTTAAAGAAAGTAGTTTATTCCTATGGGCAGAAATGTTTTTAAAAATAATAAGAAATCACCTTGACGTTATACCCTGCATTAAGCCATTTTGATTAGTACGTACGTACCAGGTTGCCTGGAAGAGATCGCGGCAAGCGATAAGGCCGCCCATTGTATGTGTATTAGACTTAAGTATCTTTTTATTAATGTATTTTATGGTGTACAATAAAGCATATAATAAATAAATAAATAAATACGTACTGCAAGAAGACAAAAAAAAAAAAGATTAAGAATATTTAAAAAGCATACAATAAAAAAATATAATAAAAATACAAAATATTTCATAAAATCCGATCAATTACCTAAGATGACTAAATGAAAATGACAATGAACTTTGTTTCTAACATAAAGTTCATTGTCATTTCTGCCTGCCCCCATTTAAAAAAGAATTGAGCCTACGTATTGTACCTATATAAATAAAGAAATATTATTATACAAACAAAATTATCACATACCTTCTGAAAGTTCAATATTTTCCTATAAAATATAAATAACTATTATTACTAACATATTATAATAATGTAAACATAACAAGTTATTATTTAGCAGCGAAACATAAAACAATACCTATACACCATTATTTGCAATCTATGATAACCTATTATAAACTCAACATTTACATCATGATTGATTTTGTACGCACTTCATTATAGAAAGAAACACACACTTTCATTATAGATAAATTGTAGTTCTAAAAACTAAAAAACACGCTTTAATGGTAAATTGAACTAAAAAGTCGCTAATCCTGAAGATCTTGGTAAGGCAAATGGGACAAACTATTTAAACGCGCACGGTAGAATCAACTTTCATTACTTGTAAATTTGAACCAAGTTGAATAAACATATTTGAATTTGGCTTTGACTTTGACTAAAGTATTGCATTGTCATCGGTCCTTGATAAGTGTGCAAAGTTTCAAATCAATCCCACGTTTTGAAGGGGGTGAAAATCACGTTCAAAGATTCCGTTACATTGATACATAGATACATACCAAGCTAATAAAAGCGTGTTAAAAACAAAAAAAATCGCGTAACAAGCAAGCATATTGTACAATCGCGGTATGTAAAGGTTGGGCAATCTATACCAATATTATAAAGTTTTTTTGTGTGTTTGTACCGAATAGGCTCCGAAATTACTGGACCAATTTTAAAAATTATTTCACCTGTGGTAAGCTACATTATTCCCCAGTAACACAGGTTAAAATTATTTTCAAAAAAAATTAGCGATCCTTATGAAAATTGCAATAATGTAACCCAAAGTAGCAAAATTTTGCCTATAAAATTCATTTTTTGGCGTGCGCTAAGAAAACTATTGATGATAAATAAAAATTATATACTACAAGATTAATGTACTCATTATTAACTACAAAAAAGTCTGCGAGAGAATATATCTCACTATCATAGTTAAGTCACAATAGCAGCTTTTGTGTTCCAAAATTTAATTAGATTGCTGTTAGAAACAAAAGTTGGTTACATTCGTATTGTAGTATTAATTCTTATTTAAATACATAGTTTTACAAATTGGTAGGTAGGGTAGGATAGGTAGGTAAGGTGGGTGGATAGGTAGGATAGGGTAGTGTAGATAGATTGATCGGTAGGGCATGTGAGTAGGTTGGTAGGTAGGTAAGGTAGGTGGGTAGGTAGGTAGATAGCCAGTTGACGGGAGCGAAGCCACGGGGGACCACTACTTTTCAAATAAATTTCTTTCTTGAAAATGTTACCCGATCCAACTGTAATTTAATTTCATTATTGCCAGCAATAGGCTGGCAATATTTGTCAGGAAAATAAAAACTCACATAAAGTCGGCATTAACATTTTAATTCCGCGACTGTACATTTCACTATTGTTGCAAAATAAACAAAGCAAAACACAACAACGAACGGACACAAACCTACTCACCGACAGTCGCGGTAGGCTTGACGTGTGACGTCACGTTCTTCTCCAGCCGGCTTTCGTTCCTGAGCGCCTCATCCACGAACTTGTACACTCTGAATGGGTTCAGTTCAGCGACGTACACCTATAAAAATTACATACGAAATTATAACGTATAATTGACATATGAAATTATAACGAAACTATTGTTACAAGGCAAGTAGTATCGAAAAGCAGAAATTATCTGCCCGAAACTTTGTTTCGAAAGTCTTTCTCAGCCGAACATTCTGGAAAGTTCTCGTCGTGTCTAGAACAGTCTGGAATGTTCTAGAAACGTTTCCCGTTACAGATGTATATGACTTGTATACATCTGTCCCTTACACACACTCACACTCAAAATAACCGTACTCTAAGAGCTTATGGTCACCCCCCTGACCAATTACGAAGAACTGTTTCACTGATAGAAAGCCTGACTAGGGCTCAGTGTCACAGGCTACATTTTATTCCGGGATAGGTCCTGAGGCTATAGACAAGTGTCATTCGATGGCGATTTTCGAAATGCAAAGGATTTCGACAGTGTTTAACATTCGGATAATTTTTAGGGTTCCGTACCCAAAGGGTAAAAACGGGACCCTATTACTAAGACTCCGCGATCCGTCTGTCTGTCCGTCTGTCACCAGGCTGTATCTCATGAACCGTGATAGCTAGACAGCTGAAATTTTCACAGATGATGTATTTCTGTTGCCGCTATGACAACAAATACTAAAAATAGAATAAAATTAATATTTTTGTGGGGCTCCCATACAACAAACGTGATTTTTTTGCCGTTTTTTGCGATAATGGTGCGGTACCCTTCGTCCGCGAGTCCGATTCGCACTTGGCCGGTTTTTTGTCTATGTGTTTATAGTCTAATTATATTTGTTCCTATGTGGCGTTCTAGAGACCAAACGCGTTGGCCGATTTTGATGATTTTTACGTCAATCCTTGCGAGTGTCACTGGCTGCATTAAAATTGGAAATAGAAACATGGCGGATTTTGGGCGCCATGTTGTGGAGGCTAAATTTTTACCTTTCGGCGAGTTTCAACAATATATATTTGAATTCGAAAAATTCTTACTTAATTCGAAAAAAGAAATGTTAACTAAAAAGTATAAATAAAAAAGTTAATTCAAAAAACCCGACTGCTTATGAAGCGAACTAAAAAGACGTAAACAAGAAGAAAAACATGCTGTGCAGTCGGAGGATACATCTGGTTTTGGTCAGCCAGCTCGCGAATATGTATCCTCCGACTGCACAGCATGTTTTCTTCTTGTTTACGTATTTTTAGTTAGATTCTTAAGCAGTCGGGTTTTTTTCAATCATTTTCGTCACGCTTTCGATTATAGAATGTCACTTGTCTATTGCCTCTGGAAGCAAAGTCTGGAAAAAGGTAGCTAATATAAATTAAGATAAATAGTTTAATTTTTTTTACCTTAGAACCATCAGCTGAAGTGACGATATCGTGAGGGTTCTGTAGCCCTTCATCAGGAGCGAAGGTCTGGATGAGCCGGCCGGTGGAGAAGTCGATCACGAAGCCTCGGACGGGCACCGGGTTGGGTAGGGGACTGTCGGGGCCGTTGACTACGTAGAGGCGACCGCCTGTGGGGCGAGGGATTGTTAGTGGTTGATAAAATAAGAAAATTTAAAATCCATTTAAAATATCATTTTACAACATAGAAAGATTTTTTTTTTAAGTTTTTGAGATAGGTTGAGTAATGTTTGGGTGAAATAAATTTATATATGTACAACAGTGGATGTCTTTCGGCTGGGATAATAATGGTTACAAACAGTTCGACGGCTTACCAGTTACAAAGTGCTACCACTGCTTAAAGTGACACTTGCGATACCAGGGGACTAACTGAACCGGTTGTAACATTAGTAGACTTTGTGGACCTCGCCCAGAGAAGTACTACCACCATATCTAAATATATACTAGGAGGGATCAAAAAGTAGTGAGAACGACATACTCCTTGGTAAGAAAAAAAAATACTGGCAGGCATAGCTCAGATACATATCATCAATACATATAATAAATCTGTAGAAAAATATATTTGTACATCGAAAAAAAAATAGCCAGGGTGTTAAAGGATAACCAACAGAACCCATTTCCAGCATTTTTGGAATTTTTGTCTGTTTGTCTGTTTATTTGTGCACGCATCACGTGAAATGTACGAAACCAATGTAGATAACTTTTATACATAAAAATTGTGCGTAATTTGAAGAATTACTTAGTTTTTGTTTCATCGCAATCGTTTCACTCTATCAAAAGTTAGATGAGTTTAAAGTGTTCAATAAGTAAAATTATCACAGCTCACGCAATTCAGTTATTCGGACAGTTGAACTCGCTATTCGATAGATGGCGATCGGTATTCAGTCCATATTGAAACAATCTTTGAATATGAGAAAAGTCTCCGCAAGATGGGTGCCGAGAATGTTAACCGACAGTCAGAAACAAAATCGACTTGACATTTCGAAGATATTGTTGGAAAAGTTTCAAGAAGATTCTGAAAAGTTTTAGTCTCGTTTCGTAACAATGGACGAAACATGGGTCCATCATTTTGATCCCGAGACAAAACAACAATCTTCGCAATGGGAACGGCCATCATCACCGACCCCGAAGAAGTTTCGTGTCGTGGCATCGGCTGGCAAGGTTATGGACTCAATATTTTGGGACTCAGAAGGGATATTGTTGACTGATTACCTGGAGCGCGGAACCACTATTACAGGCCAATATTGTGCAGCTTTAATGCCCAAGTTGAGGAATGCCATCAAAGAGAAAAGGAGAGGGAAACTTCGAAGGGGCGTGCTGTTTCATCACGACAACACACCCGCGCACAGGTCGGCAGTTGCAATGGCAGCCATTCAGCAAGCTGGCTTCGAATTGGTTGACCACCCCCCTTATTCACCAGATCTGGCGGCTAGCGATTTTTATCTGTTCCCTAAATTGAAAAAATACTTAAGGGGAAACAGGTACGAAGACGATAACGAGGATGGATGCCGTGGAGAGCTTTTTGCAGAACCAAGACAAAACTTTTTTTGTGAAAGGGATTGAAGCCTTGGAAAAGCGCTGGACTCGGTGTGTAGAGAGTCTCGGAAACTATGTAGAAAAATAAATTATTAAGTTATCAATAGTCATTATATTCTATCTCACTCTCACTACTTTTTGATCCCTCCTCGTATGTTGCAAAACAATATTGAAGGGATTCTATTTTGAAGGTGCAATTTATTATAATTAATGAAACTTTAGAGATTTTGAAGGGTGACTCAATAAGAACTCAGTAAGTTTAGCTTTGTCTTTGAGACAGGAATGCCTCAACTTTTGAGTGGGCCATCTGATTCTTTGCTAACCGATAACTTTAAAATACCAAGGATGTAGACTCACCATGTATAGGAGCATAGGCAACACTGAACAGCCTGCCTCCCATAAGCCAGCTGCTGAAGCTTCCCTCATAAGTTCCGTTGTCGTGTCGGAAGCAGGCCACGCGGCCTCGCTCCCGGTCAGCCACGCAGACCAACCCGCGGTCCTCTGCTAGTGTGAGTGCGTGGGGCACGTTGAACGCGAACGGAGAGTTACCGTGGCCTGTGACACGGTAAAATCTAGTCAGAATTTCATTATGGTACAGAGGTATACGGAAATCGTTGGAAAATTCCGATGGTTGCTCTCTGGCCGTTGTATATGTTTAACAGGTTCACTATCCACATGGGAAAAGCAATAGTTGAAGCAATCAAAATTGCCATATGTGCGTCATGGGACTGTGAATCTGTTAAATCGTGCAGAGAACTTTGATTGCCTGATTTAGGAATTATGTGATTGTCTACTACACAAATACATACAAAATGCAACGCCCAAACTGTGCAGAATAACTAATTGCAGGTACTTACTGAGGCCCCACTGCAGTATAATGTTCCCATCTGGAGAAAATTTGAGGATCCTGTGGTTACAGTAGCCATCTGCCACGAAGAAGTCGCCGGTCGACAGGACAGCTACCGCGCTTGGCTTGCAGAAGTGCTTGTCATCGTTGCCGGGTATAAATCTATGATTAAGAAGAGTAATGATTAGCATCCTGGAGTTCGGAAGATGGTGCTGTGATGCCCCCGTGCTGCTCCTAATCTCTCACCGGTCGCGTCGGTTTGCCACCCCATCAAACTATGAGTAAATATACAGAGAGTGCACCACCTGCGTCTGCGCATACACTTGTGCACTATGATATCGCCGGCGTACTTGGCTAATCTTCGTTGAGATTGGCCACCGCGATTTAAATTCGTTCGGGAAGATTATAATTATTGATGATCAATCAGGGAGCATCAGTTCGCTCGAAAGTCTGAAACCAATCTTGCAAAGGTGTATCGTTTTAACCAGTTGGTCAGGCATTCTGATGCATCCGTTTAGACTGGAAGCCGACCCCAACATAGGAAAAGGGCTGGCAAATTGATTGACTTCTTTGTTAGCATCAGTTTGAAGCTAACCTACATTAGACAGGAAGAGAAATGGCATTGAGACATTAGTTTTCTAACTAAGTATATTGAATTATTCATGAATGGTAAATAATAAATGATCAATTTGCATTAACATAATAGCTCCTTATGAAATAGACTCATCTATGTGAAGATTTAAGTTACATTTACTAGTTTATGGCTTCGCTCCCGTAGCACGTGGAATTTCACAGGAACCTAACATTTTTTCGGGATTAAAAGTGGCCTATGGCTTTCAGCGATAATTTGGCTTTGTGATAAATAACATTTTAGAAAGCTATCAGACTATTTTCTTCAAAAAGTCACACTATCGTTAAACGGTATGGCAATGATGATATTATAAATATTGTTGCACATCGTCCAGAAATATTTTTTTTACTAACATATATGTGTTACCAAACAGACAGTTTTACCTCTTTATGTAAGTCGTTTAGATTTACTTGTTACATTCCAATAAATAACAACAAAGACTGATGTTATTACTACACTTGAGATACAATAACATGTTCTTTTGATTGTATTTACAATCTACAGATAAACAAACATGGCAAACAATATCAAAATATCATTACATAACATGAATGAGCTCATTCTTTTATCTAATTGGATAGAAATAAACTAGGTAAATCTCATGAGGAAATATTTGTATGGCCACTGACCATGCATTCAAAACTTTAGTGAACATTTATTAGAATTTCTATCCTACTTTATCTCTAATAATTTTATCTGAAACACAAATTATATGTAACCTACATCACACGCACATCACATCATCAGCCTATTAATGCTCTCACTGCTGGGACACAGGCCTCCTCTCTGTGAGAGGGAACCAACCTACATTACATTAACCTACATTATTTATTAATTAGTACAGGTCCCAGATAAGAACCTTGTGGCATTCCTTAAATAATTTCAGAAATAGAAGTTTTATACAGATTTTCAATGAAGCAAAATGATTTTATTTACACCTATGATTTCCACATATCATTTAATACCCTACTAATAGAGATACTACCAAAAAAATATTAATTTATCAGCATTTTGTAAAGTACTCTGTCAATCAAAAGCTTTAGTGAATTATATAATACTTGATGCTTCCTATCAGGGATGTTGCGAATGTTGTTGGACAACCGCATCCGCAATAATTAGTAATGGTAGTGGTAGGGTCACCCTTTGCCGTACTTAGACTGCCATTTGGTCCGTTGTGCGTTGGGGCTCTGGCTAACATAGTCAGCCTAGCTCCGTCAAAAAACACAGAAGCTTCCTGGGAGCTTCACAGGCTTCACGATGCGACCTCACTGTTCCGAAGATTTCTTCGCATTGATATGCCACGGCCTCGTATTACAGGATTACGTGGGCGGCTGATTCTTCGGCGTTAAAACAGTCCCTGCAAAGTGGGCAGTCCGTGGCGCCTATGTTGAATAGATGTTTGTTAAGAAGGATGTGGCCCATTATTGTCGATATAATTATTTTTAGGTTATTTCTACTCAAGCTGCGGAGTTTTTTTAGTAAGACGCGACTGTACGTTTGGGAAAGCCATTTTTGACTGTCTTATCTCTACAGTCTGTTGCCTGTGACCATCTGTTATCATGTAGTTCTATTGATCTTTGGCGATTCCACGCACGAAATTGCGAGAAAGGCAAGGGGATAAGTGGGTGCGGGCCTAGCACTAACATCTCAAAGCCCCTCTTCGCAAGTTCATCTGCGGCATCATTGCCTAGGGATCCACTGTGCCCTGTGAATCACCGAAGGGTAATTCGATTGGATTTCGATTTATTTCGTGCCACCTCTCCAGGGCGAGGTGGCACTCAAATATAAGTTTGTTATTAGTTTGTTTGTTTTCCTAAAGCTTTGAGAACAGCCAGACTATCAGAAAGGAACACTGGTACTGTAGTTCTGGATGCCTAAACGCTTTGCGGTTGTTGCGACTTGTGTTAAGGCGACACATTCACATTGAAATATCGAACTGTGTGTGCCTAGCGGTATGTGAAAGTTAATGTTGAGGTCAAGGGAGTGTACGCCAGCACCTGAACCGAACCGTTGGCGCGTGCCCGACACAAGTGCTCATTGACCAAAAGGAGCGAAGTTTTCGTTCGGTGACAAGATCCGACTAAATGCTCTAAGGATCCGTTTGTTATTGTGTAATTGAAACTATTAGCACCAATTGCACGCAGATTTTTATCGACACCACCAGCCAGTGTTCCTCTTAGCGAACAATTGTTCAGTAGCGCGGGTTTAATTTATGAGCCTCTGCTTAACAGACTTGACCCCGAAAAGGCGGCAATATTACTTTTAATTAAAATAATGCTCCAATTTTTAACACTTACTTACTGCCGCACTCAAGAGACATTTAACGGTTACTTAAGGCGTCCCTTAGTGTAGATTTTGTACTAAAAATCTATACTAAGGAGAGCTTTAAGTAACCGTTAACGTCTCTGAGTGTGGCAGTAAATCTATATATATAAAAGAGAAAGTATGTATGATCCTTATAGACTCCGAAACGGCTGGACCGATTTTAATGAAATTTTCAGAAAATCTTAAGATTGATCCAGCGAGATAATCCTGTAAAGTTTGGTGGCAATCCAAGCATTTTTTCTTTTTTTTTAAATATGAACGCGGGCGAAGCCGCGGGCTGAAGCTAGTATTAAATAAGAATATTAAAAATTACTATTTTTATATATATTTCTTCACCCTTATAGTTTCTTGTAAAATATCTTAAGATCCGGATGTGAAAATACCTGCATCCGCAACATCCCTACTTCCTAATGAGAAAGTTTGTATGTTGCCATTACGACATTGGATATTCTTAAAGCCAGTAGCACCTTTGCGTGGGATAATTTCCAACTATAATGCGGACAATGGCACTGGCTAAAGGATGCCTTAATAAAAATATCATGGATATAGTATGTGACAAAGTTTCAAAGAATTTCATATTTTGAATTAACCAGGAAAGAAACAAAAACTTACTTCTCTCCCAGGGTGATGTTTGGCTTCTGTTTGTCATATGGTGTGAACTTGAAGACCTGATGCAAGGCCACATCTGTCACCCACACATTGCCTTCATAATCCACTGTTATGCCGTGTGGGATGTAGAACCTAGACAAATGTGTTTCAATTAATGTTATCCACTGTGACTCTGAGTCTCTCTCAGAATTTGCTTAGTATAAAAGTGAAGAACAAAGATTTAATGTGTAGAATAAAGAGATCAACAGTATCAAGAAATAAAGACCCATTTTAGTACTTAATAGTTATTTATTTAGCATGCACCATAAAATTATACCAGTTTACTGTCAAGCAAAACTTAAATATTTAAGGACCATCTAAATTACTCACAGGTTTTGCCCCCAACTATCAACCAGCTCCCCAGTATCATTCAGCACTAATATAGTTGGTTCCGGTATAGGTTCCTCCCCAATACCCTGGTACACATCTCTGTTGTTGAATGTGGTGGCATCCCACAGATTGTGGGAGCGATGGAACACCAGTACTTGGCCGGAGTTGTCTATGGCCACACCTGACACCTGGCCCATTCTGATAGAGGGGTCTGGCCAGTCGTTCACCCATTGTGGGGCTATAGAAGAAACAGAAGTTCTTAATTTGAAACTATTACAGATTATTTATTTGTCTGTATAGACAACACTATTGGTGAAATATTTTATTTTCTTTATCATCTTGAAAATACTAGTATAGTTTGGGTCTGAAATGTAATATTAAAAAAACAAATAAGAGTTCACATAACAAACAGCAGGCAATTGTTTTTGGGAATACCCAAGGGAAATTACCTGCAATATAGCTTTTTGAGTAGGTACCTAAGTAATCAGTTTTTGGATTTTGGTATTTTATGTTGTATTTGTATTTAAGAACCGCTGCAAATTATACAGAAATCGTGTGCATAATTGGGTTTAATCGCTGCGTTTTAATTAAAAATATACATACCGTGTTCCAATTTGGTGAGCGCAGTTTTAATTTTTTCGAATTGAGCTTGCTGACTGTCGTAGTAGCCGGCAGGATAGTATCCTTCTTCACCAAACTGCACGTAATGAAAAGCCCTTTTTAATACCTGCCCTTTTAATCACGAACATTTATGAAATATTTCCGATTCCTTACCATTCGTCCGCAAATCGAATTTATGATGCATAGTAACACAATTAACTGGAATTTTGGTAGCAATCTAAATATTATCGACTGCATTATCAATTTTGTAAGCTCCAACTAAAAGTTTTGTTTTGATATTGATCAAAACGATTTTATCAAATCAACAAGTACCACCAAGCTTATCAATCAATTATCACGAATGACGTACGGACGGTCGTCGGCCGCACACACTTGCGGTATATTATATACCATACTTTTGTTTGATGACGTAGACATCAGCCTAGTGATGTGACTTATTATATTTCTTGCTGGAAAACTTACTAAATCATTACCCACATTACATAACTAAAATATGTTGCGTATTCTTACAAAAGTTACAAAATCACAAGGAATGTCTCTCTCGAGCCTGACCTGTATAATATGATTTAGAATGAAAAGCATAGTTATTGTAGCGCAATAGCCTCGTGCTGGGTCATACCACAATGTAAGATTCAATTGAGAATTCAATAGGTGCAAAACATGACAACTTGTAGAAGTCAATTGGATAATCTGATGCATACAAGAGGATAGAAATATATCTATGTTAAACCCATCGAGATATAAGTGTTAAACCTGATAGAGGTTTACTGCGTTTTAGATCTAGGTCAGGTAGATCCAACAAAGTGAGACTTCCATAGTATTATTTGTGTACGTACTATGAAGTACCTAGGTACATAAATAATACTATGGAATACCTCCTCATCCAATCGCATACCCCTGTGGGTAGGTATGCGATTGGATGAGGAAATATTATCATAAGCAACAATACGGTCATTATTGAATAGGTGATAGCAATATCGCCAGGATTCATCCACTATCCGACTTTTCCTACTGCTGAGCCTTTCTTTTTGTACCTATCCCCACGTTCCTGTGCCAAGCTCATTCGATCTACCCGCGATGGCAAAATTTAATTTGAAGTGATCTTAATTGATGTGATGATGATGATGATTAATTGGTGTATAGTGCGCGGCACGTAAGTTGACCCAAAATGTACTATGGTTTTATTCACGGAACAGATAAAACTTTTTCTGTTCCGTGGTTTTAAAGAAATTAAACGATTTAAACCACAATGAATCCCTTTTAAACGGCCTAAACATCTGGAATCCAATCGACCAATCACACAAACGTAAATCCACATCGCGTCATTCATCTCGCATATGATTGGTCGATTGGATAGCGGCAAACTCTTTGCGTTGCCGTATTCACTTACGCAATGCGGCTGTCGAGGCGCACGAAGAAAACCGAAGGCGCCGTCCATTAATCACGTGATGTTTTTTTTAGCATTTTTTAACCACCCCCTTCCTCCTTGGTGAAATGTGGTGCGAGGATTAAGAGAAACCCTCCCCCCCCGACCCCACCAAAAATCACGTGTTTTTTTAGGGTTCCGTACCCGAAGGGTAAAAACGGGACCCTATTACTGAGACTCTGCGATCCGTCTGTCTGTCTGTCCGTCACCAGGTTGTATCTCATGAACCGTGATAGCTAGGCAGTTGAAATTTTCACAGATGATGTATTTCTGTTGCCGCTATAACAACAAATACTAAAAACAGGATAATATAAATATTTAAGTGGGGCTCCCATACAACAAACGTGATTTTTGCGATAATGGTACGGAACCCTTCGTGCGCGGGTCCGACTCGCACTTGGCCGGTTTTTTATACCTACAAACAATCAACGGCGAGTCAAGATCATACTACACTCCGCTTTTCAGTTTAAAAAATAAGTACACGTGATTTACACGATACCACATACACGATATACTACACCCCCCTCCCCCCTTGTGATATTTCATGATTTTTGCTAAGCCCCCTCCCCCCTTTCAAGGCCTCACGAGATTAATGGACGGCCCCGAAGACGTACCAGCGCGCGCTGACTAGACACATACAGTACCTACGCTAGCAGCCGCTACTGTGTTTACTGAGCATCAGCCGTTGTTGTTTTTCACTTTCGGCATATTTTACGAAACTGAAAGACCGTACATTTAATTAATTGAACTCCGTTCCAACCGGGGTGTCCATAAGACACCTCTTTTTTTGTATATTGTCAACGGTTAGGTCGTATTTAATAAAAGGGGATTTAAATCGTTTAATTTCATTGAAATGTTAATACATTTTGGGTCAACTTACGTACCGCACACTATAGCAGACATCTGATCAAACTGCAACATCTTTGAATTTTATGTCAACAACTGAACTGGTTGAAATATTGAGGCTAATTGTGTGGTTACTAGGTGCACCTCTGCCCTACCCTTCAGGGCAGACAAGGGTGGTGCTAAATGTTATGTTGAAAGGGTATGTATGAAAGTAAACAAAGGAATGCGTTACACTAAGAAGTTTAATAATTCACACGCACGATAAAGTGCCATTACACCAAACCGGCAAGTCAAGACGAACATAAAAGTGATCCCATTCGGGGACCACATATGGTACATGCCGGCTCGTCTCATGCCGAGCACGCCTCTGATTGGCGCCAACATAAAGTATTTATCTCCTAATTATATTTTATACATTAGACAAGAACAGCTGCGCCTGTTCTTGTAGCTTTTTGAACTTCTTCATGTTCTTTGAAGACATTTTCTCCTTCCTGAAGAGTGAGGCGATGGAGGAGTGCAGCCTGCGGACCAGCTCGCCCCGGGTCTTCTTGAGCGCGGAGCCGTCGGGCCGCGTACTGATCAGGCGCTGGTGGAAGAACGCGAGCCGCTGCATCATGAGCGGGTGGCAGCACGGAGCCTCCTCGCGCTTCTCCGTCATCGTCATGCTGTTCTGTATAGGTTGTGTTGGAATGCTGATTACTTTCTTCATCTTCAATCTGTTCAGCTTTGGATTGAGTTTCAACGCCTTCTTCTTTTTCCTCATCACAGTCGACTGCTTCGACATGTGGTACATTTTCAGTAGATCAGAGTAGTCATTCCGGGGCAGCGCGGTGAATATAAGCGCGTAATGTTGTGCGATCTCTTTTCGCAGGTCGTTGGATATAGTCTTCTGCCTTGAATTCATGAGTTTCTCTTGAATCGAGTACAGTTCTGTGACGTGTTCGGTCCCGTCGGCGAGGCCAGCCTGTCCGATCAGGACCATGTTCAACTTTTTGAGCATTTGGTTGATGCTGCCTCGGTTGTTGGTTAACTGTTTAGGGTGTATGACCTTCTGTTTAAGAAGTCGCTGGTGACGCTTCTGTAGGAATTTCAGCTTTTTGTATAGCTCACTGGGGTCTCCTATCTCTTCTTTCAATGAATTCAGTGCATTGTTGAGTTGTCGCAACAGATTGTTTCTGTTCTTGGGTAAGGTGTTCCAGGCATTCTGCTCTATATTCTGTTCCTGTTGTGTGTCGCCCTCATTGCTCGGTTTGGGCCTTTCGTCGTTTGCTTTGGGCTTGAACCAGTCGCGAAGCTCTGCTTGGAAAGCCTCTTGGTCTCCAAGCATGCCCTTAATACTTAAAAAGGAGTTAATTTCTGCATTCTCTATCTCTACGCAGTGTTTATCAGAGGTTGCCTTCAACCAGGCCTTTCCTGCCTCAGATTTGAGTTTATCAATAATTTCATTGGTGATGAAAATCCTAGCAGATGTGACAATTTCATTTTGATCTGAAGAGATTTCATTGTCTTGAATCATGTTGCCTTTCTTGTCATGGTTAGGGGAAGAGATCGGGATGAAGTCGGGTGCTTTTTCAGGGACACCCTGACTTTTGTTATCATTCTGGTCATATTGCTTGGCTTGGTTTTTGTTGGTATTCGCAACAGCATCCCTGCTCAGTGACGTCTTTCTTTGTGGTGCAGGGCTCTTAGTATTGCGTCGTTCAACTTCGTCACCAGCCGAGAGGTTTCTCTTCTTGTTGACGTGTGTTTCGTGTGTGGTGGGTGACTTGGACTGCCGCTTGTTGTATTCGTTGCGAGTTTGTGGTGCGGGGGCAGTGGCGTGAGGGTTCGGGGTCGGTTGGTGCAGCGGTCGGTAGACGCACACGTAGGGCGCGTGGATGGGCAGCCCGGAGAATGGTAAAGTGACGCGACACGTGTGCACGAGGTGGCCCCGGCGCGCGCAGCCGCTGCAGAACAGTTGGTAGTGTTTCTTGGCTTGGTTGCAGCGCTCCAAGGGGGCGTTGTTGTCAATCTGTTGAAGAATGATTATGTTAAAATGATATCATTTGAGGTCTTCCAATTTTGAAAATTAAAATGGAATGTCACTTAACAGAGACAAAACGAAGCTACTAAGAAACGCTGAACCAGTACAACTAACAATCAGTAACCGATCTATCGAATATGTGGCAGAGTACAAATACCTAGATCATCGCCCACAAATACCAGACAACCAGAGAAATAAATACACGACACGCTAACGGCTGGAAAAGATATGGTCAATGAAGGAAGTTTTAAATCCAACGAGCAGCATGGGAATCAAACGGAAAGTCTACAACACCATCACATATGGATATGAAACATGGTCACTTTCTAAAAGCCATAGAGATACATTAGAACATTGCCAAAGAGCTACGGAAAGAAACACGTTAGGTATTAAAAAACAAGACAAACAACGAAACACCTTTAACAGAGCAAAGATAGATGTGCTTACCAAGAAAGACCAACTGAAATGGAGATGGACAGCCCGTATGCTACGTAAGTCACAAGAAAAATGGAGCAAAGTTGTGAAATATTGGTATCCCAGCCAAGGATGGAAAAAGTAACAAGACAGAGAAAAAGATGGGAGGACGAAAAGAAATGGACAGCTGGTCCTAAATGGCAAAGAGTCGCTAGGTACAGAAACCAGTGGAAATTGATAGAGGCCTTTGCTCGGAGGCACACTCAATTAAGAGGTATACTTTGAAGAGGGACAATACAATCGACAAAGTATCTAGGATGATTATTATATTTTAGGTTTTACTCATTCTGAATGTTTATTCAACTAAGGCCAGGCCTTTCAAACATCGGCAAACTTTTATCTGCGAAATATTGATTCGTGAAACGTCAACGAATGATCGATAATTTTTGATAAACAATTGTAGTTACTGTAACGAAACATTAAAAGACCTACAAGAAATGTCATGCTTACTTAAAACCAAAATAATGACAAACAGCTTAAAATTACCTATCAACGTAAAAGAAAGTAGAATAGAATATGTTGACAGCTACACCACCTCAGTAAACAGGAATCATTTAGAAAATCAAACAACGAAGATGAAATTGAATGTTGAATACAGGCCTGCGGATCACAACGCCAAGAGGCAACACTGGGGCCCATTAGCAATGTGCAGCACTCTTGGATCCTATACCCGCGAAACCGCGGGTTAGACCTTGTAGGATCGCAGCGGTAAACTAGGGGTTTTTTCTTTGAGATACCGATAGCAATAGAAATATAAAGAGAATAGTATATAAAAAAAAAGAACAAATATAATCTGGAAGAAATACTGGTCACTAAAAAAATTCAAAGGAGACTACACAATAAATTTGAAAAAGATTATAATAGATCTCATGTTTGACAACCATATACCAAACCTGCATACTGCCCTGTTTGGTATATGGTTGTCAAACATGGGTATTTACGACAAGAGCTAAACACAAGATCAGAACAACACAAAGTGCGATGGAGAGAAGCATATTAAACATATATAAAATATACAAAGTTAAAACGGTTAGTCCCGCTACGCTCGACTCGAAAAATACCTACGTAAAAGTGCCACTAAGCACGAAATTCTTCGATTCTACGTAAACAATGGAAGATATAGTTGGAAAGAAAAGTGTTTGAATTCAATTAAATTGAGCAGGAAGCTGGATTATATTGAAATTAAACTAAAAACATTGAAATCTTAGTTCGAAATATTTTTAGGTTTAGTTTTTCTTTTACGGAAAGATGTTTCGTTTTTCACAGTTCTATGGAATGGATGGACACTTTGTTTTTAAATAAATGACGCGACGTGTTGTCGGCGGCGAAGCGAGTGTGCGTTAGTATGAAGAAACGAAACGTTTATTAACTTTTTTTTCGCGAAAGTAACGGCATTTACATACTAGCTTAACTTAATTTACTTTTTAAATGATTAAATAAAATATTACACTGTAAAACTTTTCTCGATCATTGCCCGCGAATGTGATTTCATGCATAGCGGGACTAGATCATAGAAGGATTAAACGAGTTAAAAGCAAAGATATCAGATAAAAAACAAAGATAACCAATGCACTCACACAAGCCCTAAAACTGAAGTGGCAATGGGCCTGGCACATAACACGCTATTCAGGCAGCAGGTGGACACTTAAAACAAAACAATGAAAGGGCCCAACAGGGAAAAGGACAGGCCGAAAAGAACGTGAGCTGATGATGTAAAGGAAATAGCAGAGAAGGACTGCCAAACTGTTGGCAAAAACAGAAGCGCATGGAAGAAGCTGGAGGAGGCCTTCTCCCAAAGAGGGGTTCATACTCAAAAACCTAACCCATACTAACATCTATATTCTAGATAATAAGTGAAACAACAGTAGTCTTACCAATTCGGCACTATTGAAAACCAGAGGGTGCCGGCTTATTTGAATGTTCGGATTACTGGATTGTATAGAAAAAACTGAGATAAATAAAATAAAGCTCATAATGTACCAATATAATAAGGAAATATGTTGGGAACTGTGGGGAAGACGCCGGCGGAGAGCTACTGGTTGTGCCGAAGTTCTGAAGGACCGGATTAGTGATACTCTTCTGAACTAACAAACAACTACTAACAAAATTTGTCATGTAATTTGATGTTCTTTTTGATATTATTTATACTTACAGTATTGTGATATCTGCGCCAGGAGTCGGGGCAGTGGCTGGCCGGGTGTCCGTTCTGGCCGCACTCGGCACAGCGCAGCGAGCCCCAGTTGCAGCAGTTGCGGCACATCGTCGAGTACATTTGGTTCGGGGAGCCGCACTGTGGAGGGAGATACAGATAAATACAACAGCGAAATAACAGCATCTTCATCATGCCTGTAGCTACTGAAGGATTCTGTTTTATTGGAATTGCCTTTAACAAGTACAGTACAACTATTATCTTAATGACCCTCGGCAAACTTCTCTCTCGGTATTTTGAAAACGTTAATTTACCCTTCTAAGCTATGTAACCAAAATTGGAAGCAGATATTTTGTCTCATATTTTGTGAATTACAGAAGAAATTCGATCGATTGCAGGGAAATACAAATAGCGACTGCCCCTCACACAAATGAACTAGCAATATAAGAATACTCAAGGAAGATAAAAAAGGAAGACGAAATAGTAAAACAAACCAAAAGGATTAAATCAACCCTAAGATACTACTAATATTATAAAGTGAGTATGGATGTTCGTTACTCAAGTTTTCTTTATAATCGGGTTTAAGATTTTTTTAACTTTTTAGTATCCCTCTTTCATCGATCTTCGAATTTCTTTCTGCACATAGATATAACGACAAGCAGCCAGTTTAATCCTACTACTATTTTTACTTTTTTTTATAAGCGAAAGTTTGTAATGATGGATGTACTTATCACGTATACTCCGAGGTAACAAATATAACAATATATAAGACTATTTAATCCAGTTAGTAGGTTCCTTTGGGATAATTTCTCACTTGCAAGTCTCTTGATAAAGTAACAAGGTACTCACATTAACGCAGATCTTCCTAGGACATCTAGGTTCGTAGTGTCCCTCAGACCCGCACATGTAACACACTGGTGGCTTTAGACGACATGTGTCGTCTCGGTGTCCTGGGCGGTTGCAAAAGTTGCAGCTGTAATAAAAAATGTAATGTAGCACTTTATGTAACAAGCATAGCATTAGCAGCGGGGGCGTTATGAATCAAAATTTATAATGTACTTGTTATCTATTTACTTTATTGACATTGAACATCCTAAATTATGAATGTAAATCACATATTTTTGTCATTGAATATTGTTAATGGGATAGCAGGTCCAGTGTCCCTAAACTGTCCATGAATCCTAGTTTCTTTTTTAAAAGATATTGTTCTTCCATACTGCCTAAATTAACTTGATTTGGGAACTAAGCAAGGAGCTAAGGAATACCTCCTAATAATCTAACTATTTACTGGTGACTATTCTACTTAAATACAAATAGGGAAAGAATGCCATGCGTCACAATTGCGCAAAACGGCCATCGTTAATGCTGCCTAAATGTTAGAAGAAAAAACTATTTGGTATTTTATTGAAATTAAAAAAATGGGGGAGGCCTACACATAAAAGTAGTCGCCTTGACTACTACTTAAGATACTTGAAACACACATAAGTACAACATTTAATAACAATAGTATAAAGATAAATGCGGATTTAATTTTTTAAATATTTAGGTTGTAAAATCTAGTGTTAAGTAACTATATAAAACATTAAAAAATATATTTATGTAAAATTCTGTAAAAGTAGTAGAATAAAGGCTTTTTTATTTTATTTATTTATTTTACTATATCTTGCCTCATTGGCAGAATGTATTAGAATGCAACTTTGCACATGGACTAGATTAGTTCTGGATTAGGACATAGGATTTAAGTTTCCTGGGTATAAATTCTGTTCTTATTGTAGTTAAAGCTGCTGGCAGAAGTAAGTGGACATTTAAAGGGTTCTATCAACTCATGATAACAAACAATATACTTACGTAATTTTCCTTTTAACCATTGATGGTACTCGGTCCTTAGGATCAATCACCCACAAATCTTTATCACCTAAAAAGTAATTAAGAACAAATTATCATAATTATCTCATTAAAAATTATTTAGTCTAATGGTAATATAATTAAATTTGTTAATCTTTTTTTTAAAATGTGCTTTCAGAAAAGGTAATGACACTTTGAATGAATAAAATCAATTAAAAACACATTATAATATAGAGTAATAAAGATAATAAAGTAATTATAATTACTAGGGGCTTTCAGTAATCTGGAGAAATTTGTAAGCCATTACAGGTATGATGTGTAGTAATTACAAAATAAAATGTTGTCTTAGAAACCAAAAAAAAGTAAAAAAGACACAATAATCCTACACTATTAAAGAAAATTAATAATATTTAAAAGGTATAACTTACGTGACATGCTTTTCTGTATTTCCCTGTGGTTAAAATTCTCTCCGCCCCAGCTCTCATTATAGAATTTGTCCATTTCAGCACGAAGAGTTGTCAGAGAGTATCTTCGCCTTTTGCAAACCTTATCAATGCCTTTCAAATTGTCAAAATCGAGGTTTTCGTTTAAAATCGAGGGTACTTTTGTCGAAACAAATTTGGAAATGTCATCAGACAGACTTACATCACTGTAGTCTTCATATTCCGTGAATCCAGACACATTTCCCATGATGATGCTTTCCTGTATATCAGATTCATCAAGATTCACAAAGCTTTCATTGCCTGTCAAGTCAATTGAAATGGCGGTAACTGTATCAGAGACACTAGATTCATTCCTTTTCAATGATTTGGATGGTTGCTCATTCGGTTTTTGCACAGACATGCTGACATCTGATCTCTTTACACCATTATTCCTTATTATCTCTGGAATCTCTTTAGCGCATTCGAACATGTTAGAATCAGATTCATACACATCAGTGCTGGGTAGACTGTTCTCCGTAACTATGTATGAGTTTCTGTTTTTATTTGCGTCCAATGACTGGTTGCTATCAGAATCATACACATCAGGATTCGGAATACTTTTCTCTGTCACAGCATATAATTTGGTTTTCTGCTTTTTATTCTTGGCTTTACTTTTTGGTGTGGCAAAGCATCCATCATTAGGGGTAGCCTTGTTCGGTGTTGCTGCAACAACGGGAGTAGATGTCACAGCTTCCTTTGTTTTCTTCTTTTTCTTTGTTTTTGATGGAATATTTTGTCCAAGTAGATCAGATCCATGGAGACTGAAATCAAAGCTTGGATTGTCTTGATGCCGAGAGGAGATGTTCAATGCTATGCAATCACCACGGATGAATTCATCAGACACAGATGAGACCGTTGAGGGGACAGGACTCGCTGTAACATCTCTTTCTCCACTTGTAGTTGTCTTATCCACATTAACTTGGGTTTTAGTTGGGGAGATGGGGTTGATCATGTGAAGTTCATCTTCATCAGAGCTATCAATGGTAATGGTAGGCTTAGGAGGTAATGCCACTTCAATGACCTCATCTTCATCACTAGACTCAAGCACTACAGCTCTGTCATCATCCTCTTCAATAATTTCAATGGTTCTCTTAACGTTCTGTGGGACAGGAGACTGGAATATAGACAGATCGACAGCGGGAGGCTTAGGAGTTGTCGCACGTTTTTCTTTTTTAGGCTTTGGTGTTTGGCTGGTTTGGTTGACATCTGTTTGTTTGCTGTTGTTTGATGGTATAGCGTGGTCTTTCTGGACGTTCACCTTTTGATACGGAGTACTGGGTGCTGTTGGCTCGCTGGTGCGCCAATACCGACGCACCGTGCTCCTCGGCGTGGTATCCACTAAGTTCAACCCATCGCTGTGGTTCGATGCTAAGTTACCCTCTGTCTCGTCCACATGATGTAGCATAGCATACAGCCGTTCCTCCAAATCATGCTCGTTAAGTTCCTAAAACAACAATAATTACAAAATTACCACATGATAACTTCGCTGTATTGTGACACAACATAAATATGGTAACATTGGTAACCTAACAATTTACCTCTTCCATGTTTTAGCAGTAAATGTGAACTAAACAAAACTCCACACGAACTTAACATAATCGTTAATGGTATTTGGAATAACTGTTAAAGTGGTGACAGCATTACAAGTAAATAAAAATGATTTTTTGTTTTTACGGACACGTCCAAAACTCCATTGCGAAAGGTGACAGATTAATTTCGGGCAGTGTTGCCAGACGAGTTGAGCCCCGAGTCCCCGGAAATTTAGTCCGAAAAAGCCAAAATTAGCCCAATTATAATGTAAAGTAGCCTAAAATCGCCGATTAAGGCTCAGTTTTTTGATCCGTAGTTAACCAATGGTTAAATATGCTAACCAATGCTTTCAAATTTCAGTAAAACGCGTTTATTCATAAATTGTTGGCACTATAAGTGGATAAATACGTTGAATAGTTAATTATTTGTCCATTTGTTAGACTAAAACATTATGAACAAACGCATTTTACGCTATATATGCTAACCAATGGTTTCAAACTACCGAAATTTGAAACCATTGGTTAGCATATTTAACCATTGGTTGAGTTAACTACCGATAAAAAAACTGGGTCTAAGCCACACTGGTTGATCCATGAATGTTACAAATTGAAAGACAATGTCAGAATAAATAAAAATGGCATCAGTTATTACACTATCCATTTTTTTTAGATTCCTAACTAGGAAAATGGAAGATGTAATCGTAGTTAGCAACAGATTGGAGCTGATTTAGTGTAGAGTGAGCACTAGCTACCAATTTAGGTTCCCTAGGAATCCAATAAATTGGATAATGTAATATAATAACTGCTTTAGCTTTTTAGAAAAGTTCATAAATTCACCAAAATCATAAAAACCGATTTTCTAGTAAGTGAGTAACCAAATCGTCATATTTTTCTTGAACATGAGAATTAGAAGTTCTTTGAACGAGAAAGGAACTTGTCATATAATAGCATGGCGTTAAATTTATTCACATTTCTCCTAAATATCTGTAATTTGTAATGGGGTAGCTCTATTAATTTTTAATTATAACTTCGTACGTATACTATACAGTAGATAGGTAGTAATACGTATATAGCAGGAATTGTCTTGTTAGTTACCTCTGATACGGTAATAATGTGGATGTTGTTTTACTTGAGTACAAAGCATTTTAAAATACATGAAAAGTAATGGCAAAATGTGAAGTTTTTATATAAAGATTCACAGCTCTGTCCAAAAACCAGATATACCAGTTATATTCCTAGCACATTTTTTATGTACTCGAAATGCTCTCTACATTTCAGTCATTTTGCCTAAAGTATAAAGCCATAAGAGGGTAAGGAAGCAACATATCCGTGATACGCAGTGACTGCAGACATTGTTGATCTTATACGGTTTTTCTAAATTTGTCCAACTTATCGCATACTATAATGTTTTGTTACTACTAGTCAGTTTTGATTCACGAAATTTGTGTGTATAATATACTCATAAATTTCGTGGTTTCACTTTCTACTAGTTCTATTTATTATTTAATGTGGTTTAAATTTTTCGCTAGGCGATATTCGTGGGTATCTACAACATTTACGCAAGCGATGGTACGGTGCTTTAGAACCGCGGAGTGCGCTTGTCTACTTTCATTGCGGAGCGTTGTGATCGCGTTATTTTCAATACATCGCGCGCTCGATAAGGACAATTTCTGGAATCGATTAACGATATAAATGACCTACGTTTGTTTTTGGCATTCGGTGTAATCTATGCGCGAAGTTTGCGTTACGATGGTAATAACATCCTGTATATAAAAGACCAATAATTAAATGTAATTAATAACAAACAAAATCGGGTGAAGAAATAAATGTAGCAATTAGAAACCTAATAACAAAAAATATAAAATTAATCAAGACTCACCTCATAGTCGCTAATTATTAATGATGTGTGACGGGGCGATGTCTGTTCCCAGTGGTACCAGCTGGTACCACTGGTTCTTTGACCATCTCGAGAAGTCATTTCACTTATGTTTCATACACAAACACCACAGAAAATGTTTACAACTAATTCGCGACAAACAGCACAGGTAGACAGACACAACCGTTCACGATCAACGACAAATGCGATCTGACCAAAAATCACTCTTCGTTGGCTCCTGTGACACAGGCAGACACACCCGTTCACAATCAACGAAAAATGCGAACTGACACAAAAATCACTCTTCGTCGGCTCCTGTGACACAGGTAGAGACATAGGTAGAGACACCCGTTCACGATCAGCGACAAATGCGGACTGAATAAAATCCTGTGCAATAATCAGTCGTCGAATCCTGTGACACACACACTGGCGCGTGAGCTACTATGGGTATCAGGTAGGCGTTGATGTCTACCGCAAATTTTAGTAAAATAGCTGGGCAGGTATCTCGTTCTCGTTTTGCTTACATTGCGGCTTTTTGTGAAAGATACGAATTCATTTTATTTTTATTGATTGTGACATTTGGATAGAATAACGATTTTATACAGTTTGAAGTAATAATATCTGCAAATATTCATTTGTTATTAGAAAAAGCTGACGATGAATTCCAGTACTGGGTAGTCCAGCCAGACTGGGCCCAATCTAGGAAGGACGAGCATTTGCTCATGGTAAGATAGAAAGAGAAATTAACAATCCTACCAAGCTGACTTCGCGGATTCCTACTGCATTACTTTAAATATTTGTACTGATTTAAGCCAATCAAAAGCTTTCATATTAAGTCATATTTATTTCATTCGCCTGGCTATGTATATAATGTAATAGTTTATGATCGACGAAGTCAAAGTCACTCACACAAGTACTCATGTCAAGAAAAATACTACCACGGGTATGCTGTCATTAATCGCTTCAGTATATCTATAATAAATTAAAATATGTCGCCGGGGTGGTCCAATTTCTCGGAACCCAAATTCTGCCAAACTTTCTTATTAAAGCTGCTTATCAAGGCTTGTTTTTCGAACCGGCTATTATTTCAGATTCTATTGTTCTGGACTCTATTGTTATTTCTTTTTATTATTTATTGAACATTAAACATAACATATTTACAAAATAGTGATAAGGTAGCTCATTTACAAAGGCGATATTAACTCAACGTTAACTTTTCTCATTAAACCTTTAAGTAATTGTTAGTAGAACGATATAATAGGTGCCCGCAGCTGCACAGATAACAGGTTAATGGAATACCTTTGTCGGCAATTATTTCCTTCTTTGTGCTTTTTAATAAAAAACGTTGCCTACACTAGGAATTTCTTCCGGGTGGGTGGGTTTTTTTGGGTGCGTTTACATACATCTAAACTCACATACGCTAGGCAGCCAGATCCGGAACAACTATTTTTCAAATATTTATTCCGTGCGGGACCCGAACTAGCGACACGCAGCATAGCAGCCCTTCGCTCAATCACTACGCCAACCGTGTCCTCAAACACATTGGTGCAGATAAGGGGCTATTGAATACGTATCCCACGGCAGCGGCGTGGCGCTAGCCTCCTTGGATCATGACTCAGAATTTAGAGCCATAATTATAAAAAAATACAAATATATACTTACATCTACTTTTACAGTGTGTAACGGAAAGGTGCAGTCATATTTTAAAAACTGTTTCTATCCATGAAATTGTTGTTAAATTTTTCTTTCTCCAAAGAAATCATAGTCAATTCCCAAATAAAAAATAGCTTTTTCTATAAAAAAATGTCGTCAGCTGATCAAAATTTGTATGGGAGATATTTTTTTCTAAATGAAATGACGATGACTTGCTTGGGGAAAGCTATTCATTTACATGGACGGAAGTAGTTTATTAAATATGATCGCAGATTTCCGTTGCATTCATAAAAAAACCCCAAACAAAAACCGCTCTATCAAACGCCTCGTGCTCGCGTCAACCACCAAATTTTAAAACGACAAAGTATTTATTAAAAAATATACGCATTTTGTTATTTTGGTTTAATTTTGTTATTTAACTTCGTGTTTAGAGCTATGTACGGTGTTTTCATTTTTTAAATTTTCTGAGGTAGCTTAAATAAGCAATATAGATTCAAAAAATAATTGTTATTTGAACAGTTTATCAAAATAAAAATAAATAAATAATAGATAATAATACTAAAATAGAATAGGTACCTTATGTTGAAAACAGAATAAAAATTTATCGAAAACATGAACGAAAAATAAATTCAATTTAAAGAATTATATCCGTCCCTTTCTACGAAAACGACGTTTTCTTTGGTGGTTGTTTAACTGTCGTGATAGCTGACGTCAGAGGGCACGTCGGACTTCTCTTTCTAATTCTCAACTTTGAAGCTTGATAACTTCCTCTCTGATCAAGATATTTTAAGAAATCTGTCATATTTGTCTACTATAGTTGGTGGGTATTTCTTTAGCAAAGAAAAAAAATACATGCATATTTCTTATTGTCGACTAGTCGTCACGAATCGTAAAAAAATATCGCCTTGCCCTGATCCGGGTAGCAAAATGGCGAAAAATGACCTTAACTGGCAAGGGCAACACTGATTCCAGGTTGCTACAGATAAACATAAAAAAAGCATGGTATTTGTGCATTTTCACGTTTGCAACACCATAAGTAGAGATGTACAGTGTAAGTGTAACTAAAACGAGAATCGACTAATTTTCGGCTGCAATTCCAATCGGGTTAAAACTGAGAGCGCACACGTGCGCTGGTATGATGAATGTACAGTATTTTTTTAACTATACTGGGCCAAGATCCTAATTGTTCAATTCAAAGTATACTCAATCCCACATATTTTGTTTAGAAAGCTCTCAGTAACGGTTGGGGGGGTTTGAAATTTTGCTCCATATCTGCTTCGATTTTAAATAAATTTCGAGAAAAAATATACAACATGATAATTGCGTTGTTCTGTGAATCATTGCTAACTCTTATTTGGGGTATTTAGAGACCATAACGTTTTAGCCTGCTTTGGAAGCTGAATTTGTTAAGATTTTGAATCGCTTGATATTAGAATTGCTTTACACAACTGGTGGTATAGCAGTGCCCCTAATAAGTCGACTAAACAAAGGAATTTTCCTCTACTGAGATGAATAAAACAACAACATTTTTAAGTAATACTTACATAATTTATTTATTTTACAAAATTCAGTTATTATAATTCAATTTATGAATATCCAAACTAACAATAAAGCTTTACAAAGAGTTCATTTTATTGTACAAGGGTGGAGAGAGGTAGAAGTATCACGAAACTATTTTCAGCCACCTGCATAGGTATTCTCCTACTCGGTGTGCGGCGTTTCTGAAACATTAGAGATAAACTTATGATTTATTTGAATGATAAAAGGAGAATTTTAGACAATAGAAATTTTCATATATTCTACCTACATTTTATTATGTTTTAAATCGAACACAAAAAGAAGCGATCAATTCGTACGTATCGGAGAGGAATTTATCGGAAGTTGCTTTTTATCTTGAAACTTTGGTCACCTGACAGAAAATCTGGGCGCTAGCGGCGCGTCGTCACTAGTGAGTAGCGCTGCGACCACTCGCTCGGCCGCCAGCTCCGCTCCCTCACAACGACCTACCCAGATAGGTTCGCAGTGAGATCTGAAACCAACAACCATATTCCTATAAAAATAGATAAAATAAGACAGTGTTTTTAGTCAGAGTCGATGAGATACATTATTTATTTATTGGTCAGTATGTCACACACATGAATTGTATTACTAAATTAACACTGAATGAATATAACTAATTGCAATTTGATTTTTTATTTGGATAATTGATTTGCATACAGTAAATAGTCTATAATTACTATTTGTTTAAACTACATAAAATATTAACTAATGCATGAATTTTATCACTAACCTGACAATAAAAATAAATGCATGCATTGAGTATGTAAAACCTGTAATACTTAATATAAAATGTGATAATAATACAATAATGATTTTGTAATGCAATTTATCTATCGGAAATAAAGGCTATTTGAATTGAATTTGAATATCGCACACTTATGCACTATATTATTACATAAGGGCCTACATACGCTTTAGTGCCGTAAAACGGCAATTTTCTAAAGCATACTCCTTAGTAACGGCTAGGATAAAAGGTTTGAAAAAAAAAAAAAATTATTACTGATTCATGTACATAATTTTGAACACAAGGTTTTTACGTGTAACTAATAGTTTTGCTTTAAAAAAATAATTAACAACACGATAATTTTCGCAACTTTTGGAAACTCCTCCAAAACGACTTGGATGTTTAAAAATATTTTACACAGAAAAATTGATGGCTGGTATTTCTTCTTAACTAACATAGCATATGTAAATCGAATAATATTTTGCAAACAAAACTGTTCAAAAGGAGGTCCAATTTTGATATTTTGGCATCGAGCGGGCGCACGGGCAGTACTGCGTTAGCATTGGGGTGTATATATCGCCTTACTCCAGCGCCCATTGCTAGCCTCCGTTGAGATTGCTTGCCATGTTCGAAAAACCATTAGGTATTATTGTATTTTAAATTGGATACCCACCTGTAAATCCCCTTTCGCTTATGGTTCAGTACTACTAGTCGTCTTTATCAGGCTTAGCACGCACTGCGATTTTTATTTACGCATTTTTTTTCCGCCAATTCTGCGACCTATGGAATTATATGAAGCTGCACGCATTGCGGAAAAAAAAACGCGCGGACATAATACCTCAAGAAATCCGTGTTTTGCCACAGAATCCACCGCACAGCGAAAAAGATTAAATTCGCGGATTAAATTCGCGCGAATATTTTGAACTCCATCAACAGGTAGAAGGAGCCAAAAATCGCGCGGCATTTTATCTGCAGTGCGTGTTAATTAAATTCAGCATTTAGCAGCAGCAGCGCGCGAATAAAAATCGCAATGCTGGCTAAGCCTTAGTAACTTGGTCGGAAGCAAGTTGATGGGGTACCTATTGCCGGATTAAGATAACAATAAAGTCCTCTATTGGAATCCAGAGGCAATAAACATGCAGTTGCTTGTTTTTTTTTTGTTAAAAATCGCCTTAATAACTTTTATATTAAAAACTAGCTGCTGCCCGCGGTTTAGCTCTCATGAAAAGTGTTTCATTAACCCGAGAGAACATTTATTTATTTATTATATTCTTTATTGTACACAAAAAAAAATATATACAGGACAAAAAAAAAACATAAAAAAGCAAGTATACCTACAATAGGCGGTCTTATCACACACGGCAATCTCTTACAAACTAACTTTGAATAGATTGAAAGAGAGGAGAGTACCATTATACCGGGATAAAAAACTGGGCAAGTGCGAGTCGGACTCGCGCACGAAGAGTTCCGTACCATTATAGCAAAAACGGCAAAAAAATCACGTTTGTTGTATGGGAGCTCCATTTAAATATTTATTTTATTCTGTTTTAAGTATTTGTTGTTATAGCGGCAACAGAAATACATCATCTGTGAAAATTTCAACTATCTAGCTATCAGGGTTCATGAGATACAGCCTGGTGACAGACGGACAGACAGACAGACGGATCGTGAACTCTTTGTAATGGGGTCCCGTTTTTACCCTTTGGGTACGGAACCCTAAAAACAATGTGTGCAGTTTACACGTGGTTGAAGTGTAGATATGTACAATGTATTCTATCTCATTCTCTCGCACCTTAATTATGTGAAAGTTTGTCTCTTTTTAATGCACCTGTAATGCTATTCTCTAACTCTCTTACTAATAAACGCGGTATACAGTTATACCAAGTATAAACCTATGAAAATGTATGGTTATTCTTTATACCGCGTTTATTAGTAAGAGGGTAAGGATACAACCTCGTGCGCAGCACTGCGTCAGCGACGAAACTAGTACGTAAATAGTAGTTTCATCAATGGCGCAGCGCTGCGCTCAAGGCTGTAATCCTTAGGCCCGCTTGGCCGTCCGCCACTCTGGGTTACCTTATTAACTCCGGGTTAGTAGCTAACCCCAGGTTATTTATGACATTAATGTATGGCATATTTTAATTTAACCTCGTGTTAGTAAATGACTGACTGTCAGTTAAGTTTTTCGCGCAAGTAGGCCTTGGAGAAGTAGTACTAGCACTACTGCTTTCGTAGATATGTGTGGCCGGCGACTTGTAATTGATTTTTAAGCACTTCCTGGCATCCTATTAAGCTTAAATAGTATGCTATTATGGTGCTGGTCTCATGATGGAGCCGGAAGGTGGCCATGGCAACTTCTCAACCAGGCAAGATACACCATCGTGTTTGGGCTCATGGGATATGTACTAACAAGCGATATTACATTTCGTACTTTTTAGTACATTCAAAGATAGTACAAAAAAGATTTTCACATTAATTATTTTTACATCTCTCATGTTCGGTAAGTAGGTTCTTATTACCTCCAAATGGGGCTTGTAGGTGACTAATTAGCGCTCTAGGGTAATAATGTAGCTAGAAAAGCCCTAGGGCGGTAAGTAATAAATAAAATACACTTCTTTCTTTCAAAAAGTTTGTAAACATCTAACCATCATACTGGCAATAGATATCATGCATTCACCCCAATGAACAAAGAGGTCGCTTTGATATTCAGCCTTGTCTTCGTGTGAGTATAATAGTCATCAATTTTAAATATAGAACGGCGAAGCTCAATTTGGTTCTTGAAAAAAAAAAAGTTTATTACTTGATTCTTTTTAATGAAAAAAGGCGGGAATAGAAAACTTTTACTTTAATAGTAGTTTAAGATACTGTTGCATAATAAGGGGTATTAAAACATGAGTGTGAGTTTAAAAACCGAGCCGTAGGCGAGGTTTTTAATAGTATTGTTACGAGCTGGGGCTCAGGGATAAATTATTTAAACAGCAGACTTCAATTAATCACTCTTTATTACAAAAACACTTCTTAAACAATTCTATTACTTCGCACTATTTTCCTTTTCTGATCGCTCTATGTCGCTTCCGAATCGAAACTGACTCACGACGAACCCGACCGCTCTTTATATAGCACCGAAGATGTTTCTAGAACGTTCCACACTGTTCTAGATAAATCAAGAAACTTCCAGAACAATCGACTTTCGAACGCACTGTTCCCGAAGCGACTAGAAACTTCCAGAATGTTCGGTTCGAACATTCTGGAAAATTCCATTCGACACGAAAAGATTAGTTCCGCTATTCGATACTAGATGGCGCCACTAGTAACTACTTAATTCTTCTACTCGTCACTAGATGGCGTTGCCTTATCTTGTAACAGTATTCACACGAATGTTTTAATACCTAGTTATGTGCAGTTTCATACACTACTTTATCTACACTCATACATTTTGGGATTGAACCTACTTAATCTTTTTTTTTGCATTTTCCATGCCATAAAGTCGTGATAAATGCATCATATAATAATCTCGACTTTGCTGGTAAGAGATTATGAGTATATTCCTTCACCGCATATAAAATATTTGGCGGCGTCAATTTTTCGTCACATTCTTAGACATTTTAAGCAAGAATTTAAAAGTCATGAAATTCAGTACAGCGAAACCTGCAAAACGTATGAATGGCGCCAAAACCCAGCACATCACCGCATTATTCGCGCATGCGCTAAGGTTTAGCACACGCACTTCGTTATTTATTCGCGCGAATTTTTCCGCCCATTCTGCGACCTATGGAATTTTATGAAGCTGCTCGTATTGCGGTAAAAAAATCGTGCGGCAATAATACCGCATGAAATCCGTGTTTTGCAACAGAATCCACCGCACCGCAGCGCGAATCTAATTCGCGCGAATATTTTGAGCTCTATGAACAGGTGGAGTGAGACAAAAGTTCGCGCAAATAAAAATCGCAGTGCGTAATAAGCCTAAAGCGGGCACCTGTCACAGACAAGATACAATTGGAATAATTTTTTTTTTATAAGGTACTATAAAAATGGCATTTCAAAAAAATTAAATAATTGATGGAATCTCCTTAGTGATTAACTTCTTGGATTTGTCCTGTATTGTAATAGAAAAAAAGTTATTTTATGATGCAGTTGTTTGAAAATCGAAGGAAAATGTTGAACTATAATGGTTTTTTTTTTAAATTTTACCTATCCACGAATATAAACTACGTGTATATTTTTTGAATTCATATTTGGAACATTACGTTGTGAGTGTAGATAAAATGTTTTATTCTTGTAATGCCGGTTTTTTTCTACTTACCTCACAATCGAGATGTAAAGCAGAATAGTTAGCTCGGGTGTAAGCAGATGCCTTACAGCCCTTGGCTACTAATCTACTATTTATGTCCCTTTTCGTTTCATCGAGTTTTAGACTCAACACGGGCCTAAAGAAGTTTTCAATTCAAAAAAACTAGTTACACTCTAGCGATATGCTGCAGGCTGGCTTGTATCACGCTGTCGAAGGCTGCGCCGGCGTCGCTGAAGGGGCCGCTCCCGCCGCCCGCGCCCCCCCCGCGCCCCCCGCCCGCACACGCCCAGGCGATGCTCCCACCGATACGGACACGGTACGACAACGATTCTAGGAGCTGAAAAGGAAATTAAGATTGTTGAGGATTTGTGGCACATAAAAATTGCCGGCAGATGTTTTTCATGTTTCTAGTGCTAAATCGTCACGCGTGTCGTTCTCTAATTATACGGTTTCGAGAACGTATTAAATTAAAAGTCATTATTATACTTACTATTTGGGTACACCTAGGAAAAAATGCATTAAGGTAACTGCGTAACTAATGATCTTTTGAGCATTTGAGGAATTTTTCAAAGTAGATAGGTACCTACTAATTGTGACTAAGTGGATTGTTTACTTTACTAAGAACTAATTGTGCAGGTATACATAAATAGCCCATTAATGAATTGACCCTTATTAAGCTACAGACAATTTAACTAACAAACATTGAAACATTACCTCGACACAACTATTTACAGCCTTCATTATACTCCGTAATAATAAGCATAATTATTATTTAGCGGTCATTACAACAGTTTATTCGCTCTAATTACTTTTTAAGTACCTTTAAGTTATCGTAAACATCTTCAGTGACCAGTGCGGCCATACCGTCTAGGCCATCTGCTTTAGGTTCTGCGCCTACGACCACAATCGCATCAACGTCCGCTCCGCTCACTCTTCCGCTCGCTCCGCTTACTCCTCCGCATTCCGCTCCAATGCTCGTTTGGCTCGCGTCCTCCTTTATTGTGTCCACCTCACAGCCGCGCTCCTCCAGTCGCTTTTTCAGTTCTCTTCCTAATAAATTAGTCGTGTTTGTTACCTGTAAAAATGATCTTTTCTTATAATAATCTGCCTATCAGTTGAGACCTACCACACTGAAGTTATTATGCGAAACAATGGCCTTTGGGGTAATGGGGTTTAGCCGACATACCAAGAATTGTGCTACCTGCATACTACCTTTTATATTTAGGTTTGTTGTTTGTTTTAAAAAAGAGAAGTTTATTTATGTAATTAGGTACTTAAAAACTACAACAATAGGTTCATTCACAATACAATACTACGAGACAAAAGTCGAGTTGAGACTGAATTATTCCCATTTAATACATGTGGTCTTTACTTTATTCAAGTCGTTTTACGATGTTATCACCATATAACTAGTTGTCAAGGCGTTTGTAAAAAAAATATAATGAGTGTCCAAACTGCACTGTGTCCGCGTGGTTGATTATGGCCCTTACTCTCCCACAGAAAAGAGACCAATGTCCCAGCTGTGGGATCATTACAGGCTGACTAGGTATGCTATGTTTATGCATTGCAGTGTTTACATCGAAATAATTACCTGCTTCCAAGTAATCATCTGCTAATAATAAGTTTTGTACATAATAGTCATTGCACTGCGGTATTGAGGAGTGAATAAGGCTTCGGTGATGGGTTCATGATGTGTAAATTAGGATTTAAACTAAGACATTCTGTTGGACTGGTGGATTATGTTACAGCCCTGAAACTTGTACCTTGTAGTGTTCAGGATTTTAGAACATACATATATGCACAATGCCTCATATTAGACTATAGCGACGAAGAAAATGTCACAAAGTCATAAATCATAAACCACTATCATCTGCCAAGACTTTTCCCAACTGTTGAGTGTTGACTTCTACTAGTCTACACGAATGCAACTGAACACCAGTATTTTTTGCCATGAAGCGACTGCCTATCGCTGACATCCACAAGACAGTTTTAAGTTACTAAGTAACAAGATACTACTTGGCAAGTCTGATTCACACTTTCTGGCTTTTATATACCCCTAAAGACTGATAATGATCTACGGACGAGAGCAGGGATCAACGGTGTGAGAGGAAATGCGGGCAGAGAGATCCGACTGAATTTCCTTGGTAAAAAGTCATAATTCGAGGTTTAGGTATCTCTCGCCTATTCCATAAATTGAATATAAAAGACATATGTTGATATCCATATTTTTTGTTTTCATTTATAGTTGTCAAATTTATACACTAGGCTTGTGTTGACAGCGCAATTTTTAGCATCTTTTGAGGGTTCTAGTGCTTCTAAAGAAAATGTATCTTCAAAAAAGAAAACATATATATCTTTTTTTCAGTTTATGAAGTATCTTTTAAATTGGTCCAATATTGGAGGAGGAAATAGGCGAGAGCTAAACCTCGAATTATGACTTTTTATTTAGGATATTCAGTCGGATGTCTGCGACCGCATACCTTCTTAACGTGCACCAATGATTATATTTACCAAAACGCGACGTATATCCCTCCCCGTGCGATGCGCTCCAGCAATCTTCTTCCTCACGGTGTAGGCCAGGAGCGCAGAGGTGGCGAGGAGCAACGAGCCTCCTTCGAGCGTCGCCAGCAACCGCCAAGCTATCGCTGCGCCATCTTCTACCGCCTCTGACATGCCCTCTGAAAAAAAACCATATACGAATTGAGTATTGGTATAAATACAATAAATATGTAATGTATAATTCAGGAAAGATCTGGGGCCCCACTAAGCTCCTAGAGCAAGGATATTTCGATTGTGTGTAAGGGACAGATGTTAATGACTTGTATGTATGCTTGTATGTACCTTAGTATTAAAATGTTATTATGGTATAGTTATCATCATCATCATCATATCAGCCGAATGCCACTGCTAGACATAGGCCTCCACCAAGCGTCGCCACATTGACCGGTCCCGTGCGTCTCGCAACCAGCAGATCCCCGCAACCTGCACCAGGTCATCGGTCCACCTGGTGTGAGGCCTTCTAACGCAACGTCTTCCGGTTCGCGGTCTCCACTCCAGAACCCTTCTGCCCCATCGGCCATCCGTTCTGCGAGCAATGTGCCCTGCCTACTACCACTTAAGTTTGGCAATTCTTCGGGCTATGTCGGTAACCCTGGTTCTCTTGCGGATCTCCACATTTCTGATTCGATCACGCAAGGAAACTCCGAGCATAGCCCTCTCTATTGCCCTTTGAGTGACTGTAAGCTTTCTGATAAGGCCCATTGTAAGCGACCACGTCTCAGAGCCATATTTCATCACTGGCAACACAAAACACATTATAATGTGTGTTTGGTCTGTATGAATTTTAAGTTATTAGTATATCACGTAATTATATAAATATTGACTCTCTGCATGTGTTGCGTCAAACTGTAAGTGAAGAGAGTATTTGTAATAAATACCTTTGCTCTAAGAGCTTATGGTAGGGCCCTGAAGAGATCTCGGAGATCCGTATACGGGTATGATGCCATATTGGTACGATTTTATGCTTTACTCGCATTGAGAAGGTCCGGGCCCGTCGCGATACTCAAAAGTTTGTCTGTTGCACCTTTTAGGCGATATTTTAGGGGTCGCAGGTGTCCTGACTATTATCTAAATAAAAAGTCTAATTTATTCTGTGTGTGTGTCTGCAATTCTGAAATTCAGTTGAGTTTGGAATTAATTAAATACACTAAGATTATTTATCCTTACTTACTTATCCTTTTATTTGAACGCTGTAATATAATAATATTACAGCGTTCAAATAAAAGGATAAAAATAATCTTAGTGTATTTAATTAATTCCACTTCGCTATTGCGAGTGAGAAATGCATTAGGTAATGCAGTAGGCAATAGCAGAATCAGTAAAAATTCTTTGATAATTACTCAATTAAGTAACTAAGTATTAGATTATTGGTCATTTTGCAGTCTTATTGGTATGATCTCTCATGACTGTAACTGTAAGTACCTAATTATTTCAATAAGGTGACGGAATTAATTCCTTACCAAAATCAAAAAATCATAATCAAAATCATTTTTTTTTATTTTACATAGGCCTACATGGGCACTTATAAAACGTCGACAAAAGGTGCACGGTTCGGGTTAGTCGCTCCATGGTTACTCTTTAAAAAAAATGGCTAATTTAAAAAAAATATTTCCATGTTACAGCAATAGTACTTGGATATGGGGGGACAACGTAGGCCCGACAATAAGTCGTAAGAAATTTAAAAAAAATTGTAAAATGAGATAAAAAGTTAACAAATGTTAACAAGCATCTAGAAATCTAGAAGGCCTACAATGTTCACACATTATTACCAATTATATAAATTATGGTACGCAATAAAGAATTCAGAATTCGGGAACTCGAGTTTTGTATCATTGATTATGGAAAATATACCTCGCGTTACGAAATAAGGGCTGGAGCGTGAAAGACTTTGGTCTATTATCTAATTAGTTGGCAGTTTTATTTTCTTTGGAAAATTAAGTTCGCTTATAATATGGAAATGGACTGAAAAGGATGTGTATCATCAAACCTGTATTTCCAAAGAGCCAGGTAGAGGTACCTACACACACCCACACCCATTTAAAGTACCAACCACAAATTATATGTAGGTATGTGCGAAGTGCGATGATCATGTTGCAGATTAAATCAGACAAAAGATCTGTTGCCAATTAATTCTGAATTTAATATTGAGGAGGACAGCGGAGAAGAAATAAAAGCCAAACTCTCATAAATTTTGATTGAAATACAGTGATCAGATTGATAGATAGTGTCGAACTTTTCTTCATTCGTAAAAATGCTACGTAACTACACGTATAATTTCGAATTGCAATGGTTTGCGATCATTGTTAACACATTTAAATCAAATTTAAAATAAAACATTAAGATCATTAAACTTACAATGATTTATAATCAAACAGTTCGTTAACTGTCGATTTGTCGATTAATAGGCATACAAACATAAACTTGATTCTTGCAAGAAGGACCTTAATCTCGAATTCTCGAGTCACTCACTACGTCAAGTTCAATAGTAAAACGTGACCCTGAGTTAACCGCGAGCAAGTTTTTCGTTACATAACAGCCAGTTTTGATACTTTGTTCGTACATTTATATTTAGTGATGTGTGTATTATTTCCTTGTGACTGTGTGAATCTGATAATAAGTTTAGTATTTCTGTGACCTTGGTATTTTGTTACGTTAAAGTATGCTGACGAGTTTCCTGGTTTTAGAAAACCTGATTTTGTCTTATACTGGTACCTGCAGGGTATAATATATATATTCTTTATTGTAACAAAAGATAAAACAGATACAAATACAATAGGACAGCTTATAAAATAACAAAGGCGAGCTTAACCCATAATTGGAATGTTATTTAAGAGTTAAAAACAACTTTTGTTAAGGACGTAATAAAAGATTTCTCTTTCTGCCAATATGTCTGAAAAAGATTGGCGATATAAGTACACATAAACTCGATGAATAAGGACAAAACAGCTTAAACGCCCCCACAGGCACTACTTAATATTATGATTAACTGCTAAATGGTAGAAAACCAATAAAGATGTAAATCGTTTGACTAACCAAAGTAATAATCTTTCCTAAGATACAGACAGGTTTCCTGCCTAGTTTGGGAAGGGGAGTCCTAAGACCTATTTTATATTTGTTGTACTGATTTTTGTTTATAACATTTAAGTATTTGAGACAACTCTGTATGCCATGTACAAACTACTTGTTGAATACATTATTATTATTATTATTATAATAAACATTAAAACAAGAATGGAAACTAGGATGTAGACAGTTAATAAATCTAGAGCTGTAAATTAAATTGAACCTAGCCTTATATTGGAAATAGGGAACTGCAGAATTTACTAGCACAGCAAGAGCATACTAGCACGGGTATATATAAAATAAACTGTAAATTCGATCTAACAATAATTGATGATACTTCAAAGCAGCTTGCACTGGCAGCCTATAAATCAGTGAGGCAATCGAGTGATTTATCGAAAACATCGACCAGTCCATCCAATCCAAGAAACCATCGACATACACAGAATAATTGCAAAAATTTGTTGTTGTTCGATAGACAAAAAAGGGTGCTCGTCCTTTGATGCCCTATCAAAAACTACCACATTTAGGTTTTAATTGTTCAGATTTCAGATCAATAAAAACTCCAACGTGGTTTTTTTTGGAGTAACTTTTGTTAATAAATAACGGGTCTGGGACTTAAGTATTACCTGCGTAGACGGACCCTTTTGCAAAGGTTTATAGCTAGCATGTGGCCTTGAAGATGAGGAAAACACCATGAGTTCAATCTTGAGGAAGGGTATAGGAGAACTTAGATTAATTATATTTTAAGGTGTCGATAGAGGATTAAATGTCTATTTAATTCAATCTTGAAACGCTGTTTATCTCACGTTGGTTGACTGTATCGCCAACAAACGCGTGAGTTTTGGATCTAAGTGGCCTTCCTCCTGTCAGGATAAGCAACTTATGTATCGATCAATCGCAATCTGACTGTCGACCGTGTTACATTATTGAGTCTCATAATCACATTATAATTTGACCTTTATTTTCTGTATCACAACAATTTAAACGACAATAATTCAACAATACAAAAATGACGGAAATAATTTTCGTACAAACTATCGTATCTTTACTTAATACCATATCTCTGTCTACTTAAATATAGCGTATATATTAATAATTGGCAAGGCTAAAATGCCAGAATAATTTCTCCATGCAAATTACGAATGTGCTGTGTTTTTGATTTACATATATTTAAAAGTAGGTAGGTATCTACCTACTTAAGTATTGCGTTAGTTTATACCATAACAATCATGTTGAATTTATGTACGTATTTTCATACAAATAGTAATGTGATATCTAGGTAAAGATAGTGTAGTCAGCTTAATGTATTATTTAAGTATGAAAAATAGACACGCATTACACAGTTTTGAAATTATTCAAATAAATACTATGACGTTAATAATACAATATAGTTTCACAACACAAATACAATTGATGCTAACAGCGAATGGTTCAAGATTTATCTTGAAACCTTTTATCCTGTTGAGGAAAGTAAGTATATAGAGCCCTAGAACCTAGACCCTTGGTATTTACATAGATTGTAATCTGTTAACGGTAATTACCCGTTCGTGCGTCCTTAGCCTAACTGCGGTAGTTAATGAGTTGTAAAATTGCTCTGACATTAACTTTAATTCTTAGTTTTCTCTGTTTATATTGATTTACTACATTTCATTAGGTGAGTATTGTTTGTTGAATACAATTGAATGAAACTTACTCACACAGTCTTCTTTGTATTTACCTAAATAGAGACGCAACTTAAGGTTTGAGCATATTCATGCCGAATAACAACTTATGTGCATCTACAGCTGCACAGTCGAATCATAAATTGATAGCGCTTTATGGTAAGACCTTATGCAAAACATCTAATTATTTGTTAGAATCATCATCATCATCATCATATAAGCCGAAAGACGTCTACTGCTGGACATAGATCTCCCCCAAGCGTCGCCACAAATAGTATATTAATCAACAAAACTATTTAAAAAAAAAGCAATGTTTTGGGCATGTCATTAACCAAAAGAAAATGCTCCGCGCGTTGATGTCTTTGTAAAGGCCAGGGCCTAAAAAATATAATTTTAAAAATATTCCTTAATTTTTAGGTTACTGTAACCAAATCATCATCAATTAAAAGGCTATTGACCTTTAGCCTTGTTCTACTTCGTGGCCTAGTATCTTAAAAGGCTTTTTATGTATTTATTTAAACTCATGAGTTAATCGTGAATGGAGTGGAGTGGACAATATTTACTGTGGAAGGATGTTTGCTTATCTTGCAATGTTTATATGCTTAAACGATGCTTTTTGGCATTGAGTACTTATGGTAGTTTAACCCCGAAAGGTTTTATAGGTGTGTACCTTTTAATGTACCTGCTGGTACCTTGGTACTTTAACATGAGTAAGTAATAACTTTGTAGGAATTTTCTTAGTAGATACTTGCTGGTTTTTACGACTTTCTTCTCCTAGCCTACCCCAAAGTAACCGTCCATTTTTTCGTGATAATAAGTAGCCAATGGTAGGTACCCAGAAATAGTGATGCTTTCTATCAGTGTAATAATCACCACCCTTGCTCAAGACGGGTTGCCGATATTCCAGATAAAGAAAAATAAAACAATACAATCATGGTCTTTGTACGTAAGCTGTCTTATTGTATTTGTATCTGTTTGTTTTGTATTTCAATAAAGAATACGAATATCGGCTTTAAGAAAGAATGAAAAAGGTGTTTATTGTCACAGAAACTGACATGAAAATACATCAATTATGCTTAAATTGCTTGCTAATTCCCCATAAATACCACAAAATACGACTAGCAAGACAACGTTAAACACATAGAATGCATTTAACATCACTGTTGTTAGTATTACAAAATACTGTTGTGGAAAATTACTTTTTTGAGTATTTAATTAGAGTTAACATTATTGTGGAGTTATTATTAACATTATAATAACTAGATACTAACAAAACATTTAGGGCAGGGTTACAAACAATATTTAGTTATGGTAAACAATTTGTCGGTTACCGTAATACGTGTATTGACTTACTGCATACAGTTTTTTTGTTAAAAATGTGTGAATTCGACATTTATCATAAGAGCGGTAAAGTTGAGTGGTTATAAAGTAGATCAAGGTTTATTCAGTGAAGTACTAGTAGTGGGTACTGGTTGGCAGTAACAGGTTCGCAAGGATTGCCCTCAAGGATTTCTAGACCGTATAAATACTAGCCCAGCCTTCACACTATTTGTGACCTATTGGTGGACCCTTTAGGTACTTGATTATTTTCTTCGCATCTTTGATACTTTGGATTATTCTCCTGTTACTATTTGAAAAGTCCTCGTTAGATGAAGATACAAAACTATTTACTAATACAAAACTATTATTTGTTTTATCTTAATTATGTTCCCTAATTGGTTACGAATTTGATATCCATGACTTGCTAAAATGGGCTTATTCTTTAGTTCTGCTCACCCTTTTAGTAAATAGAGCATAACATACATGTCGGTAACTCGGTACGTAGCTGCGGATCTGATTCATCCGATTATATTATATTACAATTAAAACATACACATATTAAGCAATTTTTGTACGCTTGTAATAATATACTAGTAATAATAACACCAGCTTATTTTGCAAGGCAAAGGCTTCTTCTCATACAGAGAAGGCACGATCATTAATCGCCACACGATTTCAAACAAGTACATACGCTTGAAAGCTGAAAAACATAGGAAGTTTAATGATAAGTAGGAGAAGAAGAAGTATCTGAAATCAGTAAGATTTTACGAAAATAGAGAGTCAGTGATATTTTCTTAGGCCCAGTTTTTTTCAATTGATCTGTAGTTAACTCAAGCAATGATTAAATATGGCTCACCAACGGCAGTGGTGTCTCATCCCATACAGAGAAACCGTGCCGACGTCCTATACTGATTATTTTTTGTACATCGATCGCGTTCGGTTCCGTTCCATTCCGTTCCACGGATATAGAGTGTGATCTATCTACCGCCGTGGAACGGAACCGACCGAGATCGATTTACAAAAAATAATCGGTATAATCAGATGAAAAACGCTAGTTACATCGGCACGGTTTCATTGTATGGGATGAGGCACCTGTATGCTAGTATTATATTATCTGTGCCAACGGTTTTAAATTTTGTGAAACACATTTCTACATCAATTGTTGGCATCAAAAATGAGCAGAGTTAATTGTTTGACCATTTGTTAGAATGTCAAATTGATGAATAAACACGTTTTTTTGATATTTAAATTAAAATTATTTGATATTTAAATAATTGCATCCATTGAATTTAAAACCATTGGATAGAATATTTAACCATTGGTTGAGTTACTATGGATATAAAACTGGGCCTCAGTCGAAGAGCTAACTACTGCTGGTCGAATGTGTAACTGCAACTGCAATACAATTATTTCTATTACATAGTGTATTTACAGAAAGCTCCATTCACTTCTGGACAAAATAATAACCCCACAAATAGCCCTATTACGTCAACAGAACACTATGACTGATATATTTTAGGGCAATAAAATAAGACGTGTCCAAACTAACGTACCCATAGTGGCCACTTTACCTTACCATCACGTGTAATTACGTTACACTGCTGGCAGATAAAGTGTAAAAGATAAAAAAAAACGTGTGGAGGCAACGGCAACAGTGTTACTTTTATTGTGCCTGTTGTGTTTTGTAATGAATAAGAATGACATTAAACGGTAGTTTGAGGGTAATACATACTTAAACTCACGCCTATTCCCTATGGGGGTAGACAGAAAATACAGAACGCTACCTGCTACGATTATTACATACTTCTTTGGTTTCGTTTACATAACGTGTTCATGAGTAAAACATTGCTATAAATCGAACAAGAAGAGGAAGAACATCTTCATCCGTATTTAGATAGATTATCTGTTTTTGTGAACGCATACTTACCCAAGCGAATCAAAACAACACAGGAAGTAAGGATTTAAAGTGTTAGTAGCACATTGAAGGTCGACAGTGCTACTCGATTATCAAGACTTTAAACCATCAGACTATTGATGGTTTAAAGTCTTGATTCGAGATCGTGAAATTAATGCGTTGCAACAGTCAGCACGTTATACAGAGATCAGGGGGGTGACCATAAGCTCTAAGAGCGGTATCAATTTGATATCGAATAAGGGACAGATGTATATGACTTGTATTGTATACATCTGTCACTTATTTGATCTCAAATTGATACCGCTCTAAGAGCTTATGGTCACCCCCAAGATCTAAAGCAGCATGCTATTATTTTCACGCAGTGATGAAAACTGTTTTTCAGCAGCACATAAAAATGTCCACAGACCCTCATTATTTCATCTAAAATAGATTTACACAGAGTTTATAAACGTAAAAAGTCCCGACACCCACAAAAAAAGAATCTTTACAAAGAATGGAGAGCAGTGTTAAACAGCACCTTTGTCGTGTGATTGCGGCCATTGCTACACAATTGGTTACAACAACAGGTTGTTTTGGCATTAAAATAAAATTAAAACGAACCCTAAACCAGATTGCGTCGTGAAAACTAAAAGTCTGCGTTAATCGTAATAGTTAGTAACTACAATGTACTAATATGTTAAGAAATTAGACTCATTTTTAGACGTGAAAGTTTCAGCTTGCGAACAGGTAGATGCATTTCTTAACTTAAGATTGATGCTCGTTTGTAATCTTTCGAAGTATTTTTGTTTTATTTTGTTTGTATAATATATTATGTGGTTTGATATTACATGCCGTAGTTTCTTTAAAAAATACGTTGCTCCACACTAGGAATTTCTCCTGTATCGTGGGTGCGTTTACAAACATATAATTTCACATACACAAACACCCAGAGCCGGAACAACTATTTGTAGATCATACAAATATTTGTTCCGTGCGGGAATCGAACCCGCGACACGCAGCGCAGCAGTCAATCGCTCAACCACTGCGCCAACCGTGAACCGTAGTAATTGATATTCAAAGACAAGACAAAGACAAAGATATTTAATTTCAAGTAGGCCACCAAGCGTTACTTTTGAACGTTAGGTACATTAAAATTTACAAGTTATAAAAGTTGATTCTACCGTGCATTCGGAAAGTAGCTTGTTATGGAGAAGAATGCACAAGAAACTCCATAATTACTCTTTAAAAAAAATAGTTTGTTTTTAAAGAGTTGTTTTTTATTATTTATAATAAATCATAACAATACCCTCTCTCGCAGAGAGGAGGCCTGGTTCCACATCATCAGTGGGAACATCAAAAGGCTGATGATGATGATAATAATACCAGCTTGTAACTGTCCCACTGTAGGGTACTCTGCACAAAGAAGGTATGAGCATTGATCACCATTCTTGCTCAATGCGAGTTGATGATTTCAGACTTATATTCACTACTAGCTGTTATCCGCGACGTCATCCACGTCAACCTCGTACTGTTTTGTTTTTTTAGTTCCACCGGAAAATTTAGCTAGCCTATAACATCAGGTATCTACCAGTGAAAGTCCCGTCAAATTCGGTCCAGCCGTTTCGGAGATTACCGGGAACAAACAGGCAGACAAACAAAAATCTTAAAAAATGCGTATTTGTTATTAGTACCGTATATAGTTCCACAAGCATTCAATAAAACGTTGTTATTTTGATATTACATACAGACACTGCAATTTTGTTTAGTACCAAATTTGTAATATAGATAAATCTAGGTTTCCTCTCAATGTTTTCCTTCATCGTTGTCAGAGATATCCAAGATAAAATATGATGGTTGAGCTGAGTGGTGCCAATTCATGCGTCATGTTCGTGAACGGGCGCCATCAGATGGGATTGGTACGGCCTGCTTTTAATTACGTACTTATTTTATTTTAAATTGTTTGTTTTACTCTAGTCGACGCTTTTACGTGCACGTCTAATACATTGTTCTCACATATGTATTTTGTCAACAAGAATGATGTAACCAAATAATTGTAATTAAAACTGATGGAAAAGAGTATCCGTGGAATTTCTTGCACGTTCTTCTCCATAGAGACCTACTGACGCTTGCGAATGTGCAACTAGATTCATATTTTGTTTTACAATTTAAAAGTAACTATGTATAGTTTAGATGAATTAAAAAATAATTGTTTTTGTTTAAAAACTTGAAAAGTCACATTGGTACTTGTCCTGATTTGAACCCACGAAGTCAACGTCTTCACGACATGTTTTCTTTTTTTAATTTATTTACATTACGTTTAATAAATAATAATAATACCACTAGCACTAGTAACACTAGTAGTACACTAGTGGGACACCACTGTGGGGCAAATTCTTCTCATACAGAGAGCAAGCGTGGTAATTAATCACAATCATTAAATCACCACGCTTCCTCAAAGCGATATTACGTAGTTGAGTTTTATGCAAACTATGAAATCAGGAGCTCTGTTTTAAAAAAACTGGTTTTCGATTTTTGAATCAAGAAGATTCTAATTTGAAATATGTCATCGCATTTCCGTATATTGGTTTATTATCTAACACAACTTCGACTTTTGATTTCGTTCATCATAGTTTTATTTATATCATTGAGTTCATATTGTATTCTAATTACAAACACGATAAACTCACGCCGTTTTAATGGGGTTTGATACTTAAGATCAACAGCCATAATATCAGCAGTTAAAACATCAACACCGTAAGACCAACGATTCAAAATCTCAACACTTCAGAATGTCAGCAGCTTAGTATACATATTACGTTTATTAAGGCGCATCCCTGAGCAAAACGCCGCGCTGGTCGTTTTTGTGCAGTTTTTAAGAGCTATCTACTCTTTATTTAAAAAGAAATATCAATTAATAAAAATACATTAAATTTTTAGATAATGTTGATTCTAAAATTGTAGTACACTTTTTTTTTTCAAGAGGTATGTATATGTTTCACTAATCTCATTTCAACAAAACCATAAAAATGTGAAATAATTATTGATAGCATGCATCTCCTCGTGAAGTTTTTTTTTTTTTTTTTATACTAACACTAATGGATAGACAATTTGATAACGAACATTTTGTAAGTTTTTGTTTTTTCAAAAAACCAATATTCGATTTTATAAAGATTTTATTCTAAAATCTGGGCGTATTCACTACCGTAATTCATGCGCTACCAGTGCCGCTAGGCCAATAGGAATGCTCATATCTCATGCTGATTTTTTGGTCAGGGTACGGTCTTAATATAACCAGCTTATAAGTAGATACCGATAAAAACTAACAGCTATTGTAATTATTTAATGAAAAAGCCTTTGAAAGGACAATCAAGCAATTCTCAACTATTGTTTTCATGAGCGTGGCAATATAATGACAATTTCCCATGGCACGGGACATTTCCATATTGTTCTACGATCAGTTTAATTAAAGGAAACGCATAATTTAAACACACGGTTACATGTATGCGGACAATGCTTGTCAGTTACGCTCCTTTTACTCTGGATTGGCTAACTTTGTGTAGCCGTATCCGTATGTCTACTTTGTTGTGGTGGGAATTCTTGTATTGAGTACTATTGTTATACGAACGAACTTCTATATTCTAAATCATCGACTCCAACTCGACACTATTAAATTGACAGTTATACTTAGCTTTTATAATAATCGAGGGTATTTTTCGTTGTCATGGCGACGGAATCGTTTGGAGTGGAGTTAGTTTCCTTCAATAGGACTTAAGACTTTGGAGGAAAGTCAAACTTTTAAATATTTTTTTTACTTCGTTGTCTGTCTGTCTGTGTGTCAAGACCTTTTTCTCTGTATCGAGTTGAAATTATTATCTTATACAGTATACTTAGATCTACAATCCCTTGAACCTGTGAAAAAAATCAAACTTCTAGATCAACGGAATCAAAAGATGTCACCGTTTATGTCGCAAATTTGACGAATCGCAACTCGCAAGGGAATCAAAGAGTACTTCTTGTTCACCCAGAATCATAAAATTTGGCAAAAAGCAATTTTTTTAGCAAAAGTAAAGGAAAACATCCGAAAACCGTAGAATTTTTAAGTACCAATAAAAAAAATTACTTGTTTAAAGTAATTGGTAAACTGACCCAGTCTTATCTCTATACATGGGGACAGTTTTCCAACGGCAAAGTTAATTTTGTCCCTAAATCCATTTTATATTTTCGTTAGAGCGCTTTCATTATTTATGAACTTCTACCAAACTATTTTGGTGAATGTAGCTATTTGTACGGAACCCTTGGTGCGCGAGTCCGACTCGCACTTGGCTGGTTTTTCAAATCAAGCTTGAACTTTAGATACGAGACGCGGCAGAAATGATTGAAAACAGCATAAAATACCATGTGCATGCGTCGTAAACAGCCATATACTAGGAAGTCACAAGCGTTTTTATATAGTTGACTTGGAAAATAACCCAACAAGTAGAGATAAAAGGAACTTTCTTAAGACAACTAAAGCATTATCTTTTTAGGCTAGTTTCAACATTGTCAAGCAGTTTCACCACGTCATTTATCTCGGGGACATCGGGGTTTCATTTCGTTAACTACATAAACTGTAAATTGTGAAATATAAGTACATTTTTGTCCAGTCAACAGTGTCGACTAGGTCATCATTGTCCAAGGCTGCTTTTTAATATGTTTTAGCTTTATTTGTTTTAAGTTTCTCAATTGTTTCGTCTGTTTGTCCTGCATTACCTAGAAGCTGAGAAAAAATATTGCACTTGGTGTTTTTGAGCAAGCTTTGTGCCTGCTATGGTCGTTACCTAAAAGCGAGCGACCGATAGTGCGAATTTTCTGTTTGTGTGGAGAGGGTAGTCTCTGGAACCAGTGTACATAATTCGGCACTTGATTTTAACTACTTTGATTATTCCAGAAATATTGAGGTGCAATTAAAATTGTCCAACCCAGGCAAAGCAGGGGCGGGCAGTTAGTGCGCCTTAAGATTAGTCAAAAAATGTATCGTTAATTTATTGATCAAATATTTTAGAAGGCGCAAGGAATCTAATAAGATTTATTATATTTTTCTCATTCACCGGGCAGCACGACTTTTTTGTCATTAGACAACAATATGTGTCAAATTTTATACTATTTAATGTTTTTACTATACTATTTTTTACTATTTTAATTTTGTGTTATTTGCTATTGTGTTTTTTTAAACCTTACTGTATTCTGGATCGCTGACGTCTCCCTTGTGGAGGTGCTATTTACGTACGAAATCAATTTGTAAAATGTGTATTTGTTCCAATAAAGATTGTGTTATAAATGAAGACCTTGACACTTGGATTATTATTTTATTCATCTATCTCTATATTGATACATATCAAACTTTAAACAAACAAAGGCCTGCTTAAGAGGTTTATATACTATGACATAAATACACGCGTCCTGAGAATTATTATTTGATTTTCTCGTGTACTTGAGACAAAGTCACCTTTACATGACTGAACACGAAGGTTAAATTATTATCTTTTTCATTAACAGCTCCAAAGTGCAAACTAATTGTACAAACTGATTGTACAAACTGACTATTTCGAGGTCTAGCTTTAATGCGTAATCCTATGTAACTTTTTGCGTTGCCGTCTTAAACTTAACTTCCTCGTCAATATGTAGTTTTGCTAAGAAACTATTCGTAACCAGACACGAAATTGCGTCGGATTAATTAGAAACAATAACAGGTTTTTTTTTAAATAAGACGACATAAAAAAGCCGTGGTTGATTGAATTTATAATCTTATTATTCGTAGGTATATATTTATAAAAGTTACCAGCTGAACTTTGAATTCAATATAAAAGATATGCAAAAAAGAAGCCAAACTCCGGGGTGACCTTTGGGTACCAGTATAATCAAGTTTGCATCAAAAATCTTTAAATTCTTCTAGCACTAACGAATTAAAATAACATCGTTATAATTCTGTCAATCGTATAAAAAAACAGACTGATGCTTTAAATACATCATCATTCAGCTGGACATAGGCCTCCTCCAAGTGTCGCTACTTCGACTGATCTTGCTGCTTCCAGCTGATTTCCGCAGCCTTCACGAGATCATCGGTCAAACTAGTGGAAGGCTTACCAACACTGCGTCTTCAGGTACGCGAACGCCACTCCAGAACTATTTCGGCCATTTAGGCCATAACATTTTACGAGAATGTGTACAACATTTAACATTAAATCAATTTAGTCATTTGTGGAGCAACTGAGCCTTACTTTGTGATAAGTATCAGAAAGGCCGCCTGGCATTGCATCTTAGGGCTTTAATTCTCTGTACAAAGTTTCCTATTATACTACCTGCTAGTATATTAGATAATGGTAGATCTAATCGATAAATACGCTAGCTTGTGGCTTGGTACAGTATAATATGCCGACGGTCCATTATAGCCATTACTTTTGCTTTGAAAGTGTAAGAATAATATCTGTTTTACGTTTTTTATGTGTCTTTTTTTGTTTTTGGTGTTTACGAATACCTAAGTAGCGGTATTTATATATACGACTTTTTGTAATTTTATTTAAAGTTTAATACATTATTGATTGTAAATACGCAATAAATAAATATTTCTATGAAATTATGAATTATTGTTCTTAATTTGATTTTTAATGTTTTTTTTTATAATTTTGCCTTTAATGTTTTTAATTTAATTTTTAATGTTTTTAGTTTGATTTTCAATGTTTTTATTATGACTTTTAATATTTTTGAATTCGATTTTTTGTGTTATTGAAAGTGGATGTTTTTCGATATTATTTTGATTATTGTAGGTTTTCAATTTATTTATTTATTTTTATTTATTTATTTATTTGGCCAACCAACAATTGTATATACTGATACATTTAAATTTGAAGTTTGTTTATGTCTAAGGTTAGTACTACAATTTCTTAAAGATTAGCACCGCATGCAATTTAAATCGTAAGTAATTCTTATTTTATGTGTTTTCCATGGAAAATGTAGTTGGTTGAACATTTGGTCGTAGTTATTGGAATAGTAATAGTAGACCCGCACTGGGCCCGCGTGGTGGATTAAGGCCCATTTCCTCTCTCACAGAGAGGATGCCTGTGTCCCAGCAGTGGGAACATTATAAGGCTGATGATGATGATTGTAATAGTAAGTTGTAAAATGTAATGTGTCACTGTTTGTTATAATCAAATAAAAAAAGAATTTGGAGGTTAGTGAAATTAGAAAAAACTTTAGATTCGATTTAGCCTTGATGTTCGCGTATAATTTTCACACGGTCTTTTTACGTGTTCCCATTGATTTTTTATATATCAATGGTGTTGCCCCAATCTTGGGATTACTCCTGTGTTTACAAACATTTAAATTCACAAACAGCCAGAGTTTGTAAGATGCATACAAAAAAAAAACCCGAAAGTGGATTTGCCTAGACTATGGAATTTTATATACATAAATAGTCTAAGTGGATTAGATAGATTGATACGGTATACGAAAGCAAAAAAACATAGAATAACATGTGACGTGTTTTTTGTTCGTTCACTACACCTTTTTTTTTTTTTTTTTTTGGGTCGGAAATCATCCAATGACTTCTCCCGCCCTGGGTGAAGCGGGAGGGCGTGTCAGACTTTTACTAACTAAAACCCACCCGTGTTCCTTCAGTTGCTTGTGCCAGGGCCGCGGTAACTCTGTTTCAAATTTGTCCGCGACCCTCGTTCACTACACCTGCCTTTACCTTGTTGCATACGTCTCATTTGTTTACGATATTGAAGCACTAAAATTTTCTACTATAATGTTAGTGTTTTTTTCAACTGCTTCATCATGATGTCATTATTTACTTAGAGCTTAAATAGTCCAAATACCATAGTTTTCAACTGTGAAAACGATATAGTCTCAAATTCATAAAATAGTACATATTAAAATAACACTAAATGTTTTGTATGAGTGCATAGACACCTGTGATTAGCTACTATTCTCAAAGTGTTATATCATCGTAATTGACAAGTAGGTAATAATATTTTTACCTGAGCCAAACACGCAAAAACTACGTAATATCCTTGAACCTTGTCTCTGGTATGATGCACGTCAGCAACGTCACTTTAATGATACACTATAAAAGACTACAAGATTGTTTGTACTTAATGGAGGCAAGACACGAAGGTGTATTTCTCGATGTGTTATAGAAAAGTGGCTCTATATAAAAACTTTTTTACAAAATAATACAAACGACTTCCAAATAAAAACACTATAAAGTGAAAAAAACTTCTTTTTCGGTGTGCCTGTTATCTTTTCTTCATTTTGACACCGACATCCGATCTGCGTACCCCTTTAGAGCTTACTGGCGTGATGTTATGTAATGAAATGGTATAAACAGTAAACCAGAAATGCTATTCCAGCAATCTCGAGAGATTCGCTGTCATTTATAGAAGAGTTATGTTGTATATCTCCGAAGTTCTTCATCAGATCTTCAGCAAATTTAAATGGGACAAATTTGGGAATATACTCTTTCAAACAAAAACAAATAATTTTCAAAATCGGTCCACAATTGCCGGAAAAAATACTTTTTTGCATGAGCTTCTTTTTTGTATGTTCTCTACATACAAAAAAATAGGAAAGTCGAACATAGAACCTCCTCCTTTTCGGAATATCGATAAAAAAGGCTTCTATGCTGGCGCGCTTCTCCTTTTTCTGCCTAGGCACCTAAAAGTCTGTAGTGTACCTGGGATCTTTTATTCTCATATTCTGTTTCCAAATTTCTGTCACCCGATTGCAAACAAAAGTACCTGTTTTAATTTTTAATTTATCATTAGTATATAAATAGATATTAATTATGCACGTGGATTTTATGTTAATGATGCTCTGCATTATTCGCTCAAGCTAAAATGGAAATGGGCTGGACACCTAGCCCGTTACGCTGACAAGAGATGGACTATAGAGGTGGACAGGACCCAGCGGCATGAGACGACAAGGGGTTCCTATCCGTAATACTTAGATTAGAAATAAGTAATAACTAGAAATAATACTATAAGTGTTATTTATATAGATGTCTAATATATAAGTATAGTATTATTAAGTATAATGTAAATATTATTATTGTAAGGATAAGAAATAAAAGGCCTTTTTATTTATTTATTATGTTTGTTCCTATGTGGTGTTCTAGAGACCCAAACGCACAGGCCGATTTTGATGATTCTTGTTGTCAATCAATGCATCCTAACCTTGCGAGTCTATAAAAAAATTGAAAAAAGATAAATGGCGTAATTTTGGCGCCATATTGTGGGGGTCTCAATTTATTTTTCTTCCAAACCCTTCGTGTGGTATATCAAAATGAATTATTTTAAGAGATGATTACAAAAATATATTATAACACTTATAGTTATGTTCAAAAGTAACCGAAACAAAAATTATAACTAAAAGGTTATAAATAAAAAAAGGTTACATCAAAAAATCTACAACCTGATTGCTTTAGGGGCAGGCCACACAGAAATTCTGTGTTGCCTGCGCCTAAGAAGCTAACTAAAAATACATAAAAAAGAAAAAATAAGCTTTGAATTCGGCGCATACATTTAGTTTTGGTCAGCCAGCCCGCGAATGTCATTAACACCAGACAAGAAGCAGTTTAGATACAAACCGCAACCGGTTATTTATATTTATTATGTTTTTAAATTAAGTACGTACATACTTGTTTTATGAATTTTTAGGGTTCCGTTCCCAAAGGGTAAAAATGGGACAATTGTACTAAGACTCCGCGGTCCGTCTGTCCATCTGTCTGTCTGTCTGTCACCAGGCTATATCTCATGAACCGTGATAGCTAGGAAGTTAAAATTTTCACAGATGATGTGTTTCTGTTGCCGCTATAACAATACTAAAAACAGAATAAAATAAATATATAAGTGGGTTTTCATACAACAAACGTGATTATTTGCCGTTTTTTGCGATAATGGTACGGAACCATTCGTGAGTCCGACTCGCACTTGGCCGGTTTTTTTAATTTTGTTTGATTTTTTAAGCATTTGATATGCTGCTCAATCTATGTCCTGTTTGGCCATGTTTCCACACAGCCGCTATAAGTAAATATCAAGAGAAATCGTTATTCATTTCAAATTCATTAACAAACAAAACATAATAATCACAAATAACTACTATGTGTAAGTAGCGTGTTTAATTAAAGTTTAATATCGAGTTCGCACGGTTAGTGAACCCTTTGCCTTGAAAAGTGAGAGCATAATGCACGTGCACCTAATAAGGTCGCTTGTTAAGCACATAAAATCGCTATTCGCCGATGTTGACTGGATTTTTGCTATTATTTCGAGCATTTTTGTTGTTTTTGGCAAGTATTTGTATGCAGGATTTTTTTAGAATTAATCTTGGTATTTTTTAGGGTATAAGAATCCTAATTGGGTATTTCCCCTTTGGAGTTTTTAAGCATTGCAAAGTGACTAAAAAAATAATGAATGCAAATGCGTTCGTTATAGTCGAGGGTTTAAAAATATACATAAATATACATTTATATGTCACACACATTAGGCGATAAGTTAACGATAAAACAATTCAACTATGTTGGTTTTAGATTGATATCTCCTGAATGTCTGAGCACAGCTCTTATAAGTTACAGTCTTCTTGTAAGGCTAGAAATTATTTTACTCCATAAAGAAAGTAGAAGAAGATACCACCAACTTGACATGATGAGGCAATAGCATTATTGTAATTTTAGAATAAGTTAATTTTCTTTGCACAACTTGAGTTATTATTAATATTTGGACATCAACATCCGAAACGTAATTTATTTTACACTTTTTGGTGTTTTGCTTTTGAATTCGGTTTATATTTTGTGAAAAAGTTTTTATTTCTCTCTTTTTAGTTTTAGTATACCATCACTAAAAATGAGCAATTTCTATAGTATGGTAGCTAACGGATTGACAAAATACCCATAATAACCCAATTTACACTTTCGTGCTGTGTTTGTCGCTAAGGAGTTCGGTATGCTCCATATCTTGAAAACTGCTGAACTAAGTTTGATGAAATTTGCACTATTCTTTAAGTTTACCGAACAAGTATGTCTTGGTGGCCCAGTGGCTAAGACCTCGCCTGTCGTGCTTGAGGTCGTGGGTTCAAATCCGGGCAAGTACCAATGTGGGTTTTTCAATTCATATGTACTTTCTAAGTTTATCTTGGACATCACAGACATCGGTGAAGGAAATCATCGTGCGGCAACCTGGACTTATATAGTTAATGTAAGTCTGAGATAGCCAAGTCAGAGGCGGCTTAAGGATACACTAGTCGACGGCACGAACTATTTTGTGCGCGGGGTTAAAATGCATTTTATATCAACCGACAACACGTGCTTAAGAGATAGATGCTGTGATGAGCAGTAGGAAGCTAGTTCACGTACGAATACACACTTTTGCAAATTTGTAGCGAAATGGATAATGATTTAGGACGAAACCGAGCGCGCGAAATTTTATAAACAGACCTTTGGCAGTCTAGATATCATGAAAAAACGACTAAATCTATCTGTTTAAAATAAAATTATATGCATTGTTCAACTACTAATCTATCCCTGTATGGAGGCCGTTTTGCAATTTTCCGTCTTCTTATGGTATTTATTCGCGCCCAAAAATGCGTTAAAATTAGTGTCGAAATATGGAACTTTCGACGCTCTAACTTTCAAATATTTTCTTTTTTTACTTTTTCGCTTCCATACACGGCTAGATAATGATGAGACAAATTGATATCACTTTTTATTTTGAACGTACATCGTCAAACAGTGGAATAATCCCTAGACTACGTTTGTATGGAAAAACTTCGACTAGTGTAACCTTAATTAACTCTGACACCAGAGGTAGCCACACCGCACACGAAAATTAGAAGACGGAACAAGTTTTGTAACTTAATTCAAAATTAATTAGCAAAACTTTGTTTTTTTTGCTAATAATATAAAACCATTACACATTACATTTTTTTTTCAGTCCAATAAGATTTAAATAGTATATGTATGTGTCTGTGTATGTGAATTTTTATCCCCCAGTCGAGTTACTAATGTAGGTAATGTTATGCACCTGCTTATAACTTAGATTCAAAATGGAAAGTACATTTTTAGCAATAACTATTATAAATAATAGCTTTTATATATAATTAACTATCATAAATAATAGCTGGGTGTCTACATTTTATAGCAGAACTTTTTATGTCATAATAATATTATGCATAACAACGGATAGAATAAACATCATTTCGCAGAAAATCGTTTGGCATAAACTCATTTATTATACATTCAAAACTCATAATTTTGTAAGTAGGAATCGTCTTTTGGCATACATTTCATATCCATATTAATTGAAATACTCATCTACCACATTACAGAAAATTCATAGTTAGAGTAATTTTGTATTTTTACCATAATAAAAGATTGTTTGAACACATTTTTTTTTGTGTTATAATTCGTTGTATGAAGCATGCAGCAAGCATGCAGCATGCAAACAAGCATGCAGCAAGAATGCAGCATGCAAACAAGCATGCAGCATGCAAACAAGCATACACCATGTATGCAGCAAGCATGCAGCATTCAAGCAAGCATACACCATGCATGCAACAAGCATGCAAGCAAGCATGCAAGTGAGCATGCAGCAAGCATGCAACATGCAAGTGAGCATGCAGCAGGCATGGTTTCTGTCACGGGTCCGGCGCTTCGGGACTCCGGGGCGGTCCCACGCGAGCTTATCGTCGCAGATGATTTTAACGCTCACCACCGGCTTCACCGGCCAGCCTCATCCGTGGCGGCAACCGTTATTAAACCACCTGCTCCTCAGCTCGCAGACTGCCTCGCCCCTACGCGCCTACGCGGGCTTTAATTACACTCCTGGGGTAGGACAGACAAGCCTACGTGGAGTTGGTTTTGGAGCGATTCGTTTCTGTCACTAACTTTTGTAACACAACACATTGACTTTTGAAGACAGTATTTCGATTTTAATTTAAGGTTAAAAATGTTATTTTATAGAAATGCCTAATAAAGTTATTCCAAATGAATTTCTGCCATCTTCATAATATGCCAAGTGAAATTATGCCATTGTAAATTCGGACATACAAACATCAGGCCAAACAATAATTATATTAAATCATTTTTATGCCTTAAGAATATTCGTTTAAAGAAGATTATGCAAAGTGTGTTATGCCAAATAAATTTCGCAGTATCAAGATTCTGCCAGATAGAGGGAACCCGCTTAGCATATTGCAGTTGCAAATTATTACAAACTGTGCGTAAGGTCGACAATTACATGTTATTAGACGAACGTTCACTAGAACTTCCTAAATCAGAAATAAATCTTAATTTAATTATTGTCTCTTTAAATTTGTGTATACCATTGCTACCTGTCCTGTGTTTGTGTATACTTTAGCCTTCCGCATCTCTCACTTGTCACTAAACTGGTTTATTTAATAATATTAGTTCTATCTTCCAACATCTGAAATAAATCTTAATTTAAATATTGTCTCTAAATTTGTATATACCATTGCTACCTGTCTGTGTCTATACTTTAGCCTTCCGCATATCTCAATCGTCGTGAAACTGGTTTATTTATTATTGTTAGTTCTATCTAATAGAACTCTATGACTTTTTTACGGACTTCAAAAAAAAAGAAGGAGGTATTCAATTCGGCATGTATGTATTTAATTTTGTTGGAACTAGACAATATTCACGTATGTTATTCTACGTGGGCTTCTAAACACGTGTGCCAAATTTCATAAGTGTATGTTTGTGTGTATGTCCACGTATTTCTCGAAAACAACTTATCGGATCATGATCATTATTTTTGTGTTGGATTGAGTATCTTTCAACTTAGGGAATAGTGCAAGTTTCATCAAACTCGGTCCAGCAGTTTTCAAGATATGGAGCATACAACCGAACTCCTTAGCGACATACAGCAAGAATGTGTAAATGAGTTATTATGGGTATTTAGTAAATCCGTTAAGTGCTATAGAAATTGCTCATTTTTGTAATGGTTTACTAAAACTAAAAAGAGAGAAATAAAACTTTTCACAAAAAATAAACCGACTTCAAAAGCAAAACATTAAAAAGTGCACAATAACTTTCGTTTTGAAAATCGGTGTCAAAAAATGATAAAAATAAGAGGTACCAAAGACACCGACTTCCGAAACGAAAGTTATTTTGCAATTTTTAGTTTTTTGCTTTTGAAGTCGGTTTATTTTTTGTGATAAAGTTTTGATTACCTCCTTCTTTTTTTTAAGTCGGTCAAACATTGTTCATGAAATTTGGCACAGGTGTTAAGAAACCCACATGGAATAACATATATGAATATTGTGCAGTTCCAACAATATTAAATACATACATGTCGATTTTTTTTTTTTTTTAATTGATTACCTCCTTCTTTTTTTTTGAAGTTGGTAAAAAATTCATAGAGTTCTGTTAGATAGAACTAACAATAATAAATAAACCAGTTTAGTGACGAGTGAGAAATGCGGAAGGTTAACGTATAGACACACAGGTAGCAATGGTATATACAAATTTAAAGAGACCATACATAAATTTTTATTTCTGATGTAGGAAGTTGTATTGTACGTACGTCTAATAATATGTAGTTGTCGACCTTACGCACAGCTTGTAATTTGCAATTGCAATATGCTAAGCACTTCATAATAACCTTCATGCCAATTCGGTTACTTGTACTGCACACTGTAATACATTTTGTTTGAGGCCTAGCTATTATTTATGATAGTTAATTATATGTAAAATCTATTATTTATAATTGTTATTGCTAAAAATGTACTTTCCATTTTGAATCTAAGTTATAAGCAGGTTCATAACAGTACCTACATTAATAACTCGACTGGGGGATAAAACATTCACATACATAGATTAGGTATACTATTTAAATCTTACTGGACTGAAGAAAAAGTAATGTGTAATGTATTTATATTATTAGCAAAAAAACAAAGTTTTGCTAATAGCTAATTAATTTTGAATTAAGTTACAAAACTTGTTCCGTCTTCTACTTTTCGTGTGAGGTGTGGCTACCTCTGGTGTCAGAGTTAATTAAGCCGCCTCTGGAAACCCCACAGGCCTCTGACTTGGCTATTTCAGACTTACATTAACTATATAAGTCCAGGTTTCCTCACGATGTTTTCCTTCACCGTTGCCTGCAATGTCCAAGATAAACTTAGAAAGTACATACGAATTTGAAAAAGTCACATTGGTACTTGCCCGGATTTGTACCAACGACCTCAAGCACGACAGGCGAGATCTTAGCCACTAGGCCACTACGACATACTTGTTCAGTTAAATGAAATAACTGACCAAACAAAACTCTGTTTTGTTGAGATAGAAGTATGTACGCCCCAATTTATTTTTGTGCCTTTCGCTTATTTTCATAATACACCGTAAATTTGCCGATGCTATTGCTATCGAATAAATACCTAGATGGGAGCTTAATATATACATATGTCCAGAAATTGTTCTTATTGCCCCAATGATAAAAAAATATTAAGGAAGACAGAAGAATCTCACAAGCTAAAATCATAAGTAGCCATCATTGTTCGTTGAGTAATAATTTTCGAATAAGTATTGGGTCTAATTCACCAAAGCTTGTGTCAAGGAGGTACTTACTACCTATAATTACCATACTTTTTATTTGAAGTTTATTATTACAATGTATAGGTAATTTATCTATCATTGTGTAAGCAAACCATAGACGGGTATTACCTACATACGATGTTGCAAAAATAAATATCAATAAATGTTTTGTGGTCATGTAAACTTTAAAGGTAATATTTTCCATGCGTCATACTAGGGTTGCCAGATCGCGCGGCAGACCAAAATGTCTGGAGAATTTTTTTAAATGTCGGGCTTTTGAGATCGTTGTCGGGAGGAATAAATACTCTCATTAAATATAGTAAATTACAATACACTTATTTTTTAGTTATCACCATGTATTTTTGTTTTGTTGTTTCACCATCTGTTTATGTTTTTTTTTGTATGTATGTATTTTGTTTGTATTTTTGTATTGGTGGTTTTGGACTACTTAAACCACCAATTTCCACTGATACTTTAGTAGTATTCGGAAAAGATTCAAAATTTAAACAATTTACTTCAAAGTTCAGTCTAATTAGTAACTCTGGTTTTATTTAATTAAAGGCTGTACAACATTTATTTTTGGTATATAAATTATTTAGCAAATCCTCTCACAGTAGGTAAGATAACCTACAAGAATTGTTATCACAAATGATCTAAAAGAAAACTTTCCGAGCTCTTGTTTGTCTGGAGATTTTCAGTTTTGTCGGGAGTCCTCTAAAAGGTCGGGCGAATCCAGACGAATCCCGACCATCTGGCAACCCTACGTCATACGTATGTATGTTACTTTAGTTACATTGTCAATTCTTAGTAAAACCGCATGTCAAGAGGAGGAAGTTGAAATATGTGGAGTGTCAAATATCCGTATACTACCTATGTGCTGTGTGGACAAGGTAAACAAGTTTTAAGATTAGCTGGTTTTACCGCCCTTATACGTCAGATAGACAAAGTTATTTTTAGTAATAGGTATACATTCACAAAACCTACAAAAGTGAATTAACTGACTTCTTAGTGGTCAAGATTGTTGAGGTCAAATCAACAGACCAGAAAAACCAGAATATCAAAAGAACAAAAAACCAAACCAATTTTTTTGTATTGTTTTGTTTCTTGCGAATCCATTATGTTTATTACTAAGCAACGTGACGTCATCATCATGTTAGATTTAGACGAAAGACATACTTGCAGTTAGAATAGACTTTCTCCAGCAATTATTGGGCAGATTAATAAATATGTACTAAATAACAGTAGTTATATACTGTCTAAATTTACATTAGAATGTTATCTACTGTATTATTTGGGTTCCATACCCAAAGGGTAAAAACGGGATCCTATTTCTAAGACCACACTGTCCGTCTGTCATTCTGTCACCAGGCAGTATCTCATGAACCGCGATAGCTTTCACGGATGATGTATTTCTGTTGCCGCTATTATAACAAATACTAAAAACAGAACTAAATAAATATTTAAGTGGGGCTCCCATACAACTATCGTCATTTTTTTGCTATTTTTTTGCGATATTGGTACGGAACCCTACGTGCGCGAGTCCGACTCGCACTTGGCCCTTAGTTTTTTAATTTGTTTCATATGTTTGAAACATCTGGGAAGCCCCGGGAAGCGGAGTTCCGTGGAAAGCGTACAACGATACGAGGGACCGAAGCTAACTCTTAGAGGCCCGTTTATGCCCCCCTATATAAAAGGGTCAGAAAATAACGACTGTCCCTGAGCCATTTATGCTAGTGTACACAAGAAGACCACCCCGATTGGTGCAGGACTATTGTAGAACACTACAACTATAGCGAACTTAGAACTATAAAAGACTATAAACCTCCAATTATGTACCACCTCTAAATTAAGGTCAGAAAAGTCGCAAGTGCCTACGTTATTCAATTAAATATTTGTAATAACATTAGAACATCAGAATTATTATTAATTATTCAAGCTGATTTAATAATATCACCGTCAATCGGTGCCTAATGATCAATGAGGATATGATGTTTTTACCGTTTGACGTAGAGCCATCATTTATAAATTAGAGACGTGAAAAACTTCGGGGGAACTAATAGAAGTAACGGCTGTTTTTTAAAGGCATAAGAGAACACCCAATCTATACATACATATATCAAAACAGTAGGAACCGTCTGACTGCTCACGCTAATCTCTGAAACTGCTTAACAGATTTTCTTGGGGTTTTCGCACTTGGATTAAGCTTAGTTTCGAGCAAAACTAAGTCTTTGTTTCATTAAAAGTGGTGGTTGGGAAAAGTAATGGTATTAATTATTTACTTCAAGACCGTCTGGGGGCTCAGTTAGATTTTCTGCCACTGACCAAGCGACCAGAATCATGTAATACAATAAAAATCGGGGCTCAAACTACCAGAAGAACAGGAACATAAAGAAAAGAAGTAAACTCACAAACTACCAGGCAATCAGAATCAAGAAGTAGATCGAAAATCCCAAAATCTATATTAACCCAAGCGCAGCTGGGCCGGGCAGCTAGTTAATTAATAAAGTGTTTTTTTTCTAGATAATTATCTATTAAAGATATTGGGCTTTTTGTCACTTGCTTGGTTGATAAAATAATATATTGTTTTCATTTGGAGGCGATTTTATCTAAACTAACATTTACGACGTACAATTTTTTGTTTGGAGGAGCAAATCTTTGGAATATTCTGAGTCGATAAGGAAAATCATTTCAATAGTGAAAAGCCACACTATTGTTGACTGCCTTAGACTACATTTATCCCGACAAAAACTACGGTTCCTGTTGAATAGGCCACGGAGCGAAGCCGCGGGATACAAGTTAGTACATAATAAAATTGCCTATTATGAAAAGGCAGTCAGCTTAAATTTTATAGATCCTACACCACTACAAATCTTATTGAGATGCTGCAGATTTTCCTTAAACTTTGTATATAGGTCAAGCGGCAAATAAATTTCGTATTTCGAGCCAGTTTAATTTTATCCCACGACTGCTTATACAAAGTGGCCCAGTAAACTGGATAGACCCATCAAGGGCGATATCTCAAATGAATAAGAAAATTGTGTATTAATGAGGTAAGTTTAAAAAAAAACAGCTGCTCTATATTCTCATAACTCGACAAAAAGTAGGAACCAGGAACAGCAGTTTTCTTTGCAGTTTCAGAGTTTGTTCTTCAGCAAACTTCATTACGATGAGCACTTGTTTGAATGAGCACAGAACAAAAAAAAACGCCTGACCCCTTCAGTCTTAGGAAGTCAAAACCTCTTTTCGGTTATTTCAATTACATCTTGTACGTACGGATGTACATGATACACAAATCGATCATCTTTCATCCGTGACCAATTGTTGAATGTTGGGTCGGGAATTTTGAACGGGGTAACTCCAAGAACCAATTGTGTCTGGGAATGTGGTTTGTTTGGATAAACTTGATCCTCTAGTCTGTCCCTAAGTATATATATTGTACACTGACCGATTCCCAAGCAAATGTACCTATAGTTAGGTTAGGATACGATGAATGGTAGCTTACTAATAATAAAATTTAAGTAAGTACCAGATAAACTAAACATGAGTTTGTAAAGATTGTAATTGGTGTTGTTCTCAGTTCTCAGAATAAGACATGAGTTTATAGACATAATAGGCTGTAGATTTAAAATAAGTTTCCGATGAGGCAGATTTACGTCATTTTGTACGCAGACAAAGTCATTTAGCTAAGCGTAATTACCTTCCAGCAAATATTAAATTATTATTCGAGTAGGTGAATACCACGTACCTATTACTTGGTTTTTTGTGCATGCTGCTGATGAACCGGTAAGTACAGTAAATTTACAGTTTTAAAGTCTAAAATTAGCTATGTGGATAGGTTTATTGCACTACATATATATATGTGGTGTTAAAGATTCAAAATTTAGCGTTAACAGAGTAGACAAGGATTTGACCTGCGACGGCTGCGACTTAGTCAATACATTTGTTTTTTTTTTAAAGTTAATGGCTATCAAAAAATCTTCTGGGTATGATGAAATGCTAATAAAAAGAATTAAAGATAATATCAACATACTGGCAGGACCGTTGGCACATCTTATCAACACGTGTATAAATATTAGTATATTTTCTGAACATCTCAAAACAGCAAGGATTTTACCTATTTACAAAAAAAGTTGCTAGATCCTTATAAATATAGGCCAATTTCTTTGTTACCAATCATCTTAATAATGTTTGAGAAAATACTTAAATTAAGACATTTATAAAATTCATAATCATAGACAATTTGGGTATTAAAAAAATGTAGGGCCATGAAACAATTAATACATTCATAAAGGAAGAAGTAATCAACGAAAAAATAAAAAAAAACTATTCCTTGACCCAAGTTCCGCTTTTGACACTGTTAATCACACGCTTCTATTAGCAAAAATGGAGCATTATGCAGCCAGAGGACCGCTTTTGTGTTTATTTAAATCTTACATAGAAAGTCGGAAGCAATATGTAGAAATTAAAGTGAAAGAATGGAATTGTGAAAATATTTACAAATCGATATTTAAGCTAATAAAACAAGGAGTTTCGCAAGGTTCAATATTAGGGCCAATCCTTTTAATTTTGTTTTTCGATGTTTTGATCATTTGATTCAGCGTATGGTTACATACGCTGAAACACAATGATATCGAATTTGTTATTTTTCCTGATAATACGATGACTAGGTATTATAACTGCTAAAGATATAGACCACACACCACCAGCCCCCTTCTACCATCGGACATCTAGACGCACTGCAAGTTATCATCCTTACCTTGTTGCCATTCCACCAATTCGAACCAAGCGCTTCCAAACATCCTTTATAATGCGCACAGCGAATGAATGGAACTCACTACCTGCGTCTGTGTTTCCGAACGCATTCAACCCGAATCTCTTCAAAGTTAGAGTAAACAGGCTTCTTCTGGGTAAGCTTACTCCATCGTAGACTCTGTCTCTGTCACCTATGACCTAGACCAGAGTCAAGAGCAAACCCATTACAAATAAAAAAAAAAAAAAGATTCTCTCAGAACAACGGTAAATAAGGCTCTGGCTCATTTTCATTCTTGGTTTACCATCAACAACTTCAAATTGAATGCCAGTAAAACGAATACCATGTTATTCAGAACAACGTCGAAAAATAAATCATGGCATTAATACTCAATGACAATAAAACAACTGTTGACAAGTAGATAATGCCTAAGAGAGAAGTCCGCCGTTATATCATTGTGTATGAAGTTTTAAATAAATAACAACAACATTGGTGGACAGCGTAATTTTTTAGGTATTCACATTGACGAAAGCTGGCAAAAGGAACTAACAGCTATGAAAAGCTCAATTAGCTCTGCTTACCCTGAGAAGTATTCTAGATGTGGTAGCTATTAAAAATGTGATGGAAATACTATTGTTTATATATGTTAACATAATTAGTTACTGAAAATGTTTATACTCAGTAGCGTAATAATAAAATGTCACGATAAGTTTCAGAATATTATATGTGCCCTATGTCCAGTTGAAATTAATATGATTACTGAAAGTAAATAAATCATAACAAACCTTCAATCCCGATATCCTTTCCGAACCACATCACACACTAACTAAAATAATTTGAACAATTTTACTGTAGATCGTCATTTTTCTCTAGCAAATAATTTTCCCGCCACTAATTTTCACGCACAAGTAACCAAAAACAAAACACGGTTTCGAAATTAGAACCTTTTATTTTTTAAAGTCAGCCGGTGCGTACAGTTTCGCGTTCGATTAATGAATGCAGGCAACATTTTCATTTGGCGAAGGCGCGAGCCGTACAGCCACTCACCTTGATTTTCTTGAACGCTGATGTATTTAGGACGTAAGGTGTATATTATAACTTGCAGTTTTTGTTACCTTTGCTTTTCGCAAAAAATAGTAGACTATTTTATCTAGGTTTTTATTAGCCTTTCATAACAAGACTTTACTGTAGCTAGGTCTGATAATTTGTAGGCCTTTGAAATAATAAGTGAAAAAAAAATATGATGTTTCCGTGTTTAAATTTTCGCGGCTGACTTTTTATTCATCTCAAGTGAAGTAATGATGTAAAATAATAAAATGGTATTTTTTACAGCAATATAAATGAGATTAAAAAAATGCTGCAAATGATTCACATCCGCCGTTACAGGTTTTACTACCTATTGTAAACGCGAGCTGAAAATAGTCTTCATCTCATCAAATGCATTTTATTTATTAGATACTTAGCTATTGCTTTATTCAGAAACCGAGGCTATGCTAGTATTATATTATCTGTGCCAAGACCTAGATGTTCCCACTGAAGCTGTTTGTCCAATTTATTATCATTCTTCCGCCATGAATGTCTTTCTTAGATTAGAAGTACAAACGAATGAGGTATACCTTGGGTAGGTACATGGTAGGCAGTACAGTCAATTCTATTGTGTCTTTGTATAAAAGTCGGTGTTTCTGTTTTTGTTTCTTCGTTTTTGACACCGACTTTCGAAATTGAAGTAATTTTTCACTTTGTAGTGTTTTTATTTGGAAGTCGGTTGTATTTTTTTTTTTAAGTTTTAACTTTTAAATTTTTAGTTATGGTACACAAAGCAAATCAGATAGGTTTGCAGGGCACACCAACATAGATTTGAGTGTGCGTAATATCAACGGGTGTATTACATCTATTACACATAAAACTAAAATAACCAGTGAAAAGAGAATGTACCAGGATGAACTGTTTATATCGGCGTACCCCTTTAGAGCGTACCGGCGCGCGGCGTGATATTATGCTATGAAATGGCGTAAACAATGCGATTGCAGTAATCCCGAGAGATTTGCCGTTGTTTATTTAAGATTTCTGTTGAATATCTCCCAAGTTCTTCATCAGATCTTGATCAGACTTACAACGCGGCCACACGAGAAGCACCAGCTTTCAATTAAAAAAAGATTCATCAACATCGGTTCACCTAGTAAAAAGAAATAAAGTCGAATTGATAACCTCATCCTTTTTGGGAAGTCGGTTAAAGATGTCACAAAATGATTCGTTTGCCAAATGTATGATGATTAACTGATTGATACGAAATAGCTCGTAATTAAATCGCGGAAACGTTCTGCACCTGCCGCGGCCGCACGCTACGTGTAAATGAGCATAAAGCAAGCAATAACAAAACATCAAGTCAAGTGTACCGATCATTTTTTGCCGGTCAGTTATGTCTAAGTCCCATGTTCTAGGGAGTGAGCCTTAGAGAATAAATAACTAAGGATCTAGACAGAGGGACTGCATTTCAACTGCACTCCGACTGTGAATTTTCAGTTTGAATGCAGTTAGTACGACTGCAATAAAACTGCAAACCAATTGTGCAGAATGATTGCAGTCGGTGTGCAGTTGTCGTTGAGTATGAGTATAGAGTGCTAGTAAGCAAGTTTGACCTGTGTCCTTATGCCGAGTTTGTAACGTACTCATTCGTGATAACGTAAACGATCTCTTATGTCAAAATGTATAAAAAAAGAGGTTTCTCTTTACCGTCACCAGACGGCGCTTGTCAAGTTTCAATACAAATTGTTGTTAATACGTTAACGCGATTGAGCGTGAGTGAAAACTCGCACTAATGCCTCAGTAGGCACGGGTGAGATCATCGCTCCGCGCCGGCCGCTAGTGCTGCCAGCAGGGGTGACAATCTTAATAGTGGCAAATGAGTAATCGTTCTAATATAAGTCTATAAAATTAGGTTGGACAGCAAAAGACAGCATACATCTTATACAGGCTGGACCAAAAATCGTTGATCAAACGAAACAGGGCGATATTTGGAGCTATTTGCAGTAGGTCCTGCCGAGCGGGATCGCGAGAGGGCCGATCCCACTCGGAGAAGAAGGCGTCGTTCAGGCAACCGCTTCGATGCCTAAAACGCCGAAACCCCGCCTGCACCATAGGCAGGTGGGACTCCGGGGACATGGGTGGTCAGATTGGGGACTCTGTTCGCCCACCAAGTGACTCCAGGAAAGATGGCGGCACAGTGATCACATGCTGCAGGGAACAGCGAGGCTCAGGGAAGACGTTTCACAGTCTCCCCAGGGAAGTGCCCTAACAGGCGATGCAAAGTATGCGGTGGTATTTTAAGAGATAACGGGGCCCCTTTCATGTGATAATGGTGATCAGCGGGGTGGTTTTAGTGAGGTAAAAATCCCACACTCCCAGCTCTTTTTCCCAAAATTCCAGGCGCCGTTTGAAGGTTTACCCCGTAAACAAAAAAGAAAAGGTAAACAAGTTTTTTTTTTTTCACCTTGTAACCCAACTATCGCCCTCTTTCGATTGATCCACGATTTTCGCCCATTTTGGCTATACCTCATCTGCGTACGCTGTGCACCGTGCACCGGTCTAATGCGCTGCTATAGCGCTCTTTACTTTAGTTATTTATTCTCTAAAGGGCGAGCTTGCCATCAACCGGACAGACAGACTCCGGGTTGCTACTGAGGAATTCTAGATGGAAAAACTTAATAACACTTTGCCCAACCTGTGAATCGAACTCAGGACCTCACGCTCTGAAGTAGGGCTTGCGACCACCACACCAACGGAGCAAGCAGTAAGTTTTCTACAACAAAGTTTCTAACATGCAGTGAAACCTCCCCAGCGTTCAACTATGTAATAATCATCTTTTACTCGTTCATTTCCACACGAAGTTACGCTAGTCTGTCGTAAAATACCTAGGCACTTACCATATAGACCGGGCCGGTAACTAAACTATGTATTACGTGTACCTGATCGGAGCAGGAATTGCTATTACACGGCTTACGTAAGTATCCCTGCTACCTACAGGGTGTTGAGAAAGCCTCGCAATTGTATAATAATTGAGTATTTATCTGGGTTTAACACATAAATAAACTAGGCGAGAAGTAAACTCGTTTTGTACTTGCTGGAGATTTCTATTTTATGATATTGCCATATTGCCATCTATTGCCCGCGACTTCGTCTGTAGGTAAACCGATGCCGTGCCGCTATGCAGAGTAAGGCCCAGGGGAGTGATCATAAGCTCTTAGAATAAGGTTATTTTTTTAGAGTGTGTGTTAGGGACAGTTGTATATGTCTCCATGGGGAGACCTTTTCTCAGCAGTGGGGTGGTTTAAATAAAACCGGCCAAGTGTGAGTTGGACTCGCGCACAAAGGGTTCCGTACCATTATCGCAAAAACGGCAAAAAAACACGTTTGTTGTATGGGAACCCCACTTAAATATTCATTTTATTCTGATTTTAGTATTTTTTGTTATAGCGGCAACAGAAATACATCATCTGTGAAAATTTCAGCAGTCTAGCTATCACGGTTCATTAGATACAACCTGGTGACAGACGGACAGACAGACAGACGGACGGATCGCGGAGTCTTAGTAATAGGGTCCCGTTTTTACCCTTTGGGTACGGAACCCTAAAAAGAGCTCATGGTCACCCCACTGGTATTAAAAAAAAGTTTTGCTTCATGCATTAAGTATAGTTTTACATCTCACAAGTGTAGTTAGTTAACAGTAAAGTAAAGTATCTACATAGTTTTAAATATAAATCCAGTAACACTTTCCAATAAGTAAAAATAAAATAAATTCAATTTTGACATCAGTGCTTTATTATATTCCTAATTACAATCAGTTCTTTTTTTTACCTTCATTGCCCAAAGAATTTCCAAACTTAAGTGGCAGTGGGCAGGGCATTGCTCGCAGAATGGATGGCCGATGGGGCAGAAAGGTTCTAGAGTGGTGACCGCGAACCGGAAGACGTTGCGTTGGAAGACCAGGTGAAAATCTTACAAATCAATGAATTTCAACTGAAGAAATCATTCATATCAAATACCTCGACTAATTAACACTTCAATCTATTATGATTAATAAAATAGTATAATTAAATTTTCAACACACTTGCTCATAAAGTGGCTCTAATTTCACCGCAATTAGGCATATAATGATACCTGTAATCAAACTGTGACTTTTTCATTGCTATTATTCACAAGTGAGTTATAGTTTTTTTTATGATTTCCTGCCTTCATTTTAAATACTTTTAATACAATTAAACTAATTTTAAAAGTGTCACAAATCAATCCAATGAAAATTAATAAAATAAGTCATTAATTCTAATCCAGTTAAAATTGAAGTATTTTCAATATAATAAAATGTAACCATGTTAATCAATTAAAAGTGTTCCATTCGGCATTAATCCCTTTCTATTCCTGTCATGGAAGAAGTACTTACTATATCCATAACATGACATGGGTAGTAATTACTATTTCCATGATATCCATTAAATACATAAAATGTGGCATAGCTTCTAGTCAAACAATTCAGCAAAATGCTAGTACCTAACATATTGCTTGCTCATTTCATGCAACGTACGTTTTTAATAAATAAAACTAGCCCTCAAATACAACTTTTGTTTCTCTGAAATAAAGAAAACTTGAAATGCCCAATTTTGTACGTGGCTAAAACGCTATCCGCGAAAAGCTAAAAAAAAAACTAACCTCATTGTTTTAGTCTATGGCCGATCGCCATTGTTAGATGCGCGCGCATAGGAAAACTGAATAATTTACCCCGCCATTGCGAAAAAATTTTCACAACTCGTTTTCACTGTTGAAAATGATTTTTCAGTATTATTTTCTTCACAAGTGTGTTGAAAAACGTCGTATGATACACGTGTGTATTGATGATTACCGTCCTCGGCTCTCTTAAGACCCTCACCTACGGCTCGGGTCTCAATGGCGCCTCAGCGGTAATCACCAACATTGCACACTTGTACCATAATGTACTATTAACATATTAATTAAATTTCATAGATTTCAAATTTGATTTATAGATTTATTATGTCAATTTAAATTTAAATTAAGATGAAAGATTACTATTAAAAAAAAACTATTATAATAATATTATTATGTATGTGATCAATTGGTTCAATAGTGAAAAAAATATTGTATTGATCAATAAGTCAGAATAAAATAATAGTAGATATAGTACATGAGGGTACTAGTGTGTAATGTTGGTGATTACCGCTGAGGCACCATTGAAACCCGAGCCGTATGTGAGGGTCTTAAGAAAGCCGAGGACGGTAATCATCAATACACAAGTGTGTACGACGTTTTTCAATAAACTTGTGAAGAAATAATACTAAAATAACTGTAATTTCAACAGTGAAAACGAGTAGTAAAAAATTTTTCGCAATGGCGGGAAAAAATAACCAGTTTTCCTATGAGCGCGCGTCTAACAAGTAACAATGGCGATCGGCCATAGACTAAAAGAATGAGGTTTACTTTTTTTTGGCTTTTCGCGGATAGCGTTTTAGCCACGTACAAAATGGGGAATTTCAAGTTTTCTTTATTATAGAGAAAACAAAAGTTATATTTGAGTGAAAGTTTTATTTATTAAACACGTACAAGTTAAAATTATCGAAGTTGCATGAGCAAGCAATAGGTACCTAAATTAATTTACTTGTACTATTGAGCACGATCTTTTTGGTATCGAAACTTTTTTAAGAACAAAGCAACTCAACTAATAAAATAAAAAAAATACTCTGTAACTCACTTGTGAATAATATTTTTTCCTTTTATTTAACTGCCATCAGTCCTTTTTAGACTATTATCAGTTTAGTTGCGTGAATTAGTTGGCGTTGTAGGTACAAGGGCCATTGCCGCTGATACCTCTTCAGATTACTTGACCTCTCTTAAGTCGATTTATTGATTTGCTGCTGTCCAGCAATTTAACAGCCAAAGGATTTGGGTGGATGGATAGACGATTAGCATAACGCTTTTTATGTTTATTAATTTCCTTAAAAATGGTCGGAGTGTTGAGATAATTATGGATTTCTTCATTCCGTGTGAACCATGGTGCATTGACAATATTCCTCAAGATCGCGTTTTGAGCTCTTTGAATAATAGCTATGAAAAAGTCACAGTTTGATTACAGGTGTCATTATGTGCCTAGTTGCGGTGAAATTAGAGCCACTTTATGAGCAAGTGTATTGAAAATTAATAAAATTTATTGTATAATTAAACTGTTAGAAATCTATTAATATGGCACGCATGAACGACTCACATGGTGAGAGTGAAGACTTCCTCTAGTGATGACCAATGGTCGCGGTCGGTGGCTTCCGACATCCAGTTCTTTCCTGCGACTCGTGTGATCTCATCTGCCCTTCAGTGATCGGTCTGACTCGTTTCCTAATGCCTGTAGGATGGCCATGACGTCATCCAAATACGTAATCTACGTATCCTGCCCATCTCCATTTGAGCTTCGTCATCAAGGCCTAGCTGGGGGATGACCATAAGCTCTTAGATTAAGGTGATTTTGAGTCTGTGTAAGAGACAGATGTATACAAGTCATATACATCTGTGCCTTGCACACACACACTAAAATAACCTTACTCTAAGAGTTTATGGTCACCTCCCTGGTATGCTAGTATTATATCATCTGTGGCACAGGGCAGATCTTTTCTGCAGTCTCCCCAGGAATGTGCCCATAAATTGATGCAACCAATATTTGTTTTTATAATAAGTGTCCGTGGTGTTTCTTTCACGTTCTTCTCCATAAAGGTCTACACTTTCGAACCTCCAACTAGCTGACTGACCGCTTACGAAAAATTCCTGCAAATGGTTGGATGGCAATAAATGCCTTGAGTTTGAGTCTTTTTATTTTAAGACTAGCTTTTGGCCGCAACTTCATCTGCGTAGCATTAATGGAAAAAGTAGTCTATGTCCTTCTCAGGGTCTCCAACTATATCCATACCCAATTTCATCTAAATCGGTTCAGCGGTTTAAGCGTGGAAAGGTAACAAACACACACACATTCCCATTTATCTTGCACTTCCACGTGCAGATGTTGAGGTAACACTCTTCTGTTTTATCCCCAAGGGCTAGGTGCCTTTTGAAGGGTTCATGCGTTTACTTTACTGCAACGAAGGTATACTGCCTCTCACGTTCTCCTTACTTCCCTCTGTAATTTTTTGATTTTTCATCGGGCTAAAATCATTTTCAATGTTGAAATTTTTCTCGTTCGGTCTGTAGTGGCTTTAAGGCCACAGAGTTAAGAGGATTATCTACATTGCAGTTAGTCAAAAATAGAACATTCTGCTCTATGCAATGGGGAAGATTATAAACATTGTGTAAGGTTTTTGTCCTTCTTTTTTTTAAATTCTGAATGTAGTTAGCCTCGGCCTAGTGTTTATTAATTTCGTTTTGAAAAGAGTTATGAATGTGCAATAATTGGATCTATACGACTCGAATGCACAATTTAACCTAGCAAATTAATTAAATAATTCAAATTTATAATTTATAGGCTTTAGCAACACAATTATGTCTAAAGCCTAGTCTAACTATCAACGACAGACAGCTTAATATAGATTCTTGTGCAACTACATAACGCTTCTGTTTTAATTTATAGATATCTATTAATACAGGATTAATTCTTTCAATTTTTAGGGTTCCGTACCTCGAAATGAAAAAATGGAACCTGAAATTTATATCAAATACTCAAGACTAATGCCCATTAAAGCTGTGAAAAAATCAAACTTCTAAACCAACGCAATCAAAAGATACAGCTATTTATGCCGCAAATTACCGAAAATTTTCGACACTCGCAAGGGGAATCGAAACTTACAGCTGGTTCTTCCCGTGAACTCAGAATCTTGAAATTTGGTACGAAGCAACGTCTTATAGCACAGAAAAAGGAAAAATTGCGAAAACCTTAAATTTTTAGTTACATCATATAATAAAAATAGTTTTAATAATTTTAAACTTACTACCTCTTTCCACATGAACGCGTAGAGGTATTAAATTGAAATTCATATCAAATACTCAGGTCTATAATACCTTTAAGCTGAGGTTTGTACGGAACCCTCGGTGCGCGAGTCCGACTCGCACTTGTCCGGTTTTTTTTGGGTACCGCACTCTTACTAATGGGTCCATCTTTTTAATGTCCATTCCATCGGGGTTCTTGTCGGACCTTACCAATGGCACACTCTTTTTTCAGTTTTTATCCAGTTTCAGTTTTTCATTACATTTTACAGGCAGATGTCTCGACTTCTGTTGACCTCTATACTTACAAAGTAATAAAAATAATTAATATAACCGTCCGCTGAAGTAACCATCGAACGAAGTAATTTAAAACACTAGCAAGCAATCATTATAAAACATTTAGTGCTATGATATAATTGCATGTAATTCAACGTACGACGCTACTTGTGTCGATACCCTTGCGCCATCTAATCTTTCTAGCTTGTCGTGCTGTGCTGGTGCAGAGACACTCACTCAAGCGGTGGCAATATAATAACCTCATTGGTATTTATATTCCTGCGGAATTTTTAAAAAGATACGATCATACGTGGCTAGGTTATTGCATTTTAAGATAAACTTTCTAGAGAAACGCAGAAATGTTATCGATACAAGTTTTTTAACCCTCAGTTATTGGGCAAAATCATATGCCGAGATCCAGCTAGATACCCTCGTGCTCCTATCACTCCTTTCTCCCTCCACCACGTAGAACCGTTTTCGGTGACAACTCGGCCATTCCCCGGATGTGTAAACTCGTAAATAGCTGCAGCGATCTTGCAGATGTGCATGCGGACTCACTTACCAAGTTCCACAAATTGACACACGATGATATGCACCACGCGGGCCCAGATCGGGTTTGTAGATGTCACATGTCTTCGAATTTTTGGTTCTAGGACATGCCGGTTGCCTCTTGATTTTTTCCTTCACTGTCTTGAGAGCAGTGGTGATGAAATAATTTACACAAAGTAGAACGCCTGCTTGGGTTCGACCCCACGACCTACGACACGTAAGTCACAGCCATTACTACTGGGCCACCACTGCGCTCAGATTCCTATACTACTTACATTATATTTTATACTCGTTAGATTTTGGAGATAAGAGTTTTTTTTTTGATCCTCCTCTTATCCTGTTATGCACACTCAATTAGAAGTAACCACAGCTTACTACACATTGTCGAGTTTACATGCTGTATATAAATATAATTACAATAAAATTAAAACAATTAAGAAAGAAAGAAAACTAGTTTATTTGGCACACACAGATACAAACAATGTAGGTACAAATAAAAGGGAACTTAATTTTATATTAATTACTTAATTACATAATGTGCCCCGCGGCTGCGCCAAAAAGATCCAAAATATATAAAATTAAAATCAAAATCACAGAAAATAACTGAATTCATAAATAAGATTATAAAGACTAAATTAAAATCAACATTAAAAAACCGGCCAAGTGCGAGTTGGACTCGCGCACGAAGGGTTCCGTACCATTATCGCAAAATCACGTTTTTTTGTATGGGAGCCCCACTTAAATATTTATTTTATTCTGTTTTTAGTATTTGTTGCGGCGACAGAAATACATACATCTGTGAAAATTTCAACTGTCTAGCTATCACGGTTCATGAGATACAGCCTGGTGACAGACAGACAGACGGACAGACAGACATACAGACAGACGGACCGCGGAGTCTTAGTAATAGGATCCCTTTTTTACCCTTTGGGTACGAAACCCTAAAAACACGTTCGATTAAATTAAAATACAGGTTATGTCAGGTTAAATTAAAGTAAAGTAAAGATTCTGCCATATAAGTAAATCATCATTATTAACATTAAAAATATAATTAAAAAGGACAAATCGAAATAAAAAAAATAATAGATAATTCATGGTTCTCTCTCCGAGATCTGCAAGATACAGAATAACAAGATAATAAAATAAACTCAGCGTTGTTCGGGTCACTTGAATTGACCTGTTCCACAGCCCAAACCTCTCACAAGATTAAAATAAACTGCCAACTAAAAATAAAAAATAAAGTTAATTTAAGCATATTCGCGAGCTGACTGACCAAATCCAGATATATCCTCCGACTGCACAGCATGATTTTCTTCTTGTTTACGTCTTTTTAGTTCGCTTTTTAAACAGTCGGGTTTTTAATTAATTATGTTTTTTTAGAATTAGGTACATTTAATAGTAGATTATTGCATCGAGCACAAAGTAATTTACTATTGCACCGAGTGCCTGATTTAGAGCCCGAGCGTTAGCGAGGGCTCTAATCTAACAGGCACGAGGGCAATATAAATTACTTAAGGCGAGGTGCATAATCTGCTTTTCTTTCAACTATTACCTATAGGAATAGTAGATAAAAGAAACTCATATCAAACAGTTAAAATAGAAGTTTAATTATTGAAATTAAAAGTTATACTTGAGCAATTATTAAACGTAAGGTTAAGTTTTGTTGGGCAAATTTATATTTGTTTGTTTAACTTGGGACTGAATAATATTATCAGACGAGTTAGATGGGCCTGGCTGATTTGTTACAATGAAGTCGTTATCACGGGAAGTAGATGGGCGCGGCCACGGGCGCGGCGATGTCGAAAATCACTTTTTTAAATTTCTTTCATTTTTAAATCAGAGTTAGCAGCAATCATTTTTTAAATTTTGAACAAGTAGGATAGAAACGAATAATACGTACGTAAAAAAAAAAGTATTGATATCGGCTGGCTGAATAGAGCTAATCCATTGAGATTGGCACCTTTTGGTGCGATTAAAAAAAAAACTGTGCAATAATGAAATTTCACACATTTTTATTGCTCTAGAGCAATAAAGACTCGCTTTGTACTGAGTTTTTAGTGTGATTGTGATGAAATTAAAGCATAGTTGGAAGAAAACATATGTGTTCTATATTTTTTAAATCACCTCCTTAAAACCTTTATTTTGATACCCCACACGAAAGGTTTAGAAGAGAAAAAAAAATCCCCCACAAAATGGCACCCAAAATCCGCCATTTTTTTCTTTTCCAATTTTAATGTAACCAGTGACACTCGCAGGGTTAAGACGAATCGCCACAAAGGATCAAAAATACATAAATACATACATACATAAACTGATAAACACATTACCCTCCTTCGGCAGTCGGGTAAAAAACTTGTTTAGGTAGGTCCTGCTGAATGATGGATGATATGCAAACGAAGGCCTAATTATACTGAGCGGAATTTCGCATGTTTATCACGAATGTATATAATCATCATACTACCAGTTATCGTCGTTCAACTAATATGATGATCATATTAGTTGAAGGACGATAACTGGACATAGGTTTTCCCCAAGCGTCGCTACGTAAACCGGTATTGTCCTTCTTCGTCTTCACCAGGCATCATCATGATTTCAACCGAAAGACGTCCACTGCTGGACATAGGCCTCCCCCAAGCGTCGCCACACTGATCGGTCCTGTGCGTTTCGCATCCCGCAGCCGTTACCAGGATATCGGTCCATCTAGAGGGAGCCCTTCCAACGTTGTGTCACCAGGTCTATTTTAAAGAAGTACCTGGGTACCTAAAATTATTGAAGTGAAAACTGACCTGGCCTGACCTGAAGACACCACGTCATAAGTTTTGACCCTACCAAAAATTGTTCAACGCGGCTATCCGGGTTGAACGATTTTTGGTAGGGTCAAAACTTATGACGTGGTGTCTCATCCCATACAAAGAAACCGTGCCGACGTACTGTACTAATCGGTCGCATTCGGTTCTGTTCCACGGCGATAGATAGATAACCATCTATATCCGTGGAACGGAACCGAACGCGATCGATGTGCAAAAAATAATCAGTATAATCAGATGCAATTGGCACGGTTTCTTTGTATGGGATGAGGCATCTGTATGCTAGTATTATATTATGTGTGCTTATGGGTTCGCGTCACTGATATGCTCATCTGACCGGGTCACCGACATGCTAATGTGACGGATCGAACCAGTGAAAACTTAAAACTTTGGAATAACTGACCGCTAATAATAAGAGGATGCGTGCTGCACTTCTGTTGGCAGTCTCCATGACTGTCTTTTTTAAGTTATGCTTATGAGAGCCGTTTTGATTGAATGTACTGTACCGGACTCCTTGCATGTATTAAGACTGGCAACGGACAAAAAGTCCTGATAGGTAGATGAATTTCGAACATAAAAAAAAGTGAAGATGTTTTTTGCTAAGCTTGGATGTCACTTCTAGAGTAGTCGCCTGAAGGCAGGCACGTTTTTGCCTAAATATACCAGATAAAAGTAATTCGCATTTCATTTCCGTAGCATCCTGGCTACGTCCCTTACCATAGATCAGTGAAACGTAGGAGGAAGTTATTTATGGATATGATTGTTAGTATTTGCTCATGGCCGTGAACCCTGGGGCCCAAAGTTCATTAACCCACAAAACCAGTTCTGTAGTTTTTTAAGAATACCGAAACCAGTTTCCTTGCAAGTTCTCGAATAACTTTGCAACTTTGGCATATTTATAAACTATGACTTTTTGCAATGTATAGTTATTTTTACAATTTTTATGTAAGATTGATGATGACGACTTCATGTAAGTCATTAATTGATTTTTAATAGGATAGCCGACATCAAAATAATATGTGGAATTGTGGAAGGAACGGCTCAGTCCAGCTTGCCATATTTTCCTGTAATTGCTTCAACCGTGGAAACTTACCCTGACATATAAGTATGTCAGATTCAGGCATACAGGATCGTGATTTGACCTACTTAGTGTACATACAGGTGTCAAATTATAGTTGTCGGCGCAGAATTTGGGATACGGGTAGACTAGAGAAATATCTCCTGTAACTTCTACACCGTTTTAATTTGTTACAGAGTCAATTACTAGCACTATGACACTAAGTACTACCGGCGAGCCGCCGCTTTTGTACTTTTTGAAACACTGAGCAGTTCCTAGGCTAGTATGTGTCATGTCACGCACGGCCATGTCCGAACGATCACTATCGCTCTCCATGAACCATATCAACACCATTCCCGATACTAGATTCCACCCAGTACCAAACAAAGGTACCTACTTGTGTCTCATTTTAAGTAAACAAATCATGACAGGATCCGACAAAGCAAATCTTTCACTAGATCTTTGAATTGAGAATTTGATGTTGACAACTTGACCAACTCTTCATAGTATGGAAAGTTGACCAACTTTAGCGATAAAGAACGGGTACCTAGCATTTGACAAGTTCTTAACTTTAAATTTTCAATTCTAAAACCGGAGTTTGGTTAGTTGGGTTAGAGGGTTCAAATCAAATCAAATTGTTTATTTGCTTAAGGGTACACTAGTCGACGGCACGAACTATTTTGTGTGCGGGGTTAAAATGCATTTTATATCAACCGACAACACGTGCGGAAGAGATAGATGCTGTGATGAGCAGTAGGAAGCTAGTTCGCATACGAATACACACTTTTGCAAATTTGTAGCGAAATGGATAATGATTAAGGACGAAACCGAGCACGCGAAATTTTATAAACAGACCTTTGGCATTCTAGATATCATGAAAAAACGACTAAATCTATCTGTTCAAAATAAAATTATTTGCATTGTTGAACTACTAATCTATCCCTGTATGGAGGCCGTTTTGCAATTTTCCGTCTTCTTATGGTATTTATTTGCGCTCAAAAATGCGTTAAAATTAGTGTCGAAATGTGGAACTTTCGACGCTCATAACTTTCAAATATTTTCTTATTTTACTTTTTCGCTTCCATACAGGGCTAGATAATGATGAGACAAATTGATATCACTTTTTATTTTGAACGTACATCGTCAAACAGTGGAATAATCCCTAGACTACGTTTGTATGGAAGAATTTTCGACTAGTGTAACCTTAAAACAGGTAGGTTCAAACAGATGTTACAGATAGGTATAAAGTACACTGTATCATTACCTAATAAGGTGTGCAAATATTTATATTATTGACAATCTATTTAAATAATTATTAAAATAAAATTACAAAAAAAAACATAAGTAAATAAAATAAATTCAAAATACTACAAATGTCAAAAGTGAAATAAAATAAAAATACAAAAATGTAAGATGAATTAAATTACATGTCATATGTTCCTACAATCTTTCTTGATGAGAATGTACCTACAAGACTTGCTAGGTGCTGTATCTATCGACATCGCGGTGCGGTGTAGCGTGCACAACTGCAAGCAGGCAGTCATGCAAGACTTGATCGATGCGTTTCTCAATCAAAAAAATTATAAAGTTAATAATATCAATAAATAATAAATTTTCTTGCTTAATCTCTAAAGATAATCTTCCATTCCCCTTAACTAATTTATTCGGGGTTAAACTTAATGTATAAATTAATTAGATAAAACACATTATACAGTTTTAGATATAAGGCATTCAGGCTTATTACGTAAGAAACAGCATTCAGCAATCATCGCGCGATCAAACGCTTTACATCATAAAACTCAATATTACTTACGGTGTAAACGCCAGACACTAAAACTTCTGTATTGAAGAGCAATAGGGATGATTCCTGGGTAGAAAAAATATAATTCTATTTAGTCCGTCGGTGAGATTATCAAACAATATTAGACACGTATTTTTTGCTTTACCAAATCAATAAAAATTTACAAAGATAAAGCGCATCAAAGTTCAGGAGTGGGGGCTTGTGCCGTCACTTGTCAGTATAAAGTGTATTCTACTAGCGGCGTAACGTCATGCATATTTCAACGCATCGTATCGTCGTCACTTTATGTTTACGTGTTAAGGTAACACTAGTCGAAAATTCTTCCATACAAACTGTAGCGTTATTAAATAAAAATAAATAAAACTTTTTTAACGCAACGATAACGTATAATTTTGAATTAAACACACAAACACCGAAAACATGAAAATAGTAAAAAAGTAAACATGTTATTTTAAAAAAGGAATGACGCAATAGTCAATATCGTTTAAATTATTTTTAGTATTTAGTAAAATAAACATATGAGTGAAATTATGGCAAGGCATAAAAGAATAAAGCGGAAATCACGTGCCTAATCTTCAGACATAGTTGCAACCAGTCCAATGATGGCTTAAGCATTCAATTAAAGTACGATACCGTAACATGACACAAGTAAGGTAATAAAAGTTTTTAAGTACGCTAACTTAAAATGTAGGCTACATAAATATAAACAAAAATTTCAAAGAAATATGAAAGCAGACAATTGTTATTGGATGAACCAAACCGTCTTCCGTAGAACCTCTTCAACCATTCACGATTTCTTTAATAGAATATGTACGGAACCCGTTGAAAGATGTTCGGAACCCCGAAGACTGCAGGTACTCCCGAGGTAGTTCGTTCTGTCCCGGGGTAAAAAACCGAAAGTCGGCTCAACTGATATCTACAGACAAGGAAATTGACCATCAAAATTATGGAACCAAAAGGGTCTGAAATACCAGAAGAAATCGACATTCAAAAGAACAATTAGTAAGAATAGTCATTACATACCAGTTTTGATTCATGATGCATAAACACTTGTCAGCGACATGGTTATATTTATGATAAGCTTGTCATCATTGTTTTGGCTGGACTGCCCTATTCTTCAATCTGTCGAACGGCAACTATGAGGCATGTCCTGGTAGCGAAACGATAGTTGGTGTCTCTGACAGAGCTCAATTACAGAAACATGCGGTCCGCAAGCTCCGGCGCGCCCGTGGACCCGAATATCACGTACCCTTGGCCTAACGACAAGGAATGGTTTCCTGCCATTTCCGTACAAGAATGGACAAAGCTATGGTCATATTGTCGCTGGCAATTTAAAACAAACTATTAAACAGTTACTTTAAAAAAAACACCAATAATAAATTTAGTAGTGGATAACAGAGCCAAAACATTTTTATCAAAATTCTTTGTGACAGTCTTAGAAAAAAAATCGTCTTCTGTTTTCTTGACAAACGAAATATGAAAATTTGAAAAATTATAACCAGCCTGCTTTGACAAATTAAAAAAAAGGCTAAAGCAAAGCGTCTTGTAGCGATCACGCTACAATACCCTCTTGCCAGCAAAAAAAATAATTGATTGCCAACCCTAGAAAGGTTTGACAACCCTAACTGTGATAATCAAGAGGATAAAATTAGATGAAATTACCTAGCCTAACTCAAAACCAAGAAAATATCCTAGACCCTAGTAGACAAACTAAATAAATTTTAACTGTCGCTTCCAGTTAAAAAGCGTCTTCGGTCAGAAATAACAGCTTCGGACAAAGAAAAACCTTGGCCTGAAATTCGACACCGGAAAGAAAAAAAATATCTTCAGTCAAAAAAAAAAAACGACGTAGGATCAGAGTAAAAACTTACAACCTATATATAAAACATGGGACTCCAGTTCAAACTATGGAACAGGAGTCAAAGGAAAGACCAAAACAAAACTCAAGTTCAAAGATACAACTTGAGCCAAAGGTCCAACAAGGTGGAAATCGAGTTCAAAGATAAGTCCCCAAATCAACAACACGTCCACGACAAAAATATAAGACTCCGGCACAAACATGTGACTTGAGTCAAAGATCAAACAAGATAGATAGCCAAAACTAACGCCCCTTATTGATGCGAGCTTAGGAAACGTCCACTAAACCTAAACTAAATTAATCGCTATAGCCTAACATATACCTTAAAATTACCTAATAAGATACAAAGGCAAAAGAGAAAGGTTGAGACAAAATAAAGAGACTATAAGCTTCAGTAAAAAAAATAAGTCATATGTTAGGGCTAAATACTAGATTATCGATAATAGGCTAGGTAAGAAAATCTTAATGATTAAAATCATGCAGGCTAAAAAGAACATCACTACAGGCAGTGTAACAGATATTTCAAAAAAAAGAAATAAATTGAAAAAAATATCGATAAAAGATTTTATCGACACAAGTACATTTTTTTTATCGATTAGAGATTTTATCGACACCGGTACATCTCTAGAGGGAACAAAGATTTCAAAATAAACGCCACCAAGTGTCAACTGCGGCGAAAATATCAGTCGGTTGCATAGCAACGAGTTGATTGTTTGAAATGGAGAAGGTTGACAATTTACGTAATTTGAAAAATTAACATTAAATTATGTAAATAAACTGGCAAAAAAATGGTAACAATGCATAGCATTAAGAGTAAAACTAATATCTCGAAAGGATTCTGGTGAATCTAAATAACCATTTTGAAATTATAAGGCAATTTGTAAAGGAGAGAAATGTGGGAGAGAGATTTGAGTTTAAGATTCAACAAACTTTATATTGACCACTGTAATATCAAATATTAACGACTAAAATGACTATGGGATAAGCAGGGAAAGACATGTAATAACAATGTATAGATTAACGGCAAAAAAATGTTATAGGTTTCTGAGAAAAGCCATAGATAGATCGACTGCAACTTTCACACAAGCCTCGGCAGGGAAGAACAAGTTCAACGCGTGATGAACCCAACTTTCAGCTAAAAATAAATGCTTAGAGTCCGGCCAATAACACGTGATGAAACACGCCTTCCACATCACACGAGTATGTTACCCAAAGTTGGAAAGTGTTAAACATCGAATGTTATGAACAAGGAACGCGTATGGAGAGAAAGACGAGGAAAACGCTATAGCTGGGCTAAGAATCAAAAAATAATAATAAATAGATAACTAGCAAACAACCTTGTGATCCAAGCTTACCTTTATACTCGAAGCCTAAACGTTCATACTTCCAAGCATTCACTACGGGTTCTATCTACTGCTAGCTAAGGGAATTAAATAAAACTCAGGGTTATGTAAAAATATGTATTTGAGGACAGAAATAAAAGTTATTTCATATTAATTAGGTTCTTTATTGACTTACAATAACAAGTTATAATTCAGAATATAAGACAAATACATCAGCAGCAAAAGAAAACGTATTTTGCCTGACGCCTCATCCGATCAAGGGGTATAAGTAGAAAGAGTGGTATACTCCACAGAATCCAATTCAATATTAAGAAAATTTCCAGGTTCTGAAACTAGATAAAATTAAAAATTGCTCGAAGAGCACCACACACACAATAATGAAAAAGAATATATACTTCAGTAGTAACATGAATATTAAAACTTACTTTAGTTCGGGCGCCATTTGTAGCGTTATTAAATAAAAATAAATAAAACTTTTTTAACGCAACGATAACGTATAATTTTGAATTAAACACACAAACACCGAAAACATGAAAATAGTAAAAAAGTAAACATGTTATTTTAAAAAAGGAATGACGCAATAGTCAATATCGTTTAAATTATTTTTAGTATTTAGTAAAATAAACATATGAGTGAAATTATGGCAAGGCATAAAAGAATAAAGCGGAAATCACGTGCCTAATCTTCAGACATAGTTGCAACCAGTCCAATGATGGCTTAAGCATTCAATTAAAGTACGATACCGTAACATGACACAAGTAAGGTAATAAAAGTTTTTAAGTACGCTAACTTAAAATGTAGGCTACATAAATATAAACAAGAATTTCAAAGAAATATGAAAGCAGACAATTGTTATTGGATGAACCAAACCGTCTTCCGTAGAACCTCTTCAACCATTCACGATTTCTTTAATAGAATATGTACGGAACCCGTTGAAAGATGTTCGGAACCCCGAAGACTGCAGGTACTCCCGAGGTAGTTCGTTCTGTCCCGGGGTAAAAAACCGAAAGTCGGCTCAACTGATATCTACAGACAAGGAAATTGACCATCAAAATTATGGAACCAAAAGGGTCTGAAATACCAGAAGAAATCGACATTCAAAAGAACAATTAGTAAGAATAGTCATTACATACCAGTTTTGATTCATGATGCATAAACACTTGTCAGCGACATGGTTATATTTATGATAAGCTTGTCATCATTGTTTTGGCTGGACTGCCCTATTCTTCAATCTGTCGAACGGCAACTATGAGGCATGTCCTGGTAGCGAAACGATAGTTGGTGTCTCTGACAGAGCTCAATTACAGAAACATGCGGTCCGCAAGCTCCGGCGCGCCCGTGGACCCGAATATCACGTACCCTTGGCCTAACGACAAGGAATGGTTTCCTGCCATTTCCGTACAAGAATGGACAAAGCTATGGTCATATTGTCGCTGGCAATTTAAAACAAACTATTAAACAGTTACTTTAAAAAAAACACCAATAATAAATTTAGTAGTGGATAACAGAGCCAAAACATTTTTATCAAAATTCTTTGTGACAGTCTTAGAAAAAAAAATCGTCTTCTGTTTTCTTGACAAACGAAATATGAAAATTTGAAAAATTATAACCAGCCTGCTTTGACAAATTAAAAAAAAGGCTAAAGCAAAGCGTCTTGTAGCGATCACGCTACAAAACGTAGTCTAGGGATTATTCCACTGTTTGACGATGTACGTTCAAAATAAAAAGTGATATTAATTTGTCTTATCATTATCTAAGCCTGTATGGAAGCAAAAAAGTAAATATTTGAAAGTTATGAGCGTCGAAATTTCCACATTACGACACTAATTTTAACGCATTTTTGGGCGTGAAAAAATACCATAAGAAGACGGAAAATTGCAAAACGGCCTCGATACAGGGATAGATTAGTAGTTCAGCAATACAAATAATTTTATTTTGAATAGATAGATTTAGTTGTTTTTTCATGATATCTAGACTGCCTAAGGTCTGTTTATAAAATTTCGCGCGCTTGGTTTCGTCCTAAATCATTATCCATTTAGCTACAAATTTACAAAAGTGTGTATTCGTACGCGAACTAGCTTTCTACTGCTCATCACAGCATCTATCTCTTCCACACGTGTTGTCGGTTGATATAAAATGCATTTTAACCCCGCGCACAAAATAGTTCGTGCCGTCGACTAGTGTACCCTTAAAAGAAAAATACGTTTCCAATATTTTTGATTAATCTCTTTGACGGACTAAAACAAAAAAATCACTCTTACAAGATACGTCATAAGCCTGCGGGTATTTCTGAAAATGCTGTTTCTTTCTTTTATGGCTTTTCATAAATTTTGATATTGCTAAGTTACTATTGTAGGAAGCTAGTTCGCGTACGAATACACATTTTTGCAAATTTGTAGCGAAATGGATAATGATTTAGGACGAAACCGAGCGCGCGAAATTTTATAAACAGACCTTTGGCAGTCTAGATATCATGAAAAAACGACTAAATCTATCAATTCAAAATAAAATTATATGCATTGTTGAACTAATAATCTAGCCCTGTATTGAGGCCGTTTTGCAATTTGCCGTCTTCTTATGGTATTTATTTGCGCCCTAACATGCGTTAAAATTAGTGTCGAAATGTGAAACTTTCGACGCTCATGACTTTCAAACATTTACTTTTTTTACTTTTTCGCTTCCATACAGGGCTAGATAATGATGAGACAATTTGATATCACTTTTATTTTGAACGTACATCATCAAACAGTGGAATAATCCCTAGACTACGTTTGTATGGAAAAAATTTCGACTAGTGTAACCTTAACATGTTTTACCACCGTATCTCATGTATTCACAATAGTTAGATACTCGTAGGTATATTTTCTTTCAAATGCTATTCCTACTCCCTACACTGACTAACTGTTGTTAAGTAGAACCTGTTTCTACTAATGCTTCTATTAAAATTAAACATCTCAATTACGTTTTTGTCGCTCGACGTGGCTCGAGTAACTTGTTGTCGCGAATTATCGCGTCAATTATAAGTTGCATCCATTGTTAGTTGCTCGTCGCTAATTTGTGCGTAATTGTCGTTTCACAGCGACTGCGTTTAGATAGTTCGTAGGCACCTAAGTGTTTCTCCATGATTGTCCAAGGTTTATTTATTTACTAGCTGTTCTCCCGCGACTTCGTCTGCGTAGCATTAGTACTTAAGGTTACACTAGTCAACGGCACGAACTATTTTGTGCGCGGGGTTATAATGCATTTTATGTCAACCGACAATACGTGCGGAAGAGATTGATGCTGTGATGAGCAGTAGGAAGCTAGTTCGCATACGAATACACACACACTTTTGCAAATTTGTAGCTAAATGGATAATGATTTAGGACGAAACCGAGCGCGCGAAATTTTATAATCAGACCTTTGGGAGTCATGAAAAAACGACTAAACGTATCAATTCAAAATTAAATTATTTGCATTGTTAAACTACTAATCTATCCCTGTATGGTGGCAGTTTTTCAATTTCCCGTCTTCTTGTGGCATTTATTTGCGCCCAAAAATGCGTTAAAATTAGTGTCGAAATGTGGAACTTTCGACGCTCATAACTTTCAAATATTTTCTTGTTTTACTTTTTTGCTTCCATACAGGGCTAAATAATGATGACATAAATTGATATCACTTTTTATTGTGAACGTACATTGTCAAACAGTGGAATAATGCCTAGACTATGTTTGTATGGAAGAATTTTCGACTAGTGTACCCTTAAGTATTTTGCCTATTTTTTATATTGCGCAATAATTTATTGAAGGTGTGTGGGCCGCTTTACTTGAGGAATTATTAGTTCACCATACAAACTTCCACCCCTTTTGGAGAAATATGGGCAAAGAGCGCCGACTGAATTTCCTTAGTAAAAAGCCATAATTGGAGGTTTGGCTCTCGTCTATTTCCTCCTCCAATATTGGACCAATTATAAAGATATTTCATAAACTGGAAATACTATGGGCTATATACTATGGGTTTAAAGGAAAACATAAAGGCCTATGTTTTCCTTTTTAACCGACTTTTTAAAAAGGAGGAGGTTCTATGTTCGACTTCTTGTATGTTTTTTTTTTATGTATGTTCACCGATATCTCCGTCAATTGTGGACCGATTTTGAAAAATTTTTTTTGAAAGAGTATGTTCCGAAATTTGTCCCATTTTAATTTGGTGAAGACCTGATGAAGAACTTCGAAGATATACAACAGAACTCTTCAATATATAACGGCAAATCTGTCGGGACTGCTGCAATCGCATGTCTGTTTATTGTTTAGACCATTTCATAACATAACATCAAGCCAGTATGCTCTTAAGGGGTAAGCAGATCTCTCATTTGATCGGTTTTGTTCAAGTTACATGAGCGGAGCCAAACCTCGAATTATGACTTTTTACTAAGGACGCGCTCTCTGACCATGTTTCCTCTTACGGTTACACTAATCGAAAATACTTCCATATTAACGTATTCTAGGGATTATTCCACTGTTTGACGATGTTCGTTTAAAATAAAAAGTGATATCAAATTGTCTCATCATTATTTAGCCCTGTATGGAAGCAAAAAAGTAAAAAAATAAAATATTTGAAAGTTATGAGCGTCGAAAGTTCCACATTTCGACACCAATTTTAACGCATTTTTGGGCGCGAATAAATACCATAAGAAGACGGAAAATTGCAAAACGGCCTCCTACAGGGATAGATTAGTAGTTCAACAATGCAAATAATTTTATTTTGAACAGATAGATTTAGTAGTTTTTTTCATGATATCTAGCCTGCCAAAGGTCTATTTATAAAATTTCGCGCGCTCGGTTTCGTCCTAAATCATTATCCATTTCGCTAATTTGCAAAAGTGTGTATTCATACGTTAACTAGCTTCCTACTGCTCATCACAGCATCTATCTCTTCCGTACGTGTTGTCGGTTGATATAAAATGCATTTTAACCCCGCGCACAAAATAGTTCGTGCCGTCAACTAGTATACCCTTAAGGATGATTTCCGGGATAAAACTATCCCATGTCCTTCCCAGGGTCTCAAACTAAATCGGTTCAGCGGATTAAGCGTGAAAAGGTAAATAACAGACAGACAGAGTTGTTTTCGCATTTATAATATTAGTATGGATGCATACAAAAACACTAAATAGACACAGTAAATAGAAATTAGAAGCGCCAGAAGGTACCTGAGGCACCTGCTGCTTATTTCAAATGACCTGAGAGTGTGACAGAAGAGAAGGATGAGATAATTAGTATGAGGGAACTTTAAAGCAATTTTATCTATTTCTCAGCTTGGATGAAGAAAATTCGTTGAATGTCTTTGCCAGCCAAAGTCCGAATCGCAAGAAGTTTTTCATTAACTCGTTTATCTATTTGCTAAGTTCAATGTCAATTAAACTTCCGTATGACACAGAGTTCTTAATATGCATTCAGGTTAAACGCAAATAACACCCAGCCCGGCGAGCACGGCCTACTGTGACATGGCTTAAGTCACACTTTTTATCACAGTTTGGGCGATAAAGCCATTTTGTCTTAAATGCTAGCACGGCGGCGTGAGATATTTTCTTGACTTGTGGCATAACTTCTTGACGTTTATTTTTTTCTTTTTCGGAAATTTTCCAATTTTATTGCAGTTTCGGTTTAACCTTGGCCATAAAAACCATTTAGGTTCTGAGCAGCATAGCCCTACGACGCAAACTTTCCGAATTATGGCCCTCCGAATCTTATTTTATTTTGCGTTAAACGCTCTATATTTCTAAAATGGTATCTCGAAATTATACCTAGGCAAAAATAATCAAAATTTAGCCCCCTCTTTGCTACCTCCATGCTAGCAGCATCCCAACATGAATTATTTATGAAAAAGTTTTTTTTTTTTTACTTTGCATGGTTTTCGACTTGAACTACAAATTCGTTATGATAAAATATGTCATGTCTTACAATTTGTCTTAAATGCTACAACCATGTGACATAGTTTAAAGGCGCGACATGCCTTTCTTGTTGCTGACTTCATAGTGCAACATAATTTGAATAGACGACCAAATAAAATAATAAAAAGGGTGCCGTTCATACAGATAAACAACTTTTTAATTGCTAGCATTTAAGACAAATTGTAAGACATGACATAATTTATCATGTCTTGTCACAAATGTCTTGGGTGCGCCCATGCTAGCCGGGCAGGTATAATTAGGCGGTGCAGTGGTGGCCCAGTGGTAACGGTTCAAACTTACGTGTCGTAGGTCGTGAGTTCGAAACCAGGCAGGCGCTTTCACATCACATCATCAGCCTATTAATGTTCCCACTGCTGGGACACAGGCCTCCTCTCTGTGAGAGGGAATGAGCCGTAATCCACCACGCGGGCCCAGTGCGGGTTGGTGGATGTCACATATCTTCTAATTTTTGGTTCTAGGACATGCCGGTTTGCTCACGGTGTTTTCCTTCACCGTTTTGAGAGAAGTGGTGATGAAATAATTTTACACAAATTAAAGCGCCTGCAAAACAGTGATGGCTCAGTGTTATCGGCCGCGACTTACAAGTTGTAGGTCGTGGGTTCGAGCCCAGGCAGGCGCTTTACTTTGTGTAAAATTATTTCATCACCACTTCTCTCCACCAAAACGCACTGGGCCCGCGTGGTGACGACAAACAACATAAGACTACTGTAATTTTACTAAAAAGACAGTTCCATTCTTCCATGGTCACGTATAAGTATGTAGATTGTAGGTTGGGTATTCAGACACCTCCTCTAATAGATGACATAACATACCAAAGAGATAATACAAACACCATGCAGGTATTTGCTAAAGACAAACATAACAATGGGCCACTAAGCAGCAAAATAGTGTCATTCATACTTGAGGTCATACAGTAGAGTTTGAACTTGACCTCCATTTTAAAACCACAAAGAGAATTTTATTCACTTAGATATTTGATTACCGAATAGGGTTGTCAGGCTTAAAACCGGCAAACCGAACAGATCAGCCAGTTTAGCCGGACTTTTGGGTAAAATCCGCTAAACGGGTTGGACTCGTTTACTAAGGATAGAACCTTAGTTTTAAAATGAAAACATGATTTTAAGTAAGTTTATTTAGGCAGCTTGATCCTGTATCATTAAAGTAAAGGACGAAAGAAAGTGAAAGAATAAAAAAAAAGACTAAAGTGAAGGACTAATGAAATGAATCAAAGCAGGTAGCTGGTAATAGTACATTGTGATACAAGGGTGGAAAGTAGGTTATTGCAAACGAGCTATCATTAACAAGCCCGAGCCGAAGGCGAGGGTTTTTAATGGCACGAGTTTGCAATAACCTACACACCCGTGTATCACACGACGTTTTTCAATACAGTTGTGTGAAATAGTAAAAACAAATCAAAGAATTAGATTTGTTTATTCATAAAAAATAAAATTTTTAGAAAATGGCGCGTTTTTGCAACTGGACATACTTTTTTTTACAAAGAAAACAAGGTAGCAAAATGTTGCCTATAAAATTTATTCATTGGCGTGCGCTGAGTAAACTATTGATGATAGATAGAAAATTATTAGGTAGGTAGGTGGGGTAGGTAGAGTAGGTTGAGTGGGCAGAGTAGGTAGAGTAGGTAGAGTAGGTAGAGTAGATAGAGTAGGTAGAGTAGGTAGAGTAGGTGGAGCAGGTGGAGTAGGTAAAGCAGGTAGAGCAGGTAGAGGCAGGGTAGGGAGGTTAGGCAGGGTAGACTGATAGGCAGGGTAGCCAGTTGACGGGAGCGAAGCCCCGCGGGTCAGCTACTTGACTTATAAATTTAAAACTCAACTGCAAAACTAATGATCGAGCTCGTAAACAAAAGTCACGACCGCGTAATAGAAAGATGCCTGTGCGAAAGATTTAATTTTCGAATCAATATTACAGCCTCTGAAAGCACGCCATGTTTAACAACTGTATTGAAAAAGAAATGCCTAACACACGCTAGGAATACCGTACACCGTCTGATTTGGCTGGACGGACATGCATTCAAAAAGCCTAACTTTGCCTTTATCCGTACGCCTGGCAACCTTATTTCCGCACTGAAACCTGACACAATCAAGGCCACATATCAACTTGCACACCCAGATAATGTTTTGATAAAAATATAAAAAACTAATTAAATGAGCTCCACTGTTCTACTTTTGAAAAGAAAAAAAAAAACCTGCCGAGGTCTTGTGTAAAGGTCAGACTTTCGTCTAACTCTAAATATAGTCTGTACTGCCTAATATTACATTGGAATTCAGTCGATATGCAGTAATTATATTATAATTTGTTGTTTTGTAATTCACCGCAATAACTTTGAGTGAATAATAATCGTAAATCATGTTACTAGGCTTACCTAGAAACATAATTTACGATTATTAAATCGATTAAATCTTAATTTAATCAGTCGCTATCTGTGCGTGTGGATCCCTCCGCTGCTCCGCTTACATAAACGTTTTTCGACATAACATAAATTCACGTCTGTAATCCCCGAACGGTTTGGCGCAGTTGAGTAGGTTCACGCTAACACGTATATTCCGCTATTCGTTTTCAGGAGGAATCGCAAGTGTGCTTGCAAATGCGTATGCGAATAACATTGCTTAAACGCTGACCGCCCCTCGCATCATGCGTATGAACATTCGTACAATGTAAGAATATTTGGATGCATGTGTGTGAGTACCCGGGGTACGAAGAAATCATAAAAATAACATAGCGATGTTCCACTTCGTCATACCCATATCAACTAATTTTAAATCGACTCTGTACAGTAGTAAACATGCCAATTTAATCTGCTGGAAGCCTTCCTAGCTGCAGAATTACTTATCAATACCAATATTATAAAGAGGAAAGATTTTTTTGTTTGTTTGTTCGTACCGAATAGCCTCCGAAACTACTGGACCGATTTAAAAAAATCTTTAACCAATAGAAAGCTACATTATTCCTGAGTGACATAGGCTATTTTTTATCACGAAAACGGGTCCTGTGGCACCCCACAGGACTAATCCGACCACGTGGAAAACCGTCCACGGGAGTGAAACCGCGGCGTACAGCTAGTATCTAATAAATTCCGTATACTTCTTATGTGGAGTTTCTACCATGAGCTGCTGCACTAAATCTCGCTTTAATAAATATTTTTTCCAAGAAGTTGACAGAAATCTCTTTTAATATGAGTTACTTTTTGGCTCTACAGAAGGTAGATAACGATGGCAAAAAGTTCAAAATATTTCGGATTGACTACGTAATATTTCAATACCACATGTTAATCCCATAAATTTAATGAAAATCTTCATGACTGTTAGAATAGGCCTGTCTAGGCCTTCTAGTCGCTTTAAATAATAAAATACTGACATATAAAAAAAAAAATGCCACATAAGTTTTCAGACAAGAACCTTGTACAATCGAACAAGTTGAGCACCTGAAGGAACGAGGTAATAATTACTCGAGTTAGCCGTCCTCTAAGCAAGGTCCTCATAGATGTCGTGAGCGCTTCATCAGAGAAGTAATAACTTAGCCATGATTTAAGGTTAAACTGCGGTTAAAGTAATAGGAGCGTTTGTATTGGAGCAAAGAATTAGCAAGAACTACGATTTTTTTAGTACTATGAAGAGATTCTTAAAAATAACGTTGCTGACCAACGATGTCAGCCAATGATGTCGGCATCCAATGCCGAAATGTTGAACAACAGATGGAAGTAACACCGATTTTAACTCGATCAAATATCCCTTTTTTTTTCGAGTGGCTGACCACGACCAACATTAATAACAATAATGATGTATGTTCACAAATGAACAACGTAACATGATATAATAACATAAACAAAAATAATGACAAAACGTATTGAAGTTTAACATAACAACATTTATAAAAACACCAACGTAACAACATGTTACTCAGCCATTACGCTAGCTTAAGTTGGATGAACGATACCGTTGTCGAACAACGATGTTGACAATAACGAAACAACGATTCGCATCGTTGGTGAAAAATAACAACAGCGCCCATCTCTACCTGATATGTATAGGTGGTTAATAAGTTAGTCAAATATTTCTACGTTACGGGCATGATAATAATTTATCTGTATTTCAGTCATCTATGGATGTATAAAATGTAAGTTTAAGTTTGAAATCGCCAAACCGTGTTGATTTCTTGTGCAAGCATACCTAGTGAAAAATACTCGTGCCTTCTCTGTATGAGAAGAGGGACAGTTACTAACTGGTATTATTATTTATGTATAAAATGAAAACTTCGGTTAATGAGTTTTGTGGTTTGGTTAATTTGGTTAGCCTTGACTTGAAACAAAGGAGTAAAATATCTAAATACTGATGGAAAACATTTATAAATAGAACCTATTCTGCTAAAAATAACTGCTATTGAATTAGTAAGAAATAGTTCTTTTTGCAAGAATGTTTACTTAAGCTTCTCCTCGAAATAAATAACTAATGCATTACGTGTAAAGGGTGTTACCACACCAATCGATCGATAGTCGATCGATGCCATCGAACGACATCGGTCGACGTTGATCGATTGGTGTGGAAGCTTTAATTGGTCGACGGATACCGGTCGACTAACCAATCGATCGATTGCCGGTCGATGGCATCGGTCGACGGCATCGGTCGAAGTAGATCGATTAACCCCGGCTATATTCCATCAGTTTCTTTCGAAATGTATTCACAAGGGACGCGTTGTTGTTGGCCAGTACTATGTTGCTCGTACTATTATTACGGAGACGCAAACGCAGAACGTAGAAAGCACGCGGCGCGCGGGGTGCGGGTCACGGGTCGCGTGTGGCACTGGTTGACATGGGGAGCTCAAGAAGCTCGATCGACGTCGACTTATCCATTCTACGATCGATCGATTGGTCTAGTAGAAACTATAGATCGACGTCGACTAATCCATTCTACCATCGATCGATGGCATCGATCGATTGGTGTGGTAACACCCTAAGTATTTTTTCCGGCAACAAATATTCCCTGTCACTGGAGTTTATATTTATCTCCAAAATATATCCCCAAATTGAAAAACATATGTACCTACATTATTTACAAACTAATATTAAAACTAAAATAAGAAAAGCTAATATGTACAATTGGGTTGTTGACATAAAAAAATAGTATTTTGAATCTTTACATAACATAAATTATATTGTCGTTGCAAAAATCTCTCAAATATGTTTTTTCAATTAATTATAAGCAATTGCAAATCGATAAAATTTTAAAAAGAACCACCTGACTACGAACGGGCCTTGATTGTTCGCCATGTTGGTGACGTCATAACGTTCAAGGAATTTCACGTGAATTGACTAATAATATCCGAAAATGTATGCAAAAATATTATTTATAACAGCATATTTTATTTAGTCATGTGTGATAAAGAATTCATAAAGGCTAATTTCAATAAAATACCCACCTGATGGATGATTTGGAAGTTTTGAGCATAAATAAATTATAGTGCGCGCGGAACTAGTTGGCCGCTCCTTAGGTATGTGAGCGGTGGGACGGAGAGGCGGGGGCGCCAGTAAAACCCGGGATGACCGTAGCCCCCTCACCCCTGTCGCCACCTATGGAGCGGCCAACTAGTTCCGCGCGCACTATAGTCCTAATTAATATTTCGTGTTAGTGGACCGGTGTTTGTTATTGTTGTTTACCAGATACATTTAGAAACATAATTGTCATAATGTAATCGTTTTTACATATGAGTAGGTGATATTCGTGTAAAATAAAAAGTAAACAAACACAATTGGCGCGCAACTTCGATATAAAATACCGAAATTTCATTACGTACCACTAAATATTATGCAACCTGAAATCTGTGGAGCCTTTATTTTTATTTATTTTTTGCATAACATCCTTGAAATTTTCGGTATTTCCCATTATTTACATCATCATCATCATCATATCAGTCGAAAGACGTCCACTGCTGGATATAGGCCTACCCCAAGCGTCGCCACATTGACCGGTCCCGTGCTTCTCGCAACCAGCGGATCCCCGCAACCTTCACCAGGTTATCGGTCCACCTGGTGTTAGGCCTTCCAACGCAACGTCTTCCAGTCACTCCAGAACTTTTCTGCCCCATCGGCCATCCGTTCTGCGAGTAATCTGCCCTGCCCACTGCCACTCAAGTTTGGCAATTCTTCCGGTTATGTCGGTAACCCTGGTTCTCTTGCGGATCTCTACATTTCTGATTCGATCACGCAAGGAAACTGCGAGCATAGCCCTCTCCATTGCCCTTTGAGTGACTGTAAGCTTTCTGATAAGGCCCATTGTAAGCGACCACGTCTTAGAGCCATATGTCATCACTGGCAACACACACTGCAGTGTGTGTTGCCAGTGATGCCAGTGATGACATATGGCAGTGTCTCAAGACGAAAGTCTATGACCATGGTCATAGATACTGTGGTAAGTTGGACGAGAAGATACCGCGCAACTTCCCGAATGCTGCCCAGCCTAGTCGGATTCGACGGTTGACCTCTTTTCTCCTACCGCCTACCCAATTGGATCGTTTGTCCCAGGTAGACAGTCACCCACCACTTCGAGTGTAGAGTCTCCTACCTTGATAGGAACAACATCACCTTCGTTTTGTCCATGTTCGGGGCGTCCCCGCAGTCTCCGGACTAGTACCCCAATGATGGCGTCCTTTCAGTGCGCGTCTGTAGGTTAGCAGCGCGGAACCTCGTCTCACTTCCTTCTCCTCTCATCCATTCACTCTTTAATTGTAATTATGATGAAAAGGAAAAAGAATACTAGATCAAAACAGCGGCTGCACTCCCTCCCCCACAAAGTGCACCTCACCAACATTAGAGGTCTGCACTCAAATCTCTCTGCAGTCCACTACCACCTGGAGGCTGGGAAAACAGCGCTGTTTTTTCTTACGGAGACGCAAATAGCGAGTCCTTCAGACGTCTCCTACTTATCATACCCAGGGTTTACCCTGGAGCACAATTATAAAACACGCGTGGGTGTGTGTATGTACGCCCGTGACGACACTTGCTATCGGCGTCTCCGTAACCTTGAGGACTCCAGATTCTCGACGCTTTGGGCTCTGGTGTACACAGGTCTGGATAAAATTATCTACGCCTGTGTCTACCGTTCGCACAGCGGAGATCGGGAGACAACCAGGATCACAGAGTACCTCAGTGAGGCGGCTGATGCGGCACAGCAGCAGTACTCTGCCGCCCAATTAGTGTTACTGGGGGACTTCAATGCCCACCACTAGGAGTAGGACCTTCCTATACCAGTGCACTGACCATGCTGGACTGGAGATGCGTAAGCTTTCGCTTGCGCTAAACCTTGCCTAGCTGGTCCATGGGGCAACGAGGGTGCCAGATGTTGATTCGCACACGGCCAATTGCTTGGACCTTCTGCTGACAACAGATCCAGACCTATAGTCTGTGTCGATAGCTTCACCTTTGGGTAGTTTAGACCATTGTTTGGTGAAGTCTGTGTCCGTCTACCTCCCGCCCGATCCCAGCCCAAGGGGCACCCGGCGGGTTTGGCGGTACAGGTCAGCAGATTGGGATGGCATGCGATCTTTTTTCGCTTGCTATCCTTGGCAGCCTACTTGCTTTTCTTCGTCTGATCCTTCGTCGTGCGCGGACGCCATGACGGGTCTGTTGCGTCAGGGAATGGAGTACTACATTCCGTTCTCTGACGTAACGATGTCCGGCGTTGACCGGCCATGGTTTGGCGCCGAATGTCATCGCGCCGACTCGCTTAAACATGAGGCGTACCTGGCATGGGTCGACGCTCGATCGCGCAAAGCGAGTGACGTGGGTCTGAGGAAGAAAGCCTACAACAGGGCTGCCAAGTCCTGCAAGAAGGTGTTGCGAAGAGCTCGGTTCGACCCCATTGGCCGAATAGGGGCCAAACTTGCTTCTTACCCAGCAGGTAGTAAAGCGTTTTGGTCCCTGGCTAAGTCGGTCGAGTCGAACTTCTGCCGTCCCTCACTACCACCACTGCTGAAATCCGATGGGTCGCTGGCCCACACCGGTGAGGAGAAGGCAAATTTATTTTCCTCTCTTTTTGCGGAATCTTCGCGTCTGAATCCTGGTGATTCGCGGATCCCTCCTTCTCCTGATGGATGCGAGACGAGTATGTCGGACATTCGTATCCATCAAAAGGACGTCCGTAGGGTGCTGCGCAACCTCGACGTGAACAAGGCTAGCGGCCCTGACGGCATACCAGCAATTGTTCTTAGAACCTGTGCGAATGAACTGTCTCCGATCTGGACACGCCTATTCCGCCTTTCATATGAGACTGGAAAAGTGCCGAATGCTTGGAAGCAAGCCAACGTACAGCCCGTACCCAATAAGGGCAGTCGAGCTGACCCGGCCAACTACAGACCCATCTCTGTAACGTCCATACTATGTAAGAGTATGTAGCGTGTACTTAACACTAAGACTCCTGACTGACACACAGAGACAGACAGAGACACAGACACAGACTTCCTGAGAGATCGGTCCATTCGAGTGATTATCGATGGATGCTCTTCGGACCAATTGGATATTAATGCCGGTGTCCCTCAGGAGTCGGTACTCTCAGCAACATTATTCTTGTTGCACATTAACGATCTGCTAAAACCCGGCACCTTTGGGTATGCACTCCATACTTACTTTTTTTGAAAAAAAATGTTTTTTTACAATATTTAGTTACATAAGTACATACATTAATAAATTCATATATGTGAGGACAATGCACCCTTAATAGCACTACACACTATACTACGTACAGGCATAAAGTAATAAAAGTACTCACACATGTACTGTGCAGTTATATAATAGAAGCTAGAAAAAAACCATTAATATCCGAAGCAGTTAAGTTATGACCAATCCCAACTGACGGCGTCCGTTCACGAACATGACGCATGAATTGGCACCACCCAGCTCAACCATCATGAAGGGAACCGGATGATCCAACACACGCGCCACCATCAGAGAGACATTTGAGAGAGCATGACACACTCAACTGCCAGGGCACACACAAATCAACGAACGACACACGAGTACAATAAATGGTAGATTTACAGTTGGGTACATAGTACTCACACACGTGCTTTGCAGTTAAACAATACTAAGGAAATTGAGTTTATTCAATACAAATATATTCATTCAGTCTTCAGCAGGTCCAACAATACCTCAAAACAATAATGTTCTGCATATCACTTGTTTTTGCGCCCTAGTGGATGTGGAGCAGGAATAGCATTTAGCCAAGCATTTTTATCAGTGGTGTAATCCCCCAACTTATAATATGCCAGCCTGCATAGTGTGCGTTTTATACAAGTTTTAAATTTCGTCTCATTCAGTTCAAGAATGTGGGGAGGCATTTTACTGTAACATTTTGTACAGTACCCCATGAAAGAAGAGGCTACTTTTGCCAATAGGGCTACCATATAACAAAAGTGTCTTGTTTGCCGTTTTTTGCGATAATGGTCCGGAACCCTTCGTGTGCGAGTCCGACTCGCACTTGTATATTTATATTTTTTTATTACTGATGAAAGATGAAAAAACATAAACGCTAGCACCACGCACACACCATATTATTTCGTAACAAAAGCTTATTATAATATTCATACACCTTACCCAAGTCTGCCTACATGACTTTTTCTTAATTGCTTAACTTTTTAAACAAATTATTTACTATAAGTGTAAACTTGGCCCCAATTAGTAGATAAGAGCAAATATTATAAAATAAATTGGTTTCTATGAGGCTCTGAGTTTATTTTAGCACAGTGCAAAGTCCTTATTTAAATATTTAATATAAGATATAAATTACTCTGTGTTAGTTAATTGTAAGTGCGACTTTGCCTGTAATTTCTCTGAAAACAATTACAAAACTTGGTTATAACGAAACTTGTTTTGTAACTTTAAATGTATGCAATCTTTAGGTATCAGAAAATAAACTTATATACAGAACTAATTAGCAAATCCAGTTTCTTGCTAGGAAGACAAACATTCGCAATAATTTTACAGTGTTCTACAATTAACATCATCTATCTGCCTTTACGAGTCACTGCCCCCTGAAAATAAACCTTATTTATAACAAGCGACCCGCCCCGGCTTACACAAAAACCTTTCTTGTTTATCCCTCTTTCTATTGGTGAAAACAGCATGAAAATCCGTTCAGTAGTTTTTAAGGAAAAACGCACACACGCATGTTGGTTTTATCGCGTACAAACGCGGCGGGGGACTTTATTTTATTATATGTAGTGATGATATTTGGATACATTTGCATTACGTCGTGGAATATATACAGGGTGGGTTTTCAATCGAGATGAAATCTTTTCGTAAACGACACGACCAAGGACTTTTCGATTATGGCCGTATTGACTTCAGCTCGAACCTCTCTGTTATTTAGTCGGTGGTTAGGTAGCAAGAGATCTATGTTTGTAAATTTAATTGGAGCGTGCAGGAACTACTGGTGGCCAATAATGTCAAGTACCTATGTATAGAGTTAAAACTTCTGATTTGAGAGAGATTTTACCGTGCACGTTCCGTTTCACAAGTGTCTGTTTTTATCTCGGAGATCGTCCTTAATGGGGTGGAACTTTGTATGATGATTAGGTGAACAAATAATTTCTAAAGTTAGCCGGCCCACACACCTACAACATAATTGCGCGATATAATCAATATGATATAAGTAATTGAAGTACTAATGCTACGCAGACGTAGTCGCGGGCAATAGTAGCTATTACTAGAACTAAAAATAATTTTTACATTTATTTACCGCGAGCTCTGAGAAATAAGTGAACGAGAAAGTTTCGTAAGCATTGCTAGAGTAAACACTTCAAGGTGTGCAAATTTTACACCATCTCCGCTTTAAACTCTTGAAATAATTCGTATTAAGGTCTTAATTGTATGCGATAAATATAATAAATATAAAAATATGTTAAATCATTTATTTATTTAAACATCATGTACAATGGTGATACAAAGGTGGACTTAATGCAGCAAGGCATTCTCGGTAGAAAATACCTTGCTGCATTAAGTTGTGCATGTAGTTGACTGGTAGTCAACCTTTTGGGTTATAAAGGATCAGAGTAACAAACATCAGCATAGCCGATTATAGGCAACACAAGAGCTTGAACCATGGTGGTTTTATTGATAGACGAAAGAAAATGTTTGATTCTATGGAGAGACCGCAGTGTGATTGCAACCTGCTTATTCCAGCTTAACCTGTCATCAAGTATCTGTCTTTAACGTGAGGCGATAGAGGGATGACGGTATTGCCGAAAATAAGCGGCAATAGAAGACTAGTGTCCAAGGTTCGTAGAAAATACGAACTACCAATAAGGATAGCCTGACACAAACTGACATTAACAGTTACCCCAAATATGCTAGACCAGTCAGCGTTTACTTAAAGGTCAGCATTCAAAAGTGAGATGCAGTTATTCAGATTGAGAATGTCAGTTTGCGCTTAGAGCTGCAGGTCATCCACATGCAGACGGTAGGAGCATTAGAGTTAATAAATAAAGAAAATAAGAGTGGAGAGAGTATACCGCCTTGTGGAACGCCTGTTTCCAGAGCGCACCAATCAGAGAATTTCTGATCAGCACGTACCGCCTGCTGGCGACCACGAAGTATGATGAAAACCAATCCCATGCCAACGAAGAAACCCCAATTTGAGACATGATGGCCAGGAGAATGTCGTGATCGACGGTATTAAAAGCATTGGAGAAGTCTAAGAAAACCAACACCATTAACCTCGAACTCTTCAAGCCGTTCTTGACGTCTTTAGTAACTTTAAGCAAAGAAAACCAGATTGGAAAGGGGACAATAGGTTATTCCGGGACACGAAGGAGGATATTTGGTTCAGAGCAACTGCTTCCAGGATCTTAGATAGGAGTGAGAGCATGGAAATTGGTCTGTAGTGATTAGATAAAGTGGGGTTAGCCAATTTTCGAAGAGGGATTATGAAATCCTTACGCCAGATTGTAGGAAACTCACCAGCCTGCAGAGAGATGTTGATGATGTGTGTGATTATGGGAAGGATACTTTGAGTACTATGCAGTTAACGTTTTGAGGATCTCAGCGTCGTTCACAGGGGTAAAAGAAAAAGATTCGGGCGGTACAATTGGCATGGTAGTTATCACGTATAGTACTATCTTTAACAACAGCCGTAGGCATAGTTGACGATGAAAAGTGATTATTCAATCATTCAGAGACATATAAGATGATACAGTATGAGGGGATGATTTTTTGATTCCAATTGATTTGAGAAACTTCCATATTTTGTCAGCCTGTGAAGAATTATGGACATTTTCACAAATGTATCGGCGTTATGCTCTTACCATCTGAGTCAAATCATATCAGTCTCTATTAAAAAGTTCAGCAGCCTTATTGTGTACCTCAGTGAATTCGACAAGGCAAAGAGTTTGGCCTTTGCCTTGTCGAGTATGAACAATCGACCAATCAAATAGGCGGAAATCCACATCGCGTCTTTCATCTCGCATGTGATTGGTCGATTGTTCATTCTCTTTGCCCTTTGCCATGTCGAATTCATTACGCAATATGGCTGCAGTATCCGAATTCTGTAAGTTCAAAGAGTAGATTTTTTCCCCTGCATTCATTGCTTCATATGTTATGATAAGTTAAAAAATCTGTCTACTCGACAGCGTAAAACATGCAACGAATATTGTTGAGTAACCAAAATGATAGGGAAGGAGTGTGCTCCGCGCTGTTAAAACAGATATGCAATTAAAGACCGTAAAGATTAGTGTCTGCAATGGTATTTTAGAGAAATTACCACAGATTTACCTGTTCTGTCAAGTCACGCCATTTTCGGTGATAGTCGAAAGACCGAGTCTCTGATCTAGTAATATAGAACAAACGAAGTCCCAGCAAGTAAAGGGATGTCACACAATTTTTTGTCCTCGACAAAATTAACTGTCAAACAATGTTTACAACACTGGCAAATCTGGCAATGTAATAAATTGCAAATTATCTACAAAATAAGATACCTATGTTTGTGCTCAATCCGTAGAGCATTACAACATGGTGATTGATGATACTGCTAGTCGACCGCATGTTCTTTCAGGGCACACAGCACCGCCTCAGATCGTAGAAATTACGGGGACATGGTACCTTTATGTCCCGATTTGAATCCTATTGAGTATGCTTGGGACGAGCTTGACAGACGTGTGAGAAAACGAGTTCCCCCTCCAATTACTCTTCGTGGCTTGAATTACGCGCTCATTGAAGAATAGGAGAACATTCCTCAGCATATGATGAGGAATCTGGTATTCAGCATGCCCAATCGCGTAGAAGCTGTATTGAGAGCACATGGAGGAAACACCAAGTACCTACTGAGTTATCAAAACCTACGTTTACACCTAATAAAACCCCTACTTAGAGATTTGGTTTAATTTGCCAAATGGCCAATGGCCCCAATTTTTTAAAACATTTAATTTAAAATTTGAACACAATATTCACGTATTTTAGTTGGTAATATTCTGATGCGCTGTTAAATGTACTTCAATATTGCAGACGGCGTCATTAAGCTAGCCTTTCCCGTTTAGGAGTAAATTGGTGCTATGTCACTGGAACTTTTTCATTGCTAGCGAGTGTAGTTGGTAGGGAAATAATTATATCTAACTATTAACTACTCTTACTTTGTAGTATTTGTTCATTTTGCAACATACACAGGCGTTTATGTTTTTCAGGTACATACCTATGTTCATAGAAATATCGTTTTAAAGACCAGATAAACGTTTTAATGTATGTATATATAATCCCACTGTCAACTACCACGGCAATAAAAGAGAATATAGAAGGACCCTGGGCAGTGGCGTAGCTAGGTAACACAAGACCCTGGGGCCAAGAAAAACTAGGGCCCTAGATGAACTATTTAGACTTGATCAAGTCAAAATATAAAATGCTACAACCTAGGGGTAGGTTACTTCTAGGCAAGCGTGCTTCTCAGTCGACCACATTATCGCTTACCATCAGGTGTGATAGTGTCCATGCGCAAGCCTATCAATAATTATAAAAACTTATCTTTATATACTTATATGTTTTTATAATTAATATAATATGAACAATTATGGCAAAATTTCCGATTTCCGTGTGAAGCTCAATTGGTTGCCAATTTGTCTTTGCCGGAATACTCATTTTATTTCTTTTATGTTTAATGTGTTTTACTCCTTTCACTCCTCTTACCTTGAGGATCGTTTTCAGTTTATCTGCGATTCCCACACGAATCACTTAGCTCATCGGATAACTTGCGACTTAAAGTGCCAAAGCATTCCACCATTTTCTTGGATAAATCTTTTACTGTCCAAGCTGCTCGTCTGTGGAATGCATTGCTCGACCCAATAAAACGCGAACAGTCGTTACCTGTATTTAAAAGACTCGTAAACGAACTTTACCTGTTACTGTGATTGTCGTTAGTCAACATTTACTTTCATTGCCTACACATATATTAAGTATGTATGTATTTATATAAGTATCTATTATATAATCTATGTATGTATTTGTGTATCTATTTTAATATTATTGTATATTTAAAGTAAATATTGTGTTACACCAATGTAATTTCTGGCTGCGACACAGTTCTACTAATGTAGCTATTTCCGAACACAATTAATTAATTATATAGGTATTATGTGTTTATTCTGTGCCAATAAAGATAGAAACCCCGAGAGCTTTCAGCTCGAACTCCAGAATCGTTTCGAGTGCCTAGGGAGCTCCGTGGACGACTACGCCGACGGGTTCGTGGAAGCTGTCCATACGGTCGGGTCTAACTTTTTCAAGACCCGTCGTACAGATAGAAAGAAAAAGCTCTCTGATCCTACCCTCAAGCTTATGAAGGAGAGGCGTGAGATGATCCTGCAGTCTTCAGATGAGGCAGATGAGACAGATCTCTAAATCCTTGAAAAGAGACCTCCGCCGCTTTAATACCGAGCGTATTAAAGACGCGATCGATCGAAATAAAGGCTCCAGCCTGTACGAGATTAGGATGGCTCTGAAACAGCTTAAAAACAACAAGGCGCCGGGTGATGACGGAATCACGGCGGAACTCCTGAAGGCGGTTGGAAAACCGGTCCTTAACGCCACAGGCATGGTGCAGGGGTGTGGTGATACTCTTCTTCAAGAAGGGTGACAATGCCCGGCTGAAGAACTATCACGGCCCATCTCACTTCTTAGCTATGTCTACAAGTTGTTTTCAAGAGTCATCACGAATCGTCTGGCGCGCCGGTTTGACGATTTCCAGCCGCCCGAATAAGCTGGATTCCGAAAAGGCTTTAGCACCGTAGACCACATACATACGCTGCGGCAGGTTATACAGAAGACCTAAGAGTATTACCTGCCTCTCTGTTTAGCGTTTGTGGACTACGAGAAAGCCTTCGATTCGATCGGGACTTGGGCTGTACTACAATCTCTCCAACGGTGCCAGATCGTCTACCGGTACATTGAAGTGTTGAAGTGTTTGTACAAGAACGCCACTATGTCAGTCCGTCTTCAGGATCAGACCTCGAAACCAATCCTTCTTCAGCGCGGCGTGAGACAGGGAGACGTCATTTCTCCGAAACTGTTCACTGCTGCGCTGGAGGATGTCTTCAAGGTTCTGGATTGGAGAGGGCTTGGCATCAACGTTAATGGCGAGTACATCACTCACCTTCGGTTTGCCGACGACATAGTCGTCATGGCTGAGACCATGGAGAGCCTCAGTAAAATGCTCGATGACCTCAGTAGAGCTTCCGAAAGAGTGGGTCTTAAAATGAACATGGTACCACAGTGTCTCAAGACGAAAGTCTATGACCAGTGTGTGTTGCCAGTGATGACATATGGCTCTGAGACGTGGTCGCTTACAATGGGCCTTATAAGGAAGCTTACAGTCACTCAAAGGTTAATGGAGAGGGCTATGCTCGGAGTTTCCTTGCGTGATCGAATCAGAAATGTGGAGATCCGCAAGAGAACCAGGGTACCGACATAGCCCGAAGAATTGCCAAACTTAAGTGGCAGTGGGCAGGGCACATTGCTCGCAGGACTCGATGGGGCCGAAAAGTTCTGGAATGGCGACCGCGAACCGGAAGACGATACGTTGGAAGGCCTCCCACTAGGTGGACCGATGACCTGGTTAAGATTGCGGGATGCGAGACGCACGGGATAGGTCAATGTGGCGATGCCTGAGGGAGGCCTATGTCCAGCAGTGGACGTCTTTCGGCTGAAATGATGATGAATGATGATAAAGATTATTATTTCACGTTCAGGCTATCACTGTCCATTCCAGGTTGCCTGGAAGAGATCGCGGTATGTGATAAGGCCGCCCGTTGTATGTATTTTGGTTTTATGTTTCCTTTTCTATGTTTTAACTTTGTGTATCTACAATAAAATATTTATATGTAAATAAATAATACCAGTATATTTATTTATGCATTATTCAATTTGTAATATATTACCCGAATAACATGAAACTTGAACACAATCGGTGAAATTAGAGTGTACCAGGGTGAAATGTGCACAACTGTGTACACCTTTAGAGTGTACTGGCGTGATATTATGTTATAAATGTTGTAGGCAAGCATGAGCCTATCTATATATATATACGAATAACATGAAACTTGAACACAACCGGTGAAATTAGAGTGTACCAGGGTGAAATGTGCACAACTGTGTACACCTTTAGAGTGTACTGGCGTGATATTATGTTATAAATGTTGTAGGCAAGCATGAGCCTATCTATATATATACGAATAACATGAAACTTGAACACAACCGGTGAAATTAGAGTGTACCAGGGTGAAATGTGCACAACTGTGTACACCTTTAGAGTGTACTGGCGTGATATCATGTTATAAATGTTGTAGGCAAGCATGAGCCTATCTATATATATACGAATAACATGAAACTTGAACACAACCGGTGAAATTAGAGTGTACCAGGGTGAAATGTGCACAACTGTGTACACCTTTAGAGTGTACTGGCGTGATATAATGTTATAAATGTTGTAGGCAAGCATGAGCCTATCTATATATATACAAATAACATGAAACTTGAACACAACCGGTGAAATTAGAGTGTACCAGGGTGAAATGTGCACAACTGTGTACACCTTTAGAGTGTACTGGCGTGATATTATGTTATAAATGTTGTAGGCAAGCATGAGCCTATCTATATATATAAAAGGTAATGTTTCAACTGACATTTCAACGCCCAGCCTAAACCACTAATGTCTTTAAGTTTGAACGATTACAATTCTCCTTTAAGTTCTGCTTTGCAATGACCATAAATAAATCTCAGGGTCAGTCATTAAAGGTGGCACGCATAGAATTAAGGGCAGATTGCTTCTCACACGGGCAATTCTACGTTGCCTGTTCCAGCGTCAGTACTAAAATACGTTGTCTGATATCTATCTGCTTACCTTCTACCAATTCTTAATCAACCGACGTGTTTTTTTTACAATACAAAGTTTTTATAAACTTTGGTAGTTATTTAATTTCTATCTAATACATCTTCTTGTAAATTACACTTCCAACTTCGGTAACGGTCTTATCTATATAACGTTTATTTCGTAGCGTACCTAATTAGCGTGCCGTAATTAGAGTTAATTGGTTATAATACCTATTGTTGTACAAAAAAGTAGATTTTTAAACACCGAATGAATGTTTGTTGCGGTCAAACGTCCAAAATATTCATATTCGGCTAGCTTGCATAGAGGCGCGTAAATTTTCGTTCCTGTCTTAAATCCATAAAGTTAATTCATGAACTTTGTTGCCTGCCTTACGCAAGAACATAGATGTATCGAAAAGTGAATGGGCTGTTGTCAAGTCTCGTGTTGTAGAATATAAGGAACGAGAAAACGAGGTCCTCGTTATCGGTTGGGCGGACGCTCTCTACGATATTTTATGTCTTGGCCTTTCTCGTTCAAAAGCGCAAAAAATAATAGAAATCCAGGGGAGATGTTTTTGTCGGTTAAAGGCAGTTACTCGGAATGCGAATCCAAAATACACATCTATTGTCAGAATGAACCAAACGATGACGGGACTACGTTATTTCTAGTTTTGATTCACGTGGAGTAGCGCACCAGAAAAAACGGCAACTAAGTGGAGAAAGATGATTGCGAAACGCTAAAGAGTTACAAGGCAAATCGACATACGCTTGGCGACGTGATGAAGCGAATAGATTGATGGAGTTTGAGGATGCTATTCCGGCTAATAGAGAGCAGTGGTGGCCCAGTGGTATCGGCCGCGACTTACAAGTTGTTGGTCGTGGGTTCGAGCCCAGGCAGGCGCTTTACTTTGTGTAAATTATTTCATCACCATTGCTCTCAAAACGGTGAAGGAAAACATCGTGAGGAAACCGGCATGTCCTAGAACCAAAAATTCGAAGACATGTGACATCCACCAACCCGCACTGGGCCAGCGTGGTGGATAATGGCCCATTCCCTCTCACAGACAGGAGGCCTGTGTCCCAGCAGTGGGAACATTAATAGGTTGATGATGTGATTCCGGCTAATATACTTTCGAATGAAGTTGTCCGTAAGGCAAAGCAGGAAGCTCGTGACAAGGATTTAAGTTTATTTAAAGTAAAATCAGGCGTTTAACGGATGCATTCGCGAGATTGCTCTCGATAAATTCTTTTTGATGTACTGGACTCCCACACAGTTAGATATGTTCAACAAGTTTTTAAAGGAAGACTGCGTTGGAAGCGACGCTAAAAACGAATAATCTGCCCGATTGCTGACAAACTCCGCGATGATCAGGACGAAAAGGAAAGCTTCTTGGAACAGTTAAACGACGTTGATGGTGAGACTGAACTGGATTCGAGTGTAGCAATCAAAGTTATTTTGAAGAAAATCGAGTCCAACAGCAGAAGATTTTATTATTGTTTGTGTTTTGCTTATCTCGTGTCTCCTGTGCGGGTCACAAATAATATTTTTTTCTTTCTTTCTTTCTTTCAGAAGTGATCTTAAACACAGACGATTAAGTCCTTATCAGTGCTGTGCGTTCGGTTCTCAGCTGTAAAAGTTGGCAAAACAGTTTGTTCTATGGACTGCTGTTATGGTTTCCAATGATCAAAGTGGCTCAACTCTCATAGAGTTATTCATTGACATAGACGTACGCCTTGTTTCAAGTTCAGCTCACAGCGAAGAATACTTTCACGAATTAAAACATCTTGTCTTCAAAAAAGAAAAATCCTTAAAGGATGGATAAGGTTTTTTTTTCCCTTCAAACTAAGTTAATTGGATGACGTTCTTTTTAAACTCACTTTACGGTTTTACGTGTAGAACTATCTTTCTTAAAGTTTTCATTAATTCTTTTGATAGCATCAAGATTTGTAGATTGCGAGTGAAGTAAAGCATCGTAAGAAGACATTGGTGTTTAGCGGTGGTTTGCGCTCACAATAAATCCAAAATTTCAGAAAAGTAAGTAATATGGAAGGTGCTCACCGGATTCGCTGCTTACGCTTGCTGCTTATACTTCACCCCGATCTGTGTAGTTCTCACTCAATACTCGTATCACTGTTCACATTCTTTAATGTTTTGGTGAATGTTCTGTTTACTGTTAAATGAAATGTGTTTAATGAAAACTTAATTTTTGGAAGTTGGTGTCCATAACGAAAAAAAATTGAGTTATTTTTTACTAAATAAAGTTAGTTTTTATTTTGTAGTACTTTTATTTGGAAGTCGGTAGTATTTTTTTGTTTTTTATTTTTCACTTTTTAGTTGTAGCAACTTAGTAATAGGCAATTTGCCTTTAGTAAGGTACCACACATCACACATCACATCATCAGCCTATTAATGTTCCCACTGCCGGGACACAGGCCTCCTCTCTGTGAGAGGGAATGGGCCGTTATCCACCACGCTGGCCCAGTGCTGGTTGGTGGATGTCACATGTCTTCGAGAATTTAGTAAGGTACCTACTTATGTAATAGAGATATGAATCTTGAACATAACCGGTGAAATGAGAGTGTACCAAGTTGAACTGTAAACATCTGCGTACCCCTTTAGAGCGTACTGGCGTGATGTTATGCGATTGTAGCATTCCCGAGAGATTTGCTGTCATTATTGAAATGTTTTATTGTATATCTTCGAAGTTCTTCATCAGATCTTCACCGAATTAAAATGGGACCAATTTCGGAACATACATACTCTTTCAAACAAAAAAAAATATTTTCAAAATCGGTGCACAATTGACGAAGAAATCGGTGAACATAAATAAAAAAAAAACAAACAAAGTCGAACATAGAACCTCCTCCTTTTTGGTAAGTCGGTTAAAAACAGTACTTATAGTAGGCTGCCACCAACTTCATTACGCCCGCTTTGACGAGGGAGGCGGCAGATGACCTCTCACCCAAAAAATATAAAGAAAAGTCACAAAATTAGCTAGCCTGGGAGTCTTACGCACTATTCCAAGTAGGATGTAGTAGAAATTACTTTTATGAAAAAAATATCGATAAGTACTTAAAACATTTATTTTTTATTTTCATCAGCTCACTACAAACTAAAAAAAACGAAACTACAAACCTCTACTTACCTCTAACGTTTGTAGAACAGTATGGCTTTCAAACTGAATATACTATTATGAAAAAAAATATCGATGAATTTGTCTTGAAAAATAAATCGATACTTAAAGTATTTCTTTTATATTTTTTTCAGCTTACTACATAGAAAAAAACGGAGCTACAAACCTCTTCTAACCTCCACCAACGTTTCTCAGTAATTTTCAGCGTTTTTAGCACTGACCTCTATCATACAAGTACGCTGGACTACATATATTAGATGAAATGACAGTTGATTTTTGTGCCGAATCAAAGCGCCCCACTCGAGGTTCTCAGGAACTAAAATTGACACATTTGGAAATAGGTTAATACCGATATTTCTCAAGATTAGGTAATACTAATATATTCGCCTGGAAATATTATATTATTTTAACTAATACGAGTATATGAGTATTAGTAATATTTTTACAATGCATGTCCTCGAAAAGAGCGTTTTCCAAGCAGCCAAACTGTGCGGAAAGTGTCACTTTTTTTCACTAGTGCTTTTTACTTTCCTGTACTTTTTTAATTTTTAACTTCAACGTCAGCCCGCCGCATAGAGTTTTTATTATTTGAGAAAAGTTTTAAAATTAGTTAAGTACAGATTATCATTCAAATAAAAAGTAAAACAAAACTAATACGTCATTTAAGGCGTTTTTAATTACTCTAGATTTAGATTTTGATCAATAAATTAATTTTAATTATTCATTAAATATGTTTGGCAGAATTAATATTTTGCTCGTGCCTTTTTGCGTTATGACGTGACAGCTATTGCACATGCGCAGTAGAACTATGAACTATTACCCAAGTAGCAAAAGCTTCTATAACCAAGGCGTTTTATCATCAAACAGTGATATAGTAACCCTATAATGGTAACCATTGTAACTACTTGGACTATAAAGGTTTTTAACAGAGCGTTTTGATTCTATAAGATTAAAGAGCATTTAAGTTCTATTATTTAGCTCTTAAAACGCTTACAGGACCAAACAAAAGAATCTTTAAAGTGTTGCACTGTAATAGATATGAAAAATTCCATTATGGTACTATTTAGTACTATAGATGATCTTACTGACACTTATATGTATCTATTTTGCACTAATAATACGTCAAAATAACTTTTACAGTGCTAGTATTGTAGCAGTATCGAAAATACTATTACAGGATCAATCTGCACTATAAACGTACCTTGCAAAACCATTACGTAACCTGTAAGCTTCTTATGAGCTCCTTCAACATCGCTATGGGCCTAGTTATCTAAAAGTAATAAACACTCTTTTATAGCACTAAATAGCACCATAGCGACTCCTGGTGCAGTTGCTAAATAATTTAAATTCTAAATAGCTCTATTGGTGAGTTTTTGTTACTGCTACGAGACTAAAGCGTGATATAAATGTACTAAAATCAATCATTAAAGGGCTAATTAGATCTATACTAGATTTTCAGTATCAATTATATCACTAGTATTTCATAAATGGTGGCACACTTTCCACAGATCTGCTTAAAACTTTAAGTAGCTTAAGGTTTAATAATGGATTTGAAATCTCTGCGTCGGTATAAAGTGAGTGGCAGTTATTAAAAAAAGGTGAAACGTCGATATACACAATCAATACAACAGGCTCATGCCCAAAATGTATATACTGGTCAAGCGGGTCCAGAAAATATAGCAAATGGTTCTGCACAAAATATTTGTTTTGTACCACAACAGGACTTTACCAATAATGTTCCTTTTTCTCAAGTCAGTAACAAGGATGAAGAATATGAGAGCGAGGGCACCTCTGTTCAAAGTTCCTCTGTTTAAAAATAATATACATAAAACAATTTTTTTTTTTTTTTTTTTCAAACCTTTTAACCTAGCCGTTACTAAGGAGTATGCTTTAGAAAGTTACTGTTTTACGGCACTAAAGCGGATTTAAGTCCTTAAGTAATCACCTGTTTTACTTATCAAAGAACCGACATTCTTACGCGGCTGATGGATGATTGGGCCTGCCCACATGCGATGAGATAGTTAGAACTTTTAGTTTATTCAAAATAAATTAAGAAGTTGCATTATAGACACACACAGGAACATTGTTTTTAATGAAACTATTATTTATAGCCACATTCGTGGTGATTTCGTGACTGAATTGGGCTAGAAACTGGCAAATACCTAAAGTTGTGTATTTTCTTTAATTCTGACCAAAAAAAACACAAACTGTATGTTAAAACTGAGAATTATACTTAAATACACCTTTTAACTATGGTAATAAATAATCTCTTGGTTTCCGTGTGGAATTTTCAAAATAATAATTTTTATCCGTTAAAAAAATTATACCTTCTTAAGTTTTCGAGGTACATATTTACCATATTCCAAATTATGTCCCAGTGTGCATTTAATGTAACTCCATTACTCCATACAAAGAAATTTATTTTGACTACACTATTTTACATTTGGACAACGAACCCTAATTCGTTTTTGGTGAAAATAAGATGGCTGCTGTTTTCTGCCTTGATAGCACATTTGCAGCACGGCTGGAGCCAATATGCACTATAGCAGCCATAGTCGGGACAAGTCCTTATTTTATTAATTTAAATTTAATTAAAACATAAAAATTATGAGGGCCCATTGTCAAATTTGAAATCAGCATAATGATTTTATCGATACAATTATTTTCGCAAGTGCAAGTTATTAGTGTTTTGTTGTATGTCCTTATTACATATTACGCTAATCAAAAATGGCAAATGACATAAAGCATAACTTAGTCATAAGGTATTCTATGCTCACGACGACACCAAAACGCAAACAAGTGTGATAATAAAGACCACTGGAATCGTTTACGGTGCAAAATAACACTATAAACATGTTTTGGTTACTTTAATAGTGCAAATTTGTGATATAAACGTTGCAGACAGCACTATTTTAGTACTAAAAAGCGTTTCTCGACACTTTTACATTTCAGCTATAGAGCTGATTTATCACCGTAAGAGCCTTTATGTAATGTTTTTATAATAAATCAGTGATAAAACTAGGGCCTTTTTGGGGTTCTATAAACGTTTACATCACCATTATAGTACTAATCATGAACACTAAATAGCACGTTCTAAAATGTTCTCAGGACTTTTATAGTACCAAATTTTGTTACTTGGGTAATAGTTAATCTGTGGATATGCTGAGCGCCCTTGAATAAGCGCCATTTTATTAATTTCTTGCTTGGTTCAGATATATTTTTTTATTTCCTCGCACAATGCATAGTAAAATGTTGTATGATACACGTGCGTAAGATGATTTCCGACTCGTGTCGATTTATCCACTCACTCGCTTCGCTCGCTCGTGAATAAAAATGCCACTCATCGGAAATCACCTACTTCCTGCACTTGTAGCATAAATAACTATTAAATTACACTAATATCAAAATAGTACACTTGGCAAGGCATATCACTCATCTACTGTATTGACTTCTCATAATATGTTGCAACTAAATATCTCTTATTGGTATTAGTGATGAATGTTATGTGAATGCCTAATAATCAGTAATAATATGTTAAAAAGCAATGTGTAATACTAAATTCTGGAATCATCATCATGATCATCCACAGTCCGACTTCGCCCACTGCTGAGCACAGGCCTCTCTTTTCTTGTATCAATCACCTCGTTCCTGTCTGGAATTAATTCTGGAATAATATCATGATAATTATAATTGTATTAACAAATGTTTTTAAGTCAAACAATTTATATCTGCATCTGAAACAGAGTTGAAAACTGATATAAGTCTTCACGTCGCTGGTATGCGATGTCACTCTTATTTGCACCCTCGGCGATGAGAGCGAGAAATATGTACGTTGTAAATTATTATCCATCTCATTCGTACGCAAATATTTGTATGAATGATGTTCCAACCGAGTGAATCCAAACTATTGTAAATGTATGTATTAACTAACTAGTATACTTGAGCGAGCAGATACTTGCTCAATTATACTAGTTTTAAGGATAAGTTGTTAGCCTATCCCCATATTTAAAACTCACTTTAGTAGCACGCTATCCACTAGTTTATAGCTTGCAATCTGATTGAAAGTATTTTTCAGTTAACCTTTACAGCAAGTTTTCTATTACTTAGAAATTAATCTCAATTAAAATAATTGGGATTTTCTTTTTCTCTTACGTATTAAATTATTCTGGCGTATTTTTATACCGAAGGCTATGTCCCATCTCTAATATTAGTTCCATGGAATCTCACTTTAAGTCACGTTGCTATCAGCGCCAAAATGGCGAAAATCAAATGTCTTAATTTTGTCATCGATAATATGAAGTCCAGCGTACTTGTATATTAGAGGTCAGTGGTTTTTAATAACTTTATAGGCTTTCAAACTGAATTTGCCTTTATGAAAAAAAAAATGATCGTCCTGTCAACCAGGGTTTTGACAGGACGATTTATTCAGTCATGTCCAACAATTATGGATGATTACAGACAATTATGATAAAAACAGTACTTATAGTAGACTTCAACCAACATCACCACGCCCGTTTTGACGAGGGAGGCGGCAGATGATCTCTCACCCAAAAAATATCAAGAAAAGTCACAAAACTAGCTAGAGTCTTAGAGAGTCACGGTAGTTTTCCCTGGACAGGACGGCATCAGTCGCGTCGCTGACATCAAGACGACATGTGGAGTGGTTCGGCGAGATTTCAGCTAGATATGCCCGTTACCTCTATCTCACTCAGAGGATTCTAGTTGAGAGACGATCTCTCAACGCCCGGGGGATGTTTAGAATACTAACGTTATTACTGTAACGCCTTCTCAATTTAATTAGCAATATGCACAAACCACGTCTCATTGCCTGAACGCATAGCTGTAATGAATTAATTTATACTCGTTGATGACCCTGCAGCCGAATTGCGTAAGTATATTATCCAAAGCAAAAGAATCGATTCCTTCCCAAAAACGACTTTTCGTATCAATATGCAATACGTAAAGTCGGTTTTGGGAAAGAATCGATTATTTTGCTTTGGATTGCACCTTCGTTCTTGTACCCCTTTTCTTCAATCTTCAATCACGCCAATGAACACTGCTCACCATGTGGCCGGCTCCACCTTGACGAGATTTTCATCCACTTTTTTTTTGTCCTTCTTCTAATTTTGGTTTTCTTGCTGTCTGTATGGGCCACCATTATGTATTTTTTTACTATACACTGGGGCTGATTAAAGACCAATTACAAGTAAAAGGGTTTATTAAAAAGTATCGTGTGTACAGTAAGAAAGCTGACGGCAGAATGGTATGACACATCAAATATTTAAAGGGTAAAATAATTAACAATCGCCTACTAAAAGCATAGGACGTAGATCTATCGACGAGCGAATTTAGTATTCGATAACTATGAGGCGCTGCGCCGTAACACTTGCATAACCGCCTGGCTTGGAGAAAAAGAGTTCGATCCCGCGGTCATAAAGTAAAAACATCACTCAGAAGTACCAGTCTTGTTTGCATTTGTCAGTTTTATGTTACAAAAACAATTGTTATGTATCATCATATCAGCCGAAAAACGTCCACTGCTGGACATAGGCCTCCCCCAAGCGTCGCCACATTGACCGTCTCGCAACCAGTGGATCCCCGCAACCTTCACCAGGTCATCGGTCCACCTGGTGGGAGGCCTTCCAACGCAACGTCTTACGGTTCGCGGTCGCCACTCTAGAACTTTTCTGCCCCATCGGCCATCCGTTTTGCGAGCAATGCGCCCTGTCCACTGCCACTTAAGTTTTGCAATTCTTCGGGCTATGTCGGTAACCCTGGTTCTCTTGCGGATCTCTACATTTCTGATTCGATCACGCAAGGAAACTCCGAGCATAGTCCTCTCCATTACCCTTTGAGTGACTGTAAGCTTGCAGCATTGTTATGTATAAAACATAACAATTGCTTTCGGTATAAATTGTAAATGTACATTCAGAGTTACAATAACATAAATAATTATTTATTTAATATTATAATAAAACTCTCTATTGTTAAAAATATTTAATATCATTTATCTGATAAATATATCTCTCCAGTTTCGTACCTATAGCTCTCGCTAGAACCCTCATACCGATCGGCTCCGACTTCCGGTACCTAGGCTCGCTTCGACCGAGACGTAACGCACCGGATCAACTCGGGTTAGATAAGTGGTGACAGGTCACTGAAACATCTTGTGACCCACGGATGCCCCTCAAGTTAAAGGCGACAATTTACAAGTTAGTGATTAGACCTGTCGTGCTGTATGGATCAGAATGTTGGGCTGTCAAAAAGATGGATGAAATAAGATAGCATGTAGCAGAGATGAGAATATTGAGATGTATGTGCGGAGTCACAAGAATGGAGAAAGTAAGAAATGAGTAGATGGGAAGTTTGAAAGCGGCGCCAGTGACAGAAAAGTTGAAAGAAAACCTTATCCTGGTATAGTCTTGTGATGAGAAGGGATGAAACGCATGTTGCTAAAAGAGTTCCGAATATAAATGTGGATGGATGGAGCGGGAGGGGACGGCCAAAGAAAAGATGGATGGACTGTGTGAGGAGTGATATGCAAGAGAAGGGAGTCAGTGATAGCGTGACGGAGGACAGGACGGTATGGAAAAAGAAAACGTATTGCGCTGACTTCAAGTAACATGAAACAAGGGCAAGAAGATGATGATTTACTTTCTCCTTTGATAACATTCTTGTTGATATATTATATTTCTTCTTTGTAAAGCTCAACGCTCGTGTTATGAATTTTGTTGCTATGAAACAAGTTTACCTTCTCACGCAAGGAAACTCCGAGCATAGACCTCTCTATTGCCCTGTGGGTGACTTTAAGCTTTCTGATAAGACCCATTGTACTAATTTCCCTTGCGACGATTTAACTGTCGTTTATTTAAGACGACGATTAACGCCAACGACCTTGAGGGAACAAAACGCGCACTCGTTTCACTCCCGCGCGACCCAAAAATTTGTTGTTTTTTGTACTTTCCTTATTATTCTATGACTTTAAAAAAAAAGCCTCAGATCAAAATGTAGGTAATTAAATTATCTTTGTGATGGTGTTGATTTCATTAAAATACGCCCAGCCGTTTTGGTGTGATTGTCGTGTTTTTGTCCGTTTTAGACATAACTTTACAAATTAATTACACTATGTTATACAAATAAAACTCAAAATTTGCTCAGATCAAATTATTAAGAAAATAGTCTAATATAACATATATTTTTTTTTAAAGAATTACGACTAGCCATTTAGACGTGATTCTCATTTTAAAATCAGCTACTCAAGGGAATCGGCGCCTTAATCTGATTGTTTTAGTTTTCTTGTATCATTGACCCATAATTCATTACTTTAATCACTAGTTTTCCTCTTTCTATTAATATAAGCTGTACAAATATGAAGAACTTCTATACAAGAGTCATCCTCTAATTGACCTGATAGGTTATTAATGTAGGTATTACAGTATTATAGGTATTCTGGAAATGCATCCCACATTTCCAAAAATCCGTTCTTCCTCTCGATTTACAAAACATAATAACCATCAAATTCAAATTTATTTAATTCGGACAACAGTGTTCCATATTGGGTTAGTATTACAAAAAGACTAAATTCTAGTGCTACCTAGTATTATTTATAGTTTAGTTTAGATTTAAAGCCTAAATTATAAACACTGCGTGCCGAGGATTTCCAGCCAGAAACATGTTTCCTATCTTATCACCCTCCGCACAAAATGTCGGATATCTGGAGTATAGCTCTCAGCCACAGCTCTCAGGATATAGTTGCGACTACTCCGCACTCTGCACAGCAGCGACGCAGTTTTTTCGCGCATTATGGCTTGGAAGCCAGCTGTGTGGGTCTCAGCAAACATTGCCGATGCGCTTCAGAAACAGGGCAGCAGCAACATCCTAAAAACATTACTATATTGCACGCGCAGGACATCCAGCGATCGTTTGGTATAGTTGACCCATAGATTACCCGTGTAAAAGCTCTGACAGAAGGCCATAAAAAGAGTAATTTTTACTAGGTCAGAGCAACGCGAATATCTACGCACCAACATGTTACCCCTGACCGCCAGTGCCCTACGCTCCCTCTCAATGTCTATATCATCCTTAAGGTCGTCGTTGAGGAAATGTCCAAGATATTTGAATTTGGCCACTCTGTTTAAATGTAGTCCATTAAGTTTTACAATCTCAGGAACAGAGTCCGGATATCTACCAGCGGCCTTAAAAACCATATATTCACTTTTGGTGACATTATACCTAAGTCCGTGTGAGGCAGCATAAGTCTCACAGAATTTACTGATAGCCCCAGCAGTCGGACCCAGCAGCATGTCGTCTGCGTAGCTGATGTTATTGACGCTCACTCCATTTATACGATACCCAACATTCATACTGCTGAGCTCGGTGATGAGGCCATCAACATAAAGATTGAACAGTCGGGTCTGTCCCAATAGTCCCATTGGCCTAGTCCCATGGTGGGACAAGTGTTGACATAATAGTTTTCATAAAATTTTCTGGTAGGTATGAATGGCTTAAACACATCGTATAGAACAGTGACAAGACCCTCGGCATGTGCACTCCTGCATATTTCAAGTGCTCTATACTGAGTTCATCATGACCGGGAGACTTGCCTCAGCTCATTCCTTGTTTGACGCTTTTGACTTGCTTGGCAGAGAAATGCACAAGTGTCTCCTTTTTTTATTTATTTTTTTCTTGATGGTTTTGCTCTTGACTCTAGTCTAGGTCAGAGGTGACAGAGACAAAGTCAACGATGGAGTGAGCTTACCCTGAAGAAGCCTGTTCACTCTAACTTTGAAGAGTTTCGGGTTGTATGCGTTCGGAAACACAGACGCAGGCAGTGAGTTCCACTCTTTTGCTGTGCGCATTATGAAGGATGTTTGGAAGCGCTTGGTGCGAATTGGTGGAATAGCAACTAGGTGAGTATGGTAACTTGCAGTGCGTCTAGATGTTCGATGGTAGAAGGGGGCCGGTGGGATGAGGTCGTGGAGTTCATGTCTACACTCGCCAAAATACACCCTGTAGAAGACCGACAAGCAGGCAACCTTACGGCGATGAGCTAAGCTGTGAAGCTTGGCATCCACCAGTTTGACGTAACCAATTAGTCTCTTGGCTCTGCGTTCCACCGAGTCAAGCGCGGCAAGCTGATATTTAGCTGAGCCATCCCAGAGGTGGCTGCAATACTCCATGCAGTATCGGACTTGCGCTTTGTAAAGAGTTAATAGTTGTCCAGGCATAAAGTAACGCTTCGCTCTGTTTAGGACGCCCAGTTACTTTGCCAAAATTTGGGCTTTGTACTCGATGGTGGCGCCGAGGTTGAGACTGGATGTCTACTCCATGCCAAGGAGCTCGAGCCGATCAGTTACAGGAACAGATGCACCCCGAAAAGTAGACGTTTGGACGAAATGAGCGTGGTGGCGTTAAAAGAGACCAGATTGTCATCACCCCAACGGGAGACAAGACATAAGGTCAAATCGGTACGCTCCACCATAGCCTCTCTCAAGGAACGAACTTCATCCCCGCCGGTTTTTGCGCTGGACATGTATCTCTCTAAAACAGTACTGTCATCTGCGTTCCCAACAATACCAGGCAGAAGTAGGCCATTGATGTGCAGCAGGAAAAGAGTTGCAGAGAGAACAGACCCCTGAGGAACACCGGCAACAATACTCGACGCCAGCAGAAGGAGCTGAGAGACCATCAACCCATTTATTTTCTGACAGTTTTGTCTTTTCAGTTTTAGCTTTTTGTCTTTAAACAATATCTAATGACGGTATAGGGACACATTTTTATCGTTTTTTTTTTCCGTTTAAATTTTATTAACACAATTTTCTTTCATCCCAAGAGGAAAAAAAATAGTAGAATGGTAGCCAAAATTAATATAATGATTCAAGCTGTTTGATTAATTTTGAAATGTGCCTACATAAATAAACTCATGCCTTGTTCCCATGGGTGTAGGCAGAAGCTACAGAACGGCACATGTTACGATCCTTACATACTCCTTTTGCTTCATGCACGTTCATACATCTAGTCATACACGCACTCCGTTTATGAGTGCTGCGCAACTGGCCTTTCTGAGTGTCACCAATAAGATCTGACTGTGTCATGGTTTTTATACATTTATCTGTTTTGAAAAACATCAGCCTATTAGCGCACGGCGATCAACTTAGCGACATACCTGTTGAAAAAATGATAGAAACATATGGCAGAGATAATCTCTAAACTGCTTTGTTATGACTTAACTGAGATCTCTAGTAATTCATTCGTTAACAAATTGCCAATCCATAAACGAAGGTCATGTTTGATGATTGATTCTGATGATTTTTGAATTTTATTGAAGAGTATAAATACTGAATTCCAAGTAATTTTGATTATAATCAATTTTTATAGATATAACAATTTAGTTTTCATACAAATTTTAACATCCCTTATTATCCCTTTAGGGGATGAAATTCATAAATAGCTTAAAGACGTATTTTATTATTTTATATTTAGAGGCTAAATACCAAATTTCATTCATTTCAAATTAAAAATTACAGAGTTTCATACAAACTCTCATGCCCTATTTCACCCCTTTAGAGGATGAATTTCCAAAAATCCTTTCTTAAATGACGCCTCCAGTATAAAACCAAAATCTTCTAAAAATTTCAAACTTCTATCGTTAGTGGTTTAGGCTGGGCGTTGATATGTCAGTCAGGACATTGCCTTTTATATATATAGATAGAAATGATGATGATGATGACGTTAAATTCATCAAAATTTTAACTGTTCTTTTACATGTTCATCTTTAAATAGAAATTATATTTCAAACCACAATTAATAACACTAATAGATGTCCAAACATTAATAATAAGTTAAGTCGTGCAAAAACTGTAACAAACATAATTATCTTACTGTAAAATTACAATAATACTCTTGCATCGTCATTCCAAGTTGGAGGTATCTTCTTCTACTTCCTTTATGGACTAAAATACTTTCTAGCCTTACTGGAAGACTTTTACTTAGAAGAGCTGAACTCAGACATTCAGTAGATGTCAATCTAAAACCAACATAGTTGAATTATTTTATCGTAAACTTATCGCCTAATGTGACATATAAATGTACTAGCTGTTGTCCGCAACTTCGTCTGCGTAGCATTAGTATTTTGAATAGCCTATTTTTTTATATCGCGCCGTAATATTATAGGTCTGTGGGCCGCCTTACTTGAGAAATTTTTAGTTCACCATACAACCTTTTACCCCCCTGACCACCCCTTAAATCATTTCCGGAAATTTCATCTAAATCTGTTCAGCGGTTTAAGCGTGCAAAGGTAACAGACAGACAGAGTTAGTTTCTCATTTCTAATATTCGTATGGATACTACTCTGTCAAGAAAGTACCAGGAAAAGATCAATAATACACAAAATGTTAGTAATGCATCCAAATTTATTATATCACTTTCAAAGTATGCTCCTTCAGAAATGATACACTTACGCCAATGAATAATCCAATCATCAAAACATTATTAAAACGCTGTTTCCGAAATCGAGTTCAGTTTTCGTATCGAATTCTCCTTTATTTCGGGGTGCCACGAAGTGGTAATTTGAGTTTAGGAAAAAGAAAGAAGTCGGCTGGAGCCATATCTGGTCAATAAGGTAAGCTCGATGGTATTTGTTGAGATTTTGGTCAAAAATCCGTTTACAATGATGGCCTTGTGCGAAGGCGCATTATCGTGGTACAAAATGCAAGATTTTTTTTGCTACAAATCTTGTCTTTTTCTTCTAATTTGCTCTGTTTAAGCCCTATAACGCTTAAATAATATTCTTTATTTACCGTTTGACCTTCCGGCAAGAATTCCGGTGCACAACACCGCGATCGTCAAAGAAAACAGTCAATATGACTTTGACTTTTGATAGGCTTTGGCGTGGTTTTTTCAATTTTGGTGCAGTTGGAAGTCGCCACTCCGAAGCTTGTTGACTAGTTTGCATGTCAAACCCTTAAATCCACGTTTCATCTCATGAATTTTGGGTCGGAATTGACTCGTTCTAGCATGTCCTCAGCGACTCTTATGCGATTTAGTTTTTGGAGAAAATATAGGTATTTTGGGATTAGCCGAGCGGCAACATGTTTACATACCCAACTGATTATATAAAATGATATGGACTAACTCGAGAGACACAGAAAGTTTGGCGGCTATCTCTCTCAAATTTGAATAAGGATTTTTAGTCACAGTCCTTCACTTTTGCGATGTTAACTTCAGTTGCGCAAGCCTATAGATAATAAAAAAAAAAAAAAAAAAAAAAGTTGCAGACGTCGATTTCCTACCAGAGCAAGGCAAATCTTCCATCACATCTCGACCGCTTTTGAACGCTTTGCAACACTCATAAGCACGTGTTTTTGATAAAGTCGATTCACCGTAAGCCTTCTGTAACATTTTCAGTGACACCAAACACAAAATTCCATTGGCGATGCAAAATGTAAGGCAAACTCTTTGTTCGGTGTTTTTGTCCAAAAAATAATAATATAATAAAAGCTAAGCATAGCTGTCAATTTATTAGTTGAGTTAGAGTCGATGACTTAGAAGTTCGTTCGTATAACAGTACTCAATACAAGAATTCCCACCATAACAAAGTAGACATACGGATACGGCTACACAAAGTTAGCGAATCCAGAGTAAAAGGAGCGTAACTGACAAGCAGTGTCCGCATACATGTAACCGTGTGTTGAATTTTTGCGCTTCCTTCAATTAAACTGATCGTAGAACAATATGGAAATGTCCCGTGCCATGGGAAATTGTCATTATATTGCCACGCTCATGAAAACAATAGTTGAGAATTGCTTGATTGTCCTTTTAAAAGGTTTTTTTAATTAAATAATTACAACAGCTGTTAATTTTTATCGGTATCTACTTAAAAATCTATTTATAAGCTGGTTACATTAATAAACGGAATATGTAAGGATGGTAACTGCTGGCGTTCTGTAGTTTCTGCCTACCCCATATTAAAACGGCGTGAGTTTATCGTGCTTGTTGTAACTAAAACACAATATAACGTTAATAATATAAATAAAATGATTATGACTTAATTCAAATGTCGAAGTTGTGTTAGGTAATAAACCAATATACTTAAATGCAATGACATATTTTATGTGCAACGAATTCAAATAAGAATCTTCTTGATTCAAAACCAGTTTTCTTCAAACTGAGCTCTTATTTGGGTTTATAATTTGCATAAAACGCAACTACCGAAAAAATAAAAAATAAACATGTCGTGAGGTCGTTGGGTTCAAATCCGGACAAGGACCCAAGTCACTTTTTCAAATTCATAACTTATCTTGGACATCGATCGTAATGGAAAACATTGTGAGGAAACCTAGATTTATCTATAGAAATACACAAAATGGCAGTGTTTGTATGTAAGATCAAAATAACAACGTTATATTGGAAGCATGTGAAAGTATATACGGTACTAAAAACAAATACGCATTTTTTTAATTTTTGTCAGTCTTTCTGTTTGTTCCGGATAATCTCCGAAACGGCTGGACCAATTTTAACGGGGCTTTCACTGGTAGATAGTTGAAGTTATAAGGAGTAACACAGACGAGCTTCACTGATCCTGTGGGAAAACTAAAAAATAAATTCAAAAATTACAAATTTAACGTGGACGAAGTAGCTAGTAGTGTGAATATAAGTCTGAAATCGCCAATACGCATTGAGCAAGTATGGTGGTCAAAGCTTATGCCTTCAAAGTTTTAGAGATGCGAAGAAATAAAGTGTGAAGGCTGGGCTAGTATTTATATGGTGTCAGACATCCTTGAGGGCAATCCTTGCGAACCTGTTACTGCCAACCAGTACCCACTACTAGTACTTCACTGAATAAACCTTGATCTACTTTATAACCACTCAACTTTACCGATCTTATAATAGATGACGAATACAAACATATTTTAACAAAAAAAGCTGTATACGGTACACGTATTACGAAAACCGACAAACAATTGTTTACTATAACTAAATACGGTTTATAACCCTGCCCTTAATTTTTTGTTGGTATTTAATTATTATAATGTTGATAATGCCACAATAGTATTTAACTCTAATTAGTTAATTAAAAAAGTAATTTTCCTCAACAGTATTTTGAAATACTAACAATAGTGATGTGTGGGAAATCATAATGATTTCTCCTGGTCTGGGTGTAACGGGAGGGCGTGTCATTACTGACCAAAACCCAGAAATTGTGAATTTGTGAAAGTGAATTTGAAATCACCAACCCATCTTGAGCAAGCGTGGTGATTATTGCACTGATAGAAAGCTTCACTATTTCTAAGTGCCATTGGCTACTTTTTATCGCGAAAAAAGGCACGGTTACTTTGGTATAGGTCAGGAGAAGGAAGTCCAGTAAACCAGCAAGTATCTAATAAGAAAATACCAACAATGTTATTACTTACTCATGTTAAAGTACCAAGGTACCAGCAGGTACATTAAAAGGTACACACCTATAAAACCTTGCGGGGTTAAACTACCATAAGCACTCAATGCCAAAAAGCATCAAGATAAGCAAATATCCTTCCACAGTAAATATTGTCCACTCCATTCACGATTAACCCATGAGTTTAAATAAATACATAAAAAAGCCTTTTAACTTATATATACTAGGCCACGAAGTAGTACAAGGCTAAAGGTCAATAGCCTTTTAATTGATGATTATTTGGTTACAGTAACCCAAAAATTAAGTAAAATGTTTAAAATTATTATTTTTTTGGCTCTGGCCTTTACAAAGACATCAACGCGCGGCGAAAGTTTTTTTGGGTTAATGCCATTCACAAAATATTGTTTTTATATAATAGTTTTGTTGGTTACTATTCTAACAAATAATTAGACATTTTGCATATGGTCTTACCATAAATGGCTATCAATTAATGAATCGACTGTGCAGCTGTAGATGCACATAACTTGTTTTTTGGCATGATTATGCTCAAACCTTAAGGCGCCTCCCCGAGCAAAACGCCGCGTTAGTCGAATTTTGTGCAGTTTTTAAGAGCTATCTACTCTTTATTTAAAAAGAAATATCAATTAATAAAATACATTAAATTTCTACATAATGTTGATTCTAAAATGGTAGTCTACTTTTTTTTTAAGAGTTACATGTGTCAAAACCAAAAAAATGTGAAATAATTGTTGATAGCATGCATCTCCTCGTAAAGTGTTCATTCATTATTTTTTATACTAACACTAATGGATAGACAATTTGACAACGAACATTTTGTAAGTTTTATTTTTTTTAAAAGACCAATATTCGATTTTATAAAGCTTTTATTCTAAAATCTGAGCGTATTCAGTACCGTAATTCATGCGCCAGCAGTGCCGCTAGGCCAATAGGAATGATCATATCTCATGCTGATTTTTTGGTCAGGGTACGACCTTAAGTTGCATCTTTATTTAGGTAAGTACAAAGAATACTGTTTGAGTAGGTGTCATTCAATTGTATTCAACAAACAATACTTACCTAATGAAATGTAGCATATCAATATAAACAGAGAAAACTATGAAATAAAGTTAAGAACAGAGCAATTTTACAACTCATTACCACCCGCAGTTAGGCTAAGGACGCACGCCGGGTAATTTATCACTTAACTGATTACAATCTATGAAAGTACCAAGGGTCTAGGTTCTAGGGCTCTATATACTAAGTTTTTTCAACAGGATAAAAGGTTTCAAGATAAATCATGAATCATATGGGCATGAGCATCAATTTTATTTGTATTATGAAATTATTGTTATCTTCATAGTGTTTATGTGAATAATTGCAACACTTTGCGTGTCTATTTTTCATACTTAAATAATACATGAGCACATTAAGCTGACTACACTTAGGTAAAGATGTCACATCACTATTTCTACGAAAACACGTACCTAAAGTGAACATGATTGTTATGGTATAAACCAACGCAATACTTAAGTAGGTAGATACCTACCTACTTTTAAATATATGTAAATCAAGACACGGCACATTCATATTTTGCATGATGAAAGTATTCCGGCATTTCAGTCTTGTTTATTAATATATGTATAAGCAATATTTAAGTAGACAGAGATAATATGCTTATAAGTAAAGATACTTCAAAATTATGTCGATGTTGTCGATAAATCACTCTATTGGCTCAATGATGTATAGGTTGCCAGTGCATCTTTAAAGCATATTGTTAGATCGAATATCATGTTTATTTTATATTTACCCGTGTTAGTATGCTCTTGCCGTGCTAGTCAATTCTGCAGTTCCCTATTTCCAATATAAGGCTACGTTCAAATTAATTTACAGCAATTGACTGTCTACATCCTAGATTCAATTCTTGTTTATAGTATCAAAATTGGCTGTTACGTAACAAAAAAATTGCTAGCGGTTTACTCAGGGTCACGTTTTACTATTGAACTTGACGTTGCGTTGCGAGTGACTCAAGTTGAAGGTCCCTCTTGCAAGAATCAAGTTTATGTTCGTATGCCTATTAATAGTCAGTTAACGAAGTATTTAATTATTAGTCATTGTGGAGTTTAATGATCTTAATGTTTAATTTTAAATTTGATTAGAATGTGTTAAGAAAGATCGGAAACCATTGCAATTCGAAATTATACGAGTAGTTAAGAACACACAGTTTACGAAAGAGAAACTTTGCTAGCCACTGTCTATCAATCTGATCACTAAATTTCTATCAACATTTAAGGTCACTCTAGTCGACGGCATGAACTATTTTGTGCGCGGGGTTAAAATGCATTTTATATCAACCGACAACACGTGCGGAAGAGATAGATACTGTGATGAGCAGTCGGAAGCTAGTTCGCATACGAATACACACTTTTGCAAATTTGTAGCGAAATGGATAATGATTTAGGACGAAACCGAGCGCGCGAAATTTTATAATCAGACCTTTGGGAGTCAGGATATCATGAAAAAATGACTAAACGTATCTGTTAAAAATTAAATTATTTGCATTGTTGAACTACTAATCTATCCCTGTATGGTGGCCGTTTTACAATTTTCCGTCTTCGTATGGCATTTATTTGCTTCCAAAAATGCGTTAAAATTAGTGTCGAAATGTGGAACTTTCGACGCTCATAACTTTCAAATATTTGCTTATTTTACTTTTTTGCTTCCATATAGGGCTAGATAAATGATGAGACAAATTGACATCACTTTTTATTTTGAACGTACATTGTCAAACAGTGGAATAATCTCTAGACTACGTTTGTATGGCAGAATTTTCGACTAGTGTACCCTTAACAGAGCCATCCGCTTTCATTTACTCTCCGCTCTCTAGAATTAATTGGCAACAGACCTTTTTTGTCTAAATCGCACTTGGCACATACCTACATATAATTTGTATAATAGATGTGGGTGTGTCTACCTAACCCTTTGCAAATACAGGCGTGATGATACCGACCCTTTTCAATCCATTTCCATACTATATTAAAGAACTTATTTTTCCAAATAAAATAAAACAGGCAACTAATTAGGTAATACCTAACCATAGACCAATTACCACACTAATATTATATATCTTATAATAATTATTAGCGTGATATTATAGTGTAATAGCAGTGGTGGCCCAGTGGTATCGGCCGCGACTTACAAGTTGTAGGTCGTGGGTTCGAGCCCAGGCAGGCACTTTACTTTGTGTAAATTATTTCATCACCACTGCTCTCAAAACGGTGAAGGAAAACATCGTGAGGAAACCAGCATGTCCTAGAACCAAAAATTCGAAGACATGTGACATCCACCAACCCGCACTGGGCCCGCGTGGTGGATTACGGCCCATTCCCTCTCAAAGAGAGGAGGCCTGTGTCCCAGCAGTGGGAAAATTAATAGGCTGATGATGATGATGATGATAGTGTGATAGTGTGATTACAATTTATTACAGTTTGACCCAACACGTGCTAAGAGTTAATAATCATATAATTACAAGAATAACTTACAATTCACACAGACCAAACACAGGCAGACAAAACACATCATCATCACATCATCAGCCTTATAATCCCAATAAATCAACAATATCAATAATTTAACTATTCCATAAAAATAATTCAATACTAAGCGACAGATGTATACAAGTCATTTACATCTGTCCCTTTATCCTTGCTCTAGGAGCTTAGTAGCGCCCCAAATCTCTCCTGAATCATACATTACATTTGTAATTATTAATACTCAATTCGTATATATGGTTGTTTTTCAGAGGGTATGTCAGAGGTGGTGGAAGATGGTGCAGCGCTAGCGTGGCGGTTGCTGGCGACGCTCGAAGGAGGCTCGTTGCTCCTCGCCACCTCTGCGCTTCTGGCCTACACCATGAGGAAGAAGGTCGCTGGACCGCATCGCACGTGGAGGGATATACGTCGCGTTTTGGTAAATATAATCATTGATGAAAGTGAATTCGGCAAGGCAAAGTTTGACCGCCATGAATAGACCATCCACATTGATTGCTCTCTCTCGTCCGTAGATTATGGTCAGTCGTTACGGGTAGTTATAAAGAAGTCAGAAAGTGTGAATCACTTGCCAAGTAGTATCTTGTTACCTTTTGGATGTCAGTCGCTTCATGGTAAAAAATACTGGTGTTCAGTTGCAACCGTATAGACTAGAAGTCAAGCCTCAACCGTTGGGAAAAGTCTGAGCAGATGATAGTGCATTATGATTCATGACTTTGTGACACTTTCATCATCGCTGATGTAGTCTAATATGAGATATTGCGCATGCAAGCCTGTTCCTGAACACTACAAGGTACAAGTTTTAGGGCTGTAACATAATCCACTGATCCCATCACCGAAGCCTTATTCACTCCTCAATACCGCAGCGCAATGACTATTATGTACAAAACTTATTATTAGCAGATGATTACTTGGAAGCAGGTGATTATTTCAATTTAAACACTACAGTGTATAAACATAGCATACCTAGTCAGCCTGTAATTATCCCAGTGCTGGGACATTGGCCTTTTTCACGCGGGCCCAGTGCAGGTTGAACACTCATATATATATTTTTTTACCAACGCTCAATTTTTTGATGATAACATCGTAAAACGACTTGAATCACACTAATATTATAGCGGCGAAAGTTTGTGAGTGTGCGTGTATGTTTGTTACTGCTTCACGCTCAAACGGCTGGACGGATCTGAATGAAATTTGGCACAGAGATAGATTATAGTCTGGAATAGCACATAGGATACCTTTATCCCGGAAATATGTTCCCTTGGGTAGGGACACGGTATCGAATAGAAAGTATCGATACTGTACTCATGAGTAGTACCGAAAAAAAAAGATCGTACTCATTAAAGTATCGAAACAAAAGTATCTATACTTAAAGTTATCGAGTACTTTTCTTAGGGCCCCTAACGCGTATAGGTCAATATCAGTCAGTAAATAACGTCTGTTTAACTTCAGTAGGGCAGTAAACGCAAATGGTATAGGTACACAAATTTAATACAATAATAGAAAAAGACAACTGTAACTTCAAAAATTGAAAAAAAAAAAACATAATAAAATTTTTAGGTTAGGAATTTAACTGTGAACGGAACGAACGATTTCTAGCAAATATCGATGTAATGTTCTTGATGGTTCAGAATGAGTGAACTACATGGCGTTGCCATAACAATAAACATAAGCTTACGGCTTTCTACGGTTGTTTCTAAGATTACCCATTTAAAACTTAATTTCTTATTCGATACGATGCCTTCCAAAAAGTACTCATTGAGTAAAAGTATCGAATGCAAAGTATCGAGTTCAAAAGTATCGGCATCGAATGGAAATGTACTCGATACCACAAAGTATCGATACTTTTTTCGTGTCCCTATCCTTGGAATAATTTTCGACATTCACGCTGGCGAAGCCGCTGAAAGAAACTAGTAAAGTATAAAGTAAAGACCACATATATTAAATGGGAATAATTTAGTCTCGACTCGACTTTTGTCTCGTAGTATTGTATTGTTTAGTTTTTAAGTACCTAATAACATAAATAAACTACCAACAAACCTAAATATAAAAGTTTTTTTAAGTAGCACATTTCTTGGTATGTCGGCTAAACCCTATCTATACAAAAAAAAAATTGTTTTGCATAATAACTTCAATGCGGTAGGTCTCAACCGGGGATTATTTTTAGCAAAGATCATTATTACAGGTAACAAACACTACTAACTTATTAGGAAGAGAACTAAAAAAGCGACTGGAGGAGCGTGGCTGTGAGGTGGACACAATAAAGGAGGACGCGATCCAAACGAGCATTGGAGCGGAAAGCGGAGCGAGCGACAGAGTGAGCGGAGCGGACGTTGATGCGATTGTAGTCGTAGGCGCAGAACCTAAATCAGATGGCCTAGACGGTATGGCGGCACTGGTCACTGAAGACGTTTACGATAACTTAAAGGTACTTAAAAAGTATGTAATAAGAGCGACTTAACTGTTGTAATGACCGCTAAATAATAATTATGCTCATTATTTCGGAGTATATATAAAATTTATGTATACCTGCATAATTGGTTATTAGAAAAGTAAACAATCCACTTAGTGACAATTAGTAGGTATCTAACTACTTTGAAAAATCCCTTCTTAATTAAATCCCCCTTTAATTATAATATGCAGTCAAAACCGTGTAATTATCGAACTACACCCGTGACGATTTAGCACCAGAAACTTGAAAAACATCATCCAGATATTTTCATGTGCCATAACTCCTCAACAATCTTAATTTCCTTGTCAGCTCCTAGAATCATTGTCGTCCAGTGTCCGTAACGGCGGGAGCATCGCCTGGGCGTGTGCAGGGAGGGGGGACGCGGGCGGGGGGAGCGGCAACTTCAGCGACGCCGGCGCAGCCTTCGACAGCGTGATACGGGCCAGCCTGCAGCATATCGCTGAAGTGTAACTATTTTTGTTTAATTGAAAACTTCTCCCTGTGCTGATTTGATTTTAATACTCGATGAAACGAAAAGGTACATTAAAATATAATTAATTTAAAAATCTTTTTAAAATTATCTTTAAATGTACTAAAAAGTACAAAAAGTATTACCCCTTGTTAATACATATCTCATGAGCCCAAACACGATGGTCTATCTTGCCTGTTTGAGAAGTTGCCATGGCCACCTTCCGGCTCCATCATGAGACCACCTTCATAGTAGCACACTATTTCAATATTTCCTAAATTAATCGGATGCCAGGAAGTGCTTGATAAATCAATTACTATAGTTGCCGGTCACACATACGAAAGCAGTAGTGCTAGTGCTATTTCTCCAAGGCCTACTTGCGCGAAAAACTTAACTGACAGTCAGTTACTAACACGAGGTTAAATTAAAATATGCCATACAATAATGTCATAAATAACCTGTGGTTAACTACTAACCCGGAGTTAATAAGATAACCCAGAGTGGCGCAAGCGGGTCTAAGGATTACAGCCTTGAGAGCAGCGCTGCGCCAGCGATAAAACTACTATTTTCGTACTAGTTTCGACGCTAGCGCAGCGCTGCGCACGAGGCTGTTCCTTAGGGAATATCGCAACATGTATAATAATAAAAATACCGGACTGCTTAAAGAGCGAACTATAGACACTTAAACAAGAAGAAAATCATGCTGTGCAGTCGGAGGATACATCTGGTTTTGATCAGCCAGCTCGCGAATATGTACCTACTAGCTTCTGCCAGCGGCTTCGCCCGCGTGAATGTCGAAAATGATCCCAAGGGAACATATTTCTGAGATAAAAAGTATCCTATATGATATTCCAGGCTACAATCTATCTTTGTGCCAAATTTCACCCAGATCCGTCCAGCCGTTTGAGCGTGAAGAAGTAACAAACATACAAACACACTCACAGGCTTTTGCCTTCATAATATTGGTGTGATCCTTCGACTGCACAACATGATTTTCTTCTTATTAAAGTATTTTTAGTTCGCTCTTTAAGCAGTCGGGTTTTCATATATTTTTTATTAACTTTTTTATTTATAACTTCTTAGTTAATATTTTTTTTCGAATTAGGTACATTTAACACAACATAAGACGACACGACATTTAATATTGGGCCCCCAGAATATGGCGCCCAAAATCTGCCATTTTTCTATTTTGAAATTTTAATGTGCAGGCAGTGACACTCGCAAGGTTAAGACGAATCGATTGACGTAAGAATCATCAAAATCTGCCAACGCGTTTGTTCTCTGGAACGCCACATAGGAACAAACTGAAATACATACATAGACTGATAAACACATCACCCTCCTTCTGCAGTCGGGTAAAAAGAGAAACTCTTACATATTTAAGCTGCGAGAGAATTAGTTTGAACACACTATACACAATACAAAAAAAAAAGGAACCCAGCCGGTTGCCTCTGCATATTATCAGTCAAACAAACACATATTTAAAGAATTAAAAACAAATGATCCAGTTCTGATTTTACTCTTGCACCAGCTTTGTACCAGCTTTTTCACGCTTCTTTTCTTGGTAGGAAGCCAACCCATGGTCAAACAATTCCTTTAATGTTTGTTTTTTTATTTAGCTCCGACTTTCGAGTCATCTGGGGTCGAACTGGTTTCCTTGAAGTTTTTGACCCAAATCTAAGATAAGATAAGATAAGATAAGATATATTTATTTGCTAAACATGGGTAACACATACAATATGCATGCAAGATAACAAAAAATAACAAAAGATTCCGACATGTTTGCCACGTGCTATGGCGTGCAAATATTATGCAAGGTAAACAATGAATGAATTTAATTATAAATGAATTTCATAATTATCACCAATGAAATTAAAATAACAATATCAATAAAAAATGTCAAATAAAAATCTATAAAAATAATAATATCATATCTATAAATATAATATCTAAAAAAATATAAATCAGATGTCAAAATGAAAATAGTGCATGTCAAATCAATGTAGAAGTGAATTAAATGCAAAATACCAACAACACATCACTATCAAAACTATGCAACAAAATATAAATCAAATGTCAAATAATATAATGCATGTCAAATTTATAAAATATACAAATGTCAAAATTAAAATATCAATCAAATGTCAAATAGGAATAATGAATAATAAAATCTATATAAAAATTTCAATAAAATGTCAAACAAAATTTAATATTAGATAAGATTATATTAGATTGCTTTATTTCTTCAAACATTGCATACATACAAGAGCATGCAAGATATTAAATTGAATTTAAATTCATTATTCATAAAAATTTATTATTATTGTCAGAAAAAGATAAAACTAATACAATCAAAAAAAAACTTTTTCAGCTGAAAATTCGGAGACACTATAATATGCTTTTTGCGTAAGAAACACATTCAACTGACGCTTGAATGCCTTACCACTCAGCTCCTTCCAACGTTTAGGCAATATGTTAAATATAGTAGGCGCCATGCAGACGATACTTCTGCGCATGAGTGCCGTTTTTGCTGAATGGCCTTGAAGAACTGTCATATCCCGTCTGTTACGAGGTACAACGTCCTGTAGACGTGGAAACAAATTGGGGTTTGTTTTAACAAACATTGCAGTTTCGAGGATATACAGACAAGGAAGAGTTAATATCTTGTACCTTTTAAAATATGGTTTACAGGTATCGACCGTTTTTAGCCCGAACATGGATCTAATGCATCTCTTTTGGGCCTTAAATGCTGTGTTAGCGTCTGTAGAGTTTCCCCAAAATATGATACCGTATCTTAAGTGAGACGCAGCTAAGCCATGGTAGGCCGCAATCAGGGTATCTACATTTACAACTGCAGCTAGAGAGTGCAACGCGAATGCAGAACTACAATTTTTTTTGCAAAGGTTGTCGATTTGTGATTTCCAGTCAAGCCTTTTATCAATTATTAGTCCATGGAATTTTGTAGTATTTACGATTTCTACAATTTTATTATCTATATTTATGTCCATATTTTCTACAGTCAAACGTTGACTAAAATGTATGATTTTAGTTTTGTCTAGATTAATCTTCAAATTATTGTTGTTTAACCATTCTATTATTGATGTCAAGGTATTGTGAATGTCAAGTTTATATTTGGTCATGTCAGTGCTACTACTAGAAATGGTCACCGTGCTATCATCTGCAAATAAAGTCATAGGATGTGGAATTGATTTTGGCAAGTCATTAATGTATATTGTAAAAAGTGTCGGTCCCAGTACACTACCTTGTGGAACACCAAAAATAGTTTGACGTTCATCTGATAAATATACTTCTTCCTTTTTAGTGGTTATATTAATTCTAGTGATTTCTATCTTTTGCTTCCTACTGTCTAAATAGGATTTAATTAAATTAAGAACATTGCCTCTTATACCATACTTTTCAAGTTTGTTTATTAGAATGTCATGATTAACGTAGTCAAATGCTTGAGTCATATCGCAGAAGATAGCACATACAGGTGTTTTTTTATCCACTTTTATCAATACAGTATATAAAAAATCGTAGATCGCCATATTTATGGTCTTATTTTCGCGAAAACCCTTTTGCTCATTACATAATACATTATTTTTCTCTATGTAACCGTTTAATTCCTTTTGAATGAATTTCTCAAATATTTTCGAGAAGATAGGAATCAGAGAAATAGGCCTGTAAAATTCCATGAGCTCCCTATCTTCTTTCTTAAACACTGGCTTAACGATAGCTATTTTTAGTGCGTCAGGAAACGTGCCATCTACAATACACAGATTTATAACATGAGACAAATGGTTGCATATTTCAGATGCTACAGCTTTTATTACTTTGGTTGATATGCCATCGTATCCTACGCTATTTGTGTTTATTAAGGCCTTAATAATAGTATGTGCCTGTTGTGGTGTACAGGGCGCCATAAACATCGAGTTTTTGTTGTTTAAGATGGACCCTGTAGATTTATAATTGAACTGGGTGGGTTTTATTTTATTAATAAAATAGTCATTGAATTGATTAGCAATTTGTTTCGCATCCGTAATTTTGTCATTATTAATTTTAATTTTCGAAATATAATTTTTAGGGACATTAAATTTACTTTGATTTATTATTTGCCAGGCGGTTTTACATTTATTGTGTGATGTTTTGATTTTATAGTTATTTTGTGAACGCTGTGTCAGAGTCATAATTTTTCTAAAACGCTTAGAGTATTCTTTAAAGCGAGTTCTATTTACTTTATTTGATTTCAATCTGTAGGTCCACAAAAGTGGCCTTTTTTTTTTTACTACAGCATTTAATACCTTTAGATATCCACCTTGGCTTTGTTATTACATTTACTGTAACCATGGTCCTAGGAAAACAGAGGTTGTAGAAAAAAGAAAATATTTCATGAAATTTGTTGTATGCAATGTTCGGGTCATCCGTTTCATATATTTCGGAGAAATAAATTTTGTTCATACAATATTTAAATTTAGATGTATTTTCCTTGCTGTAATTGCGTCTAATAGCACCGTATTTGTCGATCGTACATATCTTATTTACCGGACATTTTAATCATTTCTACAGTAGCACACAATCATATACAACCCCCGAGCAATTGTAGGAACGGTTATTTTTGTAAAAATGATTCTTTCTGACTCCATTGTAACTAAAAAAAACGAGCAAGTGCAAGTATATTGGCTCAGGATTCCAATAGAGGATTCTATGCTTTGGTTAAATCCGGAAACTTGCATCCGACCAAGTAACAAACGAAGCAGGGTAGAAAGGTAGTACGAAAGGGGATTTTCAGGTGGATAACCAAATCAAAATACAATAGTACCATATGATGGTCTTCCTAATCGAATTTCGGCCAGGGCAGCCAATCTCAACGGAGGCTAGCAATGGGTGCAGGAGATTATAATAATGCACAATAATGTATCTTATTGACTCTGACTGAACCTACTGGCTTATTTTATTTAACTTTTTATACCGCCTCCACACGCTTGCTGTTTGTCATAAACAGGGCGAAAAGCAAATACGTGCCGAACACTGACACGGCATCACAAACACAAACACCCAACACAAACACGGCATCCACATGCTAGTCTATTCCGGATTGGCAAACATGGCGGACGACGAGCTTGTTGTGGCAGCGATTACTTTCGGGTTAAACTCCTCATTTTTACTTACAATTTAGATTAGGATACAGCAAATGTCACGTTTCGTAAATTTGACCATCACTATTAACTCCTTCCGCTGCCCGCAAGCACACGCTTACTACTGAACTCAAGCGTGTGGATACATCGCAAACACGTTTGTGGAACACCCTTTGATTGGTGCATAAAAACCGAAACCGATGCCGAACACGGGCGAACTCGGGCGAACACAAACAAAAACAGGCAAACACAATCAAACACCCATCCGCACGTTCGTGTTCGTTGTTTGATGTTCGCCACTGTTCGGCAAGCGTGTGGAGGCAGCATAATACGTTTATGTTTGTTTGTTTCAGATCTCACTGCGAACCTATCTGGGTAGGTCGCTGTGAGGGAGCGGAGCTGGCGGCCGAGCGAGTGGTCGCAGCGCTACTCACTAGTGACGACGCGCAGAGAGCGCGCAGGTTTTCTGTCAGGTGACCAAGTTTCAAGATTAAAAGCAAGTTCCGATAATTTTCTGTCCGATACGTACGAATTAATCGATTCTTTTTGTGTTCTATTTAGAACATAAAAAAATGTAGATAGAATATATGAAAATTTCATATGTATGACGAACGTATTTTTCTTTACAACAAACTACACATTTAGAAGCTCAAAAACTGTCTAAAATTCTCATTGTATCATTCAAATAAATGATACGTATATCTCAAATTTTCCAGAAACGCCGCTCACCGAGTAGGAGAATACCTGTGCAGGTAGCTGAAAATAGTTTCGTGATACTTCTACCTCTCCACCCTTGTACAGTAAAATTAACTCTTTGTAAAGCTTTATTGTTAATTTGGATATTCATAAAATGAATTATAATTAAGGAATTTTGTAAAATAAATAAATGATGTTAATAAAAATATTGTTGTTTTATTCATCTCAGTAGAGGCAAATGCCTTTGTATGATCGACTTTTTGGAGGCACTGCGATACCACCAGATGTATAAAGCAATTCTAATACCAAGCGATTTTAAATCTTAATAAATTCTGCTTTCAAAGCAGGCTAAAACGGTAAGGTCTCTAAATACCCCAAATAGCAGTTGGCATGTTGTTTATTTTTTCTCGAAATTAATTTAAAATCAAAGCAGTTATAGATCAAGAGCCCAGACCCTCCAGACGTTACTGAGAACTTTCTACACAAAATGTGTGGGCGTATACTTTGAATGTATGCAATTTACAGCTATCAGATGCTAAGCTAAGGATACACAAAAAACTTACAAACTTTTTTATAAGTGACTCAGACCAACAAAAAAAGATAGACGGCGCATCGCGAACATCATATGTGAAGCCACAAAACTATGTTCCTCCATGTAAATATACACGCTCACGCACACACCTACACTAAAACTATGCTCATCGCTCTTAGTACGTCACGAGTCGTCGTCTAGTTAACATATATTAAAGAAAATAGAATTATGCCGTCCTGTGTAGTGAAAACTTGTAAAAACAATAGCAAAGCACATAAAAAATCACACGGAATCACTTTTCATTTGCAAGTACTTGAAATAACAACGTTTATTTATTAAATATACTATGAATTTTAGGTTACTTGGAACAAAAAACCTCAACGAACGAAAGCAGTGACATAAAGTGCGAGAGTTGCCATAATATGATTTAAAATTTCCCCATTCGATTAAATATGAAAATAAATAAATGTGATTTCTTACATCGAGTTATTTTGAATTTAATCAATTTGATTGAAAATATAATTAGGTACCTATATTATTTCAAAACAATTTACATACATGCCGATGTTATGATTTACGCTTCAGCAACTTTATAACCTATAATCGAATTTCTATGAGCATGGTTATAGGAAGAAGCTGTATTTCACTTCTTCCGATCCCAAGACACTGTGACAGGCAGGGCTAACTTACACCTAAACATATAAGGTTGGGGGAAAAGTTTCTTCGCATTTTTTAAGAAAATTCAAAACATTTTTTTAATATAGTTTATTTACATTTAACTAAAGTATGTAGGTACCATTTTGTTCGATAACTTCTTGCCATCTTGTAGAAATTTTGGGACTTACCGCGACAAGTGGTTTTGGCAGTCCTCTTGTGATGTTAACCTGACTCTGCCTAAAGAATTCTGAAGAGACCGAAACAGGTGGAAATCTGAAGGTGCAAGGTCAGGACTATACGGCGGATGCATTAACACCTCCCAGCCAAACTCTCTTAACTTTTGCTGAGTGGCTAAAGATGTGTGAGAACTAGCGTTACTATGATGAAAAACCACACCCCTTCTGTTGATTAATTCCGGCCGCTTTCTCTCAACTTCTTGCTTTAATCTCATCAGTTGTTCGCAGTAGAGTTCAGAATCGATGGTCCTGCCTGGTGGTAACAGCTCATTGTGAATAATGCCCTTCCAATCCCACCACACACACAGCATCACCTTGTTGCGAGTTAACCCGGGCTTCGCCACAGTCTGTGAAGCCTGACCGGCCTTTGACTACGACCTTTTTCGCACGTTCTTGTCGTACGTGATCCACTTTTCATCACCAGTTATCAGTTTCTTCAAAAATGGTTCGGTTTCATTACGTCGTAATAAAGTATCACAAATGAGTACACGGTTCATTAGGTTTCTTTCAGTGAGCTCGTGAGGTACCCAAATATCGAGCTTTTTGTATACCCAGTTTTTTTCAAATGCACCAAAACTGTTTTGTGGTCAATTCCCAGTTCTTCAGCTACGTCGTAACTACTGATATGCCGATCCTGCTCCACTTTTTAAAAAATGGCATCCATTTTATCCGTAATAGGGCGACCAGAGCGACGTGCATCTTTGACATATTTCCGGATTGAAAAAGCTTAAACCAAATTTGTGCTACTCTCACAGACACTGCACTAGGTCCATAAACATCGCAAATTTTTTTCGCGGCTTGCGTTGCATTTTTACCTTTTTTGTAGTAAAATTTTAAAATGTATCGAATTTCTTCACTAGATTCACTCATCTTGACGGTACGAAAAACAAATGAAAATTACACATTTGCCTAATTTGAATTTGGGATTATGTTCCTTAAAATTTAAACTTTCAATGATATTAAAACCAGCCAGATACAAATAGTATAGCCAAAGAGATTTTATTACAAGTTCATACATACTATAATACGAAAAGACTTTTTCCCCAACCTATTATAATACCCCATAGTAGAACTAAATATGCTAATTTTAACTCATACCCATTAGCGTGCTCTCACATTACTCCCACACATCACACAAATACGCGCATTTTTTCTCTGTATAACGCTCGTTCACTTATAGTTTGCTTTTTCTATTATTTAAAACATGTCTATGTCGGGTTTAGTCAATAGTACGGACGTCAAAACAAATCACAAGCAAGCCCCTAGCGGCAGTCAATAGCAACTACGCATTGGCGCTTTTATAAGCACTTGCGAGGTGCGGAATATGACAGTTGAGTGCAGACAGCCGTAGAGCTAAGACGTCGTAGAATCAGTGTCGATCCGTAATGTTAGTAAGCAAGAGTGTAACTTGTCTATTTGAATAAACCCAGTGTATCGAATAACTTATGTGATTTCATTTGCACGATTATACCCACCGACCTGCCCACACACGATGTCTTAACCTAAGGGAAAACATCCTGACTTCCCGATGGTTTACATCTATCGGCCAGCCTTGATGCGACATCAGAATTGGGATTCGGTCGTGCTAATGAGATCACACGTAAAAACAATGCTAGTGAAAATGGCGGTTACATTCTTGCAAAAAAAACCCGTGTTGTCAGTTGCGACTACCCTCAGTTATAAATGATGAAAAACCAGTCTGGAGCGGAGCAGTAAGGAGGCTAGTAACAACCAAGGAGCTGGACAGGTCAAGGAGGAGCCTGTGGACGTGTGGAAAGATCCATACACACGAATCTTTATGCCAATTTGGTGAGTCGTTTTCATTTTGTTATGATTATTCAAAATTCTGATTTTATGTAGGGTATGGCGGTCAGTGGATCATAGGGGAGGCCCGTGTCAGTTCATAATTTCACTTTAGTTACAATCAATAGTCAAGTTTTGGTGTTATTGAAGAGTTATTGTTCTACTATCACTGACAATAACCCTTGGCTGGCCTTGGCTAACTATCATTGTTTAGAACGATATGGTGACAGTGACGTACCTACCTTACATTTCAGTCTGGAAATTATAATAATTCCAAATGAAATATTTTGATTACTTTTGTAGTGTGATAGTTTTATGTAGTGAGAATTAACTAAGTTTGAGAAGAAGCATGGTGTTCATGTCCACAGTAACCCATTTTGCTGTACCGGTTTAGTTTACTACACCGCTGCACTGGTTAATATCCATCAAAGCTGTGTATAGTTAAGATAACTGTGAACATATACTCTCGTAATGTTTTTCACGTTTCAGATACCATATTGCTTCGAAGTGGAGCCTCTGCTGCAGGCTAGCGGTTCAAATGCTGAATGCGAAGGTCGACTGTCAACATCTGAGAGGTTGAGACCGACGGCAGGCTAGCAGTTCGCAGATAGCCGAACTTTACGAGCGCTCGCAAGTTTGGAATGGAATACTCGGTGAGTCGTTTCTATTATATTTCGATAGTGAGGTCAAATGTTCTCTAGTGAAGAGATGCTATTTCAAAATTTAAGTGTTCATGTTTGACCACTGAGTTGGTCGTGATTACATCTAGCACTATCACTAGGTAATTAAGACACACTTGTAAGAAAGTAGTTAATGAGTTTCCTATTGGCGGTAGTTTCAACATTTGGTTCAGTACGAACTTTAGGATTTAATATCCCATAAGAAGATGAGCTCGTGGCTCAATAATAACAGCTGCACGGGTCGATCATCAAGGTTAAGCAGCGCTTGACGAGGTCGGTCCGTGGATGGGTGACCATTTCGACATGCCGAGTTTCCTCCGTGCCTCGGAGGGCGCGTTGGGCCGTTGGTCCCGGCTGTCATTTGAGGATCTTTGACGGTCATTGCGGGTGGTCAGAGGCTTGAGGTCTGACGGCAGTCTTGCCGAGGGGTACCGTGTTGCCCAGCTGGGTTGTGGGGGTCGGATGTGCAGTCGCTCCATGTGGGGCGCTGGCGCTTGGCTGGGTCCGGTGGGGCTGGAAGCCGACCCCGGTGTGGTTGGGCAAAGGCTAGGCAGATGATGAAGAAGATGATCTATCCAAAGTGACTTAACAACTAGTAATTTTCAGTGGCAAAGCGAGTTAGTAAAGTCGTTGGGCGAAGGCAATTGTATCGAGTTAGTAACGGTACTGGTCATTTGCGTGTATTCGGAACAGATCTTATGTTGCGTAACGATTTACAACCACCGTCTTTAGATCTGAATGCACTTGCTTACTTTCAAAGTAATATTATGATAGTGGTAGATATTGCGATCGTTTTCATTACATAAAAAGAGTTAGAGAACGATAGTAAAGGGTTACTGTTAATGATGAGATTTTAAGAATATTGATCCGAATTAATTCGTAAAGCTCCTTCACACGAGCTATTAAGACGCAAATAATATCGGGCTTAATTGTTCCCCTGATATGAACGGTCGGTATATTCCGAGATCTTTGAGTAGAAGGCGTGAATCTTGTGAGAAGGATCCCGGATCACCAATTTCCTCGGGAATTGGATGTCATAGTTGATGACATTGGTAGTGAGACCAAATATGATTGACATGTTTACTCATACTCGAAGCTCCGGACCGCACCTCATGAGTAACATGTGGCGATGGGTTTACGAAGAGGTTTGAGTTGAGTATGCATTGCAAGAATTATGGTAAAGAGTAACAGCATTGTTACAATTACTTTGTTTAGTTGTTGAACTTGTTGATCGTCGGACCTTTTTCTAATGAATAGTGTTTTGTGGGAGGTTCTAGTTCTAAAACTAAATAGGCCCTGTATTAGGTACACGATAGGTGATTATGACAGGACGGTGATCGTTATACAACGAAAGCTTTAAATAGGTACGCATGGAACCTACAAGTATGCACAAGGTAGGTTAGGGCAGATGCCAGCGGGTCATCTACCAGTCGATGTTGATGTCAAAAGGATTTGATGATGATGAGCAAGCTTAAGGTGTCGAGTAATTCAGTCTATCGAACGTATTATGTTTGACCGTACCAGTGGATTCTGGTGGAGGTCGGGGTCTAGAGACCGAGAGACCGTTGTGAGAGCAATATAATTGCTGGTCGGCTAGAGAGCCATGGCGTTGGAGGTTTTACTCGAGGGTTTCTATAAGCTTGGCAGTTGTTGCTGTAGTAGAGTTTTAAAGTTTGTTTGGAGCGACTAGTGGTACATGGCCCAGGGTAATGATTTAGATTAAAGAGTAGGGTTCTAAAATTGCTCTATTTTCACGAACCCAATAATCTAGTTTGGTCAGGAGTAGCCGAGCGTTGAGTGGCAACTGTTGGCCTGTGTGGCAACTGTTGGCCTGTGTGGCAACTGTTGGCCTGTGTGGCAACTGTTGGCCTGTGTGGCAACTGTTGGCCTGTGTGGCGACTGTTGGCCTGTATGGCAACTGTTGGCCTGTATGGCAAGTGAAGGTCTTTATAGAAACTATAGGCCTGTATGACAACTGTAGTCCTTTATGGCAACTATAGGCCTGTATGGCAACTGGAAGTCTGTGTGACACTATGTCTGGTGTGAAAATTCATGTTTGTGTTGGGAACCTTACAGAAAGTTCCTATTGAGTCATGAGGTTAAAGGAAAGTAAACTCGCAGTCACGCGTGTGGAGAGATCATGTTAATGTTGATGACGTTCGAATCGTCAAGCCCTCATTACGAAAATTTAAATGATTCTGGTTTTCTAATTTTGATTACTATGCGTAGATCGTGTTAGTAAGACACACAAATTTCAAGTACCAATTGAGATAGTAGATGAAGTAGATAATGAATTGACGTAACATAGGACAGACTAAATCTGTGTGAACAGGTTCTGAGTTCAGAGAGTTGAATTGACTCGACATCGTGGAGATGTGCGAGTAGAGCAATTGTGATTGCTAAGAGAACTATGATATAGCTAGGAGAGCTATGACATAGCTAGTAGAACCATGACATGGCTAGGAGAGTTATGAGATAGTGGCTAAAGATCGTGAATAAGATACCTGGTGTCTTGTTTCTTGTTTCATTTAATGTGACATTAATGACTGTCAGTGGTACTTGAACTTTGTAATCACGAAGATTGGGTGCTTTTAGGTACCAAATCGATGAGGTTGCTATTTTCTTTAAATTGGAAATAGTAATAATTACTCGTTCCTTGCAATAGTGAACAGAGAGATTTAAATGATCATGTTTGATTGTTTAAAAATGTTTCCTCACTCTAGTGTATGAGTCAGTATTGGACGAGCAAATACTGTTTGAAAATTTTGTATTTTTCAGAAAAACATCCCTTGTTTGATGGGAGATTGCCAGGATGGAGTGGACTAAGACGACGTGTGGTGCAACACGAGGTGACCATGAGATGGCATGGAGCGAGGACAAGATGATGAAGCCTGCGGGTGATGGATTTGGGGATCTGTCACCTGAGAGAGGCCCGAGAAGGCGACGTGTGTGTTCCACGTTCGCCTCTCAAGAGGAATTACGGCCTAGAGAACACCATGTGGTTTTGGTCAGTAGGAGTCTGACAGACCCCTCAGCTTTCCCCAAGGGCTGAGGACATCCATTGAGGATTTCCACATGATTCGATACACTGTTAAAACCTGACAATGAGGAACAGACGAGGACGCCTGTCTCGCAGGATGGCCGTGTCGGGTTTAGTCAATAGTACGGACGTCAAAACAAATCACAAGCAAGCAACTACGCATTGGCGCTTTTATAAGCACTTGCGAGGTGCGGAATATGACAGTTGAGTGCAGACAGCCGTAGAGCTAAGACGTCGTAGAATCAGTGTCGATCCGTAATGTTAGTAAGCAAGAGTGTAACTTGTGTCTATTTGAATAAACCCAGTGTATCGAATAACTTATGTGATTTCATTTGCACGATTATACCCACCGACCTGCCCACACACGATGTCTTAACCTAAGGGAAAACATCCTGACTTCCCGATGGTTTACATCTATCGGCCAGCCTTGATGCGACATCTATTTATATTAGTATTTTTTATTTTTTTGCATTGAATTGCAAATTAATGGATAATGCTAAGCGGAAGAGTGAAGTCTCCTAAAAATTAATTTTGCGATGTAACAAAAAAATTAAATTTTTTTCGGAATTGATTAGACGCACTTCAAGTTCGTCTAATCAATTGTGGTACAATATCATACTCAACAATATCTTACTTGAACAATATTATCCTACCCACACAATAATATTATTACCCATTTTATAGGGAAAAAAATTACAAATGGCAACCCTCCCAGACACACATAGATAAAAATGTGGCTTCATTTTTGATGTTCGCGGCGCTTTCTTTTTTTGTTGGTCTGAGATAAGTGAGTAAACTTTGTGTAGAACGTAGTGTGCGTAAGGGACAGATGTATACAAGTCTTAAACATCTGTCCCTTACATGCTATGGTCACCCTCCTGATATATTATTTTGAATGAGATTGTTTTGAAGACATTTTTTTTTAAATTTCTTTAGTTAAAAACATAGAATAAAAATATTTTTGCATGGACGCTAATGATGAAAGATGAAAAAACATAAACGCTAGCACCACGCACACGCCATAATATTTCGTAACAAAAGCTTATTATAATGTTCATACATCTTACCCAACTCTGCCTACATGACTTTTTCTTAATTGCTTAACTTTTTAAACAAATTATTTACTCATAAGTGTACACTTGGCCCCAATAAGTACATACGTGCAAATATTATAAAATGTAACGGATGTGACGTCGGCCTACGTGCAACCGACCAATACCCGCCGAGCCCGCCGAAGCTAAGCTGCCATATTGAAGCCTCCCCTCCAGTCAAGCTATGTCAGCAAGAGGATTGTGTTAATATAAGCGATTGCCCATCATTTTATTTGTCTCTTTCGATTGTGAATACAAGATCTGAACAAAGCTCTGCCCGGTTTTTATTTATCCGTTTCACTCAGAAGTGGGATGAACAAAAATTAATCTGCGTTTAATAACACATCCACGCCACAACCGCAAGATCACCTGACTCTGAAGAAAAATCGAAGAAGTTTGTGTTATTCACGAACGGAACGACACTACAAGCTTCACGGCGTGAGCTGCACTCTGCCATCGACCCAACTGCACGCCGAGCAAGACTGCATCAAGCCCTGTGCTGCGTGTGACTGCAAGGAGAGGTCCTAACAAGGGCCGAGAGCTGCCAGGAGCCAGGAGCCACCGACAGTCTGCCAGGAGCCACTGCCAGTCTGCCAGGAGCAACAGCTAGTCTACCAGGAGCCACAGCCAGTTTGTCAGGTGCGTTGTCTTTCTCATTTCCATATTCGCAATATCGATTACTCAAATTCTATCCAGGCCATAGCCACTTGTTCTATTCGTCGCCATATTTTAAATAATGAGGATAAAACTAGTTCGCATAACCAGCATCCGTGTATGTGCGTGTATGACTATGTTTTTACGTAAACGAAACAAGAGTTGAAAGGAGAGTTATAAGGATAGTAGCAGATGGCGTTCTGTAGTTTGTCTACCCGCAAGGAAAAAAAGGCGTGACTTCATGTATGTGCTTATCTACTGTTCCCTGATCTGAGGTGCTTATAATTAGCTCTTGTTCTAGCCAGGCCATAGCCACTTAGTCTAGCAGTGCGAATAAATAGATTAACCAAATACAAACATTGTTTAGCTTCGGGTGCACACTCATGATATTGTACTAATTACGCAGATCAAAATTAAGCTTGCCACTGATCAACCCGTAGGTATATAGACATTAGACATCCTTAGACCAGTTACGCTTATCCTGTGGTCTAAGTCAAAAAATGAACGTCGATAATAAGCTCTGTCACAAAATAGAACGCCGCCGCTTACTAGGCTCTGTGTTGATTACCGCGCTTTAAATGTCCCTGTAAAATGAAAGATTTCCGTTACCTTATATAGATGATAAAGTTTCTCGAGTTATCTGGCAAAGATTACAACTGTTACGTATCAGTATGGTCCAAAGTTAGCAATTAATCCAGATGATACTCATAAAACAGATTTTAGAACTAGCAAAGGTAGTAGGTAGTATAAGTATACCGGGGTTCCATTTAGTTTAGAAAAGAGACCTTCAGTGTGAGATTTATTAATAGTACCTAGCATAATCTGTCGGTAGATCTGTCGATACCCAAAACGAAGTAGGTATTGGCATTTTTTAGAAGGTTTACTTCTACCCTCAACTGATTTAAATTCTGGTGTTATTATTTTATAAAATGTCTAACAAAAAAAGGACTTAATACCGAAAGTTAAATATGAATACTCGTTAAAACACTAGTTTTGAAAAAAACAAATCGCTTTAATGGTCAGGTCAAATTGCCACCAGTGGCAGACAGCCGTGTTGGCAGTTTCAAGTTTCATTTGCCTAGTAATGTGTGTCATGTGGGTACGTCAATTTATCGGATTGTGCAGTTATTTTAAGAAGTTTATTCCAAATTTCGCGCTGATTGTGTACCCCTTAATGGATTAGTTTTGAACGATTGCAAAATATTTCGGGTTCTAAGCCTGTTTTCGCTTTGTATGACCCCGCGCTTCCTACAGAAGTACATACGGATGCGAGTAAGTTAAGTGTCGCCGGTATATTGATGCAAAAACAAACTGCAAATAAAATTTATTACGACCAGTCGTGTTACAAGTGAGCATAGCATGGACCATTATTATGAGCTTCAAACTCTCGCTGTTGGACTCATTACGTAGATTTCGCGTGTATGTTATAGGTAAATATGTCATGTAAAGGTTGTTACCGATTGTGCAGCGGTCCAAGGTACGGTCACGCAGTATAGTGGTTTTTGATAAAATATTATAACGTTAGTGTTGAGTATAGGCTTGCCCATCGTATGAAACATGTAGGTGCACTCTGCAGAAATCCAGTCTATACAATGAATAGAAAAAAACCGTCTCTAAGTCACTGATACTGGTTCTATATGTTACAATGCCAGAACGACAAGATTTAGTTCACTAATTAACCAACTAAAAACCAACACCGTCGATCTGGACATAATAAGCAATTACTTGATTATTGACGAGAAGCTTTATAGAAAAACCCTAAATGGCAGTAGACTGGTAGGAGCTTCGGAGCTTGGGTAGATAGATAAGATAGTGCAAATGCATCACGATGACTTTGGTCACCATGATTTCAATAAATTAGTATATTGGTTACCAAAAATGACTCGATTCATTAGAAAATACATGACCGCACGTCTTCATTGTGCATATGGCAAGGGCAGTTAGTGTATGAAAGAACGAACATTACATAAAAGGGGTATTTGTACAGTTGTCTCGTGGCTAAATAATAACAGCCGCACGGGTCGATCTTCAAGGTTAAGCAACGCTTGACGAGGTCGGTCCGTGGATGGGTGACCATTTCAGCATACCGAGATTCTTTCGTGCCTCGGAAAGCACACTAAGCCGTTGGTCCCGGCTGTCTTTTGAAGATCTTTGACAGTCGTTACGGGTAGTCAGAAGCTTGAGATCTAACGCCAGTCTTGTCTAAGGGGTATCGTGTTTGCCAGTTACTGGGTTGAGGAAGTCAGATAGGCTGCCGCTCCATGTAAAACACGGGTACTCAGCTGAATCCAGTAAAGTCAAAGTCAAATATATTTCTTACAATTAGGCCGGTGAGCAGCACTTTTGAACGTCATACATAAATGAATTAAAATTTACAAGTAATACAAGTTGATTCTACATTGCATTCGGAAAAGTAGCTTTTTATAGAGAAGAACGCACAAGAAACTCAGTGTGTACAGTTTGTAATGATTGTAGTGACTAAGTTTTCCAAATTTGTTATTGCAGAGTCGACACTTGCGTACTATCAATTCTATCGTAACGATTCGGACACTGAAAAATATATTTTGCCTTTTTGGTTCTCTCAATCATGGTGTGAGGTACCATATTAAGGCCTTCACGAGCAAACATGGTTTGGTAAACAGTTGGGTACACATTAAATGATATTGCTTGTCCAAATGCTACTGGTTAGTTTAAACGTAAAAATCAGTCCATTTATAATGCTTTGCGGGCTATAATCACTATAGAAAAACCTTAACAAATAACTGGGCCAATGCCCTGTCTGATGTAATTTGGGGAATCAGTAGCACTACTAATGACACCAACTTCTTTGAAGCGCTATGATTTAATATTCGCTCGTACTGGTAGGCCATGTGACTTAATGATTTTCAGTAAAGTGACGCCTGGTGACGCCTTGCAATGCCATGAACGCCTTGCAATGCCATGAACGCCATGCAATGCCATGAACGCCATGCAATGCCATGAACGCCATGCAATGCCATGAACGCCATGCAATGCCATGAACGCCATGCAATACCATGAACGCCATGCAAAGCCAAAGTCCGATCCTTTATTGCAATTGGGCCACTAGGCGGCACTTTGAATGTCAAATATTGAATGTAAAAAGAAAGCTTCAGATAACGCAAGTGATAATGTGTACAAAAGGGTTGTTTTTATGACTACAATGAGTGCAGCTAGAGTCAATACAAACTGGATGACTATTATTCAGTATATAAACTATAGTAACTAAAGTCAATGTCAGAGCCATTGCCATAACGTATTTATTATGGCCATAACTTATTTACATTGAATGCGGTACAATGGTTTGCAAGAATCCGTCAAGTCCATATTGAATTGAAAATGCATTATGTAAAGTAGTGGCAAATTATATGTACAGGAATAAGGACATAAAAGGTTTACGTGGTTCCAAAAGCTCACGGGTGCTTAGACTGTAAATGCGCTAAGGCCATATAGAAGTAAAGCACCTATATCAAACAGTAACAATAGTAGTGACACTGAATACCTAATTGATTTATATGAAAGCTAATGAATGTGTTTTGCTTCCATTGCGGGAGCAATGATTCCAGGATGGCCGAATGTAACGGATGTGACGTCGGCCTACGTGCAACCGACCAATACCCGCCGAGCCCGCCGAAGCTAAGCTGCCATATTGAAGCCTCCCCTCCAGTCAAGCTATGTCAGCAAGAGGATTGTGTTAATATAAGCGATTGCCCATCATTTTATTTGTCTCTTTCGATTGTGAATACAAGATCTGAACAAAGCTCTGCCCGGTTTTTATTTATCCGTTTCAAAAATAAATTGGTATCTATGAGGCTCTGAGTTTATTTTAGCACAGTGCAAAGTCCTTATTTAAATGTTTATTATTAGATATAAATTACACCGTGTAACAATCTAACAGTTTATTGCGAGTGCGTCTTTTCCTGTAATTTCACTGAAAACAATTACAAAACTTGGTTATAATCAAAGTTTTTTTAACTTTAAATGTAAGCAATCTTTAGTTCATCATTATCATCATCTCATCAGCCGAAAGTCATCCAATGCTGGACATAGTCCTCCCCAAAGCGTCGACACATTGACCGGTCCCGTGCGTCTCGCAACCAGCGGATCCTCGCAACCTTCACCAGGTCATCGGTCCACCTGGTGGGCGGCCTTCCAACGCATTTTGATTTTTGATTTTTTGAAATGGTAATACTCAGTTTTGTTGCTAGGAAGACAAAGTTCGCAGTTCGATTAAAGTCACCCCGGCTTCGCCCGTGACAAATTACACACAAAAACCTTCCTCGTTTCCCACTCTTTCTATTGGTGAAAACCGCATGAAAATCCGTTCAGTAGTTTTTGAGTTTATCGCGTACAAACGCGACGGGGGTTTTTATTTTATAATATGTTTACTCCAATTGAAATTACATTAGAATTTTTTACAACCCCTTTTTACGGTCCGTTCAACCGATTTATGGTCCTATCCCGGAAATATTAGGATAGCATAAAAAACATAAACCTGTTACCAAAACTAACTGTTTACTACAGCTACCATTTGTCATATCACAAACGCAATAGAAGTCAAGATTGGTTGAACGGGCTGTAAAATGGGATTATTCAAATGTTTAATGCTATCACAAATGGAGTATAGTGATAGTGATATTTGGACACATTTGCATTACGGCGTGGTATCTTATAGGGTGGATTTTTTGTTTATGTACCACAGTCCACTTTTCAGACAGGAACCAATATCTCTAAAGAACAAACCCTAGCGACCGCTGCCACGTACCGTGGTTTCGCGAATGAATATGAACCTGGTTGGATCCAAGAGTCACAGCGTTGCTATGGGCCCCAGCGTGTGCCTCTTGGCTTTGTGATCCGAAGGCCTGTATTAAACAAGTGAATATTCTATTAACGAAAGTGTCGCCATGCCTATTGGCAAAATGTCAAAAATGAATAAAGTCCCCGTTACGAGAAAATATAAATATCTTCTTATATATAAAAATGAATCGCAAAATGTGTTGGTAAGCGCATAACTCAACAACGCCTGGACCAATTCGGCCAATTCTTTTTTTTTTTTTGTTTTTTTTTTTTTTTAAGTGTAGGGTAGGTGTAGGGTAGGTGTAGGGTAGGTGTAGGGTAGGTGTAGGGTAGGTGTAGGGTAGGTGTAGGGTAGGTGTAGGGTAGGTGTAGGGTAGGTGTAGGGTAGGTGTAGGGTAGGTGTAGGGTAGGTGTAGGGTAGGTGTAGGGTAGGTGTAGGGTAGGTGTAGGGTAGGTGTAGGGTAGGTGTAGGGTAGGTGTAGGGTAGGTGTAGGGTAGGTGTAGGGTAGGTGTAGGGTAGGTGTAGGGTAGGTGTAGGGTAGGTGTAGGGTAGGTGTAGGGTAGGTGTAGGGTAGGTGTAGGGTAGGTGTAGGGTAGGTGTAGGGTAGGTGTAGGGTAGGTGTAGGGTAGGTGTAGGGTAGGTGTAGGGTAGGTGTAGGGTAGGTGTAGGGTAGGTGTAGGGTAGGTGTAGGGTAGGTGTAGGGTAGGTGTAGGGTAGGTGTAGGGTAGGTGTAGGGTAGGTGTAGGGTAGGTGTAGGGTAGGTGTAGGGTAGGTGTAGGGTAGGTGTAGGGTAGGTGTAGGGTAGGTGTAGGGTAGGTGTAGGGTAGGTGTAGGGTAGGTGTAGGGTAGGTGTAGGGTAGGTGTAGGGTAGGTGTAGGGTAGGTGTAGGGTAGGTGTAGGGTAGGTGTAGGGTAGGTGTAGGGTAGGTGTAGGGTAGGTGTAGGGTAGGTGTAGGGTAGGTGTAGGGTAGGTGTAGGGTAGGTGTAGGGTAGGTGTAGGGTAGGTGTAGGGTAGGTGTAGGGTAGGTGTAGGGTAGGTGTAGGGTAGGTGTAGGGTAGGTGTAGGGTAGGTGTAGGGTAGGTGTAGGGTAGGTGTAGGGTAGGGTAGGTGTAGGGTAGGTGTAGGTGTAGGGTAGGTGTAGGGTAGGTGTAGGGTAGGGTAGGTGTAGGGTAGGGTAGGTGTAGGGTAGGTGTAGGGTAGGTGTAGGGTAGGTGTAGGGTAGGTGTAGGGTAGGGTAGGTGTAGGGTAGGTGTAGGGTAGGGGTAGGGTAGGGTAGGTGTAGGGTAGGTGTAGGGTAGGTGTAGGGTAGGTGTAGGGTAGGTGTAGGGTAGGTGTAGGGTAGGTGTAGGGTAGGGTAGGTGTAGGGTAGGTGTAGGGTAGGGTAGGTGTAGGGTAGGTGTAGGGTAGGTGTAGGGTAGGTGTAGGGTAGGTGTAGGGTAGGGTAGGTGTAGGGTAGGTGTAGGGTAGGTGTAGGGTAGGTGTAGGGTAGGTGTAGGGTAGGGTAGGGTAGGTGTAGGTGTAGGGTAGGTGTAGGGTAGGTGTAGGGTAGGTGTAGGGTAGGTGTAGGGTAGGTGTAGGGTAGGTGTAGGGTAGGTGTAGGGTAGGTGTAGGGTAGGTGTAGGGTAGGTGTAGGGTAGGTGTAGGGTAGGTGTAGGGTAGGTGTAGGGTAGGTGTAGGGTAGGTGTAGGGTAGGTGTAGGGTAGGTGTAGGGTAGGTGTAGGGTAGGTGTAGGGTAGGTGTAGGGTAGGTGTAGGGTAGGTGTAGGGTAGGTGTAGGGTAGGTGTAGGGTAGGTGTAGGGTAGGTGTAGGGTAGGTGTAGGGTAGGTGTAGGGTAGGTGTAGGGTAGGTGTAGGGTAGGTGTAGGGTAGGTGTAGGGTAGGTGTAGGGTAGGTGTAGGGTAGGTGTAGGGTAGGTGTAGGGTAGGTGTAGGGTAGGTGTAGGGTAGGTGTAGGGTAGGTGTAGGGTAGGTGTAGGGTAGGTGTAGGGTAGGTGTAGGGTAGGTGTAGGGTAGGTGTAGGGTAGGTGTAGGGTAGGTGTAGGGTAGGTGTAGGGTAGGTGTAGGGTAGGTGTAGGGTAGGTGTAGGGTAGGTGTAGGGTAGGTGTAGGGTAGGTGTAGGGTAGGTGTAGGGTAGGTGTAGGGTAGGTGTAGGGTAGGTGTAGGGTAGGTGTAGGGTAGGTGTAGGGTAGGTGTAGGGTAGGTGTAGGGTAGGTGTAGGGTAGGTGTAGGGTAGGTGTAGGGTAGGTGTAGGGTAGGTGTAGGGTAGGTGTAGGGTAGGTGTAGGGTAGGTGTAGGGTAGGTGTAGGGTAGGTGTAGGGTAGGTGTAGGGTAGGTGTAGGGTAGGTGTAGGGTAGGTGTAGGGTAGGTGTAGGGTAGGTGTAGGGTAGGTGTAGGGTAGGTGTAGGGTAGGTGTAGGGTAGGTGTAGGGTAGGTGTAGGGTAGGTGTAGGGTAGGTGTAGGGTAGGTGTAGGGTAGGTGTAGGGTAGGTGTAGGGTAGGTGTAGGGTAGGTGTAGGGTAGGTGTAGGGTAGGTGTAGGGTAGGTGTAGGGTAGGTGTAGGGTAGGTGTAGGGTAGGTGTAGGGTAGGTGTAGGGTAGGTGTAGGGTAGGTGTAGGGTAGGTGTAGGGTAGGTGTAGGGTAGGTGTAGGGTAGGTGTAGGGTAGGTGTAGGGTAGGTGTATCTTGGTGTTTTTATGGCAAAACGAAGTTTGCCGGGAAAAGCTAGTTGTAAATAAAGAAATTCTACTAAAAGACAATTCCATCAACAACAAATAATTCCAAATACAATCAACTCAAAGTAACATACGTGTAATACGAAACTAACGAGCAATTTCACTTGGTCGGGTTATATTTTAGCGATATAAAGTCTAATGTTTTGTGGTACTGGAACGTGTCTGACTCATGGAACGTTCCAGTCCCTGAACCTTGCTTTAACCAAAAGATACACTGGCTTAAGAGATAATAGTACATTATGGTACAAGTGTGAATTGTTGGTGATTACCGCTGAGGCGCTATTGAGACCCGAGCGGTTAGGTGAGGATCTTAAGAGAGCCGAGAACGGTAATCATCAATACACATGTATCATACGACGTTTTTCAACACACTTGTGAAGAAAATAACACATATGCTACAAGTGCGGAAAGTAGGTGATTTCCGACGAGTGGATAAATCGGCACGAGTCGGTCATCTTACGCACGTGTATCATACAACATTTTACAATGCATTGTGCGAGGAAATAAAAAAATATATCTGAACCAAGCAAGAAATTAATGAAATGGCGCTTATTTAAGGGCGCTCAGCATATCCACAGATTAGTAAGTCCATAGTTCCTCGGGCATATCTACTGCGCATGTGCAAATAGCTGTCACGTCGTAACGCAAAAAGGCACGAGCAAAATATTCATTCTGCCAAACATATTTAATGAATATTCAAAATTAATTTATTGATCAAAATCTAAATCTAGAGTAATTAAAAACTCCTTAAATGAAGTATTAGTTTTTTTATACCTTTTATTTATTTTATTTATTTATATACACTTTATTGTACACCAAGCCAAAAACAATATTACATACGTAAACCTTAAAATTAAACCAAACATACAACAGGCGACCTTATCGCGTTCTGCGATCTCTTCCAGGCAACCCAGAATGGAGAGAGATAGCCTGGACACGACATGGGGTTGCACTTGGTGCAAGTTTGAATAAAACATTAAGTTATAAACATAAAAAGCACTAAATATAAAATACTAAAATAGATACATAAATACATACATACATATATATATACAGTCAAGAAAACAATACAGCTGCAACAAGAAGAAGATCACTGTGACAGGTAGTGCTCCTTCACTAGTCTTTTGAAGATCGGTAATGATTGCGCGCGTTTTATTGTTACAGGCAATGCATTCCATAGACGAGCGGCCTGGACAGTAAAAGATTTGTCCAGGAAGATAGTGGAATGCATTGACATTTTAAGTTTCATGTTATCCGATGACCTAAGAACTTTCGTGTGCGAGTCACATAAAAACTGAAATCGATTTTTGAGGTAAAGAGGGGTAGATGGGAAAAATAGTATATTATACAGGAGGGAAAGAATATGAGCATTCCGGCGAAGGCGAATTGGCAACCACTTGAGTTTCTCGCGGAATTCTGAAACATGGTCATATTTGCGCAAACCAAATATGAACCTTATACAAAAATTTTGAAGACGCTCAAGTTGTAGTTCAGTGAGGTCAAGATAGCTGGCATCAGCATAAGCAAGGATGGGTAGAAGAAGAGATTGAGCAAGCGCAATCTTGGTGGCAGTCGACAGAAAATTACGCAGTCTCCTCAGAGAACCAGCAGATGCGAATAGCTTGCGGCTAACTTCCTGTAGCTGGGCAGTCCAAGAGAAGTTCTTGTCAATGAATATCCCCAGGTTCTTAAAATTCTCGCTGAAGGGTACAACAGAGTTATCAAAAGAAACTTGGGGAAGAGTCGTCCAGTCGATCCTTGAGACCAATCTTGAACTGCCCACCACCATAACTTGCGTTTTAATAGGGTTCACCGTAAGTCCGTGCCTCTTGCTCATTTTATATGAATGATAATCTGTACTTAACTAATTTTTAAAACTTTACTCAAATAATAAAAACTCTATGCGGCGGGCTGACGTTGGAGTTAAAAATTAAAAAGTTCAGGAAAGTAAAAAGCACTAGTAAAAAAAAGTGACACTTTCCGCACAGTTTGGCTGCTTGGAAAACGCTCTTTTCGAGGACATGCATTGTAAAAATCATTTTCAACAGTAAAAACGAGTTGTAAATTTTTTTTCGCAATGGCGGGCAAAATCAATCAGTTTTTCTATGCGCGCGCATTTAATAATGGAACTTTAAAACAATCGAATTTTTGCAAACCCCAGTAGAAATATTTTTGTCTCAAACATGCTTGGAAATTTGGTGACAACCTCCTTCGAGATAAATCGAAATTGCTGTACTGGCCAAATACATGCGAGCAGCGGCCGGCAAAAGTTGTATGAAAACCCATATCTGTCGTGTTTAGCGGCCAAATAAATTACATAGTAGAAAATACGATTCTGAATAATTAAATAAGGCATCTCAAAATCCTAAAAAAACTATGGGACACTATAAAAACAATTACAAATACACAAAAAAAAGAAACACCCTTCCCACCAACTTCTAACTCACTCTTCCTCGCCCGATCAGTCTTGCAATGCGGTAAACGAGTTCTTCGTCAGTATTGGAAAAAAACTCGCAGAGGATGTTCGGAGTGTCCAAAACCTTCCACCTCCCACACAAACCTCAACATCCAGTAAATCTTTTGTCTTAGAACAAACAGATCCTGATGAAATTCTTTTAAAAAGGTAATTATTCATCCTATCTTCAAGGGTGGTGACGGGAGCTTGCCAAACAACTACCGCCCGATTGCGGTTCTTAGTGCCTTCTCTAAGGTGCTTGAACGCCTCATAAACAAGCGGCTAGTTTACTACCTCGAGCACTTCAATCTCTTATCACCGCAACAATTTGGCTTCCGCAGAAATAAATCCACCTGTGATGCTGTCCACTTGTTAGTCAATAACATAGTGGAAAACTTGAATGCTAACAAAAGAGTTCTTATCGTCTTTCTGGATCTTGCGAAAGCGTTTGACACGGTCCCCGTCTCCACTCTTCTACTCAAGCTTCAGGGTTTGGGTGTCAGGGGAGCCCCATTGGATCTGTTGAGAGTTATCTTACCAACCGCTCACAATTTGTTACTTGAGACAATCACAAAAGTATTGAACTACCCATTCAGTACGGCGTGCCTCAGGGAAGCATTTTAGGACCCACCCTCTTTCTTGTTTTTATTAACGACCTCTGCAATCTTCAAATTACAAAAGCATCAATAGTTTCATTTGCAGATGATACTGCTATCACTTTCACCGCAAAATCTTGGTCGGATCTCCAAGTAACTGCACAAGACGGCTTTAATTCTGCCCTTAAATGGCTTTCATCTCACTCTTTAACTCTCAATGCCAATAAAACTAACTTTATTACTTTTTCTATTACGAACACTTCCCAACCAAAAACGCCGATCTGTATAAAAGCCCATTCTTGCTTCACACAATCTCAAATTAATTGTCAATGTCCTACCATAACCTCAGTGGAACAAGTTAAATATCTTGGAGTAGTTCTGGACAAAAATCTTAATTTCGGGTCACACATTAATGCCCTTACTGGTCGCATACGCAAGCTTATTTATATTTTTAAAACTCTGCGTCATGTAGCCAACCCTTCAATTATCCGAAACGTTTACTTTGCTCTTTGCCAATCAATCCTTATTTACTGTATTTCTTGCTGGGGTGGTGCTGCAAAGACCATACTCAAACCTCTGGAGATAGCACACAGAGCTATTCTAAAAGTGGCTACGTCCGAACTCTATAAATCATGCAAGCTACTCAATAGCTACAACAATTTATCTTACAAATAGTCCTACTAGAAAACAAGAGCACACCGTTTAAGGAAATCTTTAAACGCCGAAAAGACCTCATCTGTACAATCCCACCACCACGTACAGCTTTTTTTTTAAAAACTCGCACTCTATCTTGGCCCATCACTAAATAATAAGATAAATGCAAAAGTCCTGACTTACGGATTGAGATATCGTATCTGCAAAAAGACTGTTCGCTCCTATTTACTGAACCTTAATTACATTGAAACTCTTAAAGAAGTGATCACGCTAACACAAACATGTATCACACACAACACAGTAAACTAACACACACTACACTAATACAAATACACTACTCACAATCACTCTGAACATATTTTTTATATATTTTTCAATTTTTTGTTGATTGATTATTGTAATTTATTTTATTAATTATTAATTCTTATCTGACATTCGATTAAGTACCTAAAATTTTAATTTAATTACAATTAAATTTTTTTTTTTATTTTGTTAATTGATTTTAAAAATGAAATGTTGACAGCATGTTCATGATATAAGTCAACCCTTATTTGACCTGTTTCTTCTAAACACAGGTGATTTCATCTCCTATCTAGAAGGACAGTACTGCACCCACTAACTAGATTAAGACCTTTAATGCTTGTCTCACTTAACCGTGCAATGTATCTAGTCCTAAGTTTATGAATAAAATTTATTATTATTATAGTAAATTCATATCTGTCGTGTAATTTAATAAAAAAACTTATTTACAAAAAAATACCACCGAATGTAAAAAAGTTTTTTTATTTTAATTTTTTGTTGTACCTACCTAATAGGCAAGTTGCTTATAGTAAGTTTCCTATAACGCCAGAATAGATTACCCGAATATCATGAAACTTGAACAAAACCGATCAAATGAGAGATCTGCTTACCCCTTAAGACCGTACTGGCGTGATGTTATGTTACGAAATGGTATAAACAATAAACGGACATGCGATTGCAACAGTCCCAAGAGATTTGCCGTTATTTATTGAAGAGTTCAGTTGTATATCTTCGGAATTCTTCATCAAATCTCCACCAAATTAAAATGGGACCAATTTCAGAACATACTCTTTCAAACAAAACATTAAATTTTCAAAATCGGTCCACAATTGACGGAGATATCGGTGAACATACATAAAAAAAACACAATAAGTCGAACATAGAAACTCCTTCTTTTTCGAAAGTCGGTTAAAAATGGAATGATCTTTTACTCTGAAACATGGCAACCAAGGAGGTAACTTATCAAAGGTTTTATTTAAATTTCACTGGCTTGCATATAGAAAGCAGTTTATGGAAAAAAAAATGAACACTTTAACACGGGAATAATTATTGTTGTTCGTTGTTCGTCATTGATTTCGAAAAGTATTTGTATTTGTCAAAATGAGTTCTAGGTACTACTGAGTTTTAATTTCCGCGCATTATTAAGAAAACTACTATTCAAGCCATGGCCACAACACGTTTACACGTTCGTCCATTAGTGCCTCTTTTGTTGGCCGCTGCAGTAATGTACTATGTTTGCATGAATCTGTCTTTTTAGTCCGTCCGTTTATATATTCAAAAACATAAGTAGGTTGATAGTCAAATAATTGAATAAATAAAATACGATTTCGGTAATTTTTTTAAAACTATATTGTACACAGATTTATTTAAAACAAAAAGCTTTTCGTTATTACTACGCTTCGTTATACGACAAACTGTTTCGGCATCAACTCTCGTATTTTATTAAGTTTTCAAAAGAATAGTAAAATTCTAATATAATTATTCTCTACACACCTTTGAGTGACTCTTTTGTGTCGGCTTTGCGCACACGCGCGCGCGCCGCTCGCTTCGCGTTATCAGTGGCGCATTAAATGCCTACTTCGAGAAAAGCAAGCTAATGTTCGCGTGCCGCGCTATGCTGCCCACTTCGGTACTTCCGCTGCATGACAGGCCGCGGTGCCCGAGGCTCACATGCTTGACAGGTCATGGGCAACAGACTGTAGACAGTCAAAAATGGCTTTACCGACTGCATACCCGCGACTAACCAAAAAACTTCTCAGCCTGAGTACACATAATCTTAGAATAGAAAACAATACAACACAAATACGAGTCACACTCCCCTTATCAATCATCTTTTTAAAATAGGCGCCACTTTGCAGGAGCTGCTTTAACGCCGAGGAATCAGCCGGCCACGTCATCCTGGAATGTGAGGCCGAGGCTTCTCAACGTGTACAAATACTCGAAACAGTGAGGTCATGCCGCGAAGCCTGTGAAGCCCTCAGGAAGCTTCTACGCTTTTGGGCGGAGCTAGGCTGGCCATGATGGCCAGAAAACCCACGTACAACGGACCAAATGAGAATGTAAACTCTATATGTGGAAAATTTAGTCCCAATCATGTTCATCATCATCATCTGACTCTAACTTGTTCCGACAGCGAGCGAACGCGTAGGTTCGCAACCACTGTGGAACGCTGCTGCTGGAAGCCATACTGTCAACCAGCGAGATATTATAAATGTGACCTAGCACATTCCTGATTGATTTGTGACTTCGAAGGGCCCTGTACAAAATGCCACGTAATTTATCACTCTCATATGGATGGACATCTCGGCATGGGCCATTGGCTAGGGACGGTCGTGAATGTATTATTACGTCAAAAAAAGTTCTTACATTCTTTAGCTGCTCCAATGCTATACACGAAAGTGATAACCGACGATTAGGATCCGCAGTTCTCCATATCCATTGGAATAGCTCATCTGCATTTCTTTCATTTGTCAATGCACTCACCAATTTCTTGTCAATCTTTATTTTATGATTAAAAATGCTGCGTACGTCCCTCATATTTTGATACATTTTATGATCAGGATCAATATCCTCATTCGAAAAGATTATGTCAAAATATAACGTTACTTCTTCTTGACTAATATATTCATTTTTCAATCTATCACAAACATATTCAACTGCAAAATATTCAGCGAATGTTTTGTGTATGAATATCGGGATGCCATTTGCTACGCTATCTACCAGGTCAGCCTTTTCTTCTCCCTCTGCCACGACTTTTATCATATCCTTTATTTTTTTTAAACTTTCCTTTTTGAACAATCTCTGACCATATTCATTGAAAATCGTATATGCCCCTAATATTTTGTGCTTTAAAATAGAAATTTTACATTCATTTTTGTAAGCATAATTAATATCTGGAGTAAAAATATTCATTCCGTTTTTCTCTACGAATCGTCTTCTGATTTTATTTTCCAAAAATTTTTCGTAAACGGTATAGTTGTCGAAATCTAAGTACCACTTTTCAAAATTGTTTTCCTCTTTTTTTATATTTTGTACCACAAAAACAGCTGCTAGGTAAAGAATTAAAGGACTTGATTCCGAAGCAAAAGATATCAGATTGGTTGAACGGCGATCATCATCATCATTATCGCATTCCGTGCAACTGCCGAAGCAGTAGTAGCAGCTGCAGCAATCGCAGTCACTTTCATCATCACGAAATATGTCATGATAATTCTTTTTGTATTTCCATAACGGAATATGTGTGTTCTTAATTTTATAACTCAAATAAAGGGCTGCGGTTTTAATGATCCCAGAAAGTGACTTATTAGGTTCTATTATTTCCCCGTAAAATGGATCATCACTATCATAGTTATCACTACCAAATTCTGCCTTTTGTCTATCGATCACTGACGACACATGATTAAGTAATGTCTTAACATTCTCCAGTTGCGTATCGTTTAGTTCTTCTAATTTCAAATTTGCTTTCCAAAATTTGTGCAAGTATTCTTCCATTTCTGTAAAGGAATCTATTCCGTAAGATGGCACAAACTCTTTCTCTAAGATAGTTTTTACTTCGTTATGCGGCCTGCTTGTAATCCATATTCTATGCTTACGAGGATCATTACTCACAGTTTTAAGGCATTTTATAACGATATCCGTATAATGCGGGCATATCTCATCAAAGCCATCAAATAGGAATATAATTTTCCTTTCACAATAAAAATGGAGAAACAAATTCAATTCGAACTCAGTGATAGGGTCTGCTGTACAATGTTTCAGAAACACAACATTATCTTTTTCTTCAAGTATAATTTCTACTTTATTATCTTTGCCAAATTTCTCACGAAGAAGCACTTGACACATCAATTTTAAAGTTTGTAATAAGTCGACGGCAATTTTATTTTCCTTCCAATTATTAAATTCTTCGGAATACTCCAATAAGTTTATCCTTATAATCCAAACATGTGGGTTAACTTCCTTCGTTTCAAGCGATAAGTGAGTGAGAAGGGTTGACTTTCCCATTCCGGGTTTTGCTGTTACAAGTACAATATGATCTTCTCTATCGTTAAGAGTTTCGAAGGGTACCAGTAAAGGTTCATTTGTATCAGATTCCCACTTCTGAATACGTCTATTAATCCAAAAGTCTTTTATTTCATCGTAATTACTCTTGACGATGAGTTTCCCAAATGCAATCATTTGTTCATTGCATATTTCATTCAAAACGTCTCCTTTCACAAAAACTTTTGATTCATTATTGACAATGTCAGCCAAGTTAACTTCTTTGTCTTGAAAAATGACTTTGGCGGTCTCCAAAATTTTCTGTTGTGATTCTTCACTCATATCAATAAGTCCATTTTTTGTGTCGTGTACTTCCCTGCATTCCTCACCTTCACCGACTGGGAAAGATACTCTTAAATTTTGGTGTAACTTATTATTGTTCGAAATTAATATAAGCTTTTTGTTTTTGATTGCTTCTCCAATGTCTTTAAAAGTTCTCTTTTCAGGTATTTCATCGCATACCATAATTAGAACGTTATCTTCCTTGGTCTTCAACTCTATGCATAGTGTTTTACGTGCTCTATGTTGTAGGCTAGCAATAGATTCTAGATCTAACACAACATGGTCTTTATTCTTGAAATGCTGCAACACTTTAACAGTAGTTAGTACACTGTTCTCTGTAATGATGGCAGTACTCGAATCATCCTGCAAGTTCAAGGAGTTCACTGCGTCGTCAGAGAATGTGTAGTTATGTTTTATTTTATTATTATAATATATTACATTGAGTGCGCTCATCAAAGGGTTTTTTATGATTCCGTTGAACGATAGCTTGAAAAGCTCATCCTTTTCTGTGAGATACGGCGCCTCGTCTAGTGTTTCCCACCAATTCACAATTTTTTGGATATATACTGCAGTCGCTGCTTCGGTCGTAACATCAAAGGAGTTTCCAAGTGTTGTTTGGTAGTCGGCAACGTATTCCCTTAAAATACTTTCCACGCCCTTCTCGTTGGCTTGTCTACAGAACAACAGCAGCCTATTCAAGAAATGTTCCCACATCAAATTATCGTTTTCACTCCAATCTTTACCAGTTTTAGTCCAACCTTTAATAAGATTTTCCTTTTCCTCTTTGCTCAGTCGTGTGACCGTGCCGTCCGCGTCCGTTCCTATAACATCATTCAGTTCGGTGCAATCGTCAGATAGAGGCACTGTATTCAATCCAAAATCTTCGTTCGTGTATAAAATGAAGAAGCATTCAGATTCGTTAAATTTGCCTTCAAATAGCCCGTCTTTGTCATTAAATTGATTTTGAATATTCCTGTAACCTTCGAAGATTTCGACCAATGTGATTACAGGTTTTTTATGATTAATTTTATGTTTGGATTGTATGAACACTATTGTAGGTTTACGTTCTATATCTTTCCATTTTATTTTGAAACAGATATCGTCAAAGGTCGGCCATGCTGCGGCGAGATTTGTAGCTAGTAGAAAGTTCTTGACTTTGTCGTCGTGTTTCAAATTAAGATGTATTAAGCCAGCAAGTTTAATTTCGTAGTAAAATCCATTAAAGCCGCATGTTACTCTTCTTTTTTGGTAAACTGGAGGATTGTTTTCTTTTCGAGAAACTGCAGGACTCGACCTTTTTTGTTTTCGAGAAACTGAAGGATTCGTTCTATTTCTTTTTCTTGGATTAAGAGAACTCATATTCATATCAAAAATTGTTTTACTCAACCAAGTGTAGAACTGTGAGCCCAAAAGCTGGCGGCACTCAGTCACTTCAGCACTAAACTTGATTAGTGATGTTTGGCTGGAGAGCAGTACCTGTGAACCTGTGAACAAACAGAAAACATTACAAATTGCGACTGCAACGACCGCAAGACGCGAGACAGCAGAAAAGACAGTCTGTTGGCCGACGCTACCACAAGTTTAGCGAAACCACGCCCAATTGGGTTGTTGAACAAATTTTTTTTGTGGTAAATGGGCAGATCATATATAAGTTTTATTACAAAACATTTTTTTTTCACTAGAATTACAAAGTAATATCAAATTGAAAATATTTATTTGAATCCAGTACCAACAACTCGCGACAGTTACCGAACAAACCCGAGCCCGTGTGCCACGATGTTCATTTCTACTCATTGGTAACACATACAGTGTTTTGACTTCTAACCGATTCAATCTTGTTATTATGGTCAGTATATTGATGAATATATCAACCTTAAAAGTTATCGTGCTGGCTTCGTACCATTATGTACGAATACTACAAAAAGGCTCCCCAATAAATGTGATTCGCAGTGCCTAGTAATTTGTACTAAGGTTTTGAGAAATGTTCTATGTCTAACAGGATGCCAAATATAATGTGTTAATTATGTTGTTATCTTGTTCTAATTTAGTATTAGATTCGTATTAGTTTATTCATTTGATCATTAAAGACTGAGAAAAGTAAATTTGTAAGGGAACTTTCGAGCAAAGTTGATATTGTTTTACAATTACGTAACTTGAAAACATGTTTTTCTGTTTATCGAGATATTTTCATTATTTTAGCCTTAAATGACAGATATAGGCGTAAAACTAATATTTCTGTTTGAATTGTGAAAATCGGTCGAATTTTCAACATACTTGTTCATAAAGTGGCTCTAATTTCACCGCAATTAGGCACATAAACCTGTTATCAAACTGTGACTTTTTCATTGCTATTGCTCACAAGTGAGTTATAGAATTTATTTTTTTATTTTATTTGTTGAGTTGTTTTGTTCTTAAAAAAGTTTAGATACAAAAAAGATCGTGCTCAATAGTACAAATAAATTAATGTACCAATTGCTTGCTCATTTTATGCAAATTCGTATATAACTAGATAATTTCAACTTGTACGTGCTTAATAAATAAAACTTTCGCTCAAATATAACTTTTATTTTCTCTGTAATAAAGAAAAATTGAAATTTCCTATTTTGCACGTGGCTAAAACACTATCCACAAAACTAAAAAAAAGAAACTTCATTCTTTTAGTCTATGGCCGATCGCCATTGTTAAATGCGCGCGCATAGGAAAACTGATTAATTTTGCCCGCCATTGCGAAAAAAAATTCACATCTAGTTTTTACTGTAGAAAATGATTTTTTAGTATTATTTTCTTCACAAGTGTGTTGAAAAACGTCGTATGATACACGTGTGTATTGATGATTACCGTCCTTGGGTCTCAATGGTGCCTCAGCGGTAATCACCAACATTACACACTTGTACCATAATGTACTATTATAACACATTTGCTCGTAAAGGCTCTCTAATTTCACCAATTTCAATATCGTCATGTATCTCATTACGTACTTGAGCGTTATTGTAATCTAAAACGCACGGATTATCAAGATGCTCCGTCTAAAAAGAACGGTACTTTTTTAAATCTTAGCAAAGAGTTTTTATGCCAGAAAAATGGTTTATGAATAAAATTAACTTTGGGAAATAAACATTTAATTCTTTAATTTAATTAATTTTTACCGTAAATTAGAACCATTTATCTGTAAGTGTCTGTAAAAAAACACAAAAATATTAATTTACTTTACTAATAATACTGGCTGTTTTTGTGCCTTTGCCTTAAAAAAAAAGCGCTGATGCGCGCGCATGGCTAGTTTGTGAACAAGTAAAAATTATTCTGCGCGCTTTTCTTTTCGCTGTATTGTTTTTATTTGAAAATGTCGTCAAGTATTGATGAATGTATTAATTCGACACCGCCAGAAGTCTCAGAGACAGCGAAAAAGGCTACTCTAAGCCTCTTGCCCGAAAAATCGACCGATAGATACTTACAAGCGTATCAAAAGTTCATCTTATGGAAAACAAGCAAAGACGCAAATTCATTTTCAGAAAGTGTGTTATTAGCCTATTTCATGGAACTTTCTCAAAAATATAAGTCAAGCTCATTGTGGTCTATATTCAATGCTAAAAAGCACTGTGAAAACAAAACATGGTATTGATATCAAGTCATACTCCAACTTGCTGGCATCATACGTCACCGTGATTCTGACGTGATAAGATTGTTTTGCTTTGCTCCTGTATAATTATTTTTTTATGTGGGATAGTTGTGTAATTTTATGTGAATGTGTGTTGAATTGAGGATTTATTATATCTGTGGACATAATTGTTATATTTTTGTGGCAAAATTCAAGTGATATAGACACTTTTTCATAATATAAAATAATTAAATTTTCATTTTTTATCTGACATTGACATTTGACATTTATTTCTTCTTAAAAAGTTTTCTTCTTAAAAGTGATGGAAAGCGGTTGCGATGATGAGGACGGTAGCAGCCGTCATTCTAGTGATGTGACTTTGCGTGCTATGGTACATAATAATGATATTTCTGATTTGGAATGGGATGAAAATGATAGTTCGCTGAGAAATTCCTATAAAAGGCCTAGAAACGAGTCTAGTTCAGATGATAATATAGAGGACGGCGAGTTTACTACGGTGGATAAGCGAGGTAAGAAGGCTAAGATTATGACTCCACCGTCTGGACATCCGCAGTCTCCAGGAAAAACATATCCGACTGATTTTGCAGATTATGTAGAGGTATCAGTTACTGCAAAAGAGATCCTTCCAAAACAGATTGCTTTAGCTAAACTTTTGAACAACGAGAAAATTCCAGATATTTTAAAAGTGGTTTATAAAAGTCCCTTTAAAATTCTAATAAGGTTTAAAACCAATGATTCTGCGGATAGAATGTTGTCGTGTGAAACTTTTAGACAAAAAGGTTGGATTTGTAAGAAAACAAATGAAGTGAATGTTTCTTATGGTTTAGTCAAAGACGTGGACCTTGATTTGGATGATGAGAATATTAAGAATATATTAGAATGTGACTTGGAGATTTTATCTGTCAAGCGTTTAAGCAGAAGGGATGATGAAGGCCAATGGGTTAAGAGTACAAGTATTCGCATATGTTTTAAAGGTCCTGTTATACCTCCATATGTTTATACATATGGCATACGAATGAAGGTATTACCATTTAATTTTCTTGTTACTCAATGTTCAAATTGTTGGAGATTTGGGCACATTAAAGCTTTTTGCCCAATTAAAAAACATGTTTGTCCGAAATGTGGCGGTGAACATAAAATTGCGAGACAGTTCAATTTAAATGCATAAATTGTAAAGGAGATCATATGTCTATGATTAAGAGCAAGTGTCCTGCATTTTTACGTGAAAAAGAAATAAGAGATATAATGTGTAAGCATAATTGCACGTATAAATTGGCTCTAGCCAGGATGAAAGAGAGTAAAAATGCTGTTGTGAGTCCGAATTTATTCACAGTTGACGAATTAATTAAGATCGATACAACTGCAGGGAGATCTTATTCAGATGTGGTCAAAAATAATGTTTTGTTGAATGACAGTTCGAATAGCGAATAAAATAAGTATGAAGATAGAATGTCACCAATTTTGAATTCATGTAAAGTTGCAGTACATTTGAGAAAACCAAAAAGAACTATAAAGAGTAAACGTAAGAAGGTTTGTCATGAAATTCAGAAGGAGGTTACATCTGATTTTTACCCGGAAAATAAGGATGAGTTTTTGAATAAATCGGCTAGAAATGCATCTTCCAAAATGGAAAGTTTTAGTTTCAGGAAATTATTGACCAAACTGAAAGAAGTTATCTTTTCAAATGATGACATTGGGGACAAAATTACATGTATTTTGAAATATGTGTTGACGGAAGTAAAGAACTTTATTTTGAGTTTATTAAACATGGATGTTTTGATGGAGATATTAGGATGCATTAAGAATGGCTCGTAATTTTAAGCAACAAACGAAAGTAATTAATATTTTACAGTGGAATGCAAATAGTTTATGTCCTAAGATTAATGATTTTCAATTATTATTATTTCAAGAAAAAATACATATTGCAATTATAAGTGAGACGTGGCTGTCACCAGATAAGAACTTAAATATTAGCAACTATAATGTATTTAGAAAAGATAGATTGGATTCTTATGGGGGTTTGTGTGTTATTACTCATAAATCAATTAAAGCCTTACAAAGAGAGTTTGTGCATCCAAACTCTAGCATTGAGATTGTGGTAGTAGAAATATTTAATGTGCCCGGAATAATGAACATTATTTCAATTTATTGCCCTCCAACGTCAGTTACTGACCAGTCAGATTGGAATAAGATTTTTGATAGATTTGTTAAAAAAACGTTAATTGTAGGCGATTTTAATGCGCACCACATCGCCTGGTCGAATAAGACTGATCGTCGTGGAGAGATGGTATACAACTCTTACTTTGATAAAGATTATATGTGCTTGAATAATGGAGATGCTACGAGAATTAAGTTTGTTAGTGGAGTTCTACAGCAGTCATCACCTGATATATCGTTCATTTCTACCGATCTGGCGACAAAATTTTCTTGGCAAACTACTAGTGAATCTTTAGGCAGTGACCATGTTTTTATTAAAATGAAGTATGGTTATGAGTCTTCTAAAAATTTCATTAAGCGACGTAACTTCAGAGAAGCTAGTTGGAGTGAATACCGCGAAAAATCGGAGGATATGTTTGCTAATTTAGATAAGTCGTCGAATATTCAAGAATGTTATAATTTATTTGTATCCAAAATTGACCGGTTGGCAGAAGAAACAATTCCATGGATCAAAGTTTGCCAGGATCCTACAGCTAAATTTGTACCTAAACCATACTGGAATGCAGAGTTATCTATGGCTGTGGCTAAAAGACGATTGGCACTGGCAAAATTGAGGCGCAATCCTACTCCTGCCAATTATAATATTTATATGATTGAAGTAAATACGGCCCGCAAAATAATTGAGAAAGCCCGTTCCAAAGGATGGAAGGAATTCTGTACGAGTATTGATTCGGAAACTTCAGCTTCAGAGATGTGGAGAAAAATGAAATGGGTTAAAGGTGGAAAGTATTGTAATCGTTGTGTTGATTCCCAAAAATGTAAGGAGTTATTACAATCTTTAACTCCTGATTTGGTTGGTGAAGAACCTCCTTTATTTATGGAGGAATCAAGTGCTATCGAAGGGGAGATAACTTTGTTTGAATTAGAAAACTGTTTAAAACGCAAGGACACGTCACCAGGTGTAGATAATATTTCTTATTCCATGCTATATAATTTATCTGTTTCAGGTAAAAAGTTTTTGCTATATTTGTATAATTTGGTATTAGATACTGGTGTTATACCAAAACAATGGAGAAGCATTAGGGTAGTGCCGATTCCTAAACCTGGAAGGGATCCCAATAGCGCCTCTTCTTTGCGTCCTATATCTTTAATGTCCTGCCCATGCAAAATTTTCCATGGAATTATGCTAAAACGTCTTGAGTGGTTTGTTGAGAAATCAAATCTTTTGTCTCCATCTACTATTGGTTTTCGCAGATCACATTCTTGTTTGGATAATCTGACACGTTTAATAACATCTATTCAGATAGGGTACTCAAAGAATATGGCCACTATTGCATGTTTTGTTGATATTGATAGTGCATACAATAATGTAAATATCAATCGAATGATTGATTTGTTAAAAAAGATTGGGGTTGGGGGTAAAGTTTGTAAATATATCTTCAATTATTTAAGCCGAAGGTATTTACAGATTGACAGTGGTGTGGATGGTGTAGTGGTAAGACAATCTAGTGTGGGTTTAGCTCAAGGAGACCCATTATCCCCTCTACTTTTTAATATTGCTACTATGAATATTTGTAAATTAATAACCAGTTGTAAAGTTTCACAATATGCAGATGATTTTGTTCTTTATGTGTCTTCAAACAAACATAATTTAGATTCAGCAATTACTAACTTGAATATAGCTTTAGAAATACTTATTAAAAATTTAGGTAGTGTGGGATTATTTTTGTCCGAATCCAAAAGTAATGTTTGTCTATTTAGTAGATCTAGATGTTTAGCAAATATTCGAATTTGTATTAATAACAGTGAGCTTAAGGTTGTTGATAAAATTAAATATCTCGGTTTGTGGCTTGATTCATCTCTACGATGGGGAGCTCACATTAACGAGACTTGTGAGAAAGTTTATAAATATTTGAATATTCTTAAAATTTTAGCTGGAAAATCTTGGGGCGTACATCCTAAACATTTAAGAAGACTGTTTATTTCTCTTGTTAGAAGTCGAATTGACTATGCTAGTTTTTTATATGGCAATAGTGATAAGACTCACTTAAATAAACTGGATGTTTTGCAGAATCGAGCAATGCGAATTTGTGGTGGTTTTATTCGTACCACACCAATTTGTGTTATGGAAAGCGAACTTTGCTTACCACCGTTACATGTAAGAAGACATTGGTTGGCTGGTAGATATTGGTTGAGGGTAAACTCTTTTTGTAATAATGTAACTGTAGGTTTATTAGAAGAACTATCCGAATTATGTATGAATATCTATTGGCAAAAGAAGAAAAAACCGATTTTGATTGATATTTTCAATAAGTTTAAAAACAATGTTGTTCATAAATCTCCTATATTGGATATGTATAGTATGGGTACTTGGGTCTCAAATATTAACGTTAGAGATTGTATAAATTGTAATATTGATCATTTTAATGTACCAAAACGTACAACAAGTGCGATTAATTTGAGGGTGTTAATTTCGAATATGTTAGATATTAAGTACAATAATTATTATTATGTTTTTACCGATGGGTCTAAAGATGCTCATGGTGTTGGAGCAGCATTTTTTGATGTTCAGACTAATACTGGCATTAAATTTAAGTTATGTAATGATGCTTGTATAATGAGAGCTGAGTTGATGGCTATTGTTGAGGCTTTATCATACATTCAATCTCTGTCTTACAAAAACGTGGTGATATTGTCAGACTCGAAAAGTGCTCTTCAACACCTGATTCGCTGTGTGTCAGGAATTCGAGGCATGCCGATAGCTTATGAAGCGCTTAGGATTATACATATTTTGCAGATGAATTTAGTTAATATAAAAATTCAGTGGATAACTTCCCATGTAGGGATTTCTGGAAATGAAGTAGCTGACAAGCTTGCTGCAGAAGCTATTACGGACGGCATAATTATACCCAGTAATCCCTATATTACTGAGCTTATCCCTAGTGTGAAAAAGTTTTGTTTTAGTTTGTGGGAGAACCACTTTAATATTATAACTGCGGGAAAGGGTTTGTGGTATAGAACTATCCAACAGGAACTGCCTCGGATTCCTTGGTTTGATGTTGGTAATCTTTCAAGAGAACTTTTAATTTTAGCGTTTAGAGTAAGGTCTGGTCATATACCTACCAATAGCTTTTTAAATTTGATGGGTGTAAAACCATCCCCCTTTTGTAACATTTGCTTACAGAAATTGGATGATTTGTACCACATTTTGCTGGAATGTAGTGCTTTCGATGATTTAAGGTCTTTGTTGTTTGAGGCGGTTGGCGGTGATGTGTACGGTGGTGGAGTTAATGTATTGCTTAGGAGGCCTCTTTCGGAACAATGTATTAAAATTTATAAATTTGTTAGGGAAGTGTTTTTGAGACGAAGTAATTGATTTTTCCCTTTTTTTTTTTTTTTTTTTTCGGTGGCTTTTGATTGTTGGGAGCGCTGCATTTCATCGAAATGTTAGGTAGGTTTATTTTATAGGTTTTTTTTTTAATTTAATTATTTGTTGTACAATACACATAATGTAAAACCTTACGAGGCTGGCTTGGCGCATCAGCGCAAAAAGCCTCATTAAATAAATGCTTTAAAAAAAAAAAAAAAACTTGCTGGCATTTCTAAAAAGACGCTCAGTGGCCATGTGAGTAAAAAGTCGAAAGTATTTTCGGCTGACAATTTCAAGAAGTTCCTAAAAGAAGCTCCGGATTGTCGTTATTTGGCAACAAAGGTCAGTTGAAACTAAATTATTGCTATTAACTTCTTTCACTTTCGTATTTCTTTACAATATAGGTAAAGGTAGGTGCCTAGATGTTTTGTACGCTGTTTTTATCACTTTTCAGGTTGTATTAATATTCGGCATAAAAGGTGCATGTAGACGTCAAGAGTTGGCAAACAACACAACTAATGATGTCGAGAACCATGGGCGGGTTCTTCTTGTCCAGGTCAATATCACAAAAAATAAAATTCCAAGATCGTTCACAACACAGGGGCCTGTTCACGACATAGTGAAGGAATATTAAGCGCTTCGTTCAACAATAGCGATGTCTAACAGATTTTTTCAAAATTACCAAAATGGAAAATGCACTAGCCAACCCATGGGCATAAATAAATTTGGAGTGATGCCGAAACAAATTGCCACTTTCTTAAATTTGGATGATTATTGACACTAAAACGCCACGGGGGGTGGCGGTCGAAGAGTGTAGCCGAGGGCTACATAGATGACTCGATGAGAAATAAAGAAGAAATTAGCTCCCGCATTACAAGGAATATAAATTAAGTGTTGACTCTCGACCATCTACGAGCACACACGCGTACATTCCACCACCGTCGCCGCCACCGCAGCCGCCTCCGTCACCGCCACCGACTGCAGAACTCTGTGGTCTCGTTTCTCCTACTTTCTCTCAAGAGAGTGAGAGAGAGACTGGTGAAATTGTAACTAATAATAATAACTTGACAACATTAAAATGCCAACTGGCAACGTTATAATCCATTTTACAATTTTTTCTAACTGTTTTAACAAGTGATTAAAGATTTATTCGTTTAAGAAAGTCCGAGTTTTATTTATTTCCTCGCAAATATGTTATAAAACGTCGTTTGACATACGTGCGCTTTGATATTTACAGCTTCTGCTTTCTTGTAGCAATATCGCCTCGGCTGTAATTTTCAACTTACCACACTTATAACATAATGTACCTACTATTATGATAGAAAAGTGGTCACCATTCGTAAATTTTTTATTTATTTTTTTACGTTATGATTAATTGACGAATTTATCTAGTTTATGTAACTAAGAACCGATTTTCAATCCTCAGATAAACAGTTAGATAGTACTTATTAGACAGATAACGAAATATTGCATTTTTCAATCGTCAGATAGGCTCTATCTGGTCAATAACGGCCCTAACTGAGGAATAAATCTATTTGCCTCTTTGACGGCCAGGTAAACGTTTATTCAATAGATAAAACTAGATCCATTGACGTTTAGTTTGAGGTTATTTCTTCTTTTTTCCAAAGTAATATCAAAATTATGGAAATTTTTGACACTGTTGACGATTTGGCAATTGAAGAAGAGGCTATAATGTATGATTTCAACTTCATTGAAATCTAGAGCATTTGAAGGTCCTCCTCCAGTTTTACACATCTTTCTTCATTTCATGCCTTTGCACAGAGGACTTCTTTTTGGTACTTTTTGAATGCCTTCATACTTTAGTTTTAATGTCTTCCATGTGCGAATACTAGTCGATATTCCACATGAGTTAAAAGAACTCTCAATTTTCTTCCAAGCCGCAAATCAAATCAAATCAAAATGTTTATTTGCCAAAAATACAAAGTTTTGAAAGAAAGATTTTAGAGAATACAGTCACTTTTAGGCTTCTAAAAGTGACTGTATTCTGCCTGCAAGCAAGCGTGCAAATTATTTATAAAAAAATTGTAATCATTAAATTAAATTAAAAAGAATCCATAACAACATTCATGCATATCAATAAATTAAATTACAATTGTCCATATAAGTACAGAGACCAAAAAAAAAAATTAAGTAATAATATTTAAAAATAAAATGCCCAAAATTAAAAAAAAACATAATATAAATTAAAAAGTCAAAAATTAAAAATATAAATAAAAAATTAAAATGTCAAAAATTCAAAGATATCCATAAAAATATGGAAAGGAATCCATAAAAAAAAAAACAAAACTAAAATTTAAATATTTGTATAAAATACTGACACTATTATTCATTAAACCATTATTTCCATGTTCTATAAATTCAAATTAGCAGCGCGATCTCTTTTCTTTGTTTCCATTATTATCAAAATAATAACAATTCAGATACAATAAACCAAACTACAAAATCACCACACACGAGAAAATAAACGATGTTATGATAGATGGGATCCTATGTATGTGTTATTTTATACGTCAGATAATAAACGAGTGTCAAAGCATTTGCTATCCTCTTCTAACACACATTACACCGTATGCGTGTATCAGGCTCCCACAATATTACAGTGAAGTTGGCAACTAAAGTCCACAGAAAACTATTCGCTTGCTATCTGGCCATTGAAAAATGCAACCATTTTATTTGTCATTTTATCAGTCAGTTAAGTTAATTCGCTAGATAGATGTTCGTTCAGTTATTCGATGATTGAAAAATCGGCTCTAAGTGTAACAAATATATTGTCGTTTGTTACAAAAAAGTTCGTCTCATCAAAAACTATTATGTCAAAAGGTTAAAGGGTTAAAGCTATCTATCGAATATGGGGTTCAATTGTCCGAGTTTTGAATTTTGTGTGTTTTTATTATTTTACTTCTTGAACACTTTAAATTCGTCTAACTTTTGATAGAGTGAACCGATTGCGATGAAACATAAACTAAGTAATACTTCAAGTTACGCACAATTTTTATGTATAATTATACTTCGTGCCTCGTCCTCGAGATTAGTACCTGTAATTAAATGATTATTATAGGTACACATTGTAGTAACCACTACAGTGCCCGCGCAATCACTAGTTTTTAGTTTTTTTTTTTTTTTTCCTGGCATCACTGTGTCGACTTTTAAATAAAAATAACAGTTTTTAAAAGTGAAAAATTGACTAAGAGGACACATTCAACCAAGGAATAAAGAGAATCAGGAGAAAAATGTAAAAACCTGGGAGCAATCTAAAACGTGCTCGACCTCAACAAAGTAAAACAAAATAGTCTCAAAGAGTCGACGCCATATTTAGACCCACAAGGTACCTAACTCTGTTATAATGTATTACTACATATCTACAACTATTTTATCAATCCTACCCTTAAACTTGTATCCCAAACAAATAATGCACTTCGGGCAAGCCGTCCCACTGCATATTTACGAGATTATCAATCAAAACAAAATTATTTCCTTTATGCAACGAATATATTCGAGCTGATCATCGGACTGTCTCACAACACAACACTCAATAATACTCAAACAAATAATGCATTTCGGGCAAGCCATCGGGCTGCCTCACCGCATATTTTCGAGATCATCAAATATAATTTATTTCTTTTATCTAATGAATGTATTCGAGCAGATCAATCGGACTGTATCAAAACATTCAATAATATACTGGTTTCGTTCAATTCTTTGGAATTTCTACACCCACCAGATTGCATAAATCGGTTATCAACCGGAAGTAAAACAATGGTTTGTAATCATTCCAGGCGAAGTCCTAGACGACGACGTCACAAATGAAATGGAAACAATTATAGTCGAATACGAGTATGCTACAAAAATAAAAACAAACACTAGCGATCTTCCTCACAATTCCAACCTGGATAACACACAGACGTTCTCAAAATTCTCGGGGTTGACCCAACATTGAACACGGAGTATGGTGATGGGACCGAACTAATCAATAACATCCGAAATGGTTTCTGACGCCTCAACCAAAGGGGGGGGGGGGAACTGCCTGTGGTGATGAGACTGCTAGGGGCCAGTGGTCAGACAAGGAATGTGAATACATGATTTTTATTTGGAATTATTAGCATCATACAATCATGAAATAATTGTGAAATACAGTCAGTATATACAATTCAAAAGCAATATAAGGTGCATTATTAATCAAATGGGTGGAACTCAACACTCATCTCTTCAACTTAGCCTGCGGCATTGGTTGAAAACTGTTATGTTTTCATTTTCGCTTCTTACATTAGGTCGACTGAAAATCAAGTAGCTGATACTGCATTGCAGAAGTCACATTCCAACGTAGAATGGGGACTAATAGAAAATGCTTATGCATTGAGTTATAATGTACTTAAGTAGTAGTATAACTCAATATGCTTATGACCAATTATTGAAAGATAAATTTGGAACACCTGAAATTTACCCATTGGCAAGTCACTTTAACAATAAATATGAAAAATACATAACATGGCATAACAACCCAAATGCCTTCACAATTGACACATTCACAGTGTACTGGTAACCAATTTTCTCTAACGCGTTTCCACCATTCTCAATCATATTAAAAGATCTACAAAAATCATAATGGACAAAGCTAAGCAAGCAAGCCCTGGTTCCCTTAACTTAGGGAACTTCTCATAATTCAGGGATGATCATACTCAAATGTAATAAAAAAATTATAGTACCTATCTCACAGCAAGGGAAAAGCCATACCAACCTTACCCTGGCTGTCGGAGTCCAGTGAGTAGTGAAGTCTATTGCAACGAAGCATACCATCATCATCAAAAGATAAGATAGCATCTCTATCAGAAAACTCTTTTAAACAATATGACACATGTTTAATAAACTGGTATAACTGTTATAGAAAATATAATATTAAAATCTTGAAATCATATACATCAACGGTGACATAACTTTCTAATTCCAGTAAAAATATAACAAATGATTAACTGTCAAAAATTGATAAACCTACTTTAATAAACATTAGAATGTCCTCTGATGACAGACTAAAATAATGGTTAAGGGTGTGTTCAGACTGCGACCACCTGCCCAAAAATACAATGTCACCTGGGACACATCCCAAATGCTGGAAGCATTAGGAATTTGGTACCCAAATGAGATGTTGTCTCTAGGATAACTGTCAAAAATAAAATCAAAGCATAATAATACACATATAACCATCAAAATTTCAGACCTCATAAAATCTCTGATTTATGAACTAAATAATCAATCAATTCTTAAGACAAAGAACTGGAATATTTCCAGCTGAAACCTTGTAGCCTACATTAATAAAACCTCTAACCACCTTACACATAAAAGGCACAAAGAAACCATACCACATAGTGTCATAGTGTCACATAGTGTACTTTAAAGAGTAGCAGTATTTATGTACACATATATTTAGCACACAGCATTCGCCACGCTGCTATTTCTAAAGCCAGGTGTAACAATTGATCAGATACTAAAAACAGAGTAGATTTGTGAAATTTTATAACAGTTAAAAAAAAAAAAAATACTACAGTACAGTATTATTACAGTGTAATTAAATGTACTCTTTAAAATAACTTGTAAATTTACTCTTTAAAATAACTTTAATATTGATAAGCAGGCCATAAATATTCAGTTAAAAAGATAATTAAGAATTTATATAAACATTTTGGTTAAGAACCTATGTTACTTAATAGCAACTGTGATAGTTGGTACTAATAAAACTAATACTTAATGATAATAAATAGGCAAAAATATTTTGTTCATAAAAGACAATTAAGATGAGAATAGTAAAAAAAAAAAAAAATTACTGAATAAGAATCTTTGTTATTTAATGATAACTATGATTGTTAATCTGCAAACATTATAACAATGATAATAAGAAAGTAAACAAAAAAAAAAAAAAACAAAACATAATTTAGAACAAATCTTAATAAACTGATTAAGAACATATGTGTGTAATCTATGGACAACCATGAATGATGGTTAGTCTTTAAAAATATAATTAAGAATTTTAAAGAAAGTAAGCTTTTACTTCACAAATTCATCATAGTTTATGTGATAATTCCAGAACTTAACTCTCAAAGTCTACAATGTGTACCTATAATAATCATTTAATTACAGGTACTAATCTCGAGGACGAGGCACGAAGTATAATTAATGATTAAACGAACTTGCCCTAAGTGAAGTTCTATCATAATTATACGAAGTGCCTCGTCCGAAGAGATTAGTAACACCCTCCCAACCCTAAGGTATAACCATAGATATATTAAACAAGATTTCTATGGGTATAACCCAGAAGCGTTCTGGAAATATCTTTAAAAAACATAAGTAACTCTAAACTAAATGACAAGTCGACACAGTGACGCCAGGAAAAAAAAAAAAAAAAAAAAAAAACTAGTGATTGCGCGGGCACTGTAGTCGTTACTACAATGTGTACCTATAATAATCATTTAATTACAGGTACTAATCTCTTCGGACGAGGCACTTCGTATAATTATGATAGAACTTCACTTAGGGTAAGTTCGTTTAATCATTAAATGTTATCTACATTGGTTTCGTACATTTTACGTGATGCGTGCACAAATAAACAGATAAACCGACAAACACAAATTTGTAGTACCTACAACAAGGCTCAAGAAAATAGGTGGCTCGTTTAAATTTCAATGTATACGCTTTTATAATAATTATATTATTATATTTTATTAATTGGTAATGTGAAGACTATGTTGAGCATTTTTTTTTTTTTTTTTTATTTAATTTTTCTCAGTTGCTTTTTAATCATGGTCTGGCAGTTTGAGTAATTTATGCGGCCTACTCGAATGTCCTTTCTTTGGTATTGTTCGTCGAATAGTTGAGCTTCTTAAATTCTGCGTTGATCTGCACGGCTATTGACAAATGCGTGCACTGACTGGACAGGTCCACTCAATCTGGCTGGTTCTTGCCTCAAAAGACCATTTCAGACAACAATCTACATGGTCTTCACCAAGATTTTGCCTGGACTTTAAAAGAGACTGTGACCCAGAGGTCACGAGGTCAAGGTCGGCGACCTCATCTAGTTTTAAAAAATATGATCGGCATGTAAAAGTGTTTGTACAAACCAACTTACAGAAATAAAATCATTTATCATTAAAAAAAAACAGACAAACACAAAAAATCCAAAAATGCTGGAAATGGGTTCTGTTGGTTATCCTTTAACACCCTGGCTATTTTTTTGGAAATATTTACGATGTAAAAACGATTTCTCTACAGATTTATTATATGGTTATAGATAGATAATAACTAGAAGTCAAAACACTGTAACAGCTATGTGCTACAATGAGTAGAAATGAACATCGTGACGTCACACGGGCTCGGGATTGTTCGGAACTGTCGGTGTGTTTTCGGTACTGGATAAAAAAAAAACTATATCTTACTTTATAAATAAAGCGAAAAAAAACAAACTAAAAATAGTTTGGTAATAAAACTTATATGAGATCTTTCCATTTATTACAAAAAAAAAGATTGTTGACAACCTAATGGTTTACTATAGTTAATATGTATTTTATTTAGCAAATAAACAAATACATGCATATTCCTTAATGAATTGAATAATGGTACAGTTCTAATAACAGTCATAAATATTAAAAAGTTCATGTATCAGTGAACATTTTTTCTCTCATACGAAGAGAGTCACAGAGACGAGGCCTGTGTCCCAGCAGTGGGAACTTTAAAAGGCTAATTATGATGATGATGACTGCAGGTGCAGCTATCGGCCGTTATCCGTTACTTCGACCTCCGCCGAAGTCGGAACCGGAGGTATAATATTATATCAACCGGAAGTTGCGACCACAGTCGGAGTCAAATCTGTATAGCACCTCATTCGCATCGGGTTTTTAATGGACTGACAATCCCCCATTTTGCCAAATTATACTTGCAGCGGCCTACTCGGCTGCGCAACCGATTCAATACCTTACACACAGTGGAAAATCCATCGAAATTAATTTACACCCGTACGAAGCCTTGGCGGATCGCTAGTTAAAGTTATTTTGCACTTTGTAGTGTTTTTTCTTTTTACCCAATCGCCGAAGGGGGATAGGAATATGTTTATAAGCCTAACCACAGATAATATATTACTAACATAGCCTAACACAAACAAGAAGCTTATCTACCGCGCGAATGGGTGCGGCCGAGAATACTATACCTAATATGTATCTATTCAAAACATATTGTACATACCTTTTAAATACGAGATTTGGGTGCACTAAACAAAACGCAAGTCGCAGTATTGTGACCGGTAGGAACCTACTGCAGTCGGTTTAGCACAGAAACTGCACGACGCTATATCGAAAGACTGAAGCTATATTTAGAAATATGACACACCGCTAGCAGTGTGCAGAGCACAGAACATGTTCAGAGTATAAATTACCACTCGATTCCTTATCGACGCTGGGTTGCCAGCCTGAATTTTTTTTATCTATTACATTTCGGGGAGTGTGCGGTTAGTTTTTTTGATATTTTTTTTTGTTTTTAGGGCTCCGTACCCAAAGGGTCCAAATGGAGCCCTAAACGGGGCTCCGTCTGTTTGTCATAAAATTTTGGTCCGAAGATTTTTTTAACTGCCCATTGACCTAGAACTTGAAATTTGGTGATAATGTGTATATTTTATATATTACGTATATTTTACTAACAAATACCAATTTATTCTACACTAACAGTTGCCCGCGATTTCGTCCGCTTGGAATTCGGGTTATCACGCACTGTTTATTTATTCTATCTATCTATCTATATACATAAAAACGAAAGGTCACTAAGAAAGGATTTTTGGAAATTCTACCCCTAAGGGGGTAAAAGGTGAAAATTTGTTGGGCTTGTATATTTAAAACTTGGCATAAATACTAACCTAAGTATCTAAATATTACAGGTTTTCATTAATTGTTTATCAAAACTACTCCTAAAAGACGATTTAGGGGTGTAAAGATTTTTGAAGAATTTAACTGTACAGGTCTTCTTTTTATGAAGTAGGGATCACTAAGAAAGGATTTTTGGAAATTCAGCCTTTAAGGGGGTGAAACTAAAAAGTCATCTGTAGGATAAAATACGGATCACGCGAAGTCGCGGGCGAAGTGCTAGTGGTTAATAAATACAAATATTTTTTCGCCCATCACAGACAGATAAGTTTACGTTAGTACCTAAAATATACTTTGAAAAAGAAGTTACATAGTAGAGTAAGATACTTACTTTAAAAAGTTACACGTTGATTGTTTTTCCCTCTGGGGCATTAGATATAAATTAAAACTAAAGTCAACGTAAAAATAATAAAAAAGAACACATTCTTTATTACCCGGCCCAATAAGTGATGGGCATTTTTCAGAAAGCCCGGTCAATTTAATTATTTCAATAGTTTGTATCATATTGCCTACTCATATTGGGCATTTTTCAAATTGCCCGGGCATTATGAATAATGTCGTATTAATCACTTGGTCCTTAACATATACACTTCATCTCCAACCAGTTCTACTATTTTTTTCATTCACTGCAGTGGCTTGATTGTTTTTGGAACCAAAACAGCGCATTCACACAACCAAGAACTTTCTTGATCCGTTATACTTGACAGGTCTACGAATGCTGACTTTACAAGTTCATCGCCGGAGGAAAGTGTATCGGGAAGAGTCACCTAATTAAGGCGATATATACACCCCAATGCTAACGCAGTACTGGCCGTGCGCCCGCTCGATGCCAAAATATCAAAATTGAACCTCCTTTTGAACAGTTTTGTTTGCAAAATATTATTTGATTTACATATGCTATGTTAGTTATGAGAGGGTAGGCGACCAGCCGAAAGTGAACAGTGCAGTGATAACGCTCCTCAACCATAAATAGTTTTAAAATAGTTCTAACAACGTTTCGGCTAAGTGTTGGTGATTCAGTTGTGTTTGGACATACATACTATCTGTGAGTGGAACAATTTACAAATAAACATTAGAAATAAGACTAATTTATAGAATAATATGAGAGCTTTTTGTTAACATACCCAACCACACCCGAAATACAGTACCCTTGAAGCGAACGCGTAAGCGACGCTGTCTGCCGCGCACTTACGATCTTTTGGTCGCGAACTCCGAGACATACTCTCGGTGTGGGCATTTATTAGTGTGCATTTTTAATAAGCGAAATATATTTTTTGATCGTGGATCTTGGCACTTTTTATAGAGGACATTGTGTAAATTGTATCCACTATTAGAACTTTGTTTTGGACCTTGGTTATTTCACAAAATGGAAGAATTAAAACAAATGTTGATAGGAATGCAACAAGATATGAAACAACAAAAACAAGACATGTTAGAAATGAAAGAAGACATAAAAAGCACAATAATCAACAACATTAATGACAAAGTTAATAGTCTGGAATTGAAAAATGAACTTTTAGAGAAAAAGATGGAGGAACAAAACACAAAAATAAACAACTTAGAAAGGCATATAAGACGCAAAAACCTAATCATGTTCGGAGTAGAAGAGTGTGAAAAATCGTATTGCGAACTGGAGGAAATAATAATCAATATAGTAAACACTTACTTCAAACTGCCATGTGACAGAAATAACATTGAAGCCGTCAGAAGAATGGGGAAGAAAGGTGAAAAAATAAGACCGGTTGTAATATCATTCAACACGTTGGGTTATAAAATAAATATTCAAAAAAACAAGTCTTGTCTACAAAATACTCCGTATTACATAAAGGATGACTACCCAATCGATGTCCTAAATAAGCGCAAAGAACTACAAGTTGAACTGCAGAATGAAAAAGAGGCAGGCAACACGGCTTTCATAAAATATGACAAACTTATAGTGTTAAGCAACAACAAGCGCAGCCCTCGTAATCAGTCACATAAGAGGAACCTGTCTGAATCCCCGGAGTCATCGCATCCTAGCGGACAAAAAGCTCAAACTGAGAATAAACAGCCACAGAAGAAAAACAAAGTAACTAACATGAAAGACTACATATTACAGAAACCTAAACTCACATTCAATCAGACAGAATCCTCTCAAAGCCAAGCGAAAACAACACAGCACAACCTAACATAGCAACCAAAATCGGACCCTCTTCTCCCTCCTCATCTCCCAGTACGTTCGGTCAGCGTGGGAGAGGTCGACCCTTCAAAGGTAATCAAGAAAAATAAAGTCAATTGTAATATTTGTAGTTTAAAAACAAAATATAACATGAAAAAATCATCAGACACAAGATCTCCCAGTACGGCTGGTCCCCGCGGGAGTGATCGACTGAAACCCTCCTTGCATTATAATGAAAATAGCACCACATCATATCTTAATATATGCACACTTAACGTCAGATCCATAGCAAGCGATACGAGACAGGACGAACTGCTACATGCCTTGAAGGATATCCATTGGGATATTTTAGGTATATCGGAGACAAGAAAAAAAGACTGTGAAATCCTGGAAAAAGACAATCTCATATTTATGTACTCAGGAAACAAGAGCGGCTTCAGTGGCGTTGGCTTTTTGTTGAAAGAATACATGAAAATACATATAATGGATTTAAAAACAATCTCGGACAGAGTAGCTCGACTCGACATAAACGTAAACAATACCCAAATTAACATTATCCAAGTCTACAGCCCAACAGAAAAATCAAAAGACGAAGACATACAACTGTTCTACGAAAATTTAAATATGGCTTTGTACAATACAGGCCCAAATACAATAATAATGGGAGACTTTAATGCCAAAATTGGCACCGCTAAAATTGAGGACAGAGACATAATGGGCCCTTTTTGCTACATTGGCAAAAGAAGCAAAAGAGGAAAATTATTAACAGAGTTTTGCATAGAACACCGGCTTCATATTATGAATACTTATTTTAAGAAGAAACAAAAACAAAAATGGACTTGGTGTTCCCCTGACGGTAAAACATACAATGAAATTGATTACTTCCTTACAAATAATAAAAACAGAGTTAGAGATGTTAATATTATAAGCACATCGCACCCTACTGACCACAGAATGATACGAGCAAAATACTCAATAGGGATGCAAATAAAATCAAGAAGATCTTTTAAAGGAAGTGTCGCCCTGACACCACTGGAAAAAGAAACATTCAAAAACAAATTTATTGAGGCTTCTGCATCTATAATTAATTCTGAAGATGTACAAGAATCATACTCTTCAATTATTAAAACTATTAAAAATATAACTTCATCATCAACCCATCATTCTAAAAAACCATCACCCAAAGTAAATATTTCACGAGATATTGCTGAACTCATAGAACGAAGAACTCTCCTAAAAGAAAAGAAAAATAAAACTAAAACCGAAAAATTTGAACTCACCAAACTATACAAAACTATTAAGAGAAAAATAAAGAGAAAGAAACACACAGATAGACTAAAAATAATTGAGGAGGAGCTAACCTTGAATAATTCTGTGAAGAGAGGACAACAACGGTTGAACGATGTAAGAAAATAGATTCCCTCTTTAAAATTGAAGGACGGCAGATGTACTTCCAATAGAAAAGAGCTGGTTGAGGCTGCAACGGAGTTTTACGAAGAATTGTACCAACGCAGAGACGAATTTAACAATGATTTAACTATAATTAGACCGGAAGATGTAAATGCAGATGTACCAATATTTATGGAAAGTGAAATAAGCCACGCTATTTCGTCTCTAAAGTCCTTAAAGAGCCCGGGAGAAGATGGGGTTACCAACGACATATTGAAGACTCTGATCGAACCACTGTCTCCTATTATTACGAAATTATTCAATAATATATTGGATTATGAAAGCATACCCACGGAATGGGAGACTTCAATCATTACATTACTGTACAAGAAGGGAAATCCGGAGGATATGGGTAACTATAGGCCTATAAGCTTATTACAGACTACGTACAAATTATTTACGCAAGTGTTGCTTAGACGAATCATGCCTACTCTAGAATTAAATCAACCTAAAGAACAAGCCGGTTTCCGCCCAAGATACTCTACAGTTGACCATATATTCACGGTGACACAAGTCATCGAAAGGTACGAAGAATTCGGCAAGAGGCTCTACATTGCTTTCGTTGACTATTCGAAGGCTTTCGACTCTATTGGACACTTAGCTCTGTGGAGGGCCCTGGGTCAGCAAGGAGTCCCATACAAGTATTTAAATATACTAAGGGAAATCTACAAGAGAGGTAAAGCCAAAGTGAAACTAGAAAGGCAAGGAAGACCTTTTGAGGTACAACGTGGAGTCAGGCAAGGCGACCCGATATCACCGAATCTATTTACCGCTCTCCTGGAAACCATTTTCCGAAACTTAGAATGGGACTGTATAGGCATCAACATAAATGGAGAAATGTTAAACCACTTACGCTTCGCAGATGATATCGTACTGATCTGCGATAACCACAGACACTTGAAATACATGCTGCAAACCTTAGATACAGAGAGTAGAAAATGTGGACTGACAATGAATTTGGAGAAAACTCGTATAATGACCAACGCAGTAAACATACCAGTACAAATATCATCTAAGGAAATAGAGTACGTGGAAGAGTATGTTTACTTAGGACAGAACATCAAATTTAAAGATCAAACTGCGGGCGAAGTAGAGCGTAGAATCAAACTCGCTTGGAAAAGATATTGGTCATTAAAACAAATCTTTAAATCTAAACTCCCAATGACAATAAAGAAAAAAGCATTCGAAACTGTTGTGTCTCCTACACTGCTTTACGGATGCCAGAGCTGGGCACTAACAAAGGAAACATTGAACAAACTTCGAGTTTTCCAGCGGGCCGTCGAAAGAAGTATGCTAGGATTAAAACTGAGAGACAGAGTTAGAAACAGTGAAATCAGAATGAATACTAAGCTAATAGACGTGGCAGACTTAGCCTGTCGGCTTAAATGGCGATGGGCAGGTCACGCGGCACGCGCAGGCGACGGGCGCTGGAGCGAGCGTGTGCTGCACTGGTGGCCGCGCTGCGAGGCGCGCCGCCGCGGCCGCCCGCGCCGCCGCTGGAGCGACGACGTGGTGAGAGTCGCGGGACACATTTGGACCAGGCTAGCAAGAGATAGGAGAGTATGGAAATGCATGGAGGAGGCCTATGCCCAATCTTGGGTATCCAAAAATTAAAATTAATATCTGTTCTAGTCCATATTTTTATTATTGTTTATTATTCTTAATCCAATTTGCCAAGTGTTTTTGTTTTTAATTGCAATTTTCTAATTTATTTTAATTGAATTATCGATCAATTTTATTTTATTCATTGAAATTTTATTAAACATTTTTGTTAATTGAAATTTTATTGACCATTTTTTTTTTTTTTTTTTTTTTTTTTTTTTTTTTTTTTTTTTTTTTAATTGAAATTTTATTAAACATTTTTATTAATTGATTACATTTTTGTCAGTCATAAATTGAAACCATATTAAAATTGTTTGACATAATTGTTTAAATTGAATGTGACATTTTTATTGAAATTTATATTGTAATGTAGCTATAATAGTAAATTATTTATTCATAGTGTTATAATCAAACTTATTTCGATACATTGAATTTTGCCTAATGTTTTATATTTATTGATTGATTACTGTATGGATCATAACTGTAGTATATATTGAAATTATCTAACTGATTTAAATTATTAGAAATTTTGATGAACTAGACTAATTGAAATGCATATTGATGATGTTATTATGAATTGTATTTATTGTTAGTTAATTACAATTTTATTTGGCATAATTGTTATAGTGAGGTAATATGTGTGATTTCTTTCCGCATGAAATGGATTAGATGTTAGCGATTGTAATGGTTGTAATATTTTATGTTTTTTGGAAATAAATGGCTTATTATTATTATTATTATATTATTATTATGTTAGTTATGAAGAAATACCAGCCATCAATTTTCCTGTGTAAAAATATTTTTAAACATCCAAGTCGTTTTGGAGGGGTTTCCAAAAGTTGCAAAAGTTATCGTGTTGTTAATTATTTTTTTAAAGCAAAACTATTAGTTACACGTAAAAACTTTGTGTTCAAAATTATGTACATGAATCAGTAATAAATCTATATTTTTTTCAAACCTTTTAACCTAGCCGTTACTAAGGAGTATGCTTTAGAAAGTTGCCATTTTACGGCACTAAAGCGTATGTAGGCCATTAACAAAACATCGAAAAATTTATGAGCGTGTAAATGCTGAGCTCGCATTATAGTTGTTAATCGCATGTTTTCTATTCAAGGCCATAAGAATGCTTTAGTGAAGCCTTGATCTCATCAGCTCTAGCTCTCCGACTTATGACAGGAAGGGTTTGCCTGAAATCTAGAGATAAAAGTAATGTGACCTTGCCCATTGACCTCTCATCTTGGCTATTATACCGTAGTGTCCTGTCCACGGCCTCGACGGCTTTCTTGTTTGCCATTGTGCATTCATCACAAACGATAATACAACACTCCTGAAACACCTTGCATTATCACAATTTCGTGTTACCGAAATGAGTGGATGTTCGAAGTTGAAAATTTACTTGTGTTGGAAAGCAGGTGCAGCACATTGTGCGAAACCAGTGGAGGGAAAGGATATACCAAAAACCCGAAGATGATGCGAGTACACGCCTAAATATCCCTAACCATTGATACAGCATTTTATGTAACGACGATTTCGAGAGATTTGTGCCCTGGGTTATTAGGGTCCACCTATGTGCTACCAATAGAGAGAATAGCCTTTACCGAGAGATGGAGTGAAGGCCCTCTTTTATCGATAGCATGAGTGAGAGATACCGGCGCAAATAAACTCTATTTCTTTCTTTAAGTGTCATTCCTTAAGGCGATTTACGAAAATCCAGAAAATTTAATACCATTCGACGTTTTTCACACGAGGAGCTCGTGGCTAAATAATAACAGCCGCACGGGTCGATCATCAAGGTTAAGCAACGCTTGACGAGGTCGGTCCGTGGATGGGTGACCATTCCAACATACCGAGTTACCTTTGTGCCTCGGCAAGCACGTTAAGCCGTTGGTCCCGGCTGTTATTTGAAGATCTTTGACAGTCGTTACGGGTAGTCAGAAGCTTGAGATCTGACACCAGTCTTGCCAAGGGGGTTGGGAGGTCAGATAGGCAGTCGCTCCATGTAAAACACTGGCACTTAGCTGAATCCGGTAAGACTGGAAGCCGACCCCAATATAGTTGGGAAAAGGCTAGGCAGATGATTCGACGTTTTTTACGCGTCTAGAGCCTCAAGAACAGAAAGAGATGAGGAGGTTAATAACCGACAATCGTTTAGGCACAGTCCCCATAATTATTTCTTACAGAACCTCATCTGAGTTGCGGAGCCGTGATAAATTATACTTAGAAGCTAGGTAGGTACCTATATGCCGATTTACGCATAATGCGTAAATTACATGACTTTGCAAGGTTACAAATGCGTAAGTGACGCCACCTGTGTGTGCCGTGCCGAATACCGATTCAAAACCGAATGGATTCCGCCCATCCCTAATAAATAATATTATATTTATTAGTCAAACTCATTAGCTACCTATAATACTAGATAAGATAATTCATGTGTGGAACAACACTGATATTTCTGCACTCAGTGGCCTTGTGTAGATACTAACCGATTATGAGTTAGTTGAGTATTAAAATATATCTGTTTAATCCATAGTTAGTCAGCAACAGTAGCTATGTGGAAGGTGTGTGTGATATTTTTGTGCTTAACATTTGTTTTGGCTGAAGACGAATGGCGGGAAGTAAAAACGCCGCAAGGGCCGGTGCGTGGCCGCAAGCACCCCGACGGTGAAGTATACGCGTTTTACAACATACCCTACGCTACACCGCCTTTGGGAGAAATTAAATTCAAGGTTTGAATTTTTGAATTTTACTAGACTACAAATAATTATTGAGATAGCGAATTGTTTTGATTAGATATTATATTCCGTATAATATTATACTCATTTTATTTATAGACTGTGGGGTAACATACCTAAAGGGCCGAGCCGCCCCTGTGTGCGAAGTGTGCAATATATCAACACAGGCGCCAGAGCAACTAATCAAAATCGGACAACGCGTTTGGTCTCTAGAACGCCACATAGGAACAAACATACATGCATACATCTTTTTAGTTCGCTTCTTAAGAATTCGGTATTTTGATTTTTTGAACTAACTTTTTTTATTTGTAAGTTTATGTTAATTTTTTTTTTTCGAATTAATTTAAACAAATAAGTTTAGTATATTTTTACAATCTCCTCTACCCACCACCTCTTTCACCACTCTCCTCTCCTCTATCCCTCTTTATTTCGATACCCCACGCGATAGGGCAGGAACAAAAATTTGGGCCCACACAATATGACGCCCAAAAGCCGCCATTTTTCTATTTACCAATTTTACGAGTAATGTAGCCAGTGACACTCGCAAGGTTAAAACCAATCAATTGCCATAAGAATCATCAAAATTGGCCAACGCGTTTGGTCTCTAGAACGCCACATAGGAACAAACATACATACATAGACTGATAAACACATTACTTTACTTCGGCAGTCGGGTAAAAAAGGGGCGCTTTATAGGTTTCGCACACAGGCGCTGCCAGGGGTCGGCTCGGCCCTGTTAATACCTAACTAGGTATAGTACCTGGACGACCGAGCTCTGCTCGGGTGAAAATAGAGAAAACGGCGTTTTCTAAAAATGAAACCTAGCTAAATCGATTTATCGCCCCTGAAATCCCCTAGAAAAAAGATTCCGATTATATATATATCTAAATACAAGAATTGCTCTTTTGAAGGTATGGGTCATATTTTTATGGTTACAATGACAACTTTTGAAATTACACGGGTGTCTAACAGTCGAAATCTTATCAACAAATATAATTGAAAAAGTTCTTTTTCCAGGCACCTCTTCCGCCACCGACATGGTCAGATCCTTATGAAGCCGTCAACGAGCATGTCATATGTCCACAGTTTAAGATCGAAATGGGTGACTTTATGCCTAAGCATCTGGTGCAGCATGAAGAGTGCCTCATCGCCAACGTGTATGTGCCCGACACCGATAAGAAGGACCTCTCGGTCCTGGTATACGTTCACGGAGGAGGTTTCATTATTGGTTACGGTGAAATGATGAGAGCACTGCACTTGATGGAGAAAAAAGACTTGATCGTCGTCACGTTCAATTACCGACTCAGCATCCACGGGTTCCTCTGCCTCGGCACCGAGTACATACCAGGCAATGCTGGCATGAAAGACCAAGTAGCACTGCTCCGCTGGGTACAAGAGAACATCGCTGGCTATGGCGGTAACCCCGATGATGTCACTCTTGCAGGTGGCAGCGCAGGCTCTGCATCAGTCGACCTTATAATGCTATCCAAGTCAGCAGAGGGTTTGTTCCACCGAGTCATACCTGAAAGCGGTGGAAACCTTGCCGCGTTCGCAGTGCAGAGGGATCCTCTAGAGATCGCCAAATCTCATGCCAGAAAACTGAACTTTACAAATGTGGACGATATTTACGCATTAGAAAAGTTCTACAAGACAGCTCCAATGGGACTATTGACTGCTGATCCATTTTTCGATAGAACTGATTCCACCTTCTTGTTTTCACCTTGCGTGGAACGTGATACAGGAGATGGAGCATTCCTGACAGAATCTCCTCTGAGCATACTAAAGAAAGGCAATTACAGAAAGTTACCCGTTTTGTATGGCTTCGCAAATATGGAAGGCCAGATGCGTCTTGATCATTTTGAAGTTTGGAAGCCCAGGATGAATAAAAAGTTTTCTGATTTCTTGCCAGCAGACTTAAAGTTTGATTCTGATGCAGAAAGGCAAGAAGTAGCCAAGAAGGTTAAGGAATTTTATTTTGGTGACGAGCTTGTTGGCAACGGCAATATTTTGAGATACGTCGATTTCTTTTCGGATGTCCTATTTACGTATCCTATGCTTCTAGCTGCAAAGTTGCACGCGGAGGCTGGAAATGATCAAGTATACTTGTATGAATTCTCGTTTGTTGATGATTCCTCACCAGAGGTACCACACACTAAGACTAGAGGTGCCAATCACTGCGCTCAAACGACGGCAGTGATGGATGGTAACTTTGTGGAAAGAGATGAGAGCAACATGTCACAGAAGAGTAAAAATATTAAGAAGACTGTCCGAGAACTTTGGCACAACTTCATTAAAACTGGGTAAGTGTATGATTTTGAAGCTGGAGAACTTTATGTAAAGGAGAAAATGTAGATTAACTTGAGATCTTCAAGACTGTTTTTCCTTTTTTCCCATTATATTTGGGTTCAAGTAATAGTATACACTCTAGGCTCTGTGTAAATAGTATACACTCTAGTTATGACTACTGTGCTATATGTTTTTCTGAGTAAAATATTGGTCATTACAGGAAGCCAGTACCTGAAGGGTCATCGCTACCTGCGTGGCCAGCCGTAGGTGCTGACAGGTCCCCACACATGTCCATCGACCAGAAGCTGGAATTGCGAGGGGTGCTTTTGGAAAAACGCACTCGCTTCTGGGACGGCATCTACCAGAAATACTACTGGGATGCCGTACCACCACCAGCACCGTCACCAAAACGAGTTGAACTGTAAAACAAGCTGTTATTTAGGTGTAACTTGCAAAACGGGCAGATTTCCTTATTAAACTATGTGTCATCGTTCTCTTTTGTCTTATGAACAAATAAAACTTAATTTTTATTTCTTGAACATAATTGATCTAGTAGTAAACACGTTTCGATCGACAATCTATTGAACAAGTATAAGTATGACACGATATCTTGGGAACACCCCAATTCAAACAGTAAAACGTCTGCAACTTTAACCGATTTTCATCAAACATAGCTAAGAACACTGTCGATAAACCTTTCAAACAAAAGAAAACGAAATCAAAATCGGTTTATTCGTTTAGGAGACACAAATGCACAGGAACACACGTCAAACTTATGACACCCCTCTTTTCTAAGGTTTAAAAGATGCTTCTGCCGGCGTCTTCGCCCACGTGACAATTCTGAAATCATCTCAAGGTAACATGCTTCCGAGATAAAAAGTAGATATCCTATGTTCTAATCCAGGACAGTCTCCGAGTGCCAAGTTTCATCCAAATCCGTTCAGCCGTTAAGCCAAGATGTGACAAGGTTACAAACATATAGAATGGAATAGAATAGAATATTTATTTGCTAGAAACATGGTGTTTACAGAGGTGTTCATTTCACAACATTGCATAGTCTCACCGTTTTAACGGCATGCAAAATCAAATTCCAATTTAATGAAATACAGGGTACAGTCAAAAGGTTATGTGACTTAAATGTAGGCCTAAGTTACTCGCATTTATTATAATTTCTCCATGAGGGATGTAGATTAGATCATGATATGCCGTATGAATGTCACAGTCATAGCTAAAAATCATAAATGGGTAAGGCCGCCAAAATTGTCAAATATATCACAAAAGTAACACAACAGATTTTGTGTTACCGTTACACAAATGTAACCCAAAAGTAACACATATTTTGGGTAAAGATGGTTTCATAATGGTTAAATAAATAAGCTAAAAAAATACAAGATAAAAAAATATTTGTACGGACTACAGTGCTATTGGAGTAATAAAATACGATTTTTAAAAGATGTACTTGAGTACCTTTAATAATAAAATTGAAAAAAAAACAAATGTATGAGTTAAAAAATATTTTTTTTCATTATTCGTATTTTTATCTTTTCACGATATCTTCTCTGTCGTTTTGCGGCAGTTAACGGCAATGTCTATAAAAAAATGGACAATTACTATATGCACATAAATAGATTACCTATATTTGAATAGAAGAAAACATTAGTAAAACATACGAAATTAGCTTGGTGCTAAAGAATTAGCCTTTCGTACATGTTTAAGAGGAAATGCGGTCGCAGACATCCGACTGAATTTCCTGAGTAAAAAACATAATTCGAGGTTTGGCCCTCGCCTATTTCCTCCTCCAATATTGGACAAATTTAAAAGGTATTCCATAAACTGAATTAGAAAGATATAACTGTGCTTCTATGTTTTCCTTTTTGATGATACATTATCTTCAGAAGCACTAGAACCCTCAAAAATGCGACTGCATTTCGTCTTAACTTGCACTTGGCTGGTTTTCACTATAAAAAGTAGGTATGTAAGTATTGCGTTTGTCATACCTACAAAATCACACTCGGATACATTACTTTCAAAAAATCAGTTCAAATACCACTATGCATGCGGCTTTATAGATCTACTGTGTTACGTAACACATACTTTTGTGTTACAGTAACACAAATGCAACACAAAAGTGACACAAATGTAACACAATCGTAATACAAATGCAACACAAAAGCTAAATTTTTACAACAATTTTTGGTTATATTTCGGTTATTTATTACAATTAGCCACTAATGGACGATTTAAAGTATACTTTTGACCTCATCTCCAACAAATATAATACAACAACATTAAAATATCTGTTACTTACCTCAGAAATCACATTAAATCTATTTTTCTTTCCACACAAACAATAACGTGACGCGCACTTTAGGCTCCTTCACTGTCGAATTAATAATTATGGCTATATTTTTTTTCTTGAATTTTTCGATAACTGTGTTGCCATATTAATACTGCGTTTTGCACTTTGGCTCTTTAAATAGTACCTTTGGGGTTAAAATTCATCACACAAATAAATCGTAACACAAAAGCAAAAGCTATTGTTTTATTTTAAACTACCGATAAAACTAGTCAGTTTCAGGATTTTCGCCACAATATTATTATTATAGCAGGGGATTATTATCTAATTCTTCGACGGTAAACATATAATTTAGATATACTCTACAATTTATGGAATATTTTAACCATAAGATACTTAAAAATAAAACGACAAAAAAGTCACACAAAAAATTTTGGCGGCCTTACCCAAATATAAATATTGCATAATATAGGCAGATTATTATATTTCCGAAGAGCTAAAGAATAGCACCTGCCGTTTCGTTAATTAATTACTTTTACTAGTAAAATAATACATAATTGTACTAAATAATCAAATTTCACGGCTTTTTAGTTTGCAAAAACAATTATAAACGTCTAGGTATTGGCTACCGTTGCTGCTTCATTACTCTACCAACTACCTTTCCCCGGCAATTCGCATGTAATTAAATACGGGTTTTAGGGATCTCTCAGTACCTACGGAGTTTGTGAAGGGTTTACCCGTACATTTTTATAAGTAGGGTTTTCTTGAAAAGATTTCAATGGGTCAACCGTGCAATCGGTTACCAGAATGCACACCAAAATGTAACAGCCGTAACACACGCTCGGATTTGGCACGAGCGGACCACGGATATGGTCTGTTCCGTACCAAATCCGGACGTGTGTACGGTTGTCGGTTGCTTGGGCCGTACCAACTACGAACAGCGTTGAAAAGATCCCCGATTTATGGGAGATCTACAGATTTTGGTTATTGTTTTCCGATATTTATTACATTCAAGTAATGGTCATAAATAAAAATGGAAAATAATTTTGTAAATTCGACAACACTAGGATTTGGTAGGCGGAGTTGGTCTACCGAACCAGGTCCGGTCGTGTGCAAGCGTGACCGGATTTTTGTGGAGAGAGTCCGCCCGTACTATATCCGAGCATGTGTTACGGCTAGAAAGCTAACCCGGCTAACCCAATAAAAAAGTTATGAAGTGAACTAAAAAGATGAAAACAAGAAGGAAATTATGCACATCATCGCGAGCTGACCAAAACCATAGGTATCCTCCGACCGCACAGCATAATTTTCTTCTTGTATACAGAATGGGCAAAAAATCGTGGAATAAACGAAACAGGGCGATAGTTGGCGTTTTAAGGAGTAAAAAAAATACATTAAAAGAAATAAAAAACCGGCCAAGTGCGAGTCGGACTCGCGCACGAAGGGTTCCGTACAATTATCGCAAAAAACGGCAAAAAAAAACACGTTTGTTGTACGGGAGCCCCACTTAAATATTAATTTTATTCTGTTTTTACTATTTGTTGTTATAGCGGCAAAAGAAAAACATCATCTGTGAAAATTTCAACAGCCTAGCTATCGCGGTTCATGAGATACAGCCTGGTGACAGACGGGCAGACAGACAGACGGACCGCGGAGTCTTAGTAATAGGGTCCCGTTTTTACCCTTTGGGTACGGAACCCTAAAAAGAAAAATGTTTTGTTTGTTCCACGGACCACGCGAAAGCACGATAGGGCCAAATATCGCCCCGTTTCGTTTGTTCCACGATTTTTGGCCTACCTTGTATACGTGTTTTTAGTTAACTTCTTAAGCAGTCGAGTTTTTTAAACTAACTTTATTTATTTATAACTTTTAGTTAACATTTTTTTTTCAAATTTCTTTTGAACACATTAGTGTTACATATTTTTCTAATAAAAAAAACCATTCATTTTGATATCCCACACGATGGGTGTGGAAGACAAAAAAAAATAAAAATTTCGGAACACCCCTCGTGTGCCGAATTTTTGAACTTTTTCCCTCTAGAGTCTAGAGGGATGAAGTTTAGGCAAGAAGTCTTAAGACAACTGCTAATATTTACCAAAAGCACGCGTAAAACTGCGAAGCCATTATAAAACATAATTTTTAATTCAAAAATCTAGATATAAATCTCAGTAACAAATTTTAGCATTACATTAAATAAGATTTAACACAGGACTTTTGCGTCATGGCCACTCACTGATACGATCAACAATTAATTATAAGCGTAATTACGCTTCTAATGTAGTAGCATGAAATGCAATTATTAAAACTTCGGCAGGTTATGATATAGTTTGTAATAGTAATTTGAAGCAAATAAAAGTAATAAAAAAATCCGACACTTTTTTTTATTTTTTTATTTGTAATGGTTTTGCTCTTGACTCTAGTCTAAGTCATAGGTGCCAGAGACAGTCTACGATGGAGTGAGCTTACCCAAAAGAAGCCTGTTCACTCTAACTTTGAAGAGATTTGGGTTGAATGCGTTCGGAAACACAGACGCAGGTAGTGAGTTCCATTCAATCGCTGTGCGCATTATAAAGGATGTTTGGAAGCGCTTGGTTCGAATTGGTGGAATGGCAACAAGGTAAGGTAGGTATGCTACCTACATAATTTATCAATTATTAAGCACGTTTTGATCGACATTCTATTGAACACGACCGTAGTTATGAAACGACTGCTTGAATTTAGAGTTTCTGCTAAATGTTGGAAACAGAGTACATTTTAATATACTGAAAGTTGGAAATAAACTAAAAGGACGGCTTCCGACACAGTCTTGACTCCTACTTATTGTTGTTCTCCATTGAACAAAATCGTCATAGGCGTTTTCGTATCTGTGTTTTGATTTTTCCGGTAGTAGATTTATTAATAACTAGCTGTGCCCACGGCTTCGCTCCCGTCATCTGTCTGCCAACCCTACCCTACCTATCTACCATTTTGGTTTCTATAGTCATCATTCTTTTGCGGAGAATCTTAACACCGCCATTTAGAAAATTACTTCAAATGCACAACGCATCTATCGAATATCGAGTTCAACTGTCCGAGTATCTGAATTGCGTGTGTTGTGATAATTTTACTTCTTGAACACTTTAAATTATACATCTAGCTTTTGATACAGTGAACCGATTGTGATAAAACAAAAACTAAGTAATTCTTCAAGTTACGCACAATTTTTATGTATAAAAGTTATTTACATTGGTTTCGTACATTTCACGTGATGCTTGCACAAATAAACAGAAAATAAAAATACCAGAAATGCCGGAAATAGGTTCTGTTGGTTATCCTTTAACACGCTGACTATTTTTTTGGAAATATTTTAGATGTACAAATATTACTTTTCTACAGATTTATTATATGTATTGATCTCTAAAGCGCCTGTTTTGATAAACTCTGGAGTAGATAGATCACTACCGCTCTACATTTTTTGTCAACACGAATATTGCAATAAAATTTACTGAAAATCACAGTACCTACCAAACATCGTATCTCTCATATTTTTATTTTACTCTGCATCGTATTTTGTTTCACATTCTTTGAAATCACGTCTTTTTCTTTTTCGAGTCTTCTTATGGTGGTTAGTTCAATTTTCGAACAAACCTCTTTACAATGCCATATGGGTAATTTTTTTACAATGCATGTCCTCGAAAAGAGCGTTTTCCAAGCAGCCAAACTGTGCGGAAAGTGTCACTTTTTTTTACTAGTGCTTTTTACTTTCCTGTACTTTTTTATTTTTTTTACGTCAACGCCAGCCCGCCGTATAGAGTTTTTACTATTTGAGAAAAGTTTAAAAAATTAGTTAAGTACAGATTATCATTCATATAAAAGGTAAAACAAAACTAATACTTCATTTAAGGCGTTTTTAATTACTCTAGATTTAGATTTTGATCAATAAATTAATTTTAAATATTCATTAAATATGATATACGACGTGAGTTGAACTGTAAAACAAGCTGTTATTTAGGTGTAACTTGCAAATCGGGCAGATTTCCTTATTAAACTATGTGTCATCGTTCTCTTTTGTCTTATGAACAAATAAATCTTAATTTTAATTTCATGTTACATAATTGATCTAGTAGTAAACACGTTTCGATCGACAATCTATTGAACAAGTATAAGTATGACACGATATCTTGGGAACACCCCAATTCAAACAGTAAAACGTCTGCAACTTTAACCGATTTTCATCAAACATAGCTAAGAACACTGTCGATAAACCTTTCAAACAAAAGAAAACGAAATCAAAATCGGTTTATTCGTTTAGGAGACACAAATGCACAGGAACACACGTCAAACTTATGACACCCCTCTTTTCTAAGGTTTAAAAGATGCTTCTGCCGGCGTCTTCGCCCACGTGACAATTCTGAAATCATCTCAAGGTAACATGCTTCCGAGATAAAAAGTAGATATCCTATGTTCTAATCCAGGACAGTCTCCGAGTGCCAAGTTTCATCCAAATCCGTTCAGCCGTTAAGCCAAGATGTGACAAGGTTACAAACATATAGAATGGAATAGAATAGAATATTTATTTGCTAGAAACATGGTGTTTACAGAGGTGTTCATTTCACAACATTGCATAGTCTCACCGTTTTAACGGCATGCAAAATCAAATTCCAATTTAATGAAATACAGGGTACAGTCAAAAGGTTATGTGACTTAAATGTAGGCCTAAGTTACTCGCATTTATTATAATTTCTCCATGAGGGATGTAGATTAGATCATGAGATGCCGTATGAATGTCACAGTCACAGCTAAAAATCATAAATATAAATTTTGCATAATATAGGCAGATTATTATATTTCCGAAGAGCTAAAGAATAGCACCTGCCGTTTCGTTAATTAATTACTTTTACTAGTAAAATAATACATAATTGTACTAAATAATCAAATTTCACGGCTTTTTAGTTTGCAAAAACAATTATAAACGTCTATTGGCTACCGTTGCTACTTCATTACTCTACCAACTACCTTTCCCCGGCAATTCCTATGTAATTAAATACGGGTTTTAGGGATCTCTCAGTACGGAGTTTGTGAAAGGGTTTACCCGTACATTTTTATAAGTAGGGTTTTCTTGAAAAGATTTCAATGGGTCAACCGTGCAATCGGTTACCAGAATGCACACCAAAATGTAACAGCCGTAACACACGCTCGGATTTGGCATGAGCGGACCACGGATATGGTCTGTTCCGTACCAAAGCCGGACGTGTGTACGGTTGTCGGTTGCTTGGGCCGTACCAACTACGAACAGCGTTGAAAAGATCCCCGATTTATGGGAGATCTACAGATTTTGGTTATTGTTTTCCGATATTTATTACATTCAAGTAATGGTCATAAATAAAAATGGAAAATAATTTTGTAAATTCGACAACACTAGGATTTGGTAGGCGGAGTTGGTCTACCGAACCAGGTCCGGTCGTGTGCAAGCGAGACCGGATTTTTGTGGAGGGAGTCCGCCCGTACTATATCCGAGCATGTGTTACGGCTAGAAAGCTAACCCGGCTAACCCAATAAAAAAGTTACTGCATATGAAGTGAACTAAAAAGATGAAAACAAGAAGGAAATTATGCACATCATCGCGAGCTGACCAAAACCATAGGTATCCTCCGACCGCACAGCATAATTTTCTTCTTGTATACAGAATGGGCAAAAAATCGTGGAATAAACGAAACAGGGCGATAGTTGGCGTTTTAAGGAGTAAAAAAATACATTAAAAGAAATAAAAAACCGGCCAAGTGCGAGTCGGACTCGCGCACGAAGGGTTCCGTGCCATTATCGCAAAAAACGGCAAAAAAAAGCACGTTTGTTGTACGGGAGCCCCACTTAAATATTAATTTTATTCTGTTTTTAGTATTTGTTGTTATAGCGGCAACAGAAAAACATCATCTGTGAAAATTTCAACAGCCTAGCTATCGCGGTTCATGAGATACAGCCTGATGACAGACGGGCAGACGGACAGACGGACCGCGGAGTCTTAGTAATAGGGTCCCGTTTTTACCCTTTGGGTACGGAACCCTAAAAAGAAAAATGTTTTGTTTGTTCCACGGACCACGCGAAAGCACGATAGGGCCAAATATCACCCCGTTTCGTTTGTTCCACGATTTTTGGCCTACCTTGTATACATGTTTTTAGTTAACTTCTTAAGCAGTCGAGTTTTTTAAACTAACTTTATTTATTTATAACTTTTAGTTAACATTTTTTTTTCAAATTTCTTTTGAACACATTAGTGTTACATATTTTTCTAATAAAAAAACCATTCATTTTGATATCCCACACGAAAAAGAAAATTTGGTGTGGAAGACAAAAAAAATTCAAAAATTCGGAACACCCCTCGTGTGCCGAATTTTTGAACTTTTTCCCTCTAGAGTCTAGAGGGATGAAGTTTAGGCAAGAAGTCTTATGACAACTGCTAATATTTACCAAAAACACGCGTAAAACTGCGAAGCCTTTATAAAACATAATTTTTAATTCAAAAATCTAGATATAAATCTCAGTAACAAATTTTAGCTTTACATTAAACAAGATTTAACACAGGACTTTTGCGTCATGGCCACTCACTGATACGATCAACAATTAATTATAAGCGTAATTACGCTTATAATGTATTAGCATGAAATGCAATTATTAAAATTTCGGCAGGTTATGTTAAAATAGTTTGTAATAGTAATTTGAAAAAAGTAAAATTAAAAAAAAAAACCGACACATTTTATTTTCATGCTACCTACATAATTTATGAAGTAGTAGACACGCTTCGATCGACATTCTATTGAACACGTAGTTATGACACGACTGCTTGAATTTAGAGTTTCTGCTAAATGTTGGAAACAGAGTACATTTTAATATACTGAAAGTTGGAAATAAACTAAAAGGACGGCTTCCGACACAGTCTTGACTCCTACTTATTGTTGTTCTCCATTGAACAAAATCGTCATAGGCGTTTTCGTATCTGTGTTTTGATTTTTCCGGTAGTAGTTTTATTAATAACTAGCTGTGCCCACGGCTTCGCTCCTGTCATCTGTCTGCCAACCCTACCCTACTTACCTACCTACCATTTTTGTTTCTATAGTCATCATTCTATTGCGGAGAATATTAACACCGCCATTTAGAAAATGACTTCAAATGCACAACGGATCTATCGAATATCGAGTTCAACTGTCCGAGTATCTGAATTGCGTGTGTTGTGATAATTTTACTTCTTGAACACATCTAGCTTTTGATAGAGTGAACCGATTGCGATAAAACAAAAACTAAGTAGGTAATTCTTCAAGTTACGCACAATTTTTATGTATAAAAATTATTTACATTGGTTTCGTACATTTCACGTGATGCGTGCACAAATAAACAGACAAAAATACGAAAAATGCCGGAAATAGGTTCTGTTGGTTATCCTAAAGGATAACCAACAGAACCTATTTCCGGCATTTTTTTGGAAACACGCTGACTATTTTTTTGGAAATATTTTAGATGTAGGTACAAATATTACTTTTCTACAGATTTATCATATGTATTGATCTCTAAAGCGCCTGTTTTGATAAACTCTGGAGTAGATCACTACTGCTCTACATTTTTGTCAACACGAATATTGCAATATCTCTGAGATCTGCTCATGAGGAGATTAATAGACTATCGTTAGAAAATATGGATTTAAAGAATACAGTTACTAAACTTAACACAAAGCATGAGTTAGTCAAAAAAGCGACGAAAAAATTGGCAAGCGAGACTATAATGCCTAGCAAAAAGAAATCCTTGATTGAGAAACACAACAATAATCACTTTACACCTCAATCGCAAAAAGAACAAGCTATATTTCATGCAAAATCTCATAATATATCGCATACTTCGCCAAAAATATCACCGTCTGTGCCCCCTTACACTAAAACTATTACAAGCCGAACTGCAGGCAAGCAGACAATAAATAACTACGTCATCGCTTAACATCAGGCGAGATAGTGGTCAAACGCGAGCCAAGAGATTATAAAAAAAAAAGCTTTGCATCATAAGTTGCAACAATAAAAATAAAATGCTACCATTAGCAGAAAACATGTTTCCGAACTATCAAGTATGTTACTATCTCACACCGAATTGTGGCGTAGAGATTTTAATTCGTAACATACATGAAAAACTGACCAACTATACTCAAAAAGACTACTGCATCATATTCATAGGAGAAGAAGACTTTCACGTACCCAAAAATTGCTGTAATCTTATTGCCAGTATCAGAGAAACCTTAAGTATAATACAGCATACGAACATTATAATTTGCCTACCTACATGGCACGAGCATTTACTAAATATACCAGGCTACAAGCTCGCTGCTTGCTATGCAAGACGTAAGAAGAAACGAGGAGGTGCCTGCATTTTGGTAAACAAATCGCTTGAATACACAGAACTTCGAAATGTATCGCGATATTCAATAACAGGTGTAACTGAATGTTGTGCTGTTGAACTGGTTAAGCAGGGCTTGATAGTCATATGTGTTTATAGACCGCCAAAATTGAGTAACTTACATGTCTTTTATGATAATTTGGATGTGGTCTTAAAATTGTTATGTGTAAACCCTAAGAAAAAAATTGTTGTATGCGGAGACTTCAACATTGACCGGTTAAAAAGAAATAATATTAGTTTGGACTTTGAATGCTTTCTCTTGGGCTATAATCTCAATCTAGAACTTGACCAACCGACTCGACTGTCTAGTAATAGCTGTTTAGATAACATAGCACATAACTCAAAATTTAAATGTAAATGCGAAGTGATAGACTTCGCCTTATCAGGGGGGTGACCATAAGCTCTTAGAGCGGTATCAATTTGAGATCGAATAAGGGACAGATGTATCTGACGTGTATACATCTGTCACTTACTCGATCTCAAATTGATACCGCTCTAAGAGCTTATGGGCACCCCCCAGATCACACCGCATAAATATTTGAAACAAAAGTAAACAAAATCTGTAGACTAAATTCATGGCGTGTAAAAAAAGGGACCTTTCATTGGAAAAAATAAATAATTTCAACAATTGTCTAAAATGCCTTTCTTTTTCCGAAATATATGAAACAGAAAATGTTGATGAAGCATATAGTAAATTCTTGGAACATTTCTGCATGTTGTATAATATTTGTTTCCCTTACAAGCTTAGTACTATATAACCAAATAAAAAAAAATGGATTTCTAAGGGTATACGCGTCTGTAGTAGGAAGCAACGTCATATTCTATGGGAACGTAGACATAGACCAACAATAGAAAATTAAATTAAATTAAAAAATTACTCGCAGCGTTTTAGAAAAATTGTAAAGTTGACTCAAAAAGCTCAAAACAATTATTTCATCATGCGTCACTTAACAACTCAAAGGCATCTTGGCAAGTCATAAATAATAAAATACATACTAACGAACCCATTGCCCAGATCAAAGTACACAATGCAATTATAGAAAACCCCAAAGAAATTGCAGATGCATTTAACGACTATTTTATTGATCAAGTTGAAAACTCTCCTAAAGCATCAATAGAAACGAGTAGTTTACTCGAAAATCCAAAAACAATGTTCATGCCTCCGGTAATCCACCACGACGTACTGAAGGCAATAAAGTCATTGAAAAATAAAAACAGCTTTGGATATGATGAAATAGCATCCAAAGTTATAAAGTTTGTTGCCAATAATATCACCATACATCTCAGCCACATTGTTAACTTAGCCATCAGCTCCGGTGTGTTTCCGAACGGTCTAAAAACAGTTATAGTCAAACCACTACACAAAAAAATTGCAAGAAAGATATGACAAACTACAGACCGATAGCTTTAATTCCCGTTTTTTCAAAAGTGATAGAAAAGATAATTTGCGAATCTATTGATATTTTTTTGACAAAACACAATATATTATGCAGTGAATAAGCAGGCTTTAGAAAGAACAAAAGCATTAATACGGCAGTATATGATTTGATCAGTGAAATAATGTTGAATGTAGATAACAAAACTCCCATCTGTGCCATCTTTACAGATATGACAAAGGCTTTCGACTGCGTCAATCACAATATTTTAGTAAACAAACTAAACAAATATGGTATCAGGGGAAACGTGTTGAATCTCTTGGAATCCTACCTCAGCAACCGCACTCAATACACGAAGATATCCAGGATTTGTCTTAAAACTAAATGCGAAAAAAAATACCGATCTGAAGGCAAAATAGTTAAATTTGGTGTACCACAGGGTAGTGTATTAGGACCACCCTTATTTTTGCTGTATATAAACGATCTGCCTAGTCAAATAAAGCATCCAATAGTTTTATTTGCCGATGACAGCACAGTACTTGTAAAATGTGCCGATATTACTCGCTATGCACAAAATATCAATGATTATTAATGGTTACCAGTTTGAACATATAAAAACAAAACAAATAATAATATTATTTGTTTTGTTTTTATATGTTCAAACTGGTAACAAAACAAAACAAAACAAAACAAATAATATTATTATTTGTTTTGTTTTTATATGTTCAAACTGGTAACCATTAATAACCTTATTATGGTCTTAGTATATAAATCTGAAATACTGATGTAAATATCGCATAATATGATAGAATAATAAATAGTATCAACTCCGTTTAAGCAGTGTATAGTCAGGGTTGTAAGCTCTAGATTTTTTAAAATTCCCGCCTTTTTCCTTGGACAGCTTTCGTTGGCCAGACTCTATCAACAATCCCAAAAATTTTGCGACCTGAACTACATGGATCTTTTGGCCTTGTATTGTACTCTTACATTTGGTGGAATTGTACGTTGGTTTTTGCGATTAGGACCGGATTATTTTATACACAATGAAAATGCACTACCCAAATTACTGGCTAACTGTTGGCATTTATTCTACACACATAATAATGCACCACAAACACAGAACAAACACATGGTACTTACAAACTATACGGCGGGGCGTAGAACCGAAGCAATACGGGGCTCACATAACAGCAATGGAGCAAACAGGGTCGCGTCCTACACGCAGGTAGAATATTTGGCGACTGGCTTGCGCTCTGCGCCGGCACAGGTCGCGGCGTTGCCAAGAGCGGCAACGTTGGCGGCAGAGCAACAAGGGCGACATGGCACGCTCGTATAAGGGCGACAAGGACAGCAACATACGGCGCATGCGAGGCTGCCAGCTCGCATGCCACAGATAACAATAAAATACAACTAACAAAACATAATAAAAGACACAGACTAAAATAGCACAAATAATGCAGAATGAGTTGCCTACATTCCACCCCCTTGTTCCTGAACACTCACTTCGGTAGGCAACACACTAAACAATATTATCTACATTATTCTTAACTTAGCGTCCTTAATTAAGTCTCACTTATTGTCATTAAACACTTGGGTAACCCGCACTGTTACAAAAGACTCAAAACAATGCGGGCTCTCGCTGACGCGCGGTCGGTCACGTGTCAGCCAGCGCGGGGGACGCCGACGGGGCGGCGTGCGGTGACGATGTCGCAGGCGCCGTCGTAACAACGAGCGGCGTCGACGCGGTGGACGGCGTCGGCGAGGGGCGCATCTTAAGCGCGGGGGTCGCCGGCGGCGCGGCGGGCTGCGTCTGCGTCGCAGGCGCCGTCGTAGCAACGATCGGCGTCGACGCGGCGGACGGCGTCGGCGTGGGGCCATCCAGCGGCGGGCAGGACGCCGGCGGTGCAGGGCGCAACTTATGCGCAGAGGGCGCCGGCGGTGCGTGGAACACCTGCAGCGCGGGACTAGACGGCGGCGGCGGCGTGGGGCCAGCCAGCGGCGAGCAAGACGGCGCCGTCGCGGGGCGCAACTTAAGCGCGGGGGTCGCTTTCGGCGCGGTGGGCAGCGTCTGCGTCGCGGGCGCCGTCGTAGCAACGAACGGCGTCGACGCGGCGGACGGCGTCGGCCTGGGGCCAGCCAGCGGCGAGCAGGACGCCGGTGGTGCAGGGCGCAACTTAAGCGTGGGGGTCGCTTTCGGCGCGGCGGGATGCGTCTGCGTCGCGGGCGCCGTCGTAGCAACGAACGGCGTCGACGCGGCGAACGGCGTCGGCGTGGGGCGCATCTTAAGCGCGGGGGTCGCTGGCGGCGCGGCGGGCTGCGTCTGCGTTGCGAGCGCCGTCGTAGCAACGAACGGCGTCGACGCGGCGGACGGCGTCGGCGTGGGGCCAGCCAGCGGCGAGCAGGACGCCGGTGGTGCAGGGCGCAACTTATGCGCAGAGGGCCCCGGCGGTGCGTGAAACACCGGCAGTGCGGGGCTAAACGGTGGCGGCGGCGTAGGGCCAGCCAGCGGCGAGCAAGACGGCGCCGGCGCGTGGCGCAACATAAGCGCGGGGGGCGCCGGCGGCGCAGCGGGCTGCGTCTACGTTGCAGGCACCGTCGTAGCAATGAACGGCATCGACGCGGTGGACGGCGTTGGCATGGGGCGCATCTTAAGCGCGGGGGGCGCAGGCGGCACGAGTAACAACGGCTGCGCGGGGGCAGGCGGCGGCGGTGGTGTGGGGCCTGCCAGCGGTGAGCAAGACGCCGGCGGCGTGGGAAACGCTGGCGGCGCGGGGCCAGCCAGCGGCGAGCAGGACGGTGGCGGCGCGTCCATGCGTTTGCAAGGGGCCTGAACAGCGGGCCCGGAGAATTTCGCCACGGGCGCAAATGCTTCGCTGAGTGGCCGATTGGCCGTCGGTCGGACCGCGGTAAGCGGCACATGCGTGGTACCGCGCGCGCGTATCGTGTTCTGCCTTCAATGATACACGTGCCAGACGGCGCGGGCGGTTTGTCCACGTGAGCGCACGGGATTTCAGCAGGCGGGCGATCTAGGACTTCGGTCAAACACGCGCCAACCAGCGCGGGGGGCGCGGGCGGTTTGTCCTGTTGTTCGCGGGGGACTTCAGCGGGCGGGGAGAACGGGACAACGTGTGGGGCATGTACGAGCCCAGGTGCACGTTCTCGATGCAGGTCTTCGGTGAAGCACGCGCCAGCCAGCGTGGGGGGCACCAGCGCCCAGGCTGCGCGTTCGCAGGCGGCCTGATCAGCAATTGGCGAGAATGTCACAACATGTGGGGTAAGCACGAGCCCACGTGCGCATTCTCGTTGCAGGCCTTCGGTCGAACACGTGTCAGCCGGCACGGGAGGCGCGGTCGATCCGTCAATTTGTTTCCAGGGGACTTCAGCAGCAGGCGGGCAGAACGCTTCGATCTCGGCGATCTCTAATGCCAGCTTCTTTTTTAACAGCTGTTCGTTTTCTTTTATCCGCTGTTCACTCAATTTTGCGAGCTCTACTTCGGCCCTGTAGACGGCAGCAGCAAGGCGGGCTTCGCGGCTCAGACGGCTTGATCTCGACCCGGGTGTCGCACACGTGGCATTAATCGAACCACGCGTTACAGCTGCGATATCCACTCCTGGTCGGTGCTCGGCCCCAGCGTAATCATAGTACCGTGCTCCGCGGCTGAGGCTGCTCGGTTTCGACCCGGACGACGCACACGTGACATTATACGAACCACGTGTTACTATTGCGATATCCACTCCAGGTCGGTGCTCGGCCCCAGCGTCTCTGCTCCGTGTGACAACGACGCCAGTAATTTGGTTTTCCATTGTGATCCGGCTCGATAGGACCAATTTTGCGATTAGGACCGGATTATTTTATACACAATGAAAATGCACTACCCAAATTACTGGCTAACTGTTGGCATTTATTCTACACACATAATAATGCACCACAAACACAGAACAAACACATGGTACTTACAAACTATACGGCGGGGCGTAGAACCGAAGCAATACGGGGCTCACATAACAGCAATGGAGCAAACAGGGTCGCGTCCTACACGCAGGTAGAATATTTGGCGACTGGCTTGCGCTCTGCGCCGGCACAGGTCGCGGCGTTGCCAAGAGCGGCAACGTTGGCGGCAGAGCAACAAGGGCGACATGGCACGCTCGTATAAGGGCGACAAGGACAGCAACATACGGCGCATGCGAGGCTGCCAGCTCGCATGCCACAGATAACAATAAAATACAACTAACAAAACATAATAAAAGACACAGACTAAAATAGCACAAATAATGCAGAATGAGTTGCCTACATTGGTGGAAGTGCATAACATTAGTTTTGTGTAAGTTTATAACTAGGTTATTCTTATCAAGCCAATTTATAATATTTTTTAAAGTATCATTGATATTTTGTGCATAGCGAGTAATATCGGCACATTTTACAAGTACTGTGCTGTCATCGGCAAATAAAACTATTGGATGCTTTATTTGACTAGGCAGATCGTTTATATACAGCAAAAATAAGGGTGGTCCTAATACACTACCCTGTGGTACACCAAATTTAACTATTTTGCCTTCAGATCGGTATTTTTTTTCGCATTTAGTTTTAAGACAAATCCTGGATATCTTCGTGTATTGAGTGCGGTTGCTGAGGTAGGATTCCAAGAGATTCAACACGTTTCCCCTGATACCATATTTGTTTAGTTTGTTTACTAAAATATTGTGATTGACGCAGTCGAAAGCCTTTGTCATATCTGTAAAGATGGCACAGATGGGAGTTTTGTTATCTACATTCAACATTATTTCACTGATCAAATCATATACTGCCGTATTAATGCTTCTGTTCTTTCTAAAGCCTGCTTATTCACTGCATAATATATTGTGTTTTGTCAAAAAAATATCAATAGATTCGCAAATTATCTTTTCTATCACTTTTGAAAAAACGGGAATTAAAGCTATCGGTCTGTAGTTTGTCATATCTTTCTTGCAATTTTTTTGTGTAGTGGTTTGACTATAACTGTTTTTAGACCGTTCGGAAACACACCGGAGCTGATGGCTAAGTTAACAATGTGGCTGAGATGTATGGTGATATTATTGGCAACAAACTTTATAACTTTGGATGCTATTTCATCATATCCAAAGCTGTTTTTATTTTTCAATGACTTTATTGCCTTCAGTACGTCGTGGTGGATTACCGGAGGCATGAACATTGTTTTTGGATTTTCGAGTAAACTACTCGTTTCTATTGATGCTTTAGGAGAGTTTTCAACTTGATCAATAAAATAGTCGTTGAATGCATCTGCAATTTCTTTGGGGTTTTCTATAATTGCATTGTGTACTTTGATCTGGGCAATGGGTTCGTTAGTATGTATTTTATTATTTATGACTTGCCAAGATGCCTTTGAGTTGTTAAGTGACGCATTGATGAAATAATTGTTTTGAGCTTTTTGAGTCAACTTTACAATTTTTCTAAAACGCTGCGAGTAATTTTTTAATTTAATTTAATTTTCTATTGTTGGTCTATGTCTACGTTCCCATAGAATATGACGTTGCTTCCTACTACAGACGCGTATACCCTTAGAAATCCATTTTTTTTTTTATTTGGTTATATAGTACTAAGCTTGTAAGGGAAACAAATATTATACAACATGCAGAAATGTTCCAAGAATTTACTATATGCTTCATCAACATTTTCTGTTTCATATATTTCGGAAAAAGAAAGGCATTTTAGACAATTGTTGAAATTATTTATTTTTTCCAATGAAAGGTCCCTTTTTTTACACGCCATGAATTTAGTCTACAGATTTTGTTTACTTTTGTTTCAAATATTTATGCGGTGTGATCTGGGGGGTGCCCATAAGCTCTTAGAGCGGTATCAATTTGAGATCGAGTAAGTGACAGATGTATACACGTCAGATACATCTGTCCCTTATTCGATCTCAAATTGATACCGCTCTAAGAGCTTATGGTCACCCCCCTGATAAGGCGAAGTCTATCACTTCGCATTTACATTTAAATTTTGAGTTATGTGCTATGTTATCTAAACAGCTATTACTAGACAGTCGAGTCGGTTGGTCAAGTTCTAGATTGAGATTATAGCCCAAGAGAAAGCATTCAAAGTCCAAACTAATATTATTTCTTTTTAACCGGTCAATGTTGAAGTCTCCGCATACAACAATTTTTTTCTTAGGGTTTACACATAACAATTTTAAGACCACATCCAAATTATCATAAAAGACATGTAAGTTACTCAATTTTGGCGGTCTATAAACACATATGACTATCAAGCCCTGCTTAACCAGTTCAACAGCACAACATTCAGTTACACCTGTTATTGAATATCGCGATACATTTCGAAGTTCTGTGTATTCAAGCGATTTGTTTACCAAAATGCAGGCACCTCCTCGTTTCTTCTTACGTCTTGCATAGCAAGCAGCGAGCTTGTAGCCTGGTATATTTAGTAAATGCTCGTGCCATGTAGGTAGGCAAATTATAATGTTCGTATGCTGTATTATACTTAAGGTTTCTCTGATACTGGCAATAAGATTACAGTAATTTTTGGGTACGTGAAAGTCTTCTTCTCCTATGAATATGATGCAGTACCTAGTCTTTTTGAGTATAGTTGGTCAGTTTTTCATGTATGTTACGAATTAAAATCTCTACGCCACAATTCGGTGTGAGATAGTAACATACTTGATAGTTCGGAAACATGTTTTCTGCTATTGGTAGCATTTTATTTTTATTGTTGCTACTTATGATGCAAAGCTTTTTTTTTTATAATCTCTTGGCTCGCGTTTGACCACTATCTCGCCTGATGTTAAGCGATGACGTAGTTATTTATTGTCTGCTTGCCTGCAGTTCGGCTTGTAATAGTTTTAGTGTAAGGGGGCACAGACGGTGATATTTTTGGCGAAGTATGCGATATATTATGAGATTTTGCATGAAATATAGCTTGTTCTTTTTGCGATTTAGGTGTAAAGTGATTATTGTTGTGTTTCTCAATCAAGGATTTCTTTTTGCTAGGCATTATAGTCTCGCTTGCCAATTTTTTCGTCGCTTTTTTGACTAACTCATGCTTTGTGTTAAGTTTAGTAACTGTATTCTATATATCCATATTTTCTAACGATAGTCTATTAATCTCCTCATGAGCAGATCTCAGAGATATTGCAATATTCGTGTTGACAAAAATGTAGAGCAGTAGTGATCTACTCCAGAGTTTATCAAAACAGGCGCTTTAGAGATCAATACATATGATAAATCTGTAGAAAAGTAATATTTGTACATCTAAAATATTTCCAAAAAAATAGTCAGCGTGTTAAAGGATAACCAACAGAACCTATTTCCGGCATTTTTCGTATTTTTGTCTGTTTATTTGTGCACGCATCACGTGAAATGTACGAAACCAATGTAAATAATTTGTATACATCAAAATTGTGCGTAACTTGAAGAATTACCTACTTAGTTTTTGTTTTATCGCAATCGGTTCACTCTATCAAAAGCTAGATGTATAATTTAAAGTGTTCAAGAACTAAAATTATCACAACACACGCAATTCAGATACTCGGACAGTTGAACTCGATATTCGATAGATCCGTTGTGCATTTGAAGTCATTTTCTAAATGGCGGTGTTAATATTCTCCGCAATAGAATGATGACTATAGAAACAAAAATGGTAGGTAGGTAAGTAGGGTAGGGTTGGCAGACAGATGACGGGAGCGAAGCCGTGGGCACAGCTAGTTATTAATAAATCTACTACCGGAAAAATCAAAACACAGATACGAAAACGCCTATGACGATTTTGTTCAATGGAGAACAACAATAAGTAGGAGTCAAGACTGTGTCGGAAGCCGTCCTTTTAGTTTATTTCTAACTTTCAGTATGTTAAAATGTACTCTATGTTCCCAACATTTAGCAGAAACTCTAAATTCAAGCAGTCGTGTCATAACTACGTGTTCAATAGAATGTCGATCGAAGCGAGTCTACTACTTCATAAATTAAATAGGTAGCATGAAAATAAAATTTGTCGGTTTTTTTTTTAATTTTACTTGTTTCAAATTACTATTACAAACTATATAACATAACCTGCCGAAATTTTAATAATTGCATTTCATTCTACTACATTATAAGCGTAATTACGCTTATAATTAATTGTTGATCGTATCAGTGAGTGGCCATGACGCAAAAGTCCTGTGTTAAATCTTGTTTAATGTAAAGCTAAAATTTGTTACTGAGATTTATATCTAGATTTTTTTATTAAAAATTATGTTTTATGGCTTCGCAGTTTTACGCGTGTTTTTGGTAAATATTAGCAGTTGTCATAAGACTTCTTGCCTAAACTTCATCCCTCTAGACTCTAGAGGGAAAAAGTTCAAAAATTCGGCACACGAGGGGTGTTCCGAATTTTTGATTTTTTTTTGTCTTCCACACCCATCGTGTGGGATATCAAAATGAATGGTTTTTTTATTAGAAAAATATGTAACACTAATGTGTTCAAAAGAAATTTGAAAAAAAAATGTTAACTAAAAGTTATAAATAAATAAAGTTAGTTTAAAAAACTCGACTGCTTAAGAAGTTAACTAAAAACACGTATACAAGGTAGGCCAAAAATCGTGGAACAAACGAAACGGGGTGATAGTTGGCCCTATCGTGCTTTCGCGTGGTCCGTGGAACAAACAAAACATTTTTCTTTTTAGGGTTCCGTACCCAAAGGGTAAAAACGGGACCCTATTACTAAGACTCCGCGGTCCGTCTGTCTGTCTGCTCGTTTGTAACCCCTTGCCTAAAACATGGATACACGCGAGTCAATGTTTTTTTAATTGTTTCGGTAATTAAGACACTCAAGGGGTGATGTGACACAGCAGTCACAGTGTCAAATAATTAGTTTCAAAGTGTAGCAAACGTTCAACAGGTAGTTTATGATTTAATCACGCCTAGCTCTGCAACCTGCAATCTGCTTGGAAGATTGAAGATTGTCACCTCTCAGACCAAGGCAGACCTGTTGACAGTTGTTACACGTACGTACGTACTTACCTACCATAATATCAAACAAATATTTGCACGATTTCATAATAGGAGCAATGCCAACTGCTTTACACTGACAGCCTCAATACCACATCCGGTGAACCAAACGCATTTCCGCCGCTTAAAATTTACAATCTAATTGTTTCTAAATGTTTTTACATAAACCTTGTAGAATAGGAAACAAAGAAGCATTCATTGTTTTAATTATAACCTGGCTTAAAAAATAGCAATGTTTTGTTGGCTTGCTGCTAGGCACGTCCACCTCCCAATGCGGTTTGGTGTGTAAGGAATTGATATAAAACTCCTCTATCGTGTTGATTTTGCCTTATTTGAAGTTACTGAGAATCTTCATCATCCTTCTTCCCCTATCCAAATCTATTTGGAGTTGGCACGGCGCAGCATCTCTTTTTCCTCAATATATGTTTACCTAACTGGTAGGTTAAAAAGTTTGCTGAAGTTTTAGTTTATGTTCACACCACCTGCTCAACAATGTCCAATTACTTACATATCGTGCTATCTCAACGTAAAGTAAAGCATTACCTCCCAAGGCAGCTAAAGTTGTATGAAACTCCAAAGGGAGTAAAGTGATTTGTATTTGGAATGTCAAATTCGTGTAGAAACTCGTGGAAAACCAAATAAAAATTACCCATATGGCATTGTAAAGAGCTTTGTTCGAAAATTGAACTAACCATCATAAGAAGACTCGAAAAAGAAAAAGACGTGATTTCAAAGAATGTGAAACAAAATACGATGCAAAGAGTAAAATAATAATACCTATGGGAGATACGATGTTTGGTACTGTGATTTTCAGTAAATTTTATTCAAATCAAATCATTTATTTGCTAGAATGAGGTTATACAAAATAAGATGTTGGGTTGTTAGAACAGTTAAGCCATACATTTTTCCCAAATTTGGGCATGCAAAATTTAAACAAATAAAACAAAAACATAAACAATTAATAAAAATAAGGTGAAAAAAATAATAATAAAAAGTCAAAAAATATAATCAATACAAATCAAGAAAGTCAAATCGGAATTCATAATTATCATGTCGAGAGAATAAAATAAATGAAGTCAAATAGATTAAAAATGTCAAAATAAAATCAAATCATTAAAACAGTCAAATACAATTAATAAAATCATCATAGTCAAATACAAAATAGTCGGCATACAATCAAATTAATAAACAAAATGTCAAGGATTAAATTCGGTCGTTCAAAAAATCACTAAGCGAATAATAACATTTCTCCAGTAAAAAATCTTTAAGTAATTTGCAATTTATCTAAAAAAGTTGACATAAAAACCGCTTTAGTAGCATACCACGGTTTGATCGCTTCGGTTTTGAGATTCGGAATAATTTTTTGGGGTAATTGTAGCCTAAGAGATAAGGTGTTTAAGGCGCAAAAACGATGCGTAAGAGCGATGCGTGGTCTTAAGTCCACAGAAAGTTGCGAACCTTTGTTTAAGTCTCTTAAAATTCTTCCCTTTCCATCATTGTATATTATGGAAATGTAAATTTTTGTAAAGACTAATGCACACCTGTATACTAAGGTCTCGGACACCAGAAAAGGCCCAGTTAGAAGTCAATATAAAAACCTTTTGAATGTCGGTAGCTTTAAAACAGCCCTATTAAAAAAAGTATTATTTGTTTGGGATTTAATAAATTACCAGATCATATAAAAAAACAACACATTTCAACTTTTAAAAAAAAAGCTTAAGCTGCAGTATTCAGCTTTTACATACTTCTTCGGCTTGTGGTTTCCATGTTAATTGGTCATCTAGAGTCTGGCCAACGAAAGCTGTCCACGAATTAATTTCTAAACTTTTAGGATGGCAATTATTTAGGGCTGTCAAAATTGTCACATTGACGTTTCGTACTTGAGTGATCTTGTGTTTACGTGCATCTTATTTTCGTATTTTTCGTTGGTTCTGTTTAAAATAATGCCGAAAACAATCAAAAGCTCGACGAGGAAGCTACTATTTACTATGATTGATGACATAAAAAGTGATTTGAATCAGAAATCTGCAGAGAAAATACGACAACTGGATTCAATCATTTCACTTTTAGGTTAGTTTTTTGAATTTCTCTTATAACATCTTGATACTTTTTTATTTATAAAAAAATGGCACAACTATTCACGGTTTATCTACTTTTCAGGAAGTACTAACGACGAGGAGACAAAACTTAGAATTGTGGAAACAGTAAAGAAATTGAAAACTCTCGAAAAAAATGAATTGTCGACTTGTGAAACAAATTATTTAGAAAAGATATCTTCAATGATCATAATAATTCAGAAATTATAGGTATAACAGTCACTTTCACAGTCTTTGTATTTTATTCCGGTTTTTGTTTTTTATGACTGAGTGCACTAACCAAAGACTTAAAATAAAAGAATCTGGTAAATATTATAACACTGTTACATAATTCATTGTATTTGTTCTCTTCAGGTGTAAGTGTGAAGACCTTAAGAAGAATTAAAATTGAAGGCTCTAAAAATCAAGGACAGTGGAATACTCCGGGGAAAAAACGTCCACATTCAGCAAAAGTTTCCAATTTGGATATTTCGGCTATAAGAAACAAAATAAACGAATTTTATGGAGTGAAAAAACAAGTCCCAACCCTGAGAAGCCTGCACAATGAGCTGAAGGAAGCCATTGGATTTATGGGATGCCGTGAAACCCTTAGAAATTTTTTACATAAGAACGGGTTTGACTTTCAAACCAATAGAAATGAACGGGCTTTACTTACAGAAAAATATGACAGTAGTAGTAGTAGCAGTGAAGAAAGCAATGAAGCTGATTCAATATTGTCAGGTGTAGAAATGTTGGAATCCGATTTCGACTATGACTCATAACCCATAGGGGTTATGGTTTTGTGTTGATTTTATTGTGTCATTACATCAGTGTCTGCATTATATTATATAAACTTATAGTAATAACTTTTTCTTTAATTCAACCTTTTCTATATAATGCCGTGCCAGGTAAGTTGGATCTGTGAACTTCAATGTGCGCAGAAGTAAAAAAATTTCATATGCCAGGGGTAATGCCCTGGCATATGAAATTTTTTGTAAAGTAAAGCCCGTTCATTTCTATTGGTTTGAAAGTCAAACCCGTTCTTATGTAAAAAATTTCTAAGGGTTTCACGGCATCCCATAAATCCAATGGCTTCCTTCAGCTCATTGTGCAGGCTTCTCAGGGTTGGGACTTGGTTTTTCACTCCATAAAATTCGTTTATTTTGTTTCTTATAGCCGAAATATCCAAATTGGAAACTTTTGCTGAATGTGGACGTTTTTTCCCCGGAGTATTCCACTGTCCTTGATTTTTAGAGCCTTCAATTTTAATTCTTCTTAAGGTCTTCACACTTACACCTGAAGAGAACAAATACAATGAATTATGTAACAGTGTTATAATATTTACCAGATTCTTTTATTTTAAGTCTTTGGTTAGTGCACTCAGTCATAAAAAACAAAAACCGGAATAAAATACAAAGACTGTGAAAGTGACTGTTATACCTATAATTTCTGAATTATTATGATCATTGAAGATATCTTTTCTAAATAATTTGTTTCACAAGTCGACAATTCATTTTTTTCGAGAGTTTTCAATTTCTTTACTGTTTCCACAATTCTAAGTTTTGTCTCCTCGTCGTTAGTACTTCCTGAAAAGTAGATAAACCGTAAATAGTTGTGCCATTTTTTTATAAATAAAAAAGTATCAAGATGTTATAAGAGAAATTCAAAAAACTAACCTAAAAGTGAAATGATTGAATCCAGTTGTCGTATTTTCTCTGCAGATTTCTGATTCAAATCACTTTTTATGTCATCAATCATAGTAAATAGTAGCTTCCTCGTCGAGCTTTTGATTGTTTTCGGCATTATTTTAAACAGAACCAACGAAAAATACGAAAATAAGATGCACGTAAACACAAGATCACTCAAGTACGAAACGTCAATGTGACAATTTTGACAGCCCTAAATAATTGCCATCCTAAAAGTTTAGAAATTAATTCGTGGACAGCTTTCGTTGGCCAGACTCTAGATGACCAATTAACATGGAAACCACAAGCCGAAGAAGTATGTAAAAGCTGTGTTCGGGCGCTTTCTACGGCCGGCGGCGCAGGCGACGGTTGGAGGAGGCGGGGGGCGCGGGCGCGCGGGACGCGGTGCCTAGGGGCCCGCCACTTCACTACCGAGCTCCGACGAAGACACTCGCGCATTTCATTTATTTATAATATAGTACCTACAATACATCAGTTTATACAGTCCACTGATCTTTAATTTAAAGTGTCCTAGAAAGGTCCCTAACATTTTGGTCCATCGAGCCTCTTCAAAGTCGCGTTTTGGTATAGCATATTCCTAGTACGTCGGCTACTGGCAGTACGACAACTTAAATTTGAAATCGCCCTGTCATCGGAGAAACGGTTTTTTTTGAAGTCACGAAGAACTACGACAACTTCACTGAAGTCTTGAAATACGACGCCGTGCATACCAGATCTGCTGGATTAGTAGATTGTTGCCGAGTCATCGCTTCGAGTGATAAAAATCAGTTCACCCTAAGGATAAGGATCAGGATATTTTGTGAGTTTGTTCCAATTATTTCCCTTCTAGATCCTTTGCCAACATTTCTTAAGTGTTATTTTCCGTAAAATATTATAATCATCCTATTTTTCACCTTACATTTGAGCCAACACGTGTTTCATCGCAGTAGCTATTCTCTTCACACTTGTATTGCGCTTACGCACTGCTTATCTTGCCAATACCGTTAGTAACGGTCACATCAGCTGAGCGCATAAGTACCTACCCACAACAGCTGGCCGTCGCCGCTAGTGACTTCAAGGTCACGCGTATTCATCGCCGTTATCTTTTTCCTTTGTTCAAATTTAACGACAAATAACGTCTTTATACTTTGCTAGCTTTTAACAGTATATATTTATCTTGCTACTAGCTTTCATTATGGCCACAGAAGAACTTCTTATTAGAAAGCGTAGTGCTTTGAAAGCCAAGTTAACAAATTTCGCCAACTATCTGAATGTACTTCAAAGTTGTAAATCGATTTCAGACTTACAACGCATCGAGTTGGAGAGCCGTTTTAATAAATTTGAGGCTATATACGATCAATTTGATGACTTACAGATGGAAATCGAGGTGCTTTTGGACAAGCCGGACGAGGCGTATGCCGAGCGGGCCAAGTTTGAGGAGCGTTTCCACTCCCTCGTAGCGCAGGCGCGCAGCTTGCTAGCTGTCACGGTCGGCGCCAGTGACTATGGGTCTGTAGCGGGTTCAGTGAACAAGCAAACAGGTGAATCGTGCCAACAACGTAATTTTATACGCTTACCCAAGATTAATTTGCCTAATTTCGATGGTGGTTATCAGTACTGGCTTGAGTTTAGAGATACGTATTTACCTATCACTAATACATAATAGTAGTTGCATAGACGAAATTAGTAAGTTCCACTACCTTCGTGCATCACTTAAAGGTGATGCACTAGAAGTAATTAAAAATATCGACTTTAGAGGTGATAACTATGAGATGGCGTGGAAGTTACTATGTGATCGCTTTGATAACAGTAGGCTTTTAGTAGATAATCACTTGAAGGCATTGTTCGATGTTGAACACATTTTGAGGGAATCGTGCAGTGCTCTGCGTCGATTAGTTGACCTTATTAATAAAAATATGAGAGCCCTTAAAACATTGAACGAGCCTACGGAGACATGGGATACGCTGATTGTTTATATGATGTCCATTAAATTAGATCCTATCACCAGTAGAGATTGGGAAGCCCATCGTAACACCTTATCACAGAAACCCACAGTATCACAATTTTGTTCATTCATGAGTAAAAAGGCTGATCTATTAGAAACATTAGAATATAATAAAAATACATGTAATCCAGAGAATAAAAATAACAAGATAGAAAATAAACATAAAGCATTAATAGTAGAAACAAATCATAGCAGTAATCAAAATCAGGATAAGTATAATAAATTAATGTGTCCATTATGCAACAAAAATCATCTTTTGTATACGTGCGAAGAATTTCGTAATCTGACTGTAGACAATCGTATATCTAAAGCAAAACAGTTTAAAGTTTGCTTTAATTGTTTGCGTACTGGACATTTAACAAAGCAATGTAGATTAGCGCGTTGTAAATATTGTAAAGGCAAGCATAACACTCTTTTACATGTTGAAGACTCTAAGCCAACCCAATTTCAAGATCCTATGCCCAGTAGTGTTGCCTTACCTACTGACCTTTCTGGAAGTGGCTCTTCTGAAAAAGACACACTAGATAATGTTGCCTTAACACAGTATACTACTTCCAATGTTTTACTGTCCACAGCGCTGGTGCGAGTGGTGAACAACCGCGGTGTGAAGGTCGCCGCCAGGATACTCCTCGATAATGGTAGCACAGCCAACTTTATTACGCAGACACTATGCGATAAGCTAGGATTACCTCGACGTAGCACGAGTTCCACGGTTACAGGTATCAATAGTCAGATTACATCTAGTACACAGTCTTGCATTTTAACTATAGAATCCTACAGCGGTAGCTATAAAACAAATGTAAATTGTTTTGTATTACCGACAATCACAAACATGCTGCCGTCTGTTTTGATTGACATACGCAAAGTACCGATACCATCGAATTTGCAACTGGCCGATCCGTCGTTCAATGTTCCGTCAGAAATAGACATACTTGTTGGTGCAGAAGTATTTTGGAATGTCCTATGTGCTGCATCTATCAATTTAGGAAAAAATCAGCCCAAGTTACAGGAGACTAAATTCGGGTGGATTGTATCAGGCTCTGTGGCTCTTCCATTATATCCACCAACGAAGGTACAGTCACATTTTTGTAATGTATCAATTGACGAATTAAATAATAGTTTACATAAATTTTGGGAATTTGATTCCGTGTCTTCTAAGCACTCCTTGTCACAAGAAGAACGAGCTTGTGAAGAGAGCTTTCGCCGTAACACGACGCGTGATAAACATGGCCGTTTTGTTGTTACGATACCTCTTAAGAATGACCCTAGTGTGTTAGGTGAATCTTATGAAATGGCCAAGCGTCGGTTCCTATCATTGGAGCGTCGTTTCCAACGTGATCCTGCTTTCAAGGAGAGGTATGTCGCCTTTATGCAGGAATATGAGAGTTTGGGCCATATGACAATGAATAAATCGCAGAAGAAACCTCATTCAGGTGACCACAATGAGTACTTTTTGCCACATCATGGGGTCATCAGGGAATCCAGTGCAACAACAAAGCTCCGGGCAGTCTTTGATGCATCAGCTGCAACTACATCTGGAATATCGCTGAACGATATCCAAATGGTAGGTCCCACTGTCCAGGATGATCTTTTTTCTATATTGCTACGTTTCCGTCAGCATAAATATGTCATTTCTGGAGACGTAGAAAAAATGTATAGGGCTATTTCTGTGACGCCTTCGCAACGCCATTTGCAACAAATAATCTTTCGCGCAGATTCCAAATTACCTCTTCAGACGTACAGTCTCAACACCGTCACTTATGGTACGGCCTCCGCTCCTTATTTAGCTACGAAGTGCCTGGTCAGTCTGGCGGCAGACGCTACTAATAATATTGTCAAGTCTTCCATTGAACGTGATTTTTACGTCGACGACTACATTAGTGGGGGTGACTCCATTCCAGAAGTAGTAGAGATGGGTAAGGAAGTCGTTTCCATTTTAGCTTCTGCTAGTTTTCACTTGCGTAAATGGCAGTCTAACAGTGAAACCATTTTAACGGAAATCGCAGGTATTTCAGGGCATTCTAAAAAGTTGGACTTATCAGAGAATAGAAACGTGTCTTCTAAAACGTTAGGCCTATATTGGCTATGTGAATCTGATTCTCTGGCATTTTCAATATGCATCGACACCAACAAACAAATCACAAAACGTCAGATTCTATCGGTGATTAGTCAGATATTTGACCCATTGGGTCTTGTTGGTCCTTGTGTTGTCGAGGCTAAAATAATCATCCAGAAACTATGGTTGGCTAAATGTGACTGGGACGAGATGGTGCCTGATGACATTCATAGTTTTTGGGTTTCCTTTGTAAATAGTCTTTCATGTTTAAACACCCTTAAAATACCTCGATGGGTTTCATGCAACAACCTTACAATTAATGAAATTCACGTGTTTACAGATGCGTCCGAAAAGGCGTATGGTGCTTGTGTGTACATTAGGTCTATGGACAAGGATGGGTTAGTAAGAGTTCAACTGCTAGTCTCTAAAAATCGTGTGGCACCTATCAGGCCAACAACTATCCCAAGGCTAGAGCTATGTGGAGCCTCATTGGGAGCAAGACTGTGTACTAATGTACTGAAATCCTTCACCAAGCCCGTTAGTAGATGCCGGTTTTGGTGCGATTCGACAATAGTGTTAAGCTGGCTTGCCATGGCACCAAATACATTAAAGCCTTTTGTTCGTAATCGCATCGATGAAATTCAGGAAAGCACTACAGAGCATACGTGGAGCTACGTGCCGTCTAAGGAAAATCCGGCAGATCTTGTTTCTCGCGGGCTGAAGGCTGACCTTATCAGCGAGTGTTCCTTATGGTGGTCAGGTCCTAAATTTTTGTTGGAAGTTGAAATATATTGGCCAAAAATGCCCAATGAGAACGTGAAACAGGATCTACCTGAAGTAGTATCATCACATTTCAATGATCATACTTCTCATAATCACTCATATAATAATATAATTTCGGGAAATCAATCATTCATTAAATCATTAATTCACAAATATTCTAAATTTAATCATTTACATAGAGTAGTTGCTTATATACACAGATTTATATACAATTTAAAACATAAATATAATCGTTCTCGTGATCCCCTTTCCATTCAAGAACTTAGCAGCTCCTTCAACTTCATTATGCGTCATGCCCAAATGGATATGTTTCCTGAAGAGTACGCCTTATTGCAATCAGGAAAACCGTTGCGTAGTAAAAATAGGCTAATTTCCCTAAGTCCCTTTATAGACACGGACGGTCTCGTTCGCGTAGGCGGGAGGCTTGATAATTCGCCATATGACTACAACGTCAAACATCCTATCTTGTTATGTGGTAAGCATCACATTACTAAAATAATATTTTGTAAGTATCATTACGATTTCTTACACGCTGGACCTCAGTTATTGTTGGCTAACATTCGGCAAACGTATTGGCCTCTTGGCGGCAGAAACCTTTCAAAGTCCACTGTTAAAAATTGTATAAAATGTTTTAAATATAGATGTCAAATCGTGCAACCCTCAATGGGTCAACTGCCCTCCTCAAGGACACATTTAGAATACCCGTTTTTAAAGTGCAGCGTTGATTATGCCGGGCCAGTATTGATAGCTGATCGCAAAGGTCGAGGGTGTAGGCTTATAAAGGCGTATATTTGTATTTTTGTTTGCCTTGGTGTCAAAGCTGTTCACATCGAACTCGTTACAGATCTGACGAAGGAAGCTTATATGGCTGCCTTAAGTCGTTTTGTGGCTCGTCGTGGTAAACCCGAAAGCATCCTGTCAGATAACGGCACCAATTTCGTAGGTGCAAATAACGAGCTCCGTAAATTCCTACAAGATTCTAACCTTGTCTTCGAAGTTGCTCAACAAGGTATCAAGTTTACTTTCACGCCTCCATACTCCCCTCACTTTAACGGCATTGCCGAAGCTGCCGTCCGATCCACAAAGCATCACCTAAAGAGGCTTTTAGGTTTGACTCATTTTACGTATGAAGAGATGGCCTCGTGCTTGACTCAAATAGAGGCCATTTTAAATTCTCGTCCTCTTACCCCTCTTTCCTCTGATCCCTTAGACTTCTCTGCCCTCACTCCTTCACACTTTCTAATTGGGCGACCACTTATGTCCGTTCCGCATCCACAGGTGACTGATTTCACCATCGGGCGACTGGAGCGCTACCACAGAATGGAGCACATTAAACAGCATTTTTGGAAGCGGTTTCACTTAGAGTATGTTTCTCTGCTTCAGCAAAAAACAAAATGGTCAACCTCGACAGGGCAGCTATCTGTGGGAGCACTCGTTCTCATCAAAGAGAAGGGACTTCCGCCACTAATGTGGCCACTGGGGCGAGTCATCCAGGTCTTTCCTGGGAGCGACGGGACCACGCGGGTGGTGGAGCTGAAGACGAAGAAGGGGACGATGGTGCGGGCCTACAACAATGTCTGCCCACTCCCTCTTACTTGAAGCCTTCAACCCGGGGAGGATGTTCGGGCGCTTTCTACGGCCGGCGGCGCAGGCGACGGTTGGAGGAGGCGGGGGGCGCGGGCGCGCGGGACGCGGTGCCTAGGGGCCCGCCACTTCACTACCGAGCTCCGACGAAGACACTCGCGCATTTCATTTATTTATAATATAGTACCTACAATACATCAGTTTATACAGTCCACTGATCTTTAATTTAAAGTGTCCTAGAAAGGTCCCTAACAAGCTGAATACTGCAGCTTAAGCTATTTTTTTAAAAGTTGAAATGTGTTGTTTTTTTATATGATCTGGTAATTTATTAAATCCCAAACAAATAATACTTTTTTTAATAGGGCTGTTTTAAAGCTACCGACATTCAAAAGGTTTTTATATTGACTTCTAACTGGGCCTTTTCTGGTGTCCGAGACCTTAGTATACAGGTGTGCATTAGTCTTTACAAAAATTTACATTTCCATAATATACAATGATGGAAAGGGAAGAATTTTAAGAGACTTAAACAAAGGTTCGCAACTTTCTGTGGACTTAAGACCACGCATCGCTCTTACGCATCGTTTTTGCGCCTTAAACACCTTATCTCTTAGGCTACAATTACCCCAAAAAATTATTCCGAATCTCAAAACCGAAGCGATCAAACCGTGGTATGCTACTAAAGCGGTTTTTATGTCAACTTTTTTAGATAAATTGCAAATTACTTAAAGATTTTTTACTGGAGAAATGTTATTATTCGCTTAGTGATTTTTTGAACGACCGAATTTAATCCTTGACATTTTGTTTATTAATTTGATTGTATGCCGACTATTTTGTATTTGACTATGATGATTTTATTAATTGTATTTGACTGTTTTAATGATTTGATTTTATTTTGACACTTTTAATCTATTTGACTTCATTTATTTTATTCTCTCGACATGATAATTATGAATTCCGATTTGACTTTCTTGATTTGTATTGATTATATTTTTTGACTTTTTATTATTATTTTTTTCACCTTATTTTTATTAATTGTTTATGTTTTTGTTTTATTTGTTTAAATTTTGCATGCCTAAATTTGGGAAAAATGTATGGCTTAACTGTTCTAACAACCCAACATCTTATTTTGTATAACCTCATTCTAGCAAATAAATGATTTGATTTGAATAAAATTTACTGAAAATCACAGTACCAAACATCGTATCTCCCATAGGTATTATTATTTTACTCTTTGCATCGTATTTTGTTTCACATTCTTTGAAATCACGTCTTTTTCTTTTTCGAGTCTTCTTATGATGGTTAGTTCAATTTTCGAACAAAGCTCTTTACAATGCCATATGGGTAATTTTTATTTGGTTTTCCACGAGTTTCTACACGAATTTGACATTCCAAATACAAATCACTTTACTCCCTTTGGAGTTTCATACAACTTTAGCTGCCTTGGGAGGTAATGCTTTACTTTACGTTGAGATAGCACGATATGTAAGTAATTGGACATTGTTGAGCAGGTGGTGTGAACATAAACTAAAACTTCAGCAAACTTTTTAACCTACCAGTTAGGTAAACATATATTGAGGAAAAAGAGATGCTGCGCCGTGCCAACTCCAAATAGATTTGGATAGGGGAAGAAGGATGATGAAGATTCTCAGTAACTTCAAATAAGGCAAAATCAACACGATAGAGGAGTTTTATATCAATTCCTTACACACCAAACCGCATTGGGAGGTGGACGTGCCTAGCAGCAAGCCAACAAAACATTGCTATTTTTTAAGCCAGGTTATAATTAAAACAATGAATGCTTCTTTGTTTCCTATTCTACAAGGTTTATGTAAAAACATTTAGAAACAATTAGATTGTAAATTTTAAGCGGCGGAAATGCGTTTGGTTCACCGGATGTGGTATTGAGGCTGTCAGTGTAAAGCAGTTGGCATTGCTCCTATTATGAAATCGTGCAAATATTTGTTTGATATTATGGTAGGTAAGTACGTACGTACGTGTAACAACTGTCAACAGGTCTACCTTGGTCTGAGAGGTGACAATCTTCAATCTTCCAAGCAGATTGCAGGTTGCAGAGGTAGGCGTGATTAAATCATAAACTACCTGTTGAACGTTTGCTACACTTTGAAACTAATTATTTGACACTGTGACTGCTGTGTCACATCACCCCTTGAGTGTCTTAATTACCGAAACAATTAAAAAAACATTGACTCGCGTGTATCCATGTTTTAGGCAAGGGGTTAAGTACAACAGTAGCTTAAGCGATTTAGGTTAATAATAGTAAGCAGGCCTAAGTAAACAACAATAAAATCAATCACTCAGAAGTTAATAATAATATTGAAAAGTAGGTATCAATTCTAGCTTTGATTGAAGTCCCCATCTCGTCGCAAGATGTTTGAAAGTGGACAAATCAAAATAATTCTAATAATCTAGGGTAGGCAGAATTTACAAAGGAGTTTGTACCCTACCATAGATTGTCGTAAGCACAATTTTATCGGTATCTACAAACTTGTGCTGCCATCTCGTAGAAGGAAAGTAAACTGTCAATTTACGTACGCGCGTCCAGTGATGAAGTTGTTGCACATGTCATAAGAATTTTGAGCTACACCGCTAGAGGGCGCTGTTTTATATTTCAAACAAGTTTTATCTTATGCAAATAATAATTACTAAATAAAGAATAAGTAAAATTAATATTTTTGGATTGAGACAATTTATTTAAAAAGAAGTGTGACAAAATTTATATTTGATAAAATTAAGTGGCTAATTTCTGCCAGAAAAGTTTAGGATCGTTTACTACAATAATTGGCACACAACATTGGAACATGAATAAAATATAATTAATAATTGAGAGGTATTTACTTAAAATAGTCATCATGTGAATTATTAGTACATGAAAATATGTTCGTTTCTGTCCATGCAGAATAGACAAATTTTCCTTCAATGTTGTTTAAATTGGAAATTATAGGCTCCTGCCAACAAGCTTAGGATCGGTCACATAACTTAGCACAAATTTTAATATGAATCTGATTTGAGACCTACATTTTACAATTTCCAATTTTAGATGATGCAAGTATTCCATTTTCATACATATTTTTTTATATTTTTGTCATTGTTCAGGAAATATTTTATGAAGGACTAGTACATAAATATTGGTCAACATTTCATGTCCTTGTCATGTGTGAGTCAAATATAATGGGCACACATTTCATCATTTATTCATTCTTTCTCAAGCATATCATCATTAAAACATCAACTAAAGTACACAGTACTTATGAATCTTTGACCACTCTCAAAAGAGTTGAGGTATTCATTAAAGGTTAAAAAGCAATAATTCATTGGACCCGTACTTAGTACCTACACAAATTGAGATTAAATTATTCAAATATGATGCTGGGCTGTAGTTGTTGTACAGGCCATCTAGAGTTAAATAAAAGTAATAATACTTCATTAACCTACACATTATATGCTTTAACATCAGTCTTGTTCATTATTATCAGAGCTTTCTTCACTCGTTTCCTCTTCACTGGATTCCTCACTTGAATCATCAGATCTACAACCTTTTGCCGCCTTTTTAGACATCATTTCTTTGAACTGCCTCACAGTTATTTTCCTAGGCATGATCTCCCGAAGAAAGTCTAACGTATCATCCTCTTGGACGACTTCCGCGATGTGTTTATATTCCAATAAGCTACTTTTGCTGTTTTTAAATGCTCTTTTGGCTAAGTCTGTGACAAATAACTCCTGTAATGTATGAAAAGTATAGTTTATAGTATGTCTCTGTTTGATTCTGGCCTTATTTCATGAGAATAAATCGCTTTTCACCTTTTGTTATAGCAAAAAATGCTATTGTTTGGAGACAATAGGTTATAAAAGCGGCAAAACATCACATACTCACGGTAACTTTCGTGACTAAATATAAAGGTTCAGCGCCAACTGCTTCGACGTCCGGCGAACTTTTCATTATAGTTTTCACTCTGGATAATGGTAAATGCAGATCCTTCTCGCCTTTTGGAGTAGCCATTGTTATTGAATTTAAAATATAAAATTGAATTGAATTCAAAACTGAATGGACGAGTTCAAGTTTTTTTTTAATTTACGCCACAGCAGACGACAAGATTTACTCATAAAAAAATCTCAACTTACTGACATTATAATAGCAGTGTTGCCATTTGGGTATAAAGTTTTATAATTTGTTTGAAAATAATATGCCAATGATGACTACTTTTGTGTGGATTTCCGTCATTGTCCGTCTGTTCAAAAAATTATATTTTTGTACTATGCATAATACTGGCCAATAATCTGGCGTAAGTAGACATCATAGACATTGAATGCATTACATTGGATATAATATTTCGTATATTTACGCTGGCAATTTTTCTGTCCGTAATACCGCCAATACCGGTGCGGTGTCCGGCCGTCGGTTTCGTTCGGTTGTTTAAAACCCATAGAAAATTTTAATCTTAGCAGTCTAGCGAGATTTAGCCATAGACTTAACTCTTTGCCATAGCTATAGACACTTAATACAGAGGTTGTAGCTATTTATATATTTTTTTAATCTTTATATTTTCTTTGCTACAAAAACATCACCGATCCCGTGCCTTGCGCATCGGACAGCCAACTTTCGGGCGGCCAAGAAGTTTGGCGAGAACGAGAGCTTTAGGTACCAACTATTTGGATTGAAATAAACGGTAGGTTACGTAGGTACTGTTTTATTTTTTGAGAATACTATAGTGTCGCTTCTATGCAAATCACTCTTTCGTTATTAATAGATGTTCTATAGTGTATTTTGTGTATGGTTTTGTTGTAACAAGTAGGCAGGGGTAGAATAATAGACAATAATGGTCTTAACGCTAGCTGTCTTTATTTTCCATTTCCTTATAGAAAATACTTTTACGAAAAAACAGTATATAGGGCCGCTTGCGTGGCCGGCCACACCCGCGGGGCGCTGACTAGTGCCGTCTGCTGGCCCAACCAATCCGACATCCAATCAATTCTTACGTGAAAACGATAAATAATACAAAAAATACTGATAACGCGAGATCGTTAACGATTTACAGAGACTTCTCAATTTTGATCAGTTCAGCGATGCCGTCGTACATCTCCTTGACGGCGTCGTACTCGGTGAGTCCCATGCGCCTCTTGTTGGAGATGTCGTAGACACCACCCTCAGCCTCGGTGTGCTCTCCGCGGGTTCCGCGCACCTGCAAGTGGTACTTGGATGCGATCTCTTCCAACTTTGCCTTGTCGGCAGCCAGCTTGGGCAGTTTGATGTGCACGGACGCACGCACGGTCGTGCCCAAGTTGGTAGGGCAGAAAGTCAGGAAACCAAGCCTGTCATCGTGCGAGAAAGGAACACGCTTCTCAATGTCGTTGACAGCGGTCACCAGCCTCTTGTACACCTGCTTCAAATCACCGCCCATCTGCATGGAGATGAGACGGAGGTGGTCCTCCTCATTGCACCACACCAAGAAGGTCTTGTTCTCGTTGTGGTAGATACCACGGCCTGAGGGCCAGAAGCGGCAAGCATTGGCGGCCTGCAGGAAACGGTCACCCTCCTTGAACAGGAAGTGGTCATCGATGAGCTGCTGCTGGGTCTCCTTGGACATGCCAGTCAAGGGGTAGAAAGTACCCTTGAGTTCACCCTCCAGTCCGGAGAGGGTGGTGGAGACCTTCTCTTCCATCTCCTTGTACTGGGCCTCGGTCAGGCAGGGGTTGAAGGGGTAGCCCTCCATGGAGCGTCCGCAGCGCACACGAGTGGATACTACGAACTCGCCGGCGGGGTCCAGGTTGCCAAGGGTCTCAACATCACCCCAGTTCTTGGCAGGGTGCTTGTCGGTTTTCTTGAAACCATTGTGGTAGTCCTCGATGATGGGGTCGAACAGGTCAGAGAACACTGTGTACGCCTCAGCGTCAGGGGCGTAGATTCCGACACCAGAGTCCAAGTTCTCAACACCTAGAAAGATTATGTCATAACATTAGCTTCATATATCGGTTTACGCAAAAATAAGTAAGTCTTATCTTAATATCGAAAAGTGATTGGTAGGTAATTAGGTAAGTAGGTACGTTTAGTGAGGTATTATCAGTATTGCAGGTTTTTAATCAGATATTCGTTTCTAAGTTATCTATTGACGCGGGTACATAATTCTTAGTATGATAATTCGATAGTAACAGCCGCAGGTATCAAAGTCTACTCACCAGACTGGATACAATCCAGGAGAGTCGAGCCGAAGGAGGTCTTCTTGTTCTTGAGAGCGTCGAACACCTCCTTGGTAAGGTACTTCTTCAGCAGTGACTTGGAGTCAGAGGCCTGGAGCTTGCTGAAACCAGCCTCCAACTTCTCGATTGTTGCGGCGTCCACCATTGCTGCGGCTTTTCTGTAATGATGACACACACAACAATTAATTTACAAAATCAAACTTCTTATCACTGAAAAAGGATTTATTTAAGATTCTAACGCTTTCAACGCAGCGCATGTTGCCCTAGTGCACATTTTGAATGATTTTAACGAAACCACAACGAAAATAGAATGAAAATCCTTGCGATGCGACCGAAGCCAACTATTTTATATCTGATATATTTTTAAATGAAAATAATAGTGACGTACCCATCGACTGAATCGAGCGGTGGAAGAGTAAACCTAAGTCAACATCCAAAAAGTATTAAATAGTGATTAATGATTAGTCCTACATTACTTGTAAATGAATTCTATAATATTATAAGATAATAATGAAAGAAAAATATGAAAAAAGAAGCAACGAAATGTTACTTTTACAAGTATTACGAACCGCCTGATGAGGTAATACGCGAGAACGGCGCCACCGCAAACCACCACAGGGATTGTGACTTTTAGTTTATAATTCATAATGTTGGAATTAACTAAAGCCACTAGTTAGGTATAGTAAAACGGGTGCAAAACTACTGGTACTGGAGATGTTACGCGGACTGGACCGGGTTTAGGATTGTTTTTGACCGAACACACCCAGGGAGACACTCAGTTTTGTGGTGGAATTACGTAATTTAGCTAGAGGTCGCCTTGACCGACACGCGCAAGTCGAACGGATGTGTCAGCTCACTGCGCACCGGTGCTTCTTCGTCGCGCGCAGCCGTACCTCCCACTCGTCGCACCAACGAACGAACGTGTTATCGCGAGTTTCTTGTTACTTTGCATTCATTTCTATTCGAGAAGGTATTGCAGTACCTAATTAAACATCGTCAGATTACGGTATCCACTTATCGTTCCATGAATTATGCCAATCGTGATATTGGATATGAGTCGATATGATAAATGCATATATATAGTCACAGGACTTGGGTAACTTACACGTCATTTAAGTAAATCAAGTTTAGCACACATCAGCATTAAGCTCAGAGAAATATCATTATTTTCCTGTTAGTAGCAATAACTAAGCTAAGTATATAATAGAGGTTTTACATATTATAATTTCGACAACCATGCCAAAAACCCTTTTCCTATCAATTTACATATCTACAAATTACTAAACTATAAAATTAAGAGGTGGGAAAGACATAACTTTAATCGGTAGGAGTTTACGATCATTAGACGGTCGGTCAATCCGGAAGCGCCATAATTTTTACATCCCGTTTAGGTTCAATGTCCGTCGGTAACATTGCAAAAACGAATCAAGTTTAGGGACAGTATTTTTACGGCACTGGTAACAATATATTTTGCAAAGGGACAGTTAAAATGGCAATTCATAGCAAATTAACAGTGATTTGAGCACAAAACTTCGGTTTAAATGTGAAATTTGGCAGCGGATACCGGAGATAATGCCGTCCAGAGTAATACGCACCCGTCGGCATCGTCAGCCGGTTTATTTTCCTTGTTTTCTTTCGTTGCACAGCCACCCATTTTCACAAATACTATTTATTAACTAGCGACTAAAACATGCACTAAATCACTAAAACTACTGCAAATAAATAAAAGAAACGGAGGATACTAAATGCAATGATGGAATGATGTTTTGTCCAAATGAATGTATCGGAGCCGGGAGTGGCGAGGGCGAGGGGTGGCCCGATCGATGCGCGACACGCAGCACGCACGCGGGTTCACGCTTCCCGCCCTTCGGGAACCGCTTCAAAACTTTTTGGAGGGAAAGTTCCCCTGATTTGCGCCACCGGTTACCTTCGCGGGTTATATTTGAATGCAATTCCAATTTCTTCGAACAACAGCGATAATCATCTTATCGGCGGAATGAAACACTTAACGTTATCGAAGCACATCTTGAATGGGGATTTAGTTATCACACAATGAGCTAGGAACATTTTTCGATTTCAGGAGCGGCGGTGGTGTGTTGATGGGACGCGGTCTAGGCGAAACTTTACGTCGGTGTAAAAATATTTAAATGACCACCGCTTACCTTGCGCTTGTACAACCGTCAGAGTCGACTGCGAGGTGCAGAATGGTCCGTGCGGGTTCGAGCGGAGCGTTAAGCCCGCGGCAGCGTCCCGCGCCCCCCCTTCCCTGTCAACCTTGGCCTTGGTGATGCTTGCCTGGCCAGCAGATCGCGAGCCAGTTTAGCTTCAAGTCGTGATTTGGACTATTATCATTACAACAGTTATTTAAGCTCATCCCAATCCAAGGATAATTGCCTATCATCTATTGAACTCGAAGCTAGGCAAATGAACGACAGTTAATAAAATAAATATTTATTCGTTACTATTACAGTATGTTTGGCTTCCAGAGTTAACAAATTCTATAAACACAGGTATTCGAGCATGTTATATACATACGTAAACATGAATTTGCATTGTATTTGAAGAGAGCTAAATCTAATATCAGCTTAGACGAAATTAACGAGTGTCTTGTTTCGATATTTTTATCCTGGAATAAAGCTATGCTTTTCCAAAATAATACTTATGTATACTTCAGGGTCAGGGCATTTCAAATCAGAAACAGGTAGTGCAAGGCCCGGGACTGCAAGATAAAATTGGATAGCTACATTTAAAATAACCCGGAACATTATTGTAAAAATTAAAAAAAGTAGATACAACGAAGGGTATTTGATTCGGGTATCATGTGAGAATTTCCGTCACTATCATTAGTCATAATATCAAAAAAAAAAACTGTTATGCAATAAATTAAAATATAAATTAATACATGCACCTAATCATAATCGATCGATTGTGATTTTGAGAACCTCCGCGTCACGCACTATTAGTTATCAAAGATTAGGTGGTAAATTTAAAATTAGAACGTTGCTGGTTCTTTTTGTGTCTGGATCGAGTCCAACACTTCAACGTTAGCGATCTCGACGATGCCAATGTCAAGTTTGTTATTTTTCACTTTCATTGCATAACTTCGGCATCGAGAGTACCATTGCTCTATTTATTAATAAAAATTAAATAATTGATAACGAGGTATGAGAACGTCATTTTACGATATTACAATGAACGGTACATATGGAGGTAGTGAACTTGACTTCAGAATTTGTTCAAAGGGTTTTTCCTAAAACAGAAAGCCGAGGGTTGTTTCATAATCGACCTTCACCGTGTCCTTAGTCCTTGACCCGGAGATTAGGATCAGCAGGGTACGACTACGGTCTAGCGGTCGATTCGTTCACCTACATTCAAGGAAAGGAAGCCATAAAAATCCCCTGGCTCAACTCAAGGTAAAGTTATTATTGTCAAGTAAGTACAACGAACTGTTTGATCGATAGCCGTAATTAGTCTTAAATAAATGACGTCATAATTTAGTTTTCATCGGCGGATTTTTAGGTGCGTGTAATGCATTAGAAATAATCTTTTATCGATCGATCATAATAAAGTCAAGAAAAAGAGGTTCCCAATCCTATTTCCGGTTTGTAATTTGCCCGCAATTTTTAATAGCGTAAAATTTAGAGTGCGTTTATAAAAATAGAAGACGAAATTTATGTAGTAATTTCCCTACAAACATAAATTATTTAAATAAATTCCTATTTATGTATAGGGTAAAAAGATGGACATAAATAAATGGTAGTCAAACAGTGCATTTTGTCCGAAGGAAAAATTTCTGCGAAATACCAGGAGGAAGGAAGGTTGAACGATTTTATTTTATTAAAGAATAATAATGTGTCTATTCTGGAACTCATGGGGTTGAATATTTTGCGAAAAATTTATAAATTAATCAGGCAGGTACAATAAAAGTCGGAAAAATAAAAATTTGGCCCTGAAAAAAAAAATTAACAACCGGATCAAGAACTAACGCAGTAAATTTTTTTAAATAGCCTGTTTGGTGTCCCACTGCTGGACAAGTAGGAGAAATGTTTTATTGCTCCTTCAAAATCTTTCTTGTTTGATCTCTTATCAATTTGTCCCGCAAACATGACCGAAATAAAAATTGGTAGCTGTAGGATGCCTACCCTGCCTACCCTGCGTTCCGTGCCTACCGTGCCTACCCAACCCTACCTACCTACCTAATATTTTTTATCTATAATCAATAGTTTTCTCATCGCTCGCCAAATAATGAATTTTATAGGCAACATTTTGCTACCTTGGGTTACATTATTGCTATTTTCATAAGGATCTCTATTTTTTTTTTTAAATATATTGTAGATTATGACATTCAGGAATAATGTAGCTTTCTACTGGTGAAAGAATTTTCAAAATCGTTTCGAGATTACCCCTTACAACGTCACAAACACACAAACTCACAAACTTTACCTCTTAATAATATTATAGTATAGATGGTCGTAATAAATATAACACATTGTGAAATAGGTATTTATTAAGGTACCTGAGTCCCTACATTTTTTTATATATTCCTTATCTCACTACATATTTATATGTTATGCCCTTGTGAAAATACTGCTTATTATTTATTAAGCATAATAGTGTTATCGGTTCCAGTCAACATTACCATTTTCTTTATTTATTAGCTTTCGCACTGATAAGAAGCAAGAAACAATGTAGATTTTAATTAATTGAAAATGTTCGTACTAATGAACTTATCGTAGGCTACACAATCTACACATTGCATAGTTTAATGATAAAATGCATTAGAAAGTTCGACATGCAAAAATAAATTGAACCTTTATAATTTGTACCACTACCAAAGTCCCAACGTAGTGTATAAAGGACACTGATAGCTTTCAATTTCCATTAATTCTTTTAGGGCACTGTAGTAAAAAATTCAAATTAATTTATTGCATCCATAATGTACATATGGTGTTACCTAAGTATAAATAACAGAAAAAAAATATGGACACAGCAACATTCTAGATACAGTCGGTGTTTAGGAGAGCGAGGAATAGTGCTTAAGGGTACACTAGTCGAAAATTATTCCATACAAACGTAGTCTAGGGATTATTCCACTGTTTGACGATGTACGTTCAAAACAAAAAGTGATATCAATTTGTCTCATCATTATCTAGCCCTGTATGGAAGCAAAAAACTAAAAAAATAAAATATTTGAAAGTTACCTATATGACCATCGAAAGTTCCACATTTCGACACTAATTTTAACGCATTTTTGGGCGCGGATAAATACCATAAGAAGACGGAAAATTGTAAAACAGCCTTCATACATGGACAGATTAGTAGTTCAACCATGCAAATAATTTTATTTTGAACAGATAGATTTAGTAGTTTTTTCATGATATCTAGACTGCCAAAGGTCTGTTTATAAAATTTTGCGCGCTCGGTTTCGCCCTAAATCATTATCCATTTCGCTACAAATTTGCAAAAGTGTGTATTCGTACGCGAACTAGCTTCCTACGGCTCATCACAGCATCAATCTCTTCCGCACGTTTTGTCGGTTGATATAAAATGCATTTTAACCCCGCGCACAAAATAGTTCGTGCCATCGACTAGTGTACCCTTAATATATTCCTTATTAACATTTCAGTTATCTATTGCCCACCTACCTGTTTTTATTTGGTTTAATGTACTAATATTTGATGTGTGTACCAAGAAACTGAATCAGTTAGATATGAACTTCTTCTTATCTTAGGTTCTTTAACCACTTTCTAATAGGAATGTTTACTGAAAATTAGTTTTTTGTCCGTCAAAAATATTGGACACATTTTTTTTTCTTTTGACACGTAAACATAAAGTGACGACGATATAAAGCGTTGAAATATCGTGAAACGTCACGCCGTTAGTACACTTTATACTGAAATAATGACGTCACAAGCCCCCACTCCAGGGAGGTGACCATAAGCTCTTAGAGCGGTATCAATTTGAAATCGAATAAGGGACAGATGTATATGACTTGTATTACATCTGTCACCTACTCGATCTCAAATTCCCCCAGAACTTTGATGCGCTTTATCAATGTATTTTTTTATTGATTTAGTAAAGCAAAAAATACGTGTCCAATATTATTTTATAATCTCTCTGACGGACTAAATACATCATCACTTCATCACTCATCATGACTTATCATTTCTTTACCCAGGATGCATCTCTATTCAGCCAGATATGATCTCGTCCATCCAATCGTCATACGTCACGAGATCCTGTGGCTTGAAATCTTGCTTTCCTACCTTCTTCTTTCAGAAATGAGTAGAAATCTCTCCTTTCTTTCGGTATTACCATCGTCATTTCAGCCGAAAGACTTTCACTGCTGGATATGTTCCCCCTCCTCTCCCAAGGGCCACATTCGATACCTTTATTTAATATAAGCACGTTATCCATTAGTCAAGATACCTACTAAATAATTTCAAAACTAAACAGTCGTTATGCATATGCACGTCATAATGATCTTTTTCTAGCTCACGAACCAAGTTCAAGGCAGTTTTGAATGCCATCAACCGTCGCTAAACATAAAAAAAATGGCGAACTTTCCAGAAAACCTTGGCAATGACTGCGGAGAGTGGCCTTGTCTTTGGTTCAAGCGGATTTAAATACGTTCGAAAGCGACGCAGACGCAATAATATCGCAATCTTTTTGTAATGATCATTAATGAGGCGATGAAAGATGTCTAAGTCAGTCTAAGGTTGACTAGTTTGTCTATATGCAATATTTTGTTTATCAATATCTGTCTATGGATTGATTTCCATCGTATAGGAATCAAACCATGGCATCAGCTCAATCGGTCATTGCAAGATTTGATTACAGACATCCGGACAGGTAAAAAAAGTACCTAAATAAAAATATTAATTAAAAAATCTTTTTTAAATCGTTTTATTTCGTATTCTTCTCAGCAAACCCATATCATGGCAGTGTACAAAAAATAACTAGTCCGCAATTTTGGACCGTCCGCCATATTGGATTTAGAATGACGTCAAACGTGTATGCAAAATTTGGAGGAGGTTAACTGCTTTAATATTCAGTTGCAAGATTTAACCAGAACAAACTTACATACTTACATCAACATCATCAGCCTATTAATGTTCCCACTACTGGGACACAGGCCTCCTCTCTGTGAGAGGGTATGGGCCGTAATCCACCACGCGGGCCCAGTGCGGGTTGGTAGATGCCACATGTCTTCGAATTTTTGGTTCTAGGACATGCCGGTTTCCTCACGATGTTTTCCTTCACCGTTTTGAGAGCAGTGGTGATGAAATAATTTACACAAAGTAAAGCGCCTGCCTGGGCTCGAACCCACGACCTACAACTTGTAAGCAGTGGTGGCCCAGTGGTACATACTTACATTGCAATTTAAATAAATAGTAATAAAAACACGTAAAAGCAGCACTAAAGTCGAGTCCATTAGCAACTTTTGATGCTGGAAAAATAATATAATAAGTAGTATTGGTAAAAGTATGTAGGTACATAAATTGAATAAAGGACATAATAAGTAATTCAAAATTTATCCAGACAGCAAAATACAGTGACTACTTATTTAAAATAAATTGTAGTTCTAAAAACTAAAAAACACGCTTTAATGGTAAGGATAATGGGACAATCTGTTTAAATTATTGCATTGTCATCGGTCCTTGATAAGTGTGCAAAGTTTCAAATCAATCCAACGTTTTGAAGTGGGTGAAAATCACGTTCAAAGATTCCGTTACATTGATACATTGTTACATTGATAAATAGATACATACATACCAAGCTAATAAAAGCGTGTTAATAATGCACAATCTAGTATAGAGAATAGGGCATGTAATATCGGAAGATTTTCAATTCCGATATTCATTTCCGATATTAGATCTCAATATCGGAATTGCGCTCATTCGTTAGATATCGCACATTTTTTTTGTTAATTGTACTAATTCGGTATGAGATTGGATTAACTACAATAAATAAACACGTTTATGCTGAGACATAATAAGATTTTCTGTTGTGTCTCTCTCTAATCAGCAATGACTGGATAAACGGGCGCTTATTTAACTAAAATTCACTAATAACTACTAACGCCTTTCTGAAAATATGACAAAGGCAAAAAATACAGACAATAAATGTTTGTCGATCAATCTCAAAGTAGTCCCGATTAGTGAGTAATAATTGATAATATACTCTTGTAGTAGATCAATCCAACAGATTAGTGATCGGATAGACAATTTTTTTGTATTTAATACAATTAGAAGACTAAAAAATATTAAGCTTTAATTTATTGAGGTTTCTAAACAAGTAACTCAATAGAAATTTAGCAATCACGTTCAGCTATCGGAATACGAACGCTCAGTATCGGAATTGAAATATCGCAAATTTCGTTCCGAGATACCGATATTCATACCCTGAATGGAGAAGGCTGTCTGAGATCGGTAAGACCCTGTATTACAGATCACCCTTTTTACATTTAAAATATTAACCGTAAAATTACAAGACTTTACAAAATCGGAACGTAAAATTAAGTTTAAAGAGGAATAAAATAAATTAAATTTACTTATAAGAGAATTAAAATCAAACAAAAAATAAAGATAAAATGCATGGTTCTTGTGGCCACGAAAGCGAAGCCGGGAGAAACTAGTAAAGAATATTTTTCAGCATAATAGCAATGACATTACGCAATAGGCATGCACTTGACATCAATCACAAGTAGGTACTTACCGATACTCATTTGTTACAGTTAAGTACAATTATCTAATCTGATAAGGAGAAAACAATAGGCGTATTGTGGAAGACTTATGAAACGACACCTCAGCAAGTGATAGTTACCTAGCTAATAACCTATATATATCATCTATATAGAACACTGTAATAATCATATAAATTAGAATCCAGAGGGTAGAAAATAGAATAATATGGTGGTGATAACAGTGGTTTAAAAAGAAAATCACAAAAAAAAGTTAATTCAAAAATCAAAATACCCACGAAGCGAACTAAAAAGACGTAAACAAGCATTTTTTTTTTTTTTTTTTTTTTTTTATTTGTAATGGGTTTGCTCTTGACTCTAGTCTAGGTCATAGGTGACAGAGACAGAGTCTACGATGGAGTGAGCTTACCCAGAAGTAGCCTGTTCACTCTAACTTTGAAGAGATTCGGGTTGAATGCGTTCGGAAACACAGACGCAGGCAGTGAGTTCCACTCATTCGCTGTGCGCATTATAAAGGATGTTTGGAAGCGCTTGGTTCGAATTGGTGGAATGGCAACAAGGTAAGGATGATAACTTGCAGTGCGTCTAGATGTCCGATGGTAGAAGGGGGCTGGTGGGATGAGGTCGTGGAGTTCCTGAGCACACTCACCGAAGTACAGTCTGTAGAAGACCGACAAGCAGGCAACTTTGCGGCGATGAGCCAAGCTGTGAAGCTTGGCGTCCACCAGTGCCACGTTGCCAATGAGCCTCTTGGCTCTGCGTTCCACTGAGTCAAGTGCGGCAAGCTGATACTTAGCTGAACCATCCCAAAGGTGGCTGCAATACTCCATGCAGGATCGGACTTGTGCTTTGTATAGGGTTAAAAGCTGTCCAGGCGTAAAGTATCGCTTCACTTTATTTAGGATGCCCAGTTTTTTGGCCGCGATTTGGGCTTTGTTCTCAATGGAGGAGCCGAAGTTGAGACTGGATGTCAACTCCATGCCTAGGAGCTCGAGCCGATCAGTCACAGGAACAGACGCACCCCGAAAAGTAGGCGTTTGATCGAACAGACTCCTTTTGGCGGTAAAAAGACACGCCTGTGTTTTGGTGGCGTTAAAAGAGACCAGATTGTCATCACCCCACTGGGAGACAAGGCTTAAGGTCAAATCTGTCCGCTCAACCATAGCCTCCCTCAAGGAACGAACTTCATCCATGCTGGTTTTTGCGCTGGACAAGTATCTCTCTGAAACAGTACTGTCATCTGCGTACCCAACAATACCAGGCTGAAGTAGGTCATTGATGTGCAGCAGGAAAAGAGTTGCAGAGAGAACAGACCCCTGAGGAACTCCGGCATCAATAGCCATAAGGTCTGAGGAGCAGCCGTCAATGACTACTCGAATCGACCGTTCGCTAAGGAAGTCTGATATCCAGCTACAAAAACCAGCGGGGATGCCATAAGCAGGAAGCTTACTGAGCAGACTCGCGTGCCAGACCCTGTCGAAGGCCTTCGAGATATCAAGCGATATAGCAAGTGCTTCGCCGTGTCTCTCGATGGCTTCGCCCCAGCAGTGCGTGACATACACAAGAAGATCGCCAGTTGACCGTCCCCGGCGAAAGCCATATTGACGGTCACTGAGGAGATTGTTGTCTTCAAGGTGGGTCAGCAACTTTCTGTTCAGTACCCTTTCCATAACTTTGCACAGAATAGAGGTAATGGCGATCGGACGGTAATTGGCAGGGTCTGCACGGTTGCCTTTTTTGGGCACTGGTTGCACATTTGCAAGCTTCCAGGATTTCGGCACCGTCCCTTTTACAAGAGAGAGGCGGAACAAGCGAGTCAACACAGGAGACAATTCTGGCGCACACTGCCTCAGCACTCTCGCTGGAATGCCGTCAGGTCCGCTGGCCTTGTTCACGTCTAGACTGCACAATACTCTCCGGACCTCTTTAGTGTGCACAGCGATCTCCGGCATCGAAGAGTCACAATGAGGTACAGTAGGTGGTTGCTTGGAGCCAGCGTCCAGACGTGAATTGCTAGCAAAAAGAGATGCAAATAAATTTGCTTTGTCACTTGCAGAGTGAGCCAGCGACCCATCAGGTTTCAGCATCGGAGGTAAAGTGGGCCGACAGAAATTCGTTTCAACCGCTTTAGACAGGGACCAAAACTGTTTACTACCCGGAGGGTGCGATGCCAGCTTGGCCCCAATACGTCCAATATGGTCAAAACGTGCCCGACGCAGAACCCGCTTGCAGAACTTGGCGGCAGAATTAAAGGCTCTTTTCCTCGCGCGAACCCTACGCGCTCTAACTTTGCGGTCGCGGGCCCCGACCCAGGCTTGGTAAGCAGACTCTTTTCGGGCCTCAGCATGGGCGCATTCTGCATTATACCAAGGTCGGGTTTTGTGACCGAGCGGAATGTCGGAGAATGGAATGAAATATTCCATTCCCTGCCGAATCACATCCGCAACCGCGTCTGCACAGCTCGAGGGGCTACCCGAGGAGAAGCACACATGCCGCCAAGGATAAGACGCAAAAAAGTGCCGCATCTCGTCCCAGTCTGCTGACTCGTATCGCCATACTCGCCTCGTGCCTCTAGGGCTCTCATCTGGAGGGGAGCAAGTCGAAACGGATTTCACCAGACAGTGGTCAGACGATCCCAGCGGGGCTGAGACCGACACCGAATGACTGTCCGGATCAGTTGTCAGTAGAAGATCCAAGCAGTTGGGTGTATGGCCGTCAACATCCGGTACCCGCGTTGCCACATTCACCAGCTGGGTTAGATCTAGGGATAGAGAAAACTTGCGCGCCTCTAACCCGGCATGGTCAGTTTTCCGGTATGGGTACAACCATTCCTTATGATGGGCGTTAAAGTCCCCCAGAAAATTAAGCTTCGCTGTTGGGTACCGTTGCTGGGCTATGTCAGCCGACTCCACGAGGCAATTAAAAAGCGCTGTCGTCTCCTGGTCACCTGAGTGCGATCGGTAGACGCCGATGTAAAGAGACTTCTCCACGCCAGTGTCCACAAGTAGCCATATGGCAGAAAAGCCCGATTTCTCAAAGCAACGGAGACGACGACAACAAATGTCATCGCGGACGTACACACAGACCCCAGCTTGCTTCTTGAATTTGTGTTCAAGAGAGTAACCCGGGTAGTTGAGGTACGCCACGTCCGACGGGGTTGTTATCTTCGTCTCCGTTAGAAAAAAAACAGGTGCGGCTTCTCGGTCTCGAGGTGGTGGTGGACCGGATCTAGATTAGAGTGCAACCCCCTGATGTTAGTGAGGTGCACTTTTAGTGGGAGGAAGTGCAGCCGTTGTTTCACCTTATTCTTATTTTTTCTGGTCATTGTGTTAGAGTATGGTGGGGAAGAAGTCGAACTGTCGAGGCGCTGCTCAGTGAACCAAGTGGAAAACTGGAGCTAACCCAACCTATGGGGAACTCACTTGGAGACTGCGGGGACGCCCGAACCCCCCCGGATATGGCCACCGGGTCCTCCCATCCAGTCGCCAGCTGGCACGGTGGAGCATACCGGGATTTTTCGCGAGTTGGCGGGGCAGCCTTTGGCACGTGGCTGGCGTGCTACTTGGGCCCCCTACTGACTGCGGTCGGCCAACGGCTGGCACCGTGCTTCGGATCCCGCTACCCTCCAAAATGAGTTACCCGGCCAGTTTTGCCCAGAGACCAAGACCGGTTCTGAACAGCGCAACTGACATCCTCCTTCTCCCCCAAAGGCACTGGCAGTCCCACACACCGGCGGAACACAGTAAGCTGCTTGGCGCCGGACTCCGGTGGGATGGTGGTCGCGAGCCAGGCGGCCCCTTGCGGAGCCTACCACCGCTTAAGTGGGATCGTTCAGCCGTACCACAGGCAAGCCTGTGGTGCCGTTGCCCGGGATGGACCGCTAGGAGGTAGATCCCATACCCACCCCAACAACAAGCATTTGCTTCTTAAGCAGTCGGGTTTTTTGATTTTTTTAATTAACTTTTTATATTTATAACTTTTTGGTTAGCATTCTTTTTTCGAATTTTACTCATGTAAACATATAAGTGTTATGTATTTTTGATCTCATAAAACCCTTTATTTTGATACCCCACACGAAGAGTTCGGAAGAAAAATTGTGCTCCCACAATACGGCGTCCAAAAGCTGCCATTTATCTATTTTCCAACTTTAATGTAGCCAGCCAGTGACACTCGCAGGGTTAAGACGAATCGATTGACGTATGAATCATTACAATCAGCCAAAGCGTTTGGTCTCTAGAACACCACATACATACATACTCTGATAAACATATTACCCTTCTTCGGCAGTCGGGTAAAAAGATCATGCTTGGTCCACAAAATGCAAACAGCCCAAAATGGATTTATAGGCATTGTGATCACAGTTCACACCATAGCTTCGATAGTGAGACTGCCATCTACTAAAAGTAATTTCAAAGAAACCTCTACAATTTAGGGTAGATGACTATTAAAAATCTATTTAGTCCATCTATTAGATAACCTAAAAATATTACACGTATTTTTTTCTTTTGCCACGTAAACAATAATTACGACGACGCAGTGCGTTGAAATATCGTGAGACGTCACGGTGTGTTTATACTGACAAAGTGACGTCACAAGCCCCCCACTTAGACATCATCATTATCTTCTCATTGTCATCATCATCTGCCTAGCCTTTTCCCAACTATATTGGGGTCGGCTTCCAGTCTTACCGGATTCAGCTAAGTACCAGTGTTTTACATGGAGCGACTGCCTATCTGACCTCCACAACCCAGTAACTGGACTGATGTCAGATCTGAAGACTGGTGTCAGATCTCAAGCTTCTGACTACCCGTAACGACTGTCAAAGATCTTCAAATAACAGCCGGGACCAACGGCTTAACGTGCTTTCCGAGGCACGGAGGAAACTCGTTATGTTGAAATGGTCAACCATCCACGGACCGACCTCGTCAAGCGTTGCTTAACCTTGATGATCAACCCGTGCGGCTGTTATTATTTAGCCACGACCTCCTCTTCATCTTCTCATTGTCAATTACAATTTTATTTATTTGATAAAGCAAAATATACGGGTCCAATATTATTTGATAATCTTACTGATGCACTAAATAGAATTATATTATTCTACCCAGAAACATCCTTATTAGAACCTTAGCATCACAAAAGCATACATTGCCTAAACACTTTATTGAAAGCAGCAAAACAGTTCTCTGCCTCTAAAGCTTTGATACAATTCTCCCCTCTGTCGGCTCAAGGCGAAACTTATCCAAGGTTCTAAAGAAAACCTTGAGCTAATTGGCCCTCCTCGCGATACTGAGGGTTTCAGCTGCTAGTCTCCCTAGGTACTTGGCGTTTATGAAAAAAGTAGGTCAAGGGTAGTAGGTGTTCTGGATTTCGAAGTAAATTCTTCAGAGACGTGACGGGTGTCGATATCAAATGACTTTAAATAATATCGATATTTGTCACGTCTGCGGAGATTCCCACATCATTTAATTTGACCAAGCAGGTATCAAACCAATAGAAAATAATTTAACATAAATTACCTACCTACCTTAAAAAAAGTCTAAGGAACTAAAACGACGGCTACTATTCTCCGCGGGTTCGCTCCCCTGGTCCACCCCACGGGACAAATTTATAAACAAACAATCAAATCTTTCCTCTTTATAAAATTAGAGTAAGAGTATGTTTTACTATTGTTTTCCTAAAAACAACAGATGAGGGATATGTAAGTTTTGTTAAAACTGTTTTGTTTGTTAATCTACCCTTGTTTTAATAAATTATACTATAACGTCAAGTTCGTTCGATATATGAATGTCGTAATACTAACACTACCCTCTTTAAGTGAACTGTAATTTGTTCTTTGAGAAAATAAATAAATATCTTTAAACCGAAATTGATCAATACGAAAACTTTTTTCGTGTGTCATTTTTTTATACGACGTCTCTGAACTTCGCTTTTTGCTGCGCTGTATTCCATCCTTCATCTCCGCTGTCTCATGAATTTACTACTGCACACTAATGGGACCAAACGGTTCATTCCATTTTGAACATTTTTTCAGCAAATTCACAGTTACTGCGGGAAGGTAACCGGATACTTTGACGAACACGCTGAAAACTCTAGTATTTATAGGACCCTAGTTTCAGGAACTTGTGCAAAACCAATGAGAAAATTGATAAAAACAGTTCTCACAGGAATGCTGTAACCAATACTGATTACCAGAACAGATAAGAACTATGCAACATATTTTTCACCAAAAGTGTGGTTAAAATTTCACCGCAAAATAAAAAAATTATGTGTTTTTTTTTTTTTTTTTTTTATCTTATATAGGCTCGCGCTGGACCACCATCTCACCTGATGGTAAGCGATGATGTGGCCGATGATGGAGCACGCTTGCCTAGAAGTAACCTATTCACTCTTGACTTAAAGACCCCTAGGTTCTAGCTATCGGGAAACACAGACTCCGGCAGGGAATTCCACTCCTTAGCTGTACGCATAATAAAAGTATTTTCAAAACGTTTAGTGCGTATGGGTGGGATGTCCACCATGTACCGATGGCGCATCGCCGTACGTCTGGTAGTCCGATGATGAAACGGGCTGGGCGGAATTAGATTATGCAATTCCATCGCACATTCCCCGAAATGTAATCGATAAAAAACCGACAAGCCGGCAACTCGGCGACGATGTTCAAGGCTCTGGTGCTTTGACTTAACCAATGCCTCATCGCCGATGAGCCTCTTGGCCCGCTTTTCGATCGACTCTAGTGCATCAAGTTGGTATTAAAAAAAAATAAAAAAAAATCGGTCGACATTTTTGCTTCTAGCTCGAAACATGGCGCAGTAATGATGTAGGGTTTTCTTATTAATTTGTATTACTGAATAGTTAAGGAATTTAAAAAAGTCATTACCTCGACATCACAAGGAAGCTTCAACTTGAAAATTTAAAAGACGGCAAATTTCCAAGATACTTAAAAAAAAATCATAATAATATAGGTAAATATCTTCTATATATATAAAAGAGAAAGTATGTATGTATGATCCTTATAGACTCCGAAACGGCTGGACCGATTCTATTGACATTTTCAGAGTATCTTGAGATTAACAGAGCGGTAATTCTGTAAAGTTTGGTGGCGATCATTTTTTTTAACTTTGAACGCGGCTGAAGCCGCGAGCAGAAGCTAGTATCTCATAAAAACATAGCGTATTTGTAAACTAGAAGCAATCCAAAAATGTATTATACTTATGTATTCCCTTGAAGAACATAGAATATATCTTAAATTGAACTTCCTATAAGAAAATTATCAAAGTAAAAAGTTGGGTGTAATTTTATACAATACTAGCTGTTGCCCGCGGCTTCGCACCCATGGACCACCCCACAGGACCCATTTTCGGGATAAAAAATAGCCTATGTCACTTAGGAATAATGTAGCTTTCTATTGGTGAAAGAATTTTTCAAATCGGTCCAGTAGTTTCGGAGCCTATTCGGTACAAACAAAAAATCATTCCTCTTGTATTAATATAGATAATTTTTTTTAGTTTTGTTTCGGATATCTCTATCGTCTTAGAATATGTTAAAACAATCAAAACGGTTTCAGTAACACGGCTCATGTCCAAACCATTTTTGAGATGGAAAATACGGTTTGATCCCATATTGCTGCGCGGCTCGCGGAGTGTTCCTGCACATATATTTGTATCTCGTGTAAATGCATTTTTTTAAATATGTTTCTATTTATTATGAAAGCTTGCTTACCACTTGAAAAAAACTTCCTTGTAATAGAAACAGTTTTACCTTTTTTCGTTTAACTGAAAATGTTCTTTCTCGAAAAGTAGATGGAAGTCGGCCATGTCGCAGTAATGTTTCTGTTAGTTTTATGACTCGATTTGTTTAGAGTAGACACGACGTGCTGTCCATCGTAACATCACAGATGATCATTGTTCTGAACATGTGACTCTAATAAGTCTGTTTTCATCGATAACTCTTTGTCGAGGAGCTTCTGACAGCGACAAGATTTGTGAAAAACCGGCCAAGTGCGAGTCGGACTCGCGCACGAACAGTTCCGTACCATTATCGCAAAACACTGCAAAAAAATCACGTTTGTTGTATGGGAGCTCCACTTAAATATTTATTTTCTTGGATGGAGTTTCTTGTGCATTTATGGAGTTTCTTGTGCATTCTTCTCCATAACAAGCTACTTTCCGAATGCACGGTAGAATCAACTTTTATAACTTGTAAATTTTAATGTACCTATACCTAACGTTCAAAAGTGCCGCTTGGTGGCCTACTTGAAATAAAATTTCTTTGTCTTTGTTTCTAGTATTTGTTGTTATAGCGGCAACAGAAATACAACATCTGTGAAAATTTCAACTGTCTAACTATCACGGTTTATGATATACAGCCTGGTGACAGACGGATAGACAGACAGACGGATCGCGGAGTCTTAGTAATAGGGTCCCGTTTTTACCCTTTGGGTACGGAACCCTAAAAACAGCATTTGCTGTAGAGAGAGAGAGGGCGAGAAGTAGAAGACTCCCAGCCAAGCCAGTACACAAAACTTAATCAGGTACACTACGGGTTGACAAAAATAAACCTGTGTGGGTTTCGAATGCCATGAAAACAACAGCAGGTAAAACGTTTAGGATCTCTTTAACATCCCACGTATCGCTCATAATGAAAATACTTTTCAATTTCGTCGTGGAGCGAAGTGGAAAAACCCGCCTAAATATTCCGGCCTTGCGACCTTCAAGTATTTTTATACCTACCCACCCCCGCAACGATGCCTACCCTCAATAATCATAACATTCCTCCGTATCTTTCGGGTCCTTATACCGTCATTACGTAACGACCGAAAAGCTCGGCCTTGCCCTATTTCCGTCATGGTCGGCCAATGTCAGTGTCGGACGAACCCGGGTGGAACCTTGACGAGGACCGTTTCGTGGTTCGTGTTCTTGAAGGTCTGACGTCAGAGCGTCAGATGTTGTGTTTACACGCTAATTCCAGATGTTTGGAGGTGGTAACAGGTTTTCGGTAAGACGTGAGATAACGTCATAATAAAATATTATGTAGCTTTAGGTAGGAACATTTCGATGTTCAGAAAGCAAAATTTAATGTATACTAGTCAAACTCATACGAGTATCATCCATTTATAGGCACTTTTGAATTTTCAATGTCGGTCAATCCAATTCAAAGGATGAGCTCTCTCTGTGGGACTATTGTTGGAATAAAACTCATCTGTACGTTATTTCACGGTATATTTTTTGTATCGTATCAAACTTTACGGCGCTTACCAAATGTTTACGGTTCACGTTTTTATATCCATTGCGGTCATGGACGCTGTAAAAAGCTCGAGTAGATGACGGAAACAAAAACTAACAACTATCATAAAGTAAATCAAATTGTTTGTACAGCTGCAACAGGCAAAAACTTTCTAAATAAATCTCATAGTTCATCACAATCGACCGCAGCCCAATATTTTTATAATCTACTTCTATAATAATCCGCCAAACAGGGGATCGGCACTGTATCTCTTAACACAGGCTAAATTTTAGCCTATCTAGGAGAACAGTACTTCACCCGTCTTTATTGTATAATTGAACCTTAAAAATGTATAAATGAAACATTTGTAAACTTTGCAATCTCATTATGAAATAAACTTTTATTATTTTATTATTAAGGCGCCGATTCCCTTGAGTAACTGATTTTCAAATGAGAATCACGTCAAAATGGCTAGTCGTAATTTTTTGAAAAAAATATATGTTATATTAGACTATTTTCTTAATAATTTGATCTGAGCAATTTTTGAGTTCTATTCGTATAACTTAGTGTAATTAATTTGTAAAGTTATGTCTAAAACGGACAAACACACGACAATCACACTAAAACCGCTGGGCGTATTTTAATGAAATCGACACCATCTTAAAGACAATTTAATTATCTACATTTTGATCTGAGGCTTTTTTTTTTTAAAGTCATAGAATAATAAGAAAAGTACAAAAAACTACTAAATTTTGGGTCGCGCGGGTGTGAAACGAGTGCGTGTTTTGTTCCCTCAAGGTCGTTGGCGTTAGTCGTCGTCTTAAATATCGTCCACAGCTGGGAGGGTACAGCCGTCCCTATTCATAGTATTCATGTGCCAATCCCCACGCTCACGTGCCAACCTCAGCCATAATCTACCCGCGATGGCAGAAAGAACAACTAAAAGAACAGTGACAAGTAAAGGTGTTCTCTACAAAACTTGACCTGCCTCGATTAGTCTGAATAGTGAATAGTCACCTGTGGGACTTCCTAAATACTAAACATTATCAACATACATATATTCCAAGTCAGTGGAGCACACCTTAATAGAATTTATTACCAGCCAAGTGGCTGATGGATTAACCACGAAGCCCCATAAAAAGATAATCTCTAGTCTAGACAATGTAGCTCAAAATGTTTCGCTCAACTCATTAATGTTAATTATTCTCAATGTTAATTATTCTCATCTAGGAAATACTAATAATTGTATTGTATTAATGGCTAATAATTTAAATTTATGCAATGTAAAATTCTAATTTATTTAATGATTATCTCTTTTTATTTTTATCTATGTTTTAATTTTAAGGATATCAATTTCCCGTTTGAATCTTAGTTTGTATACCTAATAATGTGTGCATGCTATAACTGTATTATTATTATTTTTTTCATATTTTTTTTTTTTCTGTCTATCATGCTCCTGCCTTTTGTATAATATTCCCTGTTTTTGGAGAGGTCTGGCTCTTGTGATACAGGATTTCCTAGTACAAGAGCCAGGGCTGCACTGAGATCTGTGTCATAAATTGTGTGTTAATAAATAAATAAATAAATAAATTAAGGACGACGGAATAATCTCCTGACTCAACCCAAACAGCTGATAATGAACAAGCCATAACAATTATGCAAATGATCGTAAACTCGTTCGTTGTGTTTACTGGCGTTTACTTGACATAATAAATCTATTATATTCGACCTAATTCTGTTATCGTTATTTACAATAGGAAGCCTTATAGGTACTGGTGCCGCTGCTTCTCCTTCGTTGCCAACTACTACAACTGAAACTATATACCGTGAAAAAAGAAAACAACTTAAAAATATTCCATTACCTACATCAAATCGTCATTTAGCTTTGGGAAGTCGATCATATGATGACTAAATCTATCACCGATACTAATCTAAATCGACTTAACAACAGCGACGTAAGACAACTGTCTATTTTGTACTTTTATATCTACCTACCTATCTACTGCAGGCGACTTACTATCAATACTCAAAGATAAGTTATAAAAAAATAATCCTGCGCATGGATTTTTATTTGCAGCTAATGCGGGTATTTTTTAATTTTAGAACAGATGAAGTAGGTACCTACTACATAAATATTTTGCTAGAGTTGTTGTTGTTTTCTGTACCTACTTAGTGTTAGTTTAAGTAGCCAATACCAGATCAAAATTCTTGACAGATAAGAGAGAGTAATTACGGAAAAGATTACCAAACTATTTATTTAGCCAGCATTGTTTAACAATTGCTGTTCTATAATAAATTTTGGGTTGATGAATTAGATATTTTATTATTTTCCTACAAGTCGGTTTGCATTCAAGCGGAAATTGCAGATCTATTTTCAACACAACTAAGAGTTGAGAGTGTCATCTCACCTTCTTCTTTTCTGTTAGTTCATAAATATATATATTTTTATATAAGTATATATTTTATTCAATATACAATTACGTTTATTTTACCTATCTTAGTATGTTAATAACAACTTTTTTTTTTATTGTTTAAAACAATGCACCTGCCATGTTATCTCTTCACCACTCTTGGTTGACTGGTAGAGAATGCCTAAGGCATTAAGTCCGCCTTTGTACCTTTTGTGCATGATGTCTAAATAAATAAATATTTTGCATGTAGATAAGCTAAATACGCTAGAATGTCAGTTAAAACTCAATACCTTCTACCTACCCACTTAATTTTTGCCCGCGTTTTTGCATCTGTGACTCGTGATCGTGACACATTCATTCAGCGTCTTTTGACTCACTTCATTCCGTATCATTATCAAAAAGAAGGTCAGTAACTGTAGCTTTTCCAGTTAGGAAACCTTGGTAAGTAATTCAACGTTGACTCACCTGATATGATCCGTCTGTCCAATAATCGAGAAGGTAAAGAAGATCAAACTCAAAATGGCGAATACTCTGAACCATTTTCTGGGAACAGTTTGTAGGGCTGATATCATTGTAGAACTTTCGCGAACGGCTAATCGGTCAGTTCGGCGTGGTACTCGACTGATTATCGGCGTCAGTTTTTCCTTATCAGGTAGATCATAATATCTTTCATAATATTATCGACGTGTTTTTTTAAACGTGGTCGATTGAGTTGCCTTACTTTCTGCGTTTACATAGGTGTGTTCAACGCAAAAAAAATATTAATGTAATTTAAATTTGCTGCCAAGTAAGGCAGTCATATATTTTTTTACAAAATTCCTGTGTCATGGAAGAGTTTTCGAGTTTATATATCTAAATCAACATAATTAGGTATATATGGTACTTAAAAGATAGGTGTAGATAAGTACCGTTTGATAGTTCCCATCAAATATAAAGGTATTCGTACTTATTACCAAACAGTCACGCGGTTTCATAAAAGTACCCTCCACAAGCAACTTGACGTTTGATCTCAAGTACTACAGCTCAAACGCTGATCTCAAAATCATTGACAGGTGATTTTCAGTACCCGAAATACCTAATCTTATCAATAAACTAATATTTTGCTAGAACGCCGCATACCGCATGTTCCGCACTCGATATGTGTGATGTTAGGTCATGCAAAGATTGTGAAATACCTGCTACCATACAGCCTTACTAAACTAATCATGTTCCCGATAAAAATCTTTGAGTTATTGATGACGTAGGTACACACGACACGTATTACAGTAGTATCGCCATGACGAATATTCTTAAAAGTCCAGCACAGATGAGGAACGATCTCCAGCGTACACATAAACGGCTGTAAAAAAACAGTGAACTGGATATGAGCACACGAATAACTCAAAGCTAGCCGTCATCAAACTTTAGCAGTCCAAGAGTGATCGGCCTAGGACTCTTTCGAGAGATCATCACGCGACAAGATTTCATTCGGTCCTATATATAGGGTCCATCCAGCTCCTACCCCAGCTGCACCTATAATTAGATAGTAGCTACCATGTGACAATAAAAAACCGGCCAAGTGCGAGTCGGCCTTGCGCACGAAGGGTTCCGTACCATAATCTCAAAAAAACGGCTAAAAAAATCACGTTTGTTGTATGGGAGCTCCACTATATTTATTTTATTCTATTTTTAGTATTTGTTGTTAATTGTTATAGCGGCAATAGAAATACACCATCTGTAAAATTTCAACTGTCTAGCTATCACGGTTCGTGAGATACAGCCTGGTGACAGACAGACAGACGGACTGCGGCATCTTAGTAATAGTGCCCCGTTTTTACCCTTTGGGTACGGCACCCTAAAAATCGTCCTTTCTCCTAGCCACAGCCCACGGGGCGTAACTTTCTTGCGTAATACAACATGATAACCTCTTTATGCGCACGCTATCATCCTTCTCCACTATCATCAAATAGCTACCAGTCACTGTGTGAAGAGTGTCACTCCACATAAACACAGGGCATACCCAAACTCACATTAATTTAAGAGTTGAGACGCCGGACGCCTCTTCCACGTCTGAACTGGACATCAAGCCATTGTAGAATTTCAAGTGAAAGTAGGTAGGTAGGTACGTCATTCTATTGTCCGTGGTTTTTGCGCAGACCACACTGGGCACGAATTGATTCCAATGATTCGGTCCAGTTGTAAACGTGATAGCTATGTCGGGTATCATTTATAGCAAAACAATTTTACATTCTATTTTTAACTTGATCGTTGAAAAAAAATTCATTGAAGCTTAGTTCGGCGTCGGCGATTTTCCAAGTTTTGCTTTTTGATCCTCGGTTATTTTTTCCCATAACTGTCGCAAATGGCGTTATTATTTAGTACTAGTAAATTGCACTTAATGAATCACCACGTTATCTACTTATTGAACTATGAAATTGCCAGACATAACATCGATAGGTCAATAACTAAATTAATTACTACTAAACAATCTCTAGCTTGTAATAGGAAATAATTTATGAACTGTGTTCAAGATACTGTGTGAGGAGCTCGTGGCTAAATAATAACAGCCGCACTGGTCGATCTTCAAGGTTAAGCAACGCTTGACGAGGTCGGTCCGTGGATGGGTGACCATTTCAACATACCGAGTTTCCTCCGTGCCTCGGAAAGCACGTTAAGCCGTTGGTCCCGGCTGTCATTTGAAGATCTTTGACAGTCGTTACGGGTAGTCAGAAGCTTGAGATCTGACACCAGTCTTGCCAAGGGTTATCGTGTTACCCAGTTACTGGGTTGTGGAGGTCAGATAGGCAGTCACCCCATGTAAAACACTGGTACTCAGCTGAATCCGGTGAGACTGGAAGCGGACCCCAACAACAATTGAGAAAAGGCTAGGCAGATTGATTTGTTCAAGATACTGTGTATGCAACAAGTAGATAAATTGCTCTAAATATCCTGCCAAGGCCAGACGCGCTGCATCCTGCCTAAGTAATTGTCCTAAGACCTATAATGCCTACGCATAACATCTGCATAATTAACACCATTATAAGCCTGAAACTCCAAAACTGTAACAGTTTAAACATAATTGCTTCACCCAATTTCAGAGGTAACTCGATAGTAAACACACTAGTGCTGTAACAACCGTCCTTGGCGTCACAAAAACGGCAATTTTTCCTTACATCCTGCATGCATTGTGCTATTATAACTGCGCATTGCAATTCTTGTTATGTATTGTTGTGTGTAACTGGATGTTGGAGGGCGCAGTCGTCATTGAAGATGAATACGAGCAATATCCGGCCTCGCCCGGCCTGCGGCGAAACTGTGCTGCATGTATGTATCGCGAATTGTGATGACGGTTATGCAAATTACCCTTTTTTTTTGTGGGTGGGAAATCATCCAATGACTTTACCCGCCCTGGGTGAAGCGGGAGGGCGTGTCAGACTTTTACTGACTAAAACCCTACCGTGTTCCTTCAGTTGCTTGTGCCAAGGCCGCGGTAACTCTCCTTTAAATTTATCCGCGCTAAATTTGCTGGTTAACCTACGCCCGCGTTTTTCAGAATTCTAATTCAAATCGAATTCGCTCTGAATTAGAATTCATTTCAAACTGTTCCATTCGCATCAGAGTCAATTTGAAACAGTTTCGACTGTGGAATTGGTGAGAGCGCTAAAGCTGACTCGCCATTTACATTTGCCTAAACCTTTCGTGTGGCAGACAACTGCTAACCTGAATAATACAATAGTCTATCTATAAGATACCTCATTTATTTAATAACCCTTGTTCGCTTTAGTACAGATTCGCTTTACGATAGATTCGCTTTACGGCAGAAGTTGTACAGTCGTTTTGAAATGGTCTCCACGTATTTTCCTCAAACGTACAGCCATCCATCCATCCAATATCCCTCCTCATCATCATCATCTCCTCGTTCTGATGCGTCCATCCTGGCGCATCAGAACGAGGAGAGCCGACCCCAATTAATGGGATGAGGCAAAGAGGAAGAAAAAGAAGAAGAAGTACAGAATTGTTCAAACGGATTAGACGCAAAACACAGGGCCAGTTGCTGATGATTTTTCTAAAGCTGCTATTACCACTAACAGTTTCACAGTCGCAGTCAAGTGAAGACCGTTAGTCTGCAAAATACTATAGGTAATGAGAATAATAGCTGATGGATGCGATTAGTGTAGGGTGGAAAGTACAATAACTTATACACCCGTGTATCACACGACGTTTTTCAATACAGTTGTGGTGTGGGAAATAGTAAAAACAAATCAAAGAATTAGATTTGTTTATTCACAAAAAAATAAAATTTTCAAAAAAGGGCGCGTTTTTGCAACTATTATTTAATATATTATATATATTTTTTACAACGAAAACAGCCTATGCAGCCTATTCGATTTTTGACAAATGTTGATGTGAAAATAATTAAATTAAAACACATAGGTACTTCTCTAGTAGTTATATCAGTAGTCACCCCACGGGCTTGCTCATGCCTCTCAACTCATATAATATGCTTGCTCAACTTCATAGCTATGGAAAACTTTGCATAAGTTACACACAAGCGCGTGACTGCGTGAGCCATATGACTCATTGTAAATTGATTCATATAAGCGATGCCAGTCAGTTATACGCGGAAGTTTAGTAATTTTAAGACTCAGTGGTGACATGGTTTTTTCAGAGTTGGAGGAAAAATACCAGACTGTCGTAGTTTGGGAGTTTGGGAGATGATAATATTTATAATTTTAAAGATTAGTGATGAAAACGATGAGATTATGATAAAATATTTCGAATGTACTGTTGTATTGTTGAGTAGGTATTATATACCGACAGACAAATACCCAAGGGTGTCAAAGTATTTTTTTAATATTTCAAGTAGGCCGAGAGCAGATTTTTTTTAAAAAATAATCGTGAATTGATTAGTTCATAAAACAAAAAGAACTAATTCTAATGCAGACAGAGTCTAAATCTTATTTGGAAGCAGTGTCTAATCAAGTATTTTTAAACAACTTTCCTTATGCGTAGGCGCAACTTATTTGTCATCATCATCTTCCTGCCCTTGTCCCATGTTACTTGGGGTCGGCGAAACACGTTTTCTTCTTCCATACCGTCCTGTCCTGTATGTAGCAATTAAAGTGTAGATAATTTTAAACAAATAAAAACACCTAGTTTTTGATTACTTAATTTACTTATAACCATTATTTTACCTAATTGATACTATTACATTGTTGATACTTAACTAAAACTAGCAATTTACACATTGTTAGGTATACATGGGGCTAATACATACTGGGTTTGTTTGTCCAGATAATCTTTCATTCGGCAACGACTGCAGTCATTTATAATAATATATAATATATATGTATATATTTCGAAAACAAAAAAAAATTGACGAGCTTTTTGGCTTGCCGTCCATTTGTCATCCAAACCAAACCTGCTTTAAAATTCAGTTGCAAGATTTGACCCAAACACACATACCTACATACATACATTGCAAGTTAATAAAAAGCTTGTAATAATGGCCTCTTGTTTTGGCTATTTCTGGAAACAAAATAACGAATTATTGTGAGAAATTACATTGTTAAAAGTGATAATGCAATCATCTGGAAAAGTTCTGTGGTGCCATGTTATAATGTATGCACAATCAGCCGGGCGAGCACGGCCTCTGTGATAGGCTTGAGTCACCCATTTTATCACGGTTTGTGCTCCTAAACTGTGATAAAAATGTGTGACTCGAGCCTTGTCACAGTAGGCCGTGCTCGCCCGCCAGGACTCTTACGGCTGTCAGCCTTACACGGCAAACTTGGACTCTAATTTGTTCTTGTAATTAGTACTACTCGTATCTTACTTCTTACTATATATATATATATATATATATATATAATGTTTAAATCACACTAATATTTTAAAGGCGAAAGTTTTGTGAGTGTGTGTATTGGTGTGTTTGTATGTTTGTTACTTCTTCACGCTCAAACGGCTGGACGGATCTGGATGAAATTTGGCACAGAGAAAGATTATAGTCAGGAATAGCACATAGCATACTTTTTATCCCGGGAAAATGTTCCCTCGGGATAATTTTCGGCTTTTACGCGGGCGAAGCCGCTGGCAGATGCTAGTAAACTATAAATCTAAGAGCAGATAATTGAATCATTCAATAACTTTCATCTAAGAATTAAAAACTGCTAATTGACAAGTTTTCTAAATAAAATACGTCAATCCGCCATATTATTCCAGATATCACATGTTTAAAAAATCGGCCCCAAATAATAAGTACATATTATTATTACCCGATTTTGCAATCAAGCTGAATTGCGGCGGCGAGGGGTTAGCGGGACGCGCGGCTGGCGGGAGGGGCGCTAAGGGGCAGGGCGACTCCCGCGCAGACATGCGACACCCCAGGCCCCCTATTGCGGATATCGATCGGCGAAATCGAAACGGTATTGTCGATAATCCCATCACGAGGGGCTTTATTTATACAAGACTTCTGAACTAAAAAGGTAAAAAAACAAGATTTTATTAGCTGTTCATTTAATTTTTTTATTTAATACTTAGTTAAAACAAAATGTTTGGTTCTTGACCAAGGGAACCATCGGTGTGCGATACCGATCTGCTCATTATATTGCCGATTTTTATCAAAATTTATTAAACAGGAACCACCATTTAAGAATAGTAAGTTTTTCTACGAATGGTAAAGATCATACCATTGTAAAAACGGGAAATAGAAAAGAGACACGAAGACCAACAAACCAACCACAACCAACCAACTCACAACAAAAGAAAGAAATTGTCTATTTTCCTTCTTTTGCTGGAGAGCATTTTAATTTTAGGTCTGACAATAATAGTTTGTCTGACAATCGCTTCAAAGTTCCCACATTAGCATAGCTAGTTAGACGTGACGTTACCACGTGACCGCTGCACTGTAAAGCCCGGTACCCATTACTGTGTTATGCCATGTCGCTGCGCCTTCTGATGCCGTTGATTGTCTTCAAACATTGTTCTAATTAATATATGACGTAGGCATAACCGGTTAACCCGCTGCCTAATTGCGCAAGTGAATTCTCCAAAGCAAACAAGTCGATTCTTTCCCAAAAACGACTTTACGTATTGCATATTACACTCCGAAACGAAAAGGTTATGCTCCTTTCCATTACCAGTATTTTGACGTAGAATTAATTGTAAAGAATGAACGAAAGCGGAAGAATCGAGATAAAACTTCACTATTGGTATTGTGTAATGTTCGAGTTTGATGAAACCTAACGCAGTAGATGAACTTCAACTCAAAGGATGTTTGTACTCTTTCCAAATTAGTTTCGCAATACCGAAAAAGTTGAAAGAAACGATTCTGATTCTTTGAAGGAATCGACTCGTTTGCTTTGGAGAATTCACCTACGCAATTAGGCTGCCGCCGGTGTAACACAACACAGTAATGTGCCCGTAGCTTACCAATCCATCATGCCTTTGCCCAACTTTGCTGGGCTTGGGATCCAGTCTATCCGAATAAAGCTGAATTCCAACGTATTTGACGGGGAGACTGCATCTATCTGACTTCCACACTCCAGCAACTGGGTAGCATGATACCCCTTGGCAAGACTGTTGTCAAATTTTCTGGCTTTCGTCTACCCGTAAGGCTGCCCAAAATATTCAAATTACAGCCGGGATTGGGACCAATTCCTTAGCGTGCTGCCCAAGGTACCGAGAAGTCACGACATAAACTTTTAAGATCGGTCCATGTGGCTGTTATTATAGCAACGAACGACAGAGTAATGCGCCCATAGCTTAATAGCTGCACCGTAATAGGCGCGAGAGTGACTAAGCCGACTGGCGCGCGGCCGTTGACCCCGCTGCACTCGCACGCTGCACCAAGAGTTACCGAGTGTCCAATGCACGCCTGAAATATACGGAGTATAGTAACGGTTTAAGGGCTTAATTGTCGGTAGTAAAATATTTATTGACGGACCTGTCAGGTAGGTATGATCCGTATGATATAAAAAAAGAATAACTTAATATAACATGTAAGTGGGTACTTAATTTTTAACACACTTTTAAATCTAAAAATGCTTGTGTGCAAAATTTCATCTCAAGCCAACACCGGGCCACAAGGTTAAAGGATAAGGCGGGCAGAATGCTAATATATCTATAGTTTATAGAACTTTTGTTGATGAGTAACCGTGGAGATTCTTGCTGGTACTTCTCCATAGAAAACGACCAGTCGGCACTGGAAACATTAAGGCAAATAACATATTTGTAACAAACAAGCCACGGCAGAGCGAACTCGTAGATTAGACTGCTAATAAATGATGATCTCATACAGACTTAGATGATAAGTCCGATAAGGTACTTGATACGGCTAGTGCTAAAGGACAACTCAATGATTAGAAAATGCCAAGAATGATAAATAAATGGTAAGTAGTGACAGGTTATCCACTTATCGCATATCAGTTGGAACAACAAGGTGTTTCCAAATACATAGAGGGGCTTGGTTGATAGATAAGAATTGGTAGTCGATACACCAGGGACTATAATGCCTCTGTCATTGGTCCATCCCTGTATTTCAGTACTTGAACATTTCAAATGTCTTCTGACTATGTTTTTAATGACGCTAATAGCAATAGAATTGTCTCCTAAAGTGGGCTACTACCAATAGGATTGGACAAAGAATTCCATTCAAGCTGCTAGGTACGAGTATAAGCATAGCAACCTATTTTAGGAGTGTTTAAGATAATAATGGAGCGTTGCGAAAAAATAAAACCCACAAAGTATGATATATATCTACAGTGGTGCCGAAATGTTTGAAATTGGTGGTTTTCAAACCTCAATAGGCAACCACAACCATAACGATATCCTATGCTTTGATTACAGTTGGCAATAAATGAATAGCAAGTACCAAATTGTTAGCTCTTCTAAGAATTTATCTCCAAACGCCCCAAAAACCTACTAAATTCAATGACCATATTTGGAACAATTCTCATACATTCCTAGATTCTTTCCAGATATTCTCATACCGTTAGCATAAATGTCTCACGATGTCAGTATCTAAGCGCAACGGAGCCGCGCACACTCCGCCCAAACCGCATTCTGTTCACCGCCATTGCTGTCAGCGAAAGTTGAAGCCTTTCACGAGTCCGCCACATTTTTCAAACGATTTCTATTACAACTAGTCACGGAAAATGGTGTTCTATCAACTGTAACGAAATTGTTTAGATTTAAGATATATATCCAAACGTATATTTAAATTATTTTTGATTTCACACAGATCTACGTGAGCACTTACTTTTTGAGTTGACAGGTCGTTTCCTACAGAGAAGAGCCGGCAAGAAAGTCCACGGTATACCAAGCCCTGACACAGCTAGATGGGGTCGCAGTAGATGGCCTTGGATGGCATACTCGAGAATTGGTAAGAACACTGAGACTCAGAGAGAAATGGAAGGAATAGAGGAGGCCTTTACCCTGGAATGAGACAGTTCAGGACTGTGACTCTGGCTGGCTGTGAGAATTGAGAAGACGGAAAATTGGGGTCTCCTTATGCGTGTTATTTCAATCGGAACTAACAATTCTTATTTATCTAGGTACGACTTGTCGACTATATAAACTCATTATCATCATATCAGCTGAAAGGGCGGAGGCCTATGTCCACTGCTGGACATAGGCCTCCGCCCAAGCGTCGCCACATTGACCGGTCCCGTGCGTCTCGCATCCAGCGGATCCCCGCAAACTTCATCAGGTCATCAGTCCACCTGGTGGGAGGCCTTCCAACGCAATGTCTGCCGGTTCACGGTCGCCAATCCAGAAATTTTCTGCGCCATCGGCCATCCGTTCTGCGAGCAATGTGTCCTGCTCGCTGCCATTCAAGTTAGGCAATTCTTCGGGCTATGTCGGTAACCCTGGTTGTCTTGCGGATCTCTACATTTCTGATTTGATCACGCACTATATGAACTGGCAGAATTGAATATTACTTTGCTAGTCTTCAAGCTCTGCTGAAGCTTAATTGTGTCAGAAAAGAAAGTTGATGAATGACGACACCTAGATTTCTGTTGTTCAAGCTTGAACATCACTTACCTAGAGTGTGGGTTTCAGTCATAGCTGACCTAACAGTCTATACAGCCTTTATAAATAGGTATATACTTTCTAACTTTCTCAGAAATATCTATTTACTAGTTTTATTACAATAAAAGTTTAAAACTTTCAGAAAAATATCAAAGCTTTCATTGAGGTGTACAATTTCTAACAACAACAAAAAAATAACTTTTCAACGTATTATTTATAAAATGTTCCGTTTTAGATTACTGAAAAATGTTGTTTGAGTGCTCATAAATATAAACTTTTTAGTGATTTCAAAACAACGTTCTATAGTTTAAAAGTTAGACAGTGCAACAACGATCATTCCCATAATATTCCCAAGTGAATAAAAGTCATAAACCTGAAACTTCAGCACAATATTTCGAGAACATAACGATTATGTAAAGTAGTAAATCATCGATGTTGACGTTTGACGTGTCGAGCCGTGCCCCTATTGGCCGTGGGCCGGAGTGCTTGCGTCACCAGCCTCTGGCTACAGATGAGATGCGCGCACGCAACTCAACAACACAATATACGTTGTTTACTGCCGATTTAGCTTCGTTTGGCACTCTATTATATGGAGTTTAGGTAGCTACAAGCTACCTAAACTAGACTTTGTCAACAAGAGATATTACAAAAAATATTTTCTAGGTGTTCTTTTTTGGCCTGGTTCTTTAAATATCGAAAATGTTGACCGAAGTGAAAGACGACCAAATAGAACGTTTATTTTTAGAAAGCACATATAAGGAGAAGTGTCTGGACACTATAGATTGATAATAATAAAAAGACAGCTAGACTAAAGTGGACCATGATGACTAGAAATGAATTCTCTTGCGCATCCTAACTAATATTATAAATGCGAAATTAACTCTGTATATCTTCTAGTTTGGGACCCTGGGATGGACATAGGATAGTTTTTTCTCGGCGATAGAAAGGGCGGTTGGAAGTTTGTATGGTGAACTACTTAATAATTTCTCAAGTAAGAAGACCCACACACCTACAATATTACTGCGCAATATAAAGATAATTCTTTTCGAAGTAGTAATGCTACGCAGACCAAGTCGCGGGCAACAGCTAGTATCCCTATGTTTATCTATATTTGGTGTCGGTACAACATGTCTTCTTCTTTAATACATATGTATTTGTTGTCATCTCAGGAGTCATCCCATCTCTAGCGATATCATCTTTTACACAGTACATCCATCGGTTGTTTGGTCTACACCTACTCTCATAGCCACCCACATTCATACACAAAAATTTCTTTACGACATTTTTATAATTCTGCCAGGTATTTCCATTCAAATTTTCAGTCACTGGTGCCACTTTCAGACTTCATCTTATTCAGAGTCAAATTGAAACCACCACGTCCGTTGGACCCATAGTCAGCTGTAGTTAGGTACCTAATTATCTAAAATAAAAGTTTAGACTTGTTTATTATTTTGTAAACTAAATTCTTAATTTTCCTGTATCCGAAACTACCTTCGCAATTATGTGACTAAGCACTTCAGTATGTTCAAATAAAATCAACCTACATAACTATGATCAGAGACATAAAATAACCAGAGAAACTACTCACTACTGCAGGAAAAATAATAATTAAATACATAAGTGTAATATTTGTCTTTCATTGTACCCTATAAGGTAAATAAAATTACATAAAGTCTGCTGCGACACGTTGTGGAGATCACGTACGCCGTAGAGCCAAATGAAATAAAACGTTTTTACTTACATATATTCCGAAGAAACTCAAAAATATGGATTTGATGGTTCATTGTTACGTGGCGTTCAAGGAATGGAAGAAGTGTTGGTCGTCTGGGCGGAACCTAGATATGACTGGCACAAGAACGTGGTGATTGGTGCATGGAAAGAGAGGGCTCCTAAGCTCAGCAGTGGACGAATTCAGGCTGTGGACGATGATGATGTTGTTCTAACGTATCGGCATGTGAAGGTTTGGACTCTTGGAGACGGACAGAATTCTTAGGGCGCCTCCAAATAACCAGCAAAGAATAAGGTTGCGGATACTTAGAAGCCTGTTTGCTAGGCTTAGCAGTAGGGCTCCATTTGTATCTTTTAAATTACTTACTGGACACGATTAAATACTTTACATATTCAAAATCAATTGCAGTCATTCTCGTGAATATTTGGTAATGACCACTAGTTTAAATTAAAATTCCTTGATTTTTTTAAATAAAAAGTAGATCACTTCTTTCCCGATACAATCCATGATTCCACCATCTTCGTGACCGTTTATGATCATCGAGTAAAGTATCTAAAAGTATGTATGCTGCACAAGCGAGAAACACGCTCGACATCGTGAAGTTATAAACCAAAACTGCGGATAGATCCGGCTCGTCGTTACGGTCACAGTAAAGTGGACGTCTCTTACTCATTAGAAACTCGTGACTGTTCCTGTTTGGTTACAGTTACAGCTCGCTAATGTGTACGCTCGGTGAAAGCGTTCGGGCGACGTCGCGTCGTAGCCTAATCCGTAACACGCGTACACACTAGAACCTTGTTACTGTATCACGCTGGTTACGGTTACGGCTCGCTAGTGTGGACCCGGTTTAATTACCCGACTGTCGAAGGAGGGTAATGTGTTTATCAGTCTATGTATGTATGTACGTACTCGTATGTTGGTTCCTATGTGGCGTTCTAAGAGACCTAAAGTGTTAGCCGATTTTGATGATTCTTACGTCAATCGATATGTCTTACCCTCGCGAGTGTCACTGGTTGCATTATAATTGGAAAATAGAAAAATGGCGGCTTTTTGGCGCCATTTTTCTATTTTTCTTCCAAACCCATCGTGTGGGGTATCAAAATAAAGGGTTTTAAGGGGTGATTTCAAAAACATATAACATTTTTATGTTTAAATGTACCTAATTCGAAAAAAAAAATGTACTAAAAAGTAAAAAAAAAAAAAAAAAAAAAAATAAAAAAATAAAAAAATCCGGTCAAGTGCGTGTCGGGTCACGCGCAGTTACAGCAGGGTTACGAAGTTGCATAATAATGCGGACTAAGAAGAGGGTTTTGTTGTTGTTACAAGAAAATTAAAACGGTTTCAGCTGCACACAACGTCTAAAAACGGGCCCACATAGGATGATGTATTTTTTTAATCTATAGCTCGCGTTTGACCACTATCTCGCCTGATGGTAAGAGATGATGTGGTCTACGGTGAAGCACGCTTGCCTAGAAGTAACCTATTCACTCTTGACTTAAACTAAAGAAGGAGTTATAAAATGTAACTTCGCAACTGAAGTTAGAAAAATATTATCTATTTAAAAATATTACCCGCGGTGGTAGGGTGTGAATTGGAAAGGAGCCGATACGAGCGCGCGTTAGAGCTACGGGGAATGGTAGGGTTCGTTCCTGGATCCATGCGCGCGCGCTCCTTGTTTATTTCTCTTTCTTAATTTGAAAAAATCGTATGTATTCATGCACCTCTAATCTGCGGTATTCACTATTTTTTTCTGGAAAGTTTTACGCTACTCAATTAGTGATGTAGTCGGGTCGAATATTGACTTTATAGATGGATATCGACAAAAGAAAATAGTTAATTTGCTTGACAATCGAATCAAATTTGACTTTAGATTACAAAACGTCGAACACAGGGGCTACTTAACACAGGGGTGGCGAGGTCATGCTCCTGGGTGTCCACCATCGAACAAGATCAGATGATGCAGGATTGCAATGACCTCCCGCGAGTTTGTGCCGTGCTCGGGAACCCGTACGGAAGGATGATGAGATCCTGGTGGCTGAGCCGATGAGCGTAGACGGTTTAACCTCTCGGAGGCAACACTCCACTTTGGCCCGGATTTCTCCTCACACGGAAGGCCGTAGCTTAGACAACTACGATCAATCGGCTGCGGGGTCTGGTGAGACGGCCCCCAGGCGAGTTCATTCCTATTGGGGACTTGCAGACGGCGGTGCTAGCTCACATCGCTAGTGGTAGCTGTGTGAGTTAGTGCTGTGCAGTCTCGTGAGCAATTAATGGGGGTGGGGGCCTATAGCCCTCGACTAATCCCTGGTGCTACCGTAGCATCGCCACTTGAGCACTCCATGGCGGTTGGGGATAGTCGAGGGATGAATAATTTCTCGGTATTTTTTATGGATGATTTTATCATTAAAAAAAAACACAAGGCGAAAGGACCGGCGAAAGCTGGGACTGCACACTAGACGGCGGGACCTGCGGCAAGCCGGGACTGCAACTCCCCTAACAGGAACGTCCAGAGGCGGGACTCTGCAGCGGGATCGTCTCGAGGTGGGGATGCGGCGATAATGTCAAAAGACGGTACTGCTGCGGCACTGTCGAGTATCGGCACTGCTGTGGGACCACCGAAGGGCGGAACTGCAAACAAGCCCACCGGGCCTAAGGGTACTGCTGCCAAAGCTGGCGCGACACGGGACCCTTACGTTATGGGCCGAACGACCTCGGACCTTGCGGCTCCAGATGCAACCGGCAAAGGCAGCACCTCTTCGTCTCCCAGCTGCTGGCATGAAGCAGGCTGGCTTCCGGTTGGATGATATGGGGCGCAGATAAAAAAGCGCCAAAAGCTGTGACAGCAGGTGGCTTTAGAAGGGACCCCTACGGGAGGCCCATCGAAGAAACCGTGTGCTGTTCTCAGCGGCGACAGCGGGGACATTGCGGCCAAGAGGATGAAGACCCAAGGGCAATCATCCTCGATCCGTTAGGGATGCGGTGGCGGCTGTGAAACTTGCCGTCGTCACAGTCAAGTACCCGGAGGAGTACTTGAAGGCGGAGGATTTGGTGCCAATCCAGGAGCTCATAATTGAGAAACTGGAAAAGGCGCCGGATCCTCTACCTGTTCTCACGGTTGCTTCCGGAGTTGTCGCGGGTGCAGTACATGTATCCTGCGACAACTGCAGTACATGTGAACTGATTTCGGGGTGCCATCCACAATATGGAACTTGGCTCTCTGAAACTCAAGGTCGTCGACGCCAAGGCCAAGGACCTGTCAAAGCCAGTCAAAATGGCGTGGAAGAGTCGCAACTTGGCGTTGCAAGACTCTCCCCGGGCCATTCGACTGCTCCAGCGGCTTAACCCTGCCTTGAGGACGGACGATTGGTCGTGCACACTCTCACTGAGCAGAGCATCCGTCTTATCGTCCTCATGGACGGGGTGTCTGCTGGGGTCATCAAGGCCTTGGGCTACTCTCTTCCAGGAGGTATTGAACGGTACTCGTTCAAGGTCCTGGAAGCATTGCTACAAAAGAACATGGCATCAATGATACCACGTGCAACTGGATTGACTATACGCTGAGAAGCAGAATAGTCAGATCGGAACTGATAGGAGACAGACTTAGCGCAAGAACAACAAGAGGTTGTCCGCAAGGCGGAGTGCTGTCACCATTATTGTGGTGCTTGGTAGTAGACTGCTACTTACCAAACTCAATACCGGACCATTCTACACAGGCTATGCAGATGATATAGCTATAATGGTTAATGGTAAATGCCCGAACATAGTCTCTGGATTATTACAACAGGCATTGAGCATGATAGAGGAATGGTGTACAAAGAACCACCTCTCTATCAATCCAAGCAAAGCAGCATTATTCTATTCACGAGGAAGAGAAAAATAGGAAACCTATGAGAGCCCTCCCTCAGTGGAATATAGCTGCCCACCGAAGTTAAATATCTGGGTGTTACGCTTGATAAAGAACTCAGGTGGAAAACTCTTGTGGAAAATATTACGACAAAGGCCCTACGAAACATAAGAATGGAATCAGGTAAAGGAGCGGGAATATACGCAAAAGGTTACAAATGTAGCAAAAGCGTAGGGAAGATGCAACTGTATTCCAAGCAGAAACATATTCCATACTAACCTGTGCTCGAGAGAATATCTCTCTCTCTCTCTATCTATCCAGTTCAATATTCTTACTTACAGTCAGGCTGCAACCAAAGCCATGGCATCCTACAAAGTGGACGCCGCACTTATTCTGGATGCTATCCGGAGCCGAAACAGGCTTAGGAAGCATAACAGGATAAGACTGATTTGGGTCCCTGGGCACAAAGGAATTTATGGTAACGAAGTGGCAGACGAACTGGCAAGAGAGGGCTCAGCAAATGATTTTATGGGTGGTCCAGAAACGTGTGTAGGCATTTCGACGTGTCTCGTAAAAGCTACATTTAGGGATTTTGCAGTTCAAAGACAACGAACACATTGGCTGTCGAATACCGGTCTGTAACACACCAAAAAATGCCTGGGCTCTACGTTCAAAGAACGGGAATGCATTTGGAATATGAGCAGGGGGCAAATCCGCTATCTGCTTGGGGCCTTTACTGGGCACTTTGGAACCAACGGCATGCTCATGAAGATGGGTCTAACCGCAACACCCATGTGCAGGTTGTCTGGGGAATATACGGAACGCAGCACCTTCTGTGCACATGCGATGCATTGGCTGGTAAGCGAATGAGTCTCCTAAGGGTTGGATATCCAAAACCAGAAGAATATAGGCTCATATCTCCTAGTCTCGTTGTAAAACTCATGAAAAAAGTTTTACAACGAGATTGGGGAGGAGTAGGTTATCTAAGGGACCACAATAGATCCCAATGGGTCGAAGTGTCCTACCTGTGTGCCAAATTTCGTCCAATTTAGTTCAGCCGTTAAGGCGTGATTGACTACCAAGCATCCAAACATCCAGACATTCTCATTAAAGTAGGAAAAAAAAATGAATACCTTAATTTAAGTAGCCATGAGTGTTCAAGGGTTGGGCCCCGGTGGAGGTGGGGGTGGTTCTGTAAAGAGAGAGTGTTGTGTTTTCAGTACCTACCTAAACATTGAACACATTACAAAAATCGCAATATGAATCGGGCAACTAAGAAATTAACTGACGACTGATATCAGATATACTGCAATACTGAACAATTTTTTTTTTATGACATTTTATTTTAAAATCTAATACCTTTAAACGAGCAATCAATCAATCTGCCTAGCCTGTTCCCAACTATATTGGGGTCGGCTTCCAGTCTTACCGGATTCAGCTGAGTACCAGTGTTTTACATGGAGCGATTGCCTATCTGACCTCCACGACCCAGTAACTGGGTTGTTAACCAACCCCGTTCTCCGGGTCGGCCGGGCGTGTCGGTACCCCTTGGCAAGACTGGTGTCAGATCTCAAGCTTCTGACTACCCGTAACGACTGTCAAAGATCTTCAAATGACAACCGGGACCAACGGCTTAACGTGCTTTCCGAGGTACGGAGGAAACTCGGTATGTTGAAATGGTCACCCATCCACGGACCGACCTCATCAAGCGTTGCTTAACCTTGATGATCGACCAGTGCGGCTGTTATTATTTAGTCACGAGCTCCTCTGTATCTTTACCTTTAAACGAGCAATTCTTGTATACATATCATCTGAATCTCGGAAACGGCTCAAACGATTTTCATGAAATTGGGGGGTGAAGGTTTCGGGGGAACGTCGTTTTCTCTATTTTCACCCGAGCTGGGCTCGGTCGCCCAGGTACTTTAGATAAAATGTTAAGTTGTAAACATTATAAAAATTAACTAAACAGAGACGGCACTTGGTAAGTAAGACCGCCAATAAGGCTTTCGCCGAAATCGGTCTACTGGGGATCTTCTAGCGTATGCCATTCACATATGGAGTGAGGCCATCGAGAGGCATGGGGAAGCGCTTGCCGTCTCCCTCGACATCTCGTTTGCCCGGTGGTCTGTGTGATTGGATTGTAGACTTCCTGAGAGATCGGTCCATTAGAGTGGTTATCGATGGCTGCTCGTCGGACCAATTGGATATTAATGCCGGGGTCCCTCAGGGGTCCGTACTCTCAGCAACATTGTTCTTGTTGCACATTAACGATCTGCTAAAACCCGGCACCTTTGGGTATGCAGACGACAGCACTGTTGCTGAGAGATACTTGTACAACGCACGGGCTACCGGGCCGCAGATCCGGTCTCTTCGTGAAGCCATGGTAGAGCGTTTGAACTTATCCTTGCAAGCAGTCTCCGAATGGGGCGATGCCAATCTGGTCAAGTTTAATGCTGCTAAAACCCAGGCGTGTATTTTTTCCACTAAAAAGCGCCAATTTCACCCGGCTCCAACTTTCCGTGATGTAACCGTGCCAATAACGGACCATCTTGAGCTTCTTGGTGTTACGTTGACATCGACTCTCAATTTTGGGCCATACATTGAGGCAAAGGCTCAGCTGGCTGCCAAAAAGTTAGGGATCCTTGCGAAGGTGAGAAGGTACTTCACGCCGGAACAGCTGCTCTACTTGTATCAAGCACAAGTTCGATCGTGCATGGAGTACTGTTCTCATCTCTGGGACGGATCTGCCAAATACCAGCTTGATGCACTAGAGTCAATTGAAAAGCGGGACAAGAGACTCATCGGCGATGAGGCACTGGTAAAGTCAAAGCTCCAGAGCCTTGAATGGAATTCCCTGCCGGAATCTGTGTTTCCCGATAGCTACAATCTAGGGGTCTTTAAGTCAAGAGTGAATGGGTTTCTTCTAGGCAAGCGTGCTCCATCGTCGACCACCTCATCGCTTACCATCAGGTGAGATAGTCGTCAAGCGCAAGCCTATAGACAATAATAAAAAAAAAAGACGACACGGTAAGAAAATTAACCCAAGTCTGCCGCAGACAGGAATTCCAACCAGTCTGTTCATGACAGTAATTTTGTCGGACCTAGGAACGAAAACTTGTCGTGTCGGCAACGCAATAACAACGAGTGCGACAAGATTTTTTCTTCTTCAGCACCGTGGCAGTGCACACAGTTCGTGTGTATAGACGCCCCAATTTTTTGAGTAGGCTCGGTGATTTTTTTTGGCGTAAACAAGTGGCCTCTATCGCCTGAGATACTCTGCACAAAAGTAGCCTCTATGGTCATCATAACATATGGGGTGAAAGAGTACCGCTAAGAACGAGTTTGAGGCAGGGGTTCCGGGGGCCACTTTTTCGGCTCTTCTGGCTTTTTTTTTCCGGGCTCCGGTGGTGTCTCTTCGCATGGTAGCCAGCCCCTGATAAAAAAAAAACAAAGCAAATAAAAAAAAATATAACCCTGCAGCCCTTATCACAAATCATATGCACATTTGGGGATATTTGGTGTCATTGGATAGCACAAATTAACTCTAAATATTTCCAACAAAAATATATAGGTATACATCCTAGGAAATTCTAGGAACAACTTCCTCTCAAAATAAATTGTAGTTCTAAAAACTAAAAAACACACTTTATTGGTAAATTGAACTAAAAAGTCGCTAATCCTGAAGATCTTGGTAAGGCTAATGGGACAAACTATTTAAACGCGCACGGTAGAATCAACTTTTATTACTAGTAAATTTTAATTTTTGTTCGACTTTCAAAAGTGCCGCTTATTGGCCTAGTTGAATAAATATATTTGACTTTGACTTGTGACTAAATTATTGCATTGTCATCGGTCCTTGATAGGTGTGCAAAGTTTCAAATCAATCAGACGTTTTCAAGGGGGTGAAAAACACGTTCAAAGATTCCGTTACATTGATACATAGATACATACCAAGCTAATAAAAGCGTGTTAAAATCACATCATGTTTCTAGGGTAATATAACAGCCCGGGTGTGCGACGAACACAATCATACTTTCTTAGATTCTACTTGTAAACATTCCGCTTTATTTTGCATGCTTTGTACTTCTGGACTATCGTAAAGGAACCGTGCATTTTTCCGATTTTTTTTATCCTATGATTACACACATCCATAGTGTAGCCTTATATTTTTCAACACACTTGCTCATAAAGTGGCTCTTATTTCACCGCAATTAGGCACATAATGATACCTGTTATCAAACTGTGACTTTTTCATTGCTATTGTTCACAAGTGAGTTATAGTTTTTTTTTATTTATTTGTTGAGTTGCTTTGTTCTTAAAAAAGTTTCGATACAAAAAAGATCGTGCTCAATAGTACAAATAAATTAATGTACCTATTGCTTGCTCATTTCATGCAACTTCGTAATTATTAAATAGATAATTTCAACTTGTACGTGCTTAATAAATAAAACTTTCACTCAAATATAAATTTTATTTGCTCTGTAATTAAGAAAAATTGAAATTCCCTATTTTGTACGTGGCTAAAACACTATCCACGAAAAGCCAAAAAAAAGAAACCTCATTCTTTTAGTCTATGGCCGATCGCCATTGTTAAATGCGCGCGCATAGGAAAACAGATAAATTTTGCCCGCCATTGTGAAAAAAATTTCACAACTCGTTTTTACTGTTGAAAATGATTTTTTTGTATTATTTTCTTCACAAGTGTGTTGAAAAACGTCGTATGATACACGTGTGTATTGATGATTACCGTCCTCGGCTCTCTTAAGACCCTCACCTACGGCTCGGGTCTCAATAGCGCCTCAGCGGTAAACACCAACATTGCACACTTGTACCATAATGTACTATTCTGATTTTCGGACTGGATCAGTAATCTACTTGCAGAGAATAATTTTATAAACAATTTTACTACTCTATCATATCTCTAACTGTTGCTAGCGCCTTCCCACGATTTTTTTTATTTGTTTATTTAGCCTACGTTTTCCCAGCACTGGGAAAACGCCGCCTCCCCCATAACTTTCCAGCGGGCACATTATAAATAACGGTAAAAGGTTAACGATATAATAATATTGTACTTTAGTACCTAGGATACAAGTAGGATCATTGAAATAGAAAAAGAGCTATTTTAATTTCTACAAATATGGCATAAAGTCACAAACTAATTAGGTAGGTATAGAGTTTGCATCTTTTCCTTGGAAAGTGCAGTAAATCAATATTAGTTTGACAGCCGGTCACCGGCTGCGTCAACACTGCATATCGTATTGTTTACTGAGTTGTAAGCACCTAGACTGGATCTTCCGAGTTTTCGCTTTGAGGTCAGACTTGAAGATTCTAGGATCTAAAGAGTCTAGTATCTCTTTTTAATGAAATAACACATTAAGTAGGCGTGTCTGTTTTGTAACCTATGAAAACAACCAAAGATTCCTATGTATTAGTTACTTAAATAATATGCAACATGCATCATAGGTACATTATTAAATTGACCGATAGCACAACATTTTCGTAATACGATATTTGGCATTTAATTTGACCTTGACTTTGACCGCCACCAAGCAGACAGTGTTTGTCTATTTGATTATTTGACTCATCCATCAGGCCAACGTGTGAAGTGGCGTGTTTTTCAGTACCCGTTTTAATATTGCATTAATATAGGTACGTGTATACCACCGTATTATTCCACCTTTTTGAATGGTCGTTGTCAGTCGAAGCTCCGGGTTAGTAGTCCCGGCATTGTGTGTCAAAATAAATTTTAATCGAATTCGCATCGCCAAAAATGACGAATGTCCATACGAACTTTCGTTCCCTAATTAACACCTTCGGGAATGTGAGTTTTTTCCCTTTATGCTCACTTTCATCAAACTTAGGAACTTGCGAGGAAAATTTCAAGTTGTTAAACCTCGCAGTGGTTTAAGATATTTATTAAGTAGAAATCTAAGAGTAGGTACACTTATTATTTTATTTTATTTGGGAAACAAACAGATGCAATAACAAACATAAGCATACAGGTTAGTTCAACACAATCCAAAAACAGTTGCCACAGATTCAGAATTCAGTTTTTTTTTTTCCTTTAGTTTTGCCTCCTTCCCTATCTCCTGTTTCAGATCCACAAGAAATACACACCCAAAAATCATTTGTGCCTTCTTCTTTCACAAGTTTATTAGGTTAAGTAGCTGAAGCCGTAACACACAGACAATACCCTGCTGTCGCGTTCGATTTTCGCTGAGAGCAGTTGTGTTGCATGCGATCGCGCGCGTACCACAGTGTAAAGTGCTTACGAATCAAAACAACGCCGTCAAGTCGGCTGCATCGTAATGACCTAGTTATTGCGTAATGCTGACGGCTGACGGCAAATAATATTGTTAAGGCCAAGTTAATACCGGCTTAAATCTAACAATGGAATCGAAAATGGATACACTGGGTAATACCAGAGTGGACCTAAAAACAGAGACGGAACATCTGTTGTATAAGTTCTATTGTGAAGAAAAGAATGAGCGCCTAAAGCTCCAAAAGAACCTTAATGACTTGAAAAGTCAAATAGAAAACCTCCAGCAACAGCTAAAACTTCAAGCGGAAAACGCATCCAAATCAGCAACAGCTGCCACCGAGATCTCTTCAGCGCCTGTTGAATATGCAACGGACGAGGAAGAACTCGCTCGAGAAACAGGGTGGATACGGCAAAAGAGCAGGAAGAAAAGAAAATTGAACACCTCTCCTGCCCAACTCACTCAAAATGAACACGGAAGAGACGTGAATAGAGGTAATGAAAAGGTCACCAAAATTCCTCTGCCACCACCCATGGTTGTAGATGGAATTCAGAATTACCAAAAATTCTTTGACTTTCTTTGTGAGAGTCAATCAGCTGACGCGTTCAGCATCAAAATGATGAATGGAGATACCGTGAAAGTAAATGCCAAAAACGAAGAGTCGTATAGAGCAATTTCAAAAGCCCTTTCAGACAACAATTGCCTTTGGCACTCCTATGAAAACAAGCAAGAAAGGCCAATAAGAGTTATGGCAAAAAAATTGCATTTCACATGTATCCCGGAAAGAGTAGTCGAAGACTTGCGCAGCAAAGGCTTCAAGATTCTAGAAGCAGTCAACAAATTGAGTTGGAAAACTAAAGAGCCACTCAATATGTTTATGCTGACATTCTCAAATGATGAGGAAACCAACAAAATATTCAACATAAAACATATTTTGGGATGTAACGTGGAGATACAACCTTTAAAATCCACAAAACTGGTACCTCAATGCAAAAGGTGTCAGGCATACGGCCATACGCAAAAGTACTGCTCCAAAGAACCGAGGTGTGTAAAATGCACAGGTAAACATCTCACCAAGGATTGCAGAAAATCAAAAGAAGAGAAGCCAAAATGCGTCCACTGCGGAGCCCCACATCCGGCTAACTACAGGGGATGTATTGTAGCCAAAGAAATACAGCAGCTAAGATTGAAAAAGTCGAAAGGAAGTAATGTGAATGCTCAACAAAGTGCACCTGTCGGAAGAGGTGAAGACCCTGGCAAGTCCAAACCAAGTCAAAGCACGATGCAAACTACAAGTAAAAATATTTCATACGCTCAAGTAACTACACGAGGCATAGTGAAAGCACCTTTGGCTGATATGAACAGCAACAAAAAGTTGGATGAAATCTTAAAGTTAATGTCATCATTCGACGATAGATTAAAACAAATTGAAAATAGCAACATAACTGCTACTTCTAAAACAAGAAATGGATAATACACTCAAACTTATGGCGTGGAACTCAAATGGATTACAAAAACACCAGAATGAGTTGCAAGTTTTATTAGAAATGGAAAAAATTGATGTTTGCCTTGTATCAGAAACGCACTTCACAAGGCAATGCCATATTAAATTCAAAGGATACAAAGTATACCATGCACTACACCCAGACAATACTGCAAGAGGCGGAAGTGCCGTTATTGTCAAAGATAATTTGCGACACTACGAAGTGTTTAAATACGAAGAAAAAGATATTCAAGCAGTGGCAATTTGTCTACAAACCAAAAAATACCCCTTAACAGTGAGTGCCATCTACTGTCCACCACGATACATGATTAAAAAAGATCACTATATGTGTTTCCTAGCCCGCCTTGGTAATAGATTTATCTTAGGAGGTGACTTCAATGCTAAAAATACGTATTGGGGTTCCAGATTAACAACTACGAAAGGCAAAGAACTACTGAGTGCCATAAAAGAGCTAAAATGTGACGTTTTGTCTACTGGAAAGCCCACTTATTGGCCAACAGATCCAAATAAAATTCCAGATTTAATTGATTTTTTCATAACCAAGGATCTACCAACTAGTTATATCAAAACGGAACAAAGCTATGACTTAAACTCAGATCACTCAGCAATTTATTTAGAAATTAGCGAGAGTTGTTTATATAAAGAAAATAGTCCCACTCTAGTTAGTAAATTTACGGATTGGGAGAGCTTTAAAGACAGATTGAATGATCAAATAGATCTTAAAGTTCCTTTAAAAACCCCTGAACATTTAAACTTCGAAATTGAAAAGTTTATTATGCTCATCCAACAAACAGCGTGGGAAAATACACCCGACTTTAACAAAAGAACGAAGGGAAACATATACCCTCACAGAATCAAGCAGGTAATCATGGAAAAAAGAAGGCAGAGAAAAATGTGGCATCAAACTAGGTGTCCTGATGACAAACAAAAGCTAAACAGACTTACAAAAAAAGTAAGAAGATTAATCCAGGACTACAAAGACGACTCAACCAAAACCTACCTTCAGAAACTAAGTAACGACCAAGGGACAAACTACTCCCTTTGGAAGGCTACTAAAAATCTAAAGAGGCCGATAGCTCAAATCCCTCCCATCAGGTGTGAAAACGGGCAATGGGCACGTACTAATGAGCAAAAAGCTATGAGGTTTGCAGATCATCTAGAAAACATCTTTCAACCAAATGAGGGGGAAACCATTGAAGACCACACTCTGGTTAATATAGTGATGCCAGATCATGTTGATGCCATAAAACTAGTAACACCGAGAGAAGTTGCGCGAGAAATAAAGCAGAAGATTAACCCAAGGAAATCACCAGGTTACGATCTAATAACAGGAGAAATCCTTCATAATTTACCAAGAAAGGGTCTGGTTAAGTTAACAACCCTTATTAATGCCGCACTGAGGCTTAAATTTGTACCAGACTTATGGAAAGTTGCTGAAGTAATAATGATAGCAAAGCCTGGGAAACCGGCTCACGAAACAACATCATACAGACCCATTTCCCTGCTACCAATAATGTCAAAGCTGTTTGAAAAGCTGCTACTCAAACGCCTTAAACCAATCATAGATAACAGGAACATTATACCTGAGCACCAGTTTGGTTTTCGAGAAAAACACTCAACGATCGATCAAGTGCACAGAATTACAAACGTAATAGAAAACGCATTGGAAAACAAGAAAGTCTGTTCTACTGTTTTTCTAGACGTAGCCCAAGCATTTGACAAAGTTTGGCATGAAGGTCTCATTCATAAACTGAAGAGCTTGCTACCGAAACCGTTTGCAGACATATTAGAATCATATATTTTAAACAGAGTCTTTAGAATAAGACAAGAAGATACCTACTCAGAACTTAAACCAATAAAAGCTGGCGTACCGCAAGGAAGTGTGTTAGGTCCGGTCCTGTACCTACTATACACTTGTGATATTCCTGATCCTGAAAACAATACCATTGGGACCTTTGCTGATGATACAGCCATAATGGCTGTTGGAAACAGCCACGAAGAAGCAGTAGAAAAGGTTCAAATGGCTGTTAATCAAGTTTATGACTGGACCAAAAAATGGAGGATTAAATTAAATGAATCCAAATCCATACATATAGACTTTACCAACAAAAAGCAACAGTATTTTCCAGTTTATATTAATAACAACCAAATCCCTTATGAGAATACAGCCAAGTATCTCGGTATGACTCTTGATGCAAAGCTACGCTGGAAAGCTCACGTTAAGAAGAAAAAAGATGAACTCGACCTACGATTCAAAAGAATGTATTGGCTGCTTGGAAGAAACTCCGTGCTGTCCGTGCCGAACAAACTATTATTATACAGACAAGTCCTGATGCCAGTTTGGACTTATGGTATTCAGCTGTGGGGCTGCACCAAACAGACAAATGCATTAATCATCCAACGATTCCAGAACAAAGTACTGCGGGAAATTGTTAATGCACCCTGGTACGTAAGAAATGATGACCTCCATCGGGACCTAAACGTTGAGTGCATCGATAAAGTAATCCAAAAATCTGCAGAAGCTCATGACAAGAGACTTCATCAGCATGTGAACGTCGAGGCGATCCAGCTACTCGACCACACGGACATAGTTAGAAGACTAAAAAGAACAAAACCGTTCGAGTTAGTGTTTAGTGCTAGTGTTAGTGAATAGTGTAATGTAGCACAAGTGTTACCAAATAAACACAACAAAAAGTGTATTCGCCTTAATAGAGACAATAAGAAAAGTGCCAATGGACACATTCTTAGTACGTAAAGACAATTTTATAGTTTAAGTTAAAATAAAATTACTTATTAGTCTATATAAGGCTAGATTGTAATAAGATTAGGGTCCATCATTTCGATGAACACTAAGATAAGGCATAAAAAAAAAAAAAAAAAAAAAAACCCTGCTGTCAACGGCATGAGATCAGTTCTTTGATTGTTACAATTGCCATACAGTGGCAGTGTCTACCAGTGAAAAGTTGACCGAGGAAGACGTGGAAGCCACTCCAAAAAAAGAATTATGTATGGGTCCCCTCTAAACTACGAAGAAGGAAGAACAAGGTTTTATTCACATCACACATCTCATCATCAGCCTATTAATGTTCCCACTGCTGGGACTCAGGCCTCCTCTCTGTGAGAGGGAATTGGCCATAATCCACCACGCGGGCCAAGTGCGGGTTGGTGGATGTCACATGTCTTCGAATTTTTGCTTCTAGGACATGCCGGTTTCCTCACGATGTTTTCCTTCACCGTTTTGAGAGCAGTGGTGATGAAATTTACACAAAGTAAAGCGCCTGCCTGGGCTCGAACCCACGACCTACAACTTGTAAGTCGCGGCCGATACCACTGGGACACCACTGCTCAAGTTTTACTCAAAGCTAATAAATATATTGTAACCAAAATGTCGACAGTATTTCACTAATAAGCGGTCTGCTAGTAACTCAATTAACACCTTGGCGGCCGGTGCTAACAAACGAACAGACAAACATGCGCTACTTGCAAAATATTGTTAATAAGTGTGATAAAATATGCAGAATCGATAGTCACGTAAAACTAAACGTTAAAAACTAAGGAACCAAGTACAATTCCAATTGAAACAATTGGTTTTGCAATCAACTGCTCATGCTGAAAAGGTCCTATGAGTTAACATTCAAAAGTAATATTGATATCTACAGTTGCCTTATTAGAGCTCGATCTCATTTTTCGTGCTCAGAGGAATATGTTTATGCTTCCATCACCAAAGCAAAGCGATACGAAATTGAGTTTCCTATGTTTGTTATCAGGAAAATTTCAAATGCTGTGCAAACTGAACAGCGTAATGTAGGTCAGAAATAAACAATGCATTCTGTAGCAATGATTGTAATGATGTAGAATTTAGTACTCATCACAAACCTAGTTTATGTGTTAATTATTTCAGTGCCGTTAACTGCCAGTTTTAACAGACTTTCCAAAAAGGAGGCGGTTCTATGTTCGACATTTTTTGTTTGTTTTTTTTTTTCACCTCTCAATATCTCCGTCAATTGTGGACCAATTTAAAAAAAAAACTTTTTTTTGTTTGAAAGAGTAGCCGAAATTGGTCCCATTTTAACTTGGTGAATATCTAATTAAGAACTTTGAAGATATACAACAGAACTCTTCAATAAATAACGGCAAATCTCTCGGGACTGCTGCAATGACATGTCTGTTTATTGTTTATACCATTTCATAACATAACATCACGCCAGTACGCTCAAAAGGGGTATGCATATGTGTACAGTTCACCTTTGTTCACTGTTATTTCACCGGTTATGTTCAAGTTTCATGATATTCGGGTAATCTATTCTGGCATTATAGGTACCTTACTAAAGAACTTGCCTAAAGATTTTTTTATTTTTCACTTTTTAGTTGTATCTATACAACTAAAAAGTGAAAAGAAAAAAACTTTTTTACAAAAAAATACTACTGACTTCCAAATAAAAAACTACAAAGTGAAAAATAACTTTCTTTTTGGAAGTCTGTGTCCATAACGCAAAAAATAGTACCTACCAAATACACCGACTTCTAAAAAGAAAATTATTTATCACTTTGTAGTTTTTTTATTTGGAAGTCGGTAGTATTTTTTTGTAAGAAATATTTTTTATTACTTTTTTAGAATGTCCTAAAATCTTAAATAGCGAATAGTGCATTCAAAACATAAAAAGTTACCAGAAAACCTAAATATGAACGTAAAACTGCTTTCTTGCGCATAAAAACCTGATTTGATTAGCCTAAACTCCCATACGCACAGATTTTGTAGATTTTGTACAAAAAAAGAATTGAATTGAAATTTGCGACGTTTTTATGCACAATTTAATAAGGAGTAAACTTGCCCTAGCATAAATTACAGTAATACCAATACTACATGAGAATTAAGCAAAAAGCTGCTTTTTAGGGCCTTTGACAGTCAATATTTTTTTTTTACTTTCATGCGATTTTTCAGACAACAATTCTACCGATTATTCCCCACTTCACACTAGGTTGGCCACTACTAAGGGACAACGGGAAAACTTTTAAAAATATTCCCGATGTCCAGCACTAGGTTGGCCACCACTGGGGGCAGCGGAAAAACTTTTTTTTTCTCCGGTTTCCACCACTGGAGGACAGCGACACGGCTTTTTTAATTATTCTCGTTTGTCCTCCACTGTAATACACAATACTACTAGTACACTAAACATAACTCCGGTGCTAGTATCCGAAATAGATAATAATGCTGTCAAAACATGAAACATACCAGAAAACGACATTTTTAGGGTTCCGTCCGTACCCAAAGGGTAAAAACGGGACCCTATTACTAAGACTCCCCGATCCGTCTGTTTGTCCGTCTGTCTATCTGTCTGTGAAATTTTCACAGATGATGTATTCCTGTTGCCGCTATAACAACAAATACTAAAAACAGAATAAAATAAATATTTAAGCGGGGCTCCCATACCACAAACGTGATTTTTGGAACCCTTCGTGCGCAAATCCGATACTCGCACTTGGCGGGTTTTGAATGTTAAACGCCTCTTGAGCATAAAAGCATAATTTGACTAGTGTAAATTACCATACGCACAAATTTTGTACAAAAATGAACACGAAAAAAATATATTCTGTGACACATCTCGAAAACTAATGACAGTTAGTGAATTTTATGTAGTACTTTTTTTTGTCAACAATTGTAGGTACAAGGAATAATCTTGGCCTGAGCATGAATTGCACTAAAATCAAATTTTTACGAGAATCCAGGAAAAAACTGATTGTTGGGCCCTTTGACAGCCCATTTTTTTACTCCTTTTGGATTTTTATGGACTTTTCAGGCAGCATTACTACTTACCATAATGAACATTTATTTTAGTTTCTATTTAGTCGATAATCTAAAATGCATGCTGTGGCCTCCTATAATTGAGGGAGTACACTTGTTATTACTTCATGTTGTTCAATGGATCATTGTGTTTTATGTGTACATCTTTTGTTGGAGGTCCTGAATAAATAAATAAATAAAAACATAATTCCGGTGAAAATACTTTACTAGGATTTTTTTGCAGCAAATGTCTTTATTTCCTGGGTTATGAGCGATAACGCGTTGTTGTTCAACTGAAAGCAACCGACGCACCCACCGCGCAGCACCTTTGAATAGTGCAGTCGACATGCCAATTATAATGTCAGCTATCCCCTTTATCTTTGCTAAGATAAAACCAAATCACTCTCAATGTTTTCGTCGGTGATAGACGTTGATGGCCGACCATTACGTGGGTCATCTTCAACACTTTCTCTACCACGTTTGAACTCTGCCACCAACTTTTTTAAAGTAGCATGCGAAGGTCCAGCCAGACTCCCCTAAAGTTAGTAACATATCTTCATAAACCTTTTATATTCAAGTACTTAATCACTGCACAAGGTCAATTTTCATTTTTTTTTTTAATTAAAAATTTTTCGAGTTTTGGCGTGAAAAACGAATGCAAATAAAGAAATGAAATTTTACAAATCACTCAAGAATAATATAGTATGTAAAATAAGGGTAGTTTCATAAAAATTGCATGCTCTTACTATAATTAGATTACGAACTTTTCAAATGCCCATCATACCTAATTACGCTGACAGTATGTACCTTTGTGTAGGTCCACAGGAGAGCTTTCTACATTAAACGCAGAACACGAGAGTTTCAGTGGGCTGGCTGAATTAGAGTTTGGGAAAGACCTATGTGCAGCTTTTCGAGGGAATCTGTTCCCTCACTTGTGACAGTGCTGTCCGGTGTTTGCGTAAGTACTTTTGCACTAATGTCTTCCGCGTCGATGGCTACTCCTCGTTGAATTAGCTGCAATGACCGAAGTTCCTTCAGGAGTATTATACTTCCATCACCAAAGCAAAGCGATTCGACTTTATCAGGATAACTGTAACTGCTGTGAAAACTGAACAGAAATAAAACGATACATTCTTTAGCAATGATTGTAATAATGCAGAATTTAGTACTCATCACAAACCTACTTCATAGCTGCTAATAAGAACTGTAAAATATTTAGTAAAAAAAGTGTAGGCTCCTCTAAAAGTATACATCACTTGTGTATATTATATATTGTATATTATCTGTATATTTTTTGCAGTACTCTAGTTTATAAAAAGGTATTATATAAAATGGTATTTTAATTATTTGTAACAATCAGTATCTTAATATTCCTATTGCTATGTGGGTTGATCGCTGTGGTTCGGCTGTATCCAGGTTATTGTGGTTGTCCATCTCAATCCTCAATTTTAAAAGGTCACATTATCCCCTTCTTTCGTAACCGATGGATCATTCGTAACTGTATTCGTATCTGGCGGGTCATTCGTAACCGACGGTTCCTTCGTAACCGACGGTTCCTTCGTAACCGACGGTTCCTTCGTAACCGACGGTTCCTTCGTAACTGACGGTTCCTTCGTAACTGGAGGTTCATTCGTTACTGACGGTTCGTTCGTAACTGGAGGTTCATTCGTAATCGACGGTTCATTCGTAACCGACGGTTCATTCGTAACTGACGGTTCCTTCGTAACTGGAGGTTCATTCGTAACTGACGGTTCCTTCGTAACTGGAGGTTCATTCGTAACTGACGGTTCCTTCGTAACTGGGGGTTCATTCGTATCTGGGGGTTCTTTCGGAACAGGCGCTGGGTCATGTCTTAGTATGTTCGGGTTCACTTTCTCGTCGCAAGAGTTAGATATAGAGTCACACGACGGTGCTCTTTGGCATTTACATTGGTATCTTTGTGGACGATTAAAATGTGGAGCTCTGTAAAAAGAAAGTTACGCATGAGTTTGGTAGCAAAATTATTGATACCTTAATAATATACCTATTGAAAAAAGAAAAATAAAGTAAAGAAAAAAAAACATACCTTAAAAATATTTGGGTGGAGTAAAAAAAACAATTTACTGACGAAAAAGCGTTGAGGAAGAAAGAAAATGTTGTTTACTCCGTGCACTGGTATACCTACGGGTTTAAATGCCAAACGGAATTATTATTATTGGCACTGTAGAGGCAATAATGTACTGCGGTTGGGTTAGCAACAATCAGCTGATTTTAATGTCCTAATAATAACTTTGGAGTGCATCCAAATTTTTATGTAATTATTACCCAATGATATTATAAACGATTTTTGTGATTTGAGAAAAAATTCCGCCGCCGCGAATACTCGTAAACATCGTCAACAATGAATGTTAATGGCTATAACACCAGCAAGTTTGTGAGTAATTTTCTGGATGGATGGATCATTGTTACTCCTTCATACAAAAATTATGTTACTTCATTACATCAGAATAACAGGCTTTAATAATTTACAATGATACTAGCTTCTGACAGCGGCTTCGTCCGCGTGAAAATTATCCTAAGGGAACATACTCCCTGAATGAAAAGTATCTGTCCTAATCCAGGTCTTGGTCTACCTGCATTCTAAGTGTAATCCAAATCTGTTCAACCGCTAATAAATGAAAATGTAACACACAGAGTTAAGTTCGCATTTATTATAATTATAGTAGGGATTGGGGAAAATACTAAATCTTCGCCGGCCAGCTCTCGGCACTAAGAGCCAGCGCGCACTAGCGATTTTTTGTTGACCGACAGTTTGATCGCTATCATACCTCAATCATCTATCATAAGATTTTTAATCGCAAAATGCATGCACTTCAATATTGCTCCATGTTGGAGTTTATCTATACCAATATTATAAAGAGGAAAGATTTTTTTGTTTGTATAGTACCGAATAGACTCCGAAACTACTGGACCGATTTAAAAAATTCTTTCACCATTAGAAAGCAACATTATTCCTGAGTGACATAGGCTATTTTTTAATGTCGAGAACGGGTTCTGTGGGGTGGTCCACGGGAGCGAAGCCGCGGGGAACAGCTAGTCAAAAATAAATCAATACTATTGAACACTATAGCCTTTTCTCTGTAAATTATAAAGTTTATTATTTGAGCCCTTGTCAACACTTGAAACTGAAATTGCTAGCTGGTCACGGTACTGTATTCCGTCAACCTTAGTAGGGGCCACATGTGCTACACACACCTTTCCGATGTATAAAACAAAGGGTAATTAAACTGTTATTATTAAAACCTTTAAACCATTTTTTTATTTGGTTTCCACCTTATTAACCTTAACACTCCATACTGATGCCCTGCACGATCAAACTATCGGTAAACAAAAAGTCGCTAGTGCGCGCTGGCTCTAAACGCAAGCGAGCTGGCTGAACAGTCAGTAAACAGCTTGTAAAGACAATAAATTAACTTTGGCAAAGACCTGTGTGCAGCATACGACCTACTACAGGCCTTAGAGACGGAATCTGATCCCTCGGTCTTATAAGTGAGAGTGTACCTAGCGCTTGTGCGCAAGCACTTTTGCACAAATATCGCCCTCGTCGATGGCTATATTCTCCGTTGAATTGGTCGCTTTGACCGAAATTCGGTCTGAGTAAGTATATGCCAACGACGTGGATTATGTTATGAGATTCCTGTAGTTGGTTTCGTTGTCAACAAAACATTTCTGGAATACTTGAAATTAGCAGCCACATGCGCAATTTAAAACGATCAACAGATTTATGCGTTAGCGCAACGTGCGCAGGAGTGGCCCATTCGCGCGCCACCGGATGTGCGCTGGAGATTCATTACGTTTCGTGACGTACCGCGCCATTTGTTACAATATAGGAGTACGAGGGCGTGCTGCAGGTTCGCAGTATTCTTCAGAAAGAAGCGAGAAATATTGCGAGGGAATAGGTATGAGCAGTGGTGGACCAGTGGTTACGGCCCCGACTTATGACTTGTAACGGGTGGGACAAAAAGAAAAGACGTAAGGCGCAGGCCACACAGAAATGGCGTCGGGCACGGACATGGCATGGGCGGCTTCCTATTCCACTCAAATTTGAAACAAAATGCGGAAATAAAGCGCAATTTGATCAGGCGCGGGCGCCGAAATGGCGCGTCATAACCGCGTCCGAGCAACGACGTACCGTGTGTTCTAAATTGCGCTTTATTTCCATGCGTTAAGTTTGAAATTTGAATGGAATAGGAAGCCGCCCGTGCGATGTCCGCGCCCGACGCCATTTCTATGTGGCCTGCGCCCTTTCAAAAAAATTTCATACAAAATGTATAAAAGCGTCGCGACACAAAATATTCAGGACAAGGCGCGGACGAGACGCGGTATTTTTTGTACGCGTCTCGTCTTACGTCTTTTCTGTTTGTCCCGCCCCTAAGTCATGGGTTCGAACCCGAGCAGGCGCTTTACTTTGTGTAATTTATTTCATCACCACTGCTCTCAAACCGGTGAAGGAAAATATCGTGAGGAAACCTGCAAGTCCTAGAACCATAAATTCAAAGACATGTGACATCTACAAATCCGCACTGGACCCGCGTGGTGGATTATAGCCCACTCCCTCAATGAGAGGAGGCCTGTGTCCCAGCAGTGGGAACATTAAAAGGCTGATGATGATGATGATGATGAATCGGTAATGTATCATAGAACGATTTCTTCATGTGATCAAAGAGGACGTAAAATTTAAAAAAAAGAGCTGCAGCAACTTCATAATTATTTTCAAAACCTTAGAAAAAAAAGAGAGTCTTCTTCAAAGAGGGTAGGCATTAATTAGGCAACGCAACTGTGGTATTCCTGGTATTATGTCCATAGGCAGTAGAGACCACTAACCTACCATCGGTTGAACTGCCTGCTTTAATGCCACTCTGTGGCTTAAAAAAAGGAAAAATATGATGTATTCAACAAAAAAACTTAAAAGCGCGCTATCGGTACGAATCCATATCGGTCAGGAGAGTCGATTTTAAAATATATTTATATAGAAATCTTCCTAGCTTCTTATTTTCCTCTTAATAGAACAGGCACTAGCAACTAGGCAGTTCAATCGCTGGCCAAGAAAACCGCGTATTAAAAATTGGAAGTAACAAAGACAATAAGCTCAGTATTCCTCCACCCGTCTTGGCTATAGGCCAGTACTGAAACCCGTAGCATCTTTGATGTCAGTTCTATATTCAAATCGTTCCTCTAAAAACCAGTGTATTTTTTTTCTAACTGTTTATTAGCTTTCGTTACAGTTACCTAGAGAAATAGTTTTATTTATTTGAATGGGCGGCCATTTTGCGTCAGCTGATTGGGTTTGAGTTTCGAATGGTACAAAGAGAGTGTTATTACGAGTTGTTTTTTTACGTGTTGATTTTTTTAGTAGTGCTGTCTGTTAGTGGCCAGTGTTTGCTTCAAGGTCCTTTGACTGAAGCTCTTTGCGTAAATGGGGGCTTTAGGGATTCCACTCGTGTTGAATGTGATCGCGGAGACGAAGACCTGTCAACTTCACAATTGCTGGTTCATCTATTGAGTTTGAACTTCGAACACACACCTGAAGGCCAATTTTCTTACTAAAAACGTTAATACACAATATCACCTCGGCGACAATCAATATCAAACATTTTATATAATTCAGGAATTTTCAAGGTGTTGTTGACAGCTTGCAATTAAGATGCGAATGCTATAGTTCCTTAAAAATACGACGAATTGCTCAGCTTTAGGGATGGTCTCAATTTAAAACAGCTTATACTTTTCAAGGATACTGTCTACTCAAAAATTATTAGACCATTGACAAGAAATCAAAGCAAACTCTTGCAACAACAAAAAAGCAAAATCTATTCGAAAGAGACTTTTGCGAGAATATATAACCTAAAGCAGTAGAATCAAAGAAGCGATAAATTGGTAAAGGAAACCTAATAACGTTTCGAGAACCTAATAATCAGAGATTAGGTTTCCGCCGGCCGTCTGCTTCGTTCGGATGTTTTTTGTTCCAAACAGTAATAATCTCACCTGTTTTTGTATTTAGATGCTTTATCTTGTCGCAGTTGCTGGTAAATTAATATTTGAAAATAAAAACGGTGAGGATAAAGTTGTGTGGAAATTAGTTGTTATGTGACATGAATTATGGCGTGAGGAATTTTTTTATAACATTTTAAAATGTATGAATGAATGGTCCTAATGGCATAGGGATGGCTTAAGAAACGACGGACAGATTCTGTGAATGTTTTTTTATTTATTTATTTCAACCTTACATTGGGTTAATTGAAGATGTATGTGATACATACATATTTACAGGAATTCATGCGATACATTCGCTTATCCCAAGTTACTTCACATTATAACTACAGTACCTAGACCTAATCTATATGTAATGATATAACGGTATCTAAACTAATTATATCTTAAATATATTAGATCACTAGTTTTATATATAATAAATATTAAGCAATGCACTCCTTGTGAATTTACCCAGAGTACAGCAGAATCCGGTTTGGTACCGGAAGACGTTGCGTTGGAAGGCCTCCCACCAGGTGGACCGATGACCTGGTGAAGGTTGCGGGGATCCGCTGTTTGCGGGACGCACGAGACCGGTCAATGTGGCGACGCTTGGGGAAGGCCTATGTCCAGCAGTGGACGTCTTTCGGCTGATATGATGATGATGATGACAGCAGAATAGGTCCGTCGGGATAGCTATCAGGTTGAGCATGCGGAGTGCACTCGTCGTCAGCGGCGCTTCTCTTAAAATATTGGTGATAATAATATAGCTTGAAAGTTCGAGGATGACGGAAAATATATATATGTACATGAAAGACACACGATAAAAACGAATCGAATTGGGATAACGGCAGAATATAATAATCATAACGCAGTGAAGGATACTAAGTAGGCACTTTGAAAGCAAAAAAACCGGTCAAGTGCGAGTCGGACTCGCGGACGAAGGGTCCCGTACCATTATCGCAAAAAACGGCACTAAAATAAAGTTTGTTGTATGGGAGCCCCATTTAAATATTTATTTTATTCTGAAGACATACATCATCTGTGAAAATCTCAACTGTCTAGCTATCACGGTTAAGGAGATACAGCATGGTGACAGACAGACAGACAGAAAGACGGACCGCGGAGTCTTAGTAATAGGGTCCCGATTTTACCCTTTGGGTACGGTACCCTAAAACAACACTTTAATCCACTGTTTCTTTCTAGATGCGATTATGTAAATAAGCGATGTCACTCTTTATCGAATTAAATAACACTCATAATGTAATTCTATCTTGATTCCACATTTCCTGCTCTTATCCTATGTGTATGTGCATTTTGCAGTTAACCTTTGTTAGTAGGACCGTGTATTAAAGATCTACAAAATATGACAGCCGGGACCAACGGCTTTTAACGTGCTTACCGAGGCACCGAGAAGTCTCTTTTCATTACTCATACTCTGAAAGTAGGTCTGAAGTTGCTTGAGGAGCGGGTTGAAAGTAATACTTTTCAGCCCTAGGGAGAATCGCTTTCAACTGACAGCTGTAAAATTATAAAAAAAAAAAAAACTAGTTCCTTTTCACATATCTATTGAACCATGTTCCAACTTTCTATACGACCACGAAGTAAAATTGAAATAACTTAAAGTTAAGTATTGATTAAAGAATATATATTTTTTAAATAACTTTATTAAAATTTAGTTTCAACAATTTCTTTAGAATAACTTAGATTTGGGCAAAATATTTACCATTTTTTCAATGATGTAAATAAAAAATAATGGCTGAATAGCAGGCCGGCCACAGAAAAAAAAAACAAACAAAAGAGCGGGAAAGCGGCAATCATTTTTTCTTTAGCTAATTCATGTTTTTATTTTTATTTCCTTGTATTTGTAATGAAAAGCACAGTGTTTACCTCGGGTTAAAGACTTATTTAGTCCCTCGAACTATTCCCTCACTTCGTTCCGGGCGCCAAACCCCGTCTCGGGACTAAATAAGTTACTTTCACCCCTAGGATAACAATGTACTATTAATGCACGGTCACCCATCCAAGGATCGACCTCGGTAAGTGTTGCTTAACTTTGAAAATGGATCCGTGCATCTGTTATAACTTAGCTACGAGCATTACTAACGTAGATTATGTAGTTAGTCGTACCAGGGATCCAGGAAGAGATATATTGAACGATTTATTTAGCATATAGCAGATCTAAACTGGGCTATGGAGCGAATCACGGAGCCAGTGCTTCTATAGCAAAGACCATCACTAATGTAGATAATCGTATGTGCTAAGGATCCAGGAAGAGATACACTGAAAGATTTATCTAGCGTATAGCAGAACTGAACTATACTGGGCTTACAGACTGTCATGGCGTCTGTGCATCTATTCGGCTTGTCTATTTGCGTGCGCGCCGCCCGGCACGATCGGCACGTAAGTGCAACAACCCCGGGCAAAGTCGCCAGCTCTCAGGTGTATAACGGGATTTCATATTAAAACTCGTTTTTTTGGAAAAGGCTCCAAACGAAGCAACAATTTTACCGTGTTTGCTGAGATCAGCAAAATTGTTGGAGAACGTTGGCAAGTCTAGCAAACACTGTCCGTTTCTTTTACAAAAATCTGGCGAATGTCAAATTGTGAGAATTGGGTCTTGAGATAGGATTATTCAGATACTAAAGAATTGGATATAATGAGGTAGAAATAATTTTTTCAACACACTTGTTTATAAAGTGGCTCTAATTTCACCGCAAATAGACACATAATGATACATGTGATGAAACTGTGACTTTTTATTGCTATTATTCACAAGTTAGTAATAGAGTTTTTTTATTTTTATTTATTGGTTGAGTTGCTTTGTTCTTAAAAAAGTTTCGATACAAAAAAGATCGTGCTCAATAGTACAAATAAATTAATGTACCTATTGCTTGCTCATTTCATGCAAATTCGTATTTAATTAGATAATTTCAACTTGTACGTGCTTAATAAATAAAACTTTCACTCAAATATAAATTTTATTTGCTCTGTAATTAAGAAAAATTTAAATTCCTTATTTTGTACGTGGCTAAAACACTATCCACAAAAGCCAAAAAAAAAAAACCTCATTCTTTTGTTAAATGCGCGCGCATAGGAAAACAGATTAATTTTGCCCGCCATTGTGAAAAAAAAATCAGATCTCGTTTTTACTGTTGAAAATGACTTTGTTAGTATTTTTTTTCTTCACAAGTGTGTTGAAAAACGTCGTATGATACACGTGTGTATTGATGATTACCGTCCTCGGCTCTCTTAAGACCCTCACCTACGGCTCGGATCTCAATGGCGCCTCAGCGGTAATCACCAACATTGCACACTTGTACCATAATGTACTATAAATGAAAGAATAATGCAGGAAATTCCAGAGACGTCAATAAAACAAAAGATTTATTTATATGAATTTTAGACAACACGTGTTAAAAAAAGGCTATTCAAAAACCTGAATGCTTTAGAAATAATATCTGGTTTTGGTCAGCCAGCTCGCTATATGTATATCCTCCGACTGCTCAGCATGATTTTCTTCTTGTTTACGTCTTTTTAGTTCGCTTCTTAAGGCGTACAGCCTTAAGAAGGCTGACAGCCTGACCAAAAAAATCGTTATGAGATATGAGCATTCCTATTGGCCTAGCGGCACTGGAGGCGCATGAATTACAGTAAGTTAATACGCTCAGATTTTAGAATAAAATCTTTTTAAAATCGAATATTGGTCTTTTGAAAAGAAAAAACATACATAATGTTCGTTATCAAACTGTGTATCCATTAGTGTTAGTACAAAAAATAATTAATGAACACTTTACGAGGAGATGCATGCTATCAATAATTATTTCTCATTTTTATAGTTTTGTTGGAAGGAGATTAGTGATACTTACACCTCTTTAAAAAACTACCATTTTAGAATCAACATTATGTAGAAATTTAATGTATTTTTATTAATTGATATTTCTTTTTATATAAAGAGTAGATATAGCTCTTAAAAACTGCACAAAAACGACTAGCGCGGCGTTTTGCTCAGGGAGGCGCCTTAAGCAGTCCGGTTTTTGATTTTTTGAATTAACTATTATATTATTTTTATTTTATTTTTAATTATAACTTTATTGTTATCTTTTTTTTCGAATTACATTAAAACATATAAGTGTTAAATATTTTTGAAATCACCTCTTAAAACTCTTTATTTTGATACCCCACCCATAGATATAGTATGTACAAGATACACAGAGTCAGATGGAAAACGAAACCGAAAATATAAAATCTATGTGTGAGGGAATTTGTCCATGTGTTAGTTAAAAAAGTGTTGATAAAAAGTCCATGTTCAATATCGATATCGATACTTGGTGAACACCTTAAGAAACACGATTGCTGGGCAAAAAACATGCTTTGCTTTAATTAAAATACAAATTACAAAATAATATCTCGCATGTATTTAAAATACGAAATACAAAATATTTTTAAGTCGTGTATTTAAAATGTAAAGTACAGTATTTTAACTATTTTTATTTAAAATACAAATAACAAAATATTCATTCATTGGTCATTCATCGTGACATTCGTACTAATAAACTTAATCAATACACAGAAGTTCGGTGAAAATAACCGTTTGAAATGAAAATGATAATTTACAAGGTACTTGAAAATTTGACGTACGCGGTCGCCATTTTGCTTATGAAAGCTATCAAGCGCTATTTTCTGCAGAACGCATCTATTAATAAAATCGCTGAATGTATTTTGAAGCCACAAGTATTTGAAGTACTAATAAAAAAATACCGCAGTCAGGTATTTGAAATTGACGACACAGTTGGCGTAGTGGTTGAGCGATCGGCTGCTGCGCTGCGTGTCGCGAGTTCGATTCCCGCACGGAACAAATATTTGTATGGCCTGCAGATAGTTCAATGATAAATGATATTATTTCTGTAAGTTGGTTTGTACAAACACGTTTACATATTTTATAAAAGTAGATGAGGTCTGTTAGAGGTATCTAGATGGTTTGAAAACTAACACTAGGTTGGCCACTAACTAACCATACGATAGGAAGCGTCATTCTTACAGGCACAATTAAAGTAGGTATAGATTATTTCATTAGAAGTCGTCGATGTTTTCTTTGTATGCAGTATTTCGATTCAAAATGTTTACTACATATTGTAGAGTTTTTATTTGGAGACCATCCATCTCTGTTTAAAATTCGAATCCATTTTTCTCTTAATACAGAATTATTTGGGCATCTGTAGGTACATAAATATTATATATTATTATTTACACAACAGAAAAAATTGCTGATGAGCAGAGCACTGATGTATTCTAGCCACTGTAAAACTAATAAATGCATACAATTATAATGACCCTAAATAGACTCCGCACTCGGGTTGGCCGCAGCAAGGACAACCTCCTCAGGTGGGGGTTCTCTGATGGCATTAGTCTTCAGTGCTTATGCAGCATCTCTCCGCAGACCATGGCCCATCTCACGGAGAGCGCAGCATGCCCTGTCACCTGTACTTACGAAGACCTTATGACTGCGTCACCGAATGGTATTGCCGTGGCTGAATTCTGGGCCAAACACAATATTTAACTTTTTATATTTGCCATCGACACGATAAGGAGAAGAATATAATGACATTCCTAAACCTACTCAAAGTAACAAAACATCAAAACACTCCGATTTTTTTTGAAAAATAAAGGCAACAATAAACATGCAACTTTAAGTACAGTTTCGATAAAAACATCTTCTCAATCGTAACTTAAATCTATTTTAACAAAACCTGACTAAATAAGTTTGTATTCATGTCATGATGTCACTAAAAACGATTAAGTTTTTATCGATACTCATGACGTCACCGCTTTGTCAAGCCCTAGCGTAAACAAACAATTTACTCTTTTACATAATATTTTCTCCAATTTTGTTTATATATACGAAATATACTTATATATAACATTGGAAATCAATATACTATTGTAAGAATCTTTTTCTGAGCCGATTACTAGCAGAAATTCGTCAAAATATGGTTCAAAACAATCCAAGGACAAAATTGTATTTACCTGTGAAACGTGTATTTATTGGGGTTATTTCGTCTTGTAACGTCACATTCACTCACAGAACAAGTCACCATAATTGTATAATTAATTTAAATCTAAAGATTATTATTTAAATGCAAGAAATTCACCGCGGCGTAAAACAGATTGTCCGCTAGGTTTACTTATTCGCGAAAAACATGACATATCGGTACGTCATTCACGCTCTCTTTTTCTCTTGGGTGGTTTGTACTTGATTAGGATTTCTCGCTCGCACGCTTCGTGTATCTTTTTGCGTAGCAAAAAAAATTCTAAATCTATGACCCCACCCAATGTATATGGCAGACAAAAAAATTGGGCCCTAACAATATGGCGCCCAAAGGCCGCCATTTTTAACCGACTTCCCACAAAGGAAGAGGTTTTTCATCGCTTATGAACTGATTTTGATGATTATTTTTTTGTTGAAAAGGAGATATTCCAAGGGTGGTAGGTACCATGATAAGCAAACCATGATCTGATGATGGCATCCTAGATAAATCGAGGGAACTCCTCAAATACACATTTCTGGACTGTAAAAGAGACTGTGACCTCCGAGTTTCTTTGGGCCTTTCTTCTCAGAGTAGTCAGATAGGAAACGCCGACCTCATCTAGTTTTAAAAATAGGATCGGCATGTAAAAGTGTTTGTACAAACCAACTTACAGAACTAAAAATCATCATCATCAATATTATAGACATACCTACATATAGCGAGTCGGTGTCGAATAACGGAAAACAATGGTTACAAAAGACACCGATTTCGGAAAAGAAAGTTAGTTTTCGATTTGAAGTGATTTGTTTTGTAAGCCGGTTTGTTCTATTTTAATGTAGCCAGTGACACTCTGGTCTGGCTACATTAAAATAGACTGGACTGGTCTCTAGAACGCCACATAGGAACAAACATACATACATAGACTGATAAACACATTACCCTCCTTCAGCAGTCGGGTAAAAAGAAAGTAATCAGTCCCTCAATGATGGTGATGATAACGATAAATGTGTAAAAGTTTCAGTCGATGTAAAACACGAAATAATGCTTCGATCGATCCTAATCTAACCCGGTGGTGTTGTAGCTTTTAGTAGATTACAATCTATTTTAGTTGTTGGTAGAAGATAAGTATTTATTATTAAAACGCGAGCGGTAACTACGCTCTAAACAAGGCTATTTTTAAAAGAATAAGTGCGTCATAAAACGTATCTTAAGGTATGCCTCAAAACAAACAATTATAAGTAGACAGAAACTACTCATATGGATTGTCATAACATTGTTTGTTTTTTTGCCTCCCCGAGCAAAAAGAAAAGCCGCGCTAGTCGTTATGTGCAGTTTAAGAGATATGTACTCTTTATTTAAAAAGAAATATCACATTAAATTTCTACATAATATTGATTCTAAAAAGGTAGACTTTTTTTTTAAAGAGGTATATATTTCACTAATTTCCTTCCAACAAAACCATAAAAATGAGAAATAATTATTGATAGCATATCTCCTCGTAAAGTGTTCATTAATTATTTTTTGTACTTACACTAATGAATAGACAATTTGATAACGAACATTTTGTAGGATTTTTTTTTCAAAAGACCAATATTCGATTTTATAAAGATTTTATTCTAAAATCTGGGCGTATTCACTACTGTAATTCATGCGCCACTAGTGCCGCTAGGCCAATAGGAATGCTCATATATCACGCTGATTTTTTGGTCAGTGTACGGCCTTAAGAAACATAGGCCGGGTTTCTGAATTAAGTATTTGGAGTTGAGAACGAGTCAGACCTTACTTTACTTTTTTGGACAGATTTTCAGTCTAAAGTAAAGTTTGACAGATACTCAACTTTAAATACTAAATTAAGAAAACCGGAGTTTCATCAAAATAGTTTACAAACAACAAATAAAAGAGCGGCTGCTAAAATTCGTTAGTGTAATACCGTGTTAAATTAGGAAGATAATAGATAGGGATAGGTATGAGATTTGCAATTCTCATATTCACCAATCAAACCACCAAAAGATACCGAATGCAAAAATCAAAACTATTGAATAAAAAAATAAAGATTTTTGAAAACATGTAATATATCAAAGATAGACAAGTAAGAATATAAAGACGTTAAACAAGATATTATAAGTAGGTACGCATTAAAGGTATTTTTAAATACAAATTACTATAGAGAAAATCGGCTTACGCCAAAATCTAAACCAGTGGCTCAAACACTGAAGATGCTTTGAAAACAGACACCGATAGAGGCACACGCTCTTCCATTGACAAGTAGGAAGTAAACAAGATATTTTTAGCAAGTATGCATGAAAAGTACACTATCAATAGGAGGAAGTCTCACGAAGTTCGGATTACTTGGCCGCACTCCCAGCATCCGACATGCAACAAATTTACTACAAGTGCACCGACACTAACCGGGATAGGTTAGTGTCGGTGCACTACGCATATGTTGACATCTGCTTCGTAATAGTCTGACGAGGTATCATCACGCCTGCAATCCTCTAAGGGTTCGTCAGATATGCAGAAACGACGATATTTCAGTCATAATTATTAGGTCCCATCAGGCCAATCAACCTATAATACTATATATTATTGTTCCCACTGTTGGTACTCTGGCTTCCTCTCTGTAAAAGAGATTGGGGAGGGGTTATACTCCCGTAGGTAATGCTAAATAGTAAATTACTGTGTAGCTATATTGCTACATATAGAAAATTCAGACTTCGTGCCAGATTAATGGCAATCTAATAAGTAATAACATTGCCCAATCCGCAATAATTCCAGGATCCCTAATGATTCCAGTCACACAATACTAACGAAGCAGTTGATCTGTCTTACAGTATGTTGTCATTTGTCTCCTCAATTGATAATGTTCATAGTTCATTGATAATGTTCATACCCCTTGCAGAGGACGCTGACGTCACTATCAGTGTTAGTCATCTTGCACTGCAATGAGTCCTAATAGATTTTAATTAGATATGAATTAAAATATAGAGCATGGTTCATTGAAAACAAAGGTGAATAATTTTCCACTGTTCACATTCATTAGTTTTGGACACTGAATGAATGTAAGAATGAGACGACGGGGAATATCAAAAGTGAATTGTGGATTATGGATATTCATGAATTAGTGGTGCAATAGCAAAGTAAGAAACGGATAACAGGATAACACACAAACACGATTTTAAAGATCGCAAAATAGAAATTGAACAGAATTTAAAATATCAAGAATGAATAATAATTACAGTTAATATGTTGCTCAGGTTCACAATACACACTGAAAAAAAACTAGACTAGAACTATCTATAATACACATTGATAAAATCCAGCCAAGTGCGAGTCTGACTCGCGCATAGAGGGTTCCGTATGTAAACAGCTCCATTCACCAAAATAAATAGCTAACATTACTAACGTTCATAAGCAATGAAAGCACCGAAAATTGCTCTAACGAAGGGACAAAATTAACTTTGCCACTCGAAAACTATTGTCCTCACTATATCACTATACACATTTTTTACTTTTCCAAGTACATTTTATAAGTTGGTCGACTTTACTCGTAAACTTTTAAAGCCTACTTATCTGTGATTCTTCTTTTCCTTTTAATTGCCCTATTTATACTACTGCCGACAATTATGTCACATATCCAAAAGCAACCTTTTAGCTGGCAAGTGCCCCCCACTTGATTCTATTAAAAATGAGCCATTTAAAAATCGAATAATGATTTTCACAGACCTGTAATATTTTTGAATGGCCTCACACCATGGAAAAGACTAGAAAAAAATATCCCCTCTTTATGTGTACAGGATTTACACTAATACATGGTTTTATTTTACCACTTTATCGGCGTGATTAATATGTACATCCATGCCAAATTATAGCTTTCTTATACTAAGAGTCTCTGAGTGAAGCTACGGACGGAAGGATATGGCGAAACTATGAGGGTTCTTTGTTGACTACGGAACTCTAAAAACGGTAAGCTGCAAAAAGAAAATTGCCGTATTTCAACAGCCTCTAACAACACTCAATTTCAATCCAAGTAGCAAGACAACCCTGCATCCTCTCACAAATGACAATTCCGATATAAAAGCCGGCTCTAACACAAAGTGCAATTATCGTAAAGCGAAAGAAGGTTTATCGTACAACATACATCAGTGATTAGGATCAAAGCTGCGCCTACTGGAATTTGCAAAGTACGCGGGAATAATAGGCACCCAACGAAATGGCTGGTATCGGCGCGCCCACGACATTGCGTTTTGTAAATCAGTGTATATGCACAGGACAGTAAGCTTTCAGAAGATCAATGAGAAAATGAGCAGAATTTGTGTTTGAAGAATGACAAAGACCTAATCGAACAATTATGTTCTGTTGGTGGACAGGACATTGCAAATCTACAAGAAGAGGGTTGTCGTGATATCATAAGTAAAAGAAGGTGACAAAGATAACAAAAGGACTATCTAGTTAGCAGTAGATTGATTTAGAGCTTATAGTCACCCTCCAGCCTAATTGCGTAAGTGATTTCGGCAAGGCAATGGGCTTGACCGCTATCAATCGACCAATTACATAGATCAAATCCACATCGCGTCTTTCATCTCGCATGTGATTGGCCGATTGATGGCGTCAAACGATTTACCTTGCCGAATTTACTTACACAATTAGGCTGCTGGGGGACCATACGTTCTTAGAGTAAGATTATTTTGAGTGTGCTTAGGGGACAGATGTATACAAGTCATCCCACCTAGGTCTTATAAAGCTCCCTGAGGTATTCCAAGTATACTTACACGTGACTTACACTTTGTCATTGCCACTGGCATTCGTTGTGTTTCATCAAGTATTGAATGGCAACAAAGTTACTGTCTATATCTTGCTAAAAACGTATCTACTAAAGCTGGTAGATTATTTGTTTACTTATTATGTAGTAGATCTTCTGTACCCTTCACAGTGTGATTGAGTTCTGTAGTAAATCAGTAACGGACAAAGTCTAACGAGTACATTATGCGCATTTGTAACGATATCCGCCCACAGGCCCCAGACCACGGGATGGATGCATTCTGCAACCATTGTGGGATTACTTGAAAAGCTTCGATTTATTGACTCCGGGTTAAAAGGGTACGTTTACTATTTTAATAGTACCTAGTTAACTGATGATAGCTTGCTGAGTGAATAATTGGGTTGTAGTATTAGCAATTCTTTAATTGCGACTTAGTGACACGCGCCTTAAGGTCTATCAACATATATAAGGGCCGTGTCCGGGACGTGGACGGACCGTGTCCCGTCAGGGGTTCAAAAAAATATCAGTGTGTACATTTTATATGAACTCGTTCACACACCTCCATGCACGGGCCATGCACGGGCCAGTGAGGAAGCTTCAATGCCCGGGCCCGGCCCTGTCACGTCCCGGGCATAGCCCTGATATGTGTGGATAGACCTTTATGCCTCTAATTCGTTATCTATCTCTGGATAGACCTTTATGCCTCTAATTCGTTATCTATCTCTGGATAGACCTTTATGCCTCTAATTCGTTATCTATCTCTGGATAGACCTTTATGCCTCTAATTCGTCAGTCTGTCAGTTTTTTATGTTACATTTCGGGGAGTGTGCGATGGAACTGCACAATTTGATCCCGCCTAGCCCTTTCCATCACCGGACAACAAGACGTACGGCAATGCGCCACCGGTACATGGTGGACATTCCACCCATACGTACAAAGCGTTTTGCGAATACTTTCATTGTACGCACAGCTAAGGAGTGGAATTCCCTGCCGGAGTCTTTGTTTCCTGATAGCTACAACCTTGGGATCTTCAAGTCAAGAGTGAATAGGTTACTTCTAGGCAAGCGTGCTTCACCGTCGACCACATCATCGCTTACCATCAGGCGAGATAGTGGTCAAACGCGAGCCTATCGATAAATAAAAAAAATAAAAATATCTCCGATGACCTGATGTTCCATCTGTTCTTAAAAAAATTTCTCACTGAGATTAAAACGAATTTGCTTACCAATAGCAGAATAGTCTTGGTAGATCAATACCTTTCACTAGTAGAAAACACCAATAATTCTCAAAAGTCTATCAACTAAAAAGCAGTTTTGCGTAAGAATAGCCCAGGCGTATTGTATTTGCAAGAAATAATGAAGGAGGCGGGAAGCAGCGATTTGTCTCGGCGGGACAACCGCGTCTTCCAAATGATATACATTCGCCGTACCCACTCGCACGCCCTCGCCAGCCGCAATAATTGGATCCTGACTCGGCACGGATTAGTGGGAGTCCTGACTAGGCTCCTAATTATTATTAGACAGGGGATTAACCTTAGTTTGGAAGGTGGAAGGAAATAGGCCGTAGTGAGGTCTGAAAAATAAATGGAATCAATACTCTTATAAGTCAGACAAACTAACAACTAACTATTGTAGTTTTCGATGTCTAACCAACTAGAATAAAAAACAATACAGGATCAGTAGAACGACGGTCTATCTAGAGTCCTACACTTTAAAAACATTAATTAAATTCAATACTCTGAGGAGCTCGTGGCTAAATAATAAAAGCCGCACTGGTCGATCATCAAGGTTAATCAACGCTTGACGAGGTCGCTCCGTGGATGAGAGACCATTTCAACATACCGAGTTTCCTCCGTGCCTCGGAAAGCACGTTAAGTTGTTGGTCCCGGCTGTCATTTGAAAATCTTTGACAGTCGTTACGGGTAGTCAGAAACTAGAGATCTGACACCAGTCTTGCCAAGGGGGTGTTACCCAGTTACTGGGTTGTGGAGGTCAGATAGGCAGTCGTTCCTTGTAAAATACTGGTACTCAGCTGAATCCGGTAAGACTAGAAGCCGACCCAAATATAGTTGGGAAAAGACTAGGCAGATTGATTGACTCTGCAGAAAGACTCTACTACTCTCCCAACTTATGCATCTAATATATTTGTGAATAAATTTGAAACTAAACACCCAGTGAAAACAAAGGAAAGCTAATGGAAATTGTTGCTAAATCCAGAATAGCGTCAAACTGACAGACTTTGAGCAAAACAACGAAGTTGTAGTGGGCGTTGCGGGGACTGGGAGCTAAGGGCTCAGGCATATCAACGAAATTATACAAATAGCTGAAGAAAAGACAATACTGAAGTATACCAAGAATGACAACACTTTTGATATTATTGGCGTTTTAGTAATAAGACGAAATGGACGTGTTAAAGAAGACATGCTGCGCCGACTTTAAATACATAAATTTGCATAACGGCGGGAGAATTATGATGAAGAAGTTTAAAAAAACTTCAAGAACCAATAACAATCATAAATGAAAGCTGAACTCTGAATATACAATCTTCATGTTATGTTTGGTCGAATATGTAATCAAAATCTACACTGAATAATAAAATAAGAAAATAATATTGCACCGGCTTCAAATAGAGATAGGGATGCGTTTTGGATAATAAAGACCATGAAGACTTTATTTCAAAAACCACCTGAGGCAAAAATTTCATGCTATGATTTAGTTATCTTGTAGAGGAATTAGGCTTTCTGATTATATTTCTTTTAAAACAAGTTTAGTCATGAGAGATTTGCTTTTATTCATTGTACCGATTTTTCATAACCAACTTTGTCAACGTGGTTTCGGTAAAAAGCAGTTATGTCAGTTATATTTGGTAGTTTATGAAAAATAAAACAATAGTTCACTCCCCATACATTAATTCACTGGCTTCATATGTTTGCCCAGTTTTTATTTTTTGAGCAGTGGTGGCCCAGTGGTATCGGCAGCGACTTACAAGTTGTAGGTCGTGGGTTCGAGCCCAGGCAGGCGCTTTACTTTGTGTAAACTATTTCATCACCACTGCTCTCAAAACGGTGAAGGAAAACATCGTGAGGAAACCGGCATGTCCTAGAACCAAAAATTCGAAGACATGTGACATCCACCAACCCGCACTGAGCCCGCGTGGTGGATTACGGCCCATTCCCTCTCACAGAGAGGAGGCCTGTTTCCCAGCAGTGGGAACATTAATAGGCTTATGACGTGATGTGTGTGATGTGATATGTTTGATAGCATTACCTACATCTTTCCTATCAGAGTATTTTTTTTTGCCAATTGTCCAAGACTTTTCTGTTATATTTTGCACCACCGATGATAATGAAGGTGCTGATGTTGATAACTCTGATAACAGTAGTGGTGAGGAAAGTGTTTTTTTTCATATTAATCAGCAATAAATACTAAATATATTTTAATTTTAAATATTTACTTCAAGAACCACCTATGCCACATTTTAACTTCCAGTTTTTCCTCAAAAGTAACATTTGTCATTTCCTTCTATGTCTTTTTCCCCTAATGTCTTCTTCAGTCCGAATCTGAACGCAAAATTATATAGGTCGTCAACCCCAAGCCAATCTAGCCACAACTTTAGCTGTCTCCGGCGTAATTCCAATGTACAGGAAATTGTATAACGTAGGGCCGGGGCCAGCCTGCCATCATCGTTGTGTTAGTCTGTTCTCGACGTGATTGGAACATCGCAGGAAATCGGTTTCATTCGCGCCGAAGACAGGCGTTTATGCAGTTAGCACGTCGGCTAAGCGAAGTCTTAAATCTGATCTTGGCAATTTGTGTATAATTGATGTAACAAAATGAAGTAGAAAGGCTTTCTCAAAGTTAAGTAACTGCTGTGAACTAAATGGTTTGAATTTAGATGAAAATAAGGAGAAGTAGGCAGGTAGCTTTCTTTTAAAACCCTAGATGATTTAGTAGAAGAATGAATTGGGGTTTACAAAAAGCTAGATTCTATACCTTATCAGTGTTCGTGAAAACGAAATAAATAGAAACTGTAGTCATTTGCAGCAAAAGCCTTATTTTATCTAGAAAACATTAATTCTGGCGACAGCACAATGAAAGGATCGATCCATGGTGTCACTATACAAATAGAATAATCGATGTAATCGGTCCTACGAAGTGGTACGACCCACCACCGCTCACAAGCAATGGCTTCTTGCATGTCTACAATTTGTTATTCAATTCAGAATTCTTTATGACTTAAATGTTTGCCTATGGAAAGTTTCATCGGATTGGATTCCAAATTATGGAACAAAGTTAGTTTCATGAACGGGTCCAAAAGTCCACAAACAATCCAATTAGGCTGATTGACGTAAGAAAATATTTTTGAATTTAGAACATCAAAAAAAAAGAAAAATGAAACATTTGGCGTTACCGCCGAAGTGTGACAGACAGCCTGACGAATGGATGTTCACTGGCCAGTTATATTGTCGCTCTATGGCGTCATTTGTCACGAGACCACTCCACTTGTCGTTAGGAAGCGTCACGGAACGAATTAGCTAATAATATTTGTGTTTCAGTTACAATGGTTACCTAGCAAACAATGTTTACTGCGAAATGTGCGGTTTTGTTACGTACTGGGAATTCAATTTTGTATATGAATTCGTGTAATCCTCATCCTGTATTGTTGGAATGTTTCCGAGGCAGGTGCTTGATGCCATTTGATACGGCAGTTTGCTAATTTAGCTTATGAGCATAATAAATCAATTCTTCGCTCAATTATCTTTTAGAACTCGGCAACTGTAAGCGCCTTTTGGGAGAAGAGTCTAGCAGATTTCAAACCAGAAGATAAATATTTCATACTAAGTGAATCACATAAAAGCGTATGGCAAGGCAATAGGTACATGAGGATGCAATGAGTAGATAAGGACATCAAAAGGTGCTTCAATCTATAAAATGCATATGTATAAAAGTGTAAATGTGTGTATGTATGTGTATTCTGTGACATAAATATGTCACAATCACAATAGCAAAGATCCCTTCATAGATCATCTATCAACATGAAAACAAAACTTCAAAGCCACCGAACTGTCACAAAGGGACTGACGAAGATGCAAAAAGACACTTGACAGATGGAAAGCGGTGATATTACCAAAATAGTAAAGTTTATCATACTGAGAACTACTAGGCAAGCATAGCGTTACCGGGTGTGCATCAGTAAAGTTAAAATTACCAGGCCGCGGGTGGAGACAAAGAGATCTAAGTCTATATCGGGGGTGGCCATGTATGGCTCGGTAGGGAAGCGGACTGTCCCGGAATAGGTGGTGCATCCTTACAGGGCTGCAACCAGAGAAATTAAGATATTCGGACAGGTAATGTCATTATTATGGAAACGTAAATATTGTTGGAAAAATCCGATTAGGAATTGTTTGCTGTTGATTGTGTGTGGGTAAAAGTAAATAAGAGAACGGAAATACAACTAAGGTTACTACTGAAATAGTAAAATAGAAACTGGTAATAAATAAGACAAAGGTAAAACGGGTACTTTTATCTATATCTATACTAATATTATAAAGAGGAAAGATTTTTTTGTTTGTTTGTACCGAATAGGCTCCGAAACTACTGGACCGATTAAAAAAAATATTTCACCAATAGTAAGCTACATTATTCCTGAGAGATATAGGCTATTTTTAACACGCTTTTATTAGCTTGGTATGTATGTATCTATGTATCAATGTAACAATGTATCAATGTAACGGAATCTTTGAACGTGATTTTCACCCACTTCAAAACGTTGGATTGATTTGAAACTTTGCACACTTATCAAGGACCGATGACAATGCAATAATTTTAACAGTTTTTCCCATTATCCTTACCAATAAAGCGTGTTTTTTAGTTTTTAGAACTACAATTTATTAATCCCAAAAACGGGTCCTGTGGGGTGGGCCACGGGAACGAAGCCGCGGGGAACAGCTAGTCAGTAATAAAAGTGCATTTAGTGTTTTTATGGTGTTCCTAGGCAATGAATCGATGCCGTATAATGGCAGCAATAAAAGTAACGACAGGTACCGCGAGATATGGATCTGAAAACTCTGTGAATTATCATCACACATGATATCCGCAAGCTGTAAAAATCAATGGAGGGTGTAGCGTTTGTTGGCGATGAATTGGCTGACTAGAATGCAAATGATGAACATAAGGTTGGTCGGCTCTTCCAAACTTTAATTATTTACATTGGCTCAGGTCATCAAAATATTTATAAATAGAGAGAAGACTATGACGTAATGACAAAGGGAATGGTTTATTGATACAAGTACGCACATGATCGATTGAACTAAATTGTCATTAGGCCTGTGAGAGACGTCTGGAAGGAACAAAACAATTAGACGTATTAGACATAGAGGTTTGAGCACCTAAATCGATTAAGCAAGTTGGAAGACGAGAAGATCTCACATAACATCCAGCCTGTAATCCCCAAGGGGATAGGCAGAGTGGCACTTATAGTAAACTCACTTTTCACCAAATAGGTTTATGTCCCATGTGAAAGGCAGAGAGCCTTCAGCTGCGCAAAAGCCCATACTTCGGGTTCGGGCTGCTACTGACAAAAGCCAAATGGAGAGACCCAATAATATCTTAAACCTTTACTTAATAGAAGTGAAAAATATAGAAAACTAGTTGTGCCCGCAGCTTCGCTCCCGTCAATCCTACTTGCCTACCTACCCTACTTTACGTACCCTTAGCTACCTACCTCCCTACCTACTTACCCTACTTATTACCCTAATAACCTACAGTACCTACCTACCCTACATACCCTACCTAAACTCTCACGTCAACAATTTTCAAACTTTCCCTGTATTCGGGCGAACAAAACAAAAAGTATATTCAAATCGGTTTTAGCGAACTAACCAATAGCAATTAATTTTTATATAAATAGATGAATGTTTTTTATTTGAAAATAGACTATTTAAATTCCCCACGTAGCAACCCTGATGCAGCGCACACACCCAATGCAAATAAAGTTAAACATGGCGATGGCGGGCGCGGACGATGCGCGCGCGCATTTAGAATGAACCGCGTCGTCTCAAAATTAACTACAAACCATTTGCTGTTGCCACGCGCGTGTCAACGCTTAGATATGCCCATTAGTTCGAAGAAAATAGCTTTCGTTGTCTTCGTTCAGAAAGAAACAAGAATATATTTTTATGCTAGATAAATGAAGGTGCTATTCAAGCATTGTGGGGACCATGAACTTATGTTTCTTGCATGAGTAAAATCCTTGGTAGTTGGTTGAAGCCTTGATGAGCCAGTGCCTAGTGAGTTCCCAGTGTCAGGGTGAATCCAATAGTGTTGTTTGAGGAAAAAAATAAACACGGAAAAACATGAATTTATTGACAAGATGATTTAAATTGCAGCAAGAGCAAGACTGGTTATTTTTAAGATTTTCTTCTTTGTTTTAGCCTAGGGTTACTGGTTTGCAGAAGTCAGGAAAGCAGTTGATCTATATATCCTACTAGTTAATAATTAAGTAATTCATTCCAATCAGTTAAAGCTTTCATGGAAGAGTTTTAATACATATAGTATAACTGTCTTTTCCCAAGGCTAATCGATCTTTCTAAGAAACAAAGAAGTTTCAATGCAGATGGTGCGGTCCCATACGACACTGCCATGTGCGACAGCCGATAGCCTCTGCCTGCAATGACGCACACACGTCTATTACTTGCAAGGTTAACAAATAGCCACACAATGCATTCTGGGAACCGATTGAATGGGTTTATTATCGATTTTTCTTTAATTTGCGTCCATTTTTCTAACTAGTGTATTTTTTTATAGACGGAGACAAAACAACCTTATAAAAGACAAATTCAGAGAGTTCTAGATATATCATCATGTTGTTAGTAAAGGAAGAGTCTTGGCCCTACAATGGGTCAATGTGGTTGAATTATATGTATTAAAAAAAAATATGATTACGTGGTATTTATAAATTTTCCGTATTTTCCGAAAATTTGATTTTGTCGAGCTGACAGTTTAGCCTTTCAACAAAGATCGGATGATATTAGAAACATTTCAGCTTAAAGATCCTGATAAATCGATCCTCGTTAAAGACCCAACCAGGCGAGACATGACACGACACGATCAATTTCCTCAGGGTTCAGCTAATAAGCGTGATTGACGTGTGGCAATGTGGGCGTACAAAGGTCCCTCCGTCACGCCTCATGACCTTTCCCACGTTATCAAGGACGCCACTGAACTGAGGGGTGTCATTTGATATGAACTTGACATTTTGTAATTTATAGGTTGTTTCATGTTTCAGGTAATGTCTGTCATGGGAGAAGATGGGGGAGACTGACATAAGAACATGGAGATTGACACAAGCAATAAAGGCCTTGCGACAAGCTCTACCATGTATTTCAGTGAGTGAAAAAGAGTCTGTTAGAAATATCTACAGATGAAAAGGTTCCATTTTGCTCGCTGGTTGCTGATTATTAAAATAGTAGATCTAAATGAAGAAATGAGCTTCAAGCTTGATTTTCAATCTAAGGTTGGCACAAAGAAAGTGCCAGCAGTGGGTAAAGTTGGGTTGTGGATGACTGGATGATGGTGAATAGGTAGGTAAGACTAACAATAATAACAAAAGAATCACTATAGATGTTGGGTAGTGGGTAAGGCTCGTAGCATATAGAGTTCTATAGTTTCTGCTTACTTCCATGGAAAAAAGGCGTGAGTTTACATATAGTATGCATAATGGAATGACATTCAAACGCAGTCTGCCATCTGATACTGTTTGTATCGGACGAAAATAACATGCAATTTATCAATGTTAACATCAATTGGTCTGCGACGGAGCGTATGTCTTGAGAAAACTTACTTAGAAATAAATATTTATTGGGATCATAGTTCTTGGAACCGAAGAATTGCCAAACTTAAGTGGCAGTGGGCAGGGCACATTGCTCGCAGAACGGATGGCCGATGGGGCAGAAAGGTTCTGGAGTGGCAACCGCGAACCGGAAGACGTTGCGTTGGAAGGCCTCCCACCAAGTGGACCGATGACCTGGTGAAGGTTGCAGGAATCCGCTGGTTGCGGGACGCACGGGACCGGTCAATGTGGCGACGCTTGGGGAAGGCCTATGTCCAGCAGTGGACGTCTTTCGGCTGATATGATGATGATGATGATGATAGTTCTTGGAGTCCTTTGCCCAGCAGTGGGACAATACAGGTTAGCTATATAATATAAAAATTAGTGAGTTTATAGTATGACTTGAAGGAAAAGAACAGATAAAAAGAGAAAACAAAACTTGAACCATTGTATTTTTATTTTTTTTATATCTATGATAAACTATTTTTTGTGCATTACTTTGTGTAAATTATTTCATCACCACTGCTCTCAAAACGGTGAAGGAAAACATCGTGAGGAAACCGGCATGTCCTAGAACCAAAAATTCGAAGACATGTGACATCCACCAACCCGCACTGGGCCCGCGTGGTGGATTACGGCCCATTCCCTCTCACAGAGAGGAGGCCTGTGTCCCAGCAGTGGGCACATTAATAGGCTGATGATGTGTGTGTGTGTGATATGATAAACTTTGAAGTTTCAAAATAAATTTATTTATGTAAGTAGTAAGAGTGGATGTAGAAATTAATAGAAGCAAGCTGTTTGGATATTTATCGATTGACAACCCTTAGTTTCAGTTCTATTATTATATTCTGGCCTTTACCTATATGTATTTCCAATTCACCGTTAACCAGCCCTACTCAACAACACAAGCCAAACATTATGATATATAGAACCCGATTGCCATTGAACTTGCTACCAAATGGAGGACAATACGCGATAAACTTGATACGTAACATAGTATTGCTAGCGAAGGATACAATGATACGAATTGTCATACGTTCGATACGATATGGATTTGTGGGGACGATATATTGTATTGTATAGACATAGGTAATGTCGCGTGAGAAGTAGAGGTATTTAAATAAAGTTTCATATAATAGTTAGGGTTGCATGTTTGGACGGAGATGGAGAGGAGGAGAAGAAAAGATGGATGGATTGTGTGAGGAGTGATATGAAAGAAAAGGAAGTCAGTGATAGCGTGACGGTAGACGTGTCGGAATGGAAGAAGAAAACCCATGGCCGACCCCCAGTAACATGGAACAAGGGCATGGAAGATGATGATTATTTTGCTGTTCTAACCTCGGACTTATTGAATGAAGAGGAGACACAAAACAATGATGATGTATTACAAGGCGTAAGCCAGCTATTAGATTGTCATCATGCCCATTATGATCACAAGTATGCCTCATAGTTAAATTATAGTTGTATGACTGTAGTTTGTGCATTTAACTCATATCAGCGTTTGTAATATGAATCAGATGCAGCCGCAACATGTGTAAATTAATGACTGCATTTTTCTGATGACTAAATGATAATCTTTAATATGTCCAATGTTTTATAAACAGGAGTAAAACAAATAAACAATATATTATTATGCTCTCTTTATTCATTATTTTTATTAAAAACCATTTTCTCAATAAAGACATCACCATTGAGTCTAAACGGTAGTCATCCCGCATATCACTCAAAAACCCCATTTCATTGAAGAACAGTGCGCCCGTATCAGTTTAATTGACCATCCCGAACCCGTCTGCCATCGCTTCATCATTCCGTTAATCAATTAATTCAATTGTGTCGGTATAAGTCAGTTTGCACGTATTAATTTAATTACCAAACGGATTGGTTCGGTCTAGGTCAGAAACCGGGTGCCAATTTGGCCAGTCTTCACCGGATTTAATGAAGTCTTACGAGTTATGAGTCAATTGGCAGAATAACGTTGTTTCTGTTGAGTGTGTTACGGATTCAGCGTTTTGCACACAGGTCTACCTGGCTATTTTGTATAATTACTCTATTAAATTCACTATCCGTAACCACCTGCATTTTCACAAATCTCTTTCGCTGAAACTTAAACTTAAATAGAGTAGATATGAAAGTAAATACGTAGAAAAAGTCTTCGCGAGATAAAAGTTCCAACTACCAACCGGTGTCACAAAAATTAATTATATTCAACATCAATTAATAAAAATGAGAAATAACTTACAAGATATTATATCATTGGATAGTTACAAAAATTAGCATGATTGTTTCAAACCTCAAAGAAAAACAGTAGCCTATTTATACCATTGTGGTACCTACAATTAGATCCAGCAGCCATATAGACGTAGGCAAAAACTGTGGAGCACAATGATTGTTACTGTGATGACAATGACTCACAAATCATAGCTCGGTTCAAGGCCACTCTGGGGAAAATACTCGGTTAGTTGCAGACTCGAAATATCTTAATATTATGTTGCAATATGGAAATATTATTGGTGAGATATGGTTTTGTTTGATGTTGAATTGATTTGGGAAGGGAAACGAAGGTTCATCAAATTTCGTTTTCACGTGTACGCATCTAAGGTAAGTAACGAATTGCTGATTGATGATCTGATGTCGTTTGACTACCACAATAAGTACCCAATTTAAGTTATAGTCGACGATGCTAGAGGACTCATTCAGCCACAGCCATTTCTCCACTCTATTGTTTAGAGGGGTAACACAGGTATGCAAGAGTCAAAGACAATACAAGACATGTGAAAACAGTGATACAAAACTAAAATTATTAATTGTTTCTTCTAGATCGTACTATAGACGACAGTCGATCTGTTCAACAAAGAGCTCGTAACAGTTGTAAAAGCAATTGTCGCAGTTAAGCCTTACACAATACCGTTGCATGGCTTCAGGTATTACTTAGTGTCTATTTAAAGCGCTTCACGAGGGCTAAAAGGTCAAATTCCCATATAAACAGCCTAGAAAGTTTTGATATTTAAATTCACACGACTGGATAATTAAATGGTCGGATTCATTCTTAAAATGGGCTTTTCGTGTTATGTACAATTAATGAGAATCACTCCCAATTTGAAATTTTAGGGACATTGAACAGACAGATTTGTCATATTTACTTTATATGGGATGTATTGAAAACGATACGTGCATATTTAATGATCTTCATAGTGTCTGTCCAGTTAAAGACCAAAAAAAGATGGATGGACTGTGTGTGGAATGACATGAATAAAAGGGAGTCAGTGATAGCGTGACGGTAAACAGGACGGTATGGAAGAAGAAAAAGTGTTGCGCAGACCCCAAGTAACATGGGACAAGGGCAGGAAGATGATGTTAGGATCTACTTAAGTTCACCAAGTCTGATGGCATACTGCTTCTACCCGGGTCTTTAGATTAACGAATCCTTGTAGTAGGTGTTAATCTCATTTTAGTCACCACTTAAATATTGTACTGTCGCTTACTGACAAATTAGATGAAGCCCTACACAAATGAGAGAAGGTCAACCGTCGTTCAATTACAATATTTAATTAGTCCTAAAAGCGAAGCTACAAGCTTCTCTTACAAAGCATCTTTTCGTCTCATAATAGTAGTAAGTAATGCAGTTTGTTCCAGTTATCCGTCTGTCTGTCTCGATTGGTCCACCGCACGTCCGGTGCCCTGACTCATGTCCTGTCTTGCTTCCTGTTTCAGGGGTCACAGAGACAAACATCGCAAATCTGATTAAGATTTCTTGATGCGAAATTGTCTATGGTATGAGGGACTGTCCCTTTTATTAAATAATGTGCTTTGGAGTGTCTTTTTTAGCCTATTCCAAATCTTGTTCAGGTCAGGTTCCGGTCCTACCGGATGCAGCTAAATACTACAAACATTAGTACATGTACTAAATATGGATAGAAAAATTCCTTTATTTTATGTCACTGTTGTTTCACTGCCAACAAACCAAATTGAAGTTTATGATAAGCAAGAATAGAAACAATTTTCTTATAGTTTAGCAGCTAACGAGCTGGTTTACACTTGAGCCCTGTTTGGCGTAACATATTTGAAGCCAGTGAAGTGAAAATACATTCTAGGCAAAGGGTCCTAACTCAGAGCAAGAGTCACAAGGGCCATTAAATAATGATCAAAACATACACGTAGGTACAGTAAATACATGTAGAATTTTTAGAAGACGAAGATACTAAAAAAAAATAGTATAAACAAAATAAATCAGAGAACTTCAGAACAAGAAATATGTAACAAACAAACGAAAGAGACACAGGAAATAGTAATAAACTCCAAAATACGGAATTGGCATACCTACCTATTTTACCCAATGATATAAAAGTAGCCAGCTTCAAAGATAATATAATAGAAAAGCCACCTGCATCAGAGATAACAACGAAATAAATAAATTATAGATTTTGGAGCCGTATCCCAAGAACTCTGCATTTTACCACTTCCTGCATTTTCCATTGCTCTTGGATCGACGCCCAACCACATGCATCTTAGACAAACCAAATATAATACTTTTGGAGCTATACAAACACTGCAAATCAAATCAAATCGAAATTTCTTTATTCAATTAAGCCAGTAAGCGGCACTTCTGAACGTCAAAAAAAAGTGACAAGTAATAATAATTGATTCTACCGTCCATTCGGAAATGTAGCTTGTTATGGAGAAGAATGGAAGAGAAAGTTCACACTTACTCTTTTAAAATAAAAAGAGTTTTACAAGTATTTGGTTACATGTGAGAACGATGTAAAAAGACGTGCACGTAAAAGCGTCTAGAGTAAAAATAACAGTTAAGAATAACAATACATAGGTAAAAACAGGCCGAGGCAGCTAAGTTATGACCAATCCCAACTGATGGTGCCCGTTCACGAACATGACACATAGATCGGCACCACTCAGATCAACCATCATCATTGCATTGCAATAATAACGGCAAGAATTCCACGCGTCTATTTGGTTGGCTTGGAATGTGCATCTCCTAATGGATCCATCCGCTTTAGTTAGGTACTCGCATCGTTTTCCTTTGAGTCACAGATGTGACTACCTACTGTTATCTGAATGTCGGTCTGTCTAGATACTATCTCAGTTTGATGGATTTATCAGCAGGATAAGTGTCTGAGGGCAAATGATCAGAATTATAAATAGACGGTACTGTCGAATAAAGAAGATTCAATTTAAGTGCTGTTGAATTTGCACTAAGATTCAAAATAGAAGTAAGTAAGTAAGTTTGCAAAAAGCTTAACTACAAAAAAAATGGGTTATTGTTGCCAGTTTATGAATGATACAAAATGCTTTCGCGATAACATTGCAAAATCAACACCAATCCAAAAAAATACCTTTATCCGGGAACCCGATAACACCTGGAGAAGCATTATCTATCTTTAAAAAAAACCAGATTAACGTGTTTATACCAATAAATAAATTAGAGTAAACTTTTATAAATATTTTGATGTTGTTAACGCAGAAGCAATGTAAGATTCTGGGCCTCAAATAAATATTTACACACAAAAAGATCGAGTTGTTAATGATGATTGAAAAGCATAAAGATCTTGATATATTTTTCCGGTGCGAACGGCGCCGATAATGCTTCGAATACGTCAATCGATACATTACAAGATTATACTTGTAGAAAACATAGATCGGATGGATCTAGTGGATTGCTCAAGTGCAAATCAGTAAATTGGAGAAAACTTCACTAAAATAGTTTTCGATAACGTTTTCACCTGTGTTAGGTATGATTACGTTATCGAATGATACACCTGACTATAGGGTTACCATTCGTCCGGCTTTGTCCGGAGATTTGGCGTCTTGTCCGGTCTTTGTCCGTCCTTCTAATTTGTCTGGATTTTTCACTTGGATGGCAAAAAAAATTTTGCTTACCTTAAGTATTTTTTTTATTCTTTCTTAAAACATCTTAAGCTCAAAGATAACATCAACTTAAGCTAAAACTAAAAATATTTATCTTTTTTAATAAACAACTTTTTGTAACTAAAATGTCCGGACTTATCAATTTTTCGAAATAGTAACCCTACCTGAATAGATCAAAAGGTGCAGGATCAGACTCGTAAATCAAAGTCCAGTCTGGTTAACGATATAGAAAATTCTTTAGATAACTACTACTATTTGGTATCTTTTTAGTTATTTTGTAATCATCAGTGATTAATTTTATTAGTAAAATTATTGAAGTTGTTACGGAAAAACTACGGGAAGCGTCAGATTTTGGTCCTTTGATCGGAACGAGCAACGCTGCGGCACAGATAATATAATACTAGCATAGCTGCGGTATGTAGTGCTGGACACCATTATTCTAGCTGCTGCCACATAGTGCGACGCGTGACGGAACAAAATACCATGTTAGACGTTTTTCATACATTTATGTGTCTGGCACGTCATACCGCAACAAAGCTCTAGATGTTGTATGTATTACCTACAAAACATTGCCTGCATACTACCTACGTCTTTGCTATTGTTTTTCTCACATCATAGTCATATCAACCCTGGTATCACATCTGTGATCAGATACATGCTGCCAAATTTTATATTATCACTACTTTGTCGTGATTTCCTACAGACAGTTTGAGCTGAGTATTCTAATATAACAGAGCGTGTGCTATATGTGTGTGTAGGTCTGTGTTATATGAAGTCGGGGAATATAAATCTGTGTTGAGTGGACGGCAAACCGTCCAAACTTCTAACCACTGTAAACAGCGAGGTACAGTGTCCATTGCACTATCACTCACGATAATTTCTACAGGAAAGGAGAAATTAGAAGACACAGTACTTAAAACAAGAACCAATGAATCAGAACAAAATGGCCTTTTCAGCAAAAGCGCTGTATAGGAGCTAGCTTCTAGTAGTAGGACACATACTATTTGGGACCAACGAACACTAGTGTAATAGGTAGGTAAATGAAAATCGGCAGAGTTCCGTCTAGATCTTGTATTAACAATTGAAAAGCGACAAATAAATGACTGGCAATGGCTTATATGGACAATCCCACTGGTTGACATGGCTTGACTGGAGGGGAGGCGTCAATATGGCGGCTTTGCTTTGGTAGGCTCGGCGGGCATTGGTCGGTTGCACGCAGGCTGACGTCACATCCGTTACACTAGCCATAAATTCTTATAGATAATTGTGAATGTGGTCATATATTTCTAAGCAGGAATGTTTGGACATTGGATGAAAACTAGCTTTGCTCGTCGAGAATAGCTAAAATTAAAATTTATTGTAAAACAATGGACACGCGTTCCCCAATAAAACAAATATCCGTTCATTTTGGCACCAGCTGGTGTTGTCTTTATAATTCTGTTATTATAATAAAGGCCACTGGGTTTTTAGGGAGACACGGTTCGAGGAGGTTTGCATCTCCACAACACTGTAATTTGCCATTAGAATAATGTTTCCATTCTGTCAAATGTAAAAAAAAACAGCACAGGGTCGCTGAAGATGGTGATCACGATGATAACATGAATAATGGGCATCCAATAGCATCTTTAACTAACCGCAAGCGATGAAGAACGTTTAGCTTGTATATCAAGAATGATGGAGCCGGATAGGGGGAGGTAATGTCACCTTTGGACAAATTCGTCTTCATTGGTTTTTCCCCTCAGACAAGCATTGACCACAAAAAGAAACCACCTTCACAGTCCACAGCAACTAATCAATTAGCAGAAAACAATAGTTAACTAGCAAAAACACGAACAAAACAGTTCATTATCTCATAATTAACAATTCAATGCAGCGTATCGTACAAGGACGCGTGGTCTCATGCAAATTGCTCGTGTAATGAGTGTCATAGGCTTTTGTATAGAAAGAAATTGTGTGTGTATGTGTATATATGTATACACATACACACACAATTTATATATAAGTATAAAAATTGTGTGTATGGGAATAACTAATTCCAGCTAAAAAGATTTCAAGAGGAAAAATAGTACAAAAACCGCCAAGTGCGTGTCGGACTTCACACATTTAGAGTTCCGTACCAAACCACAAAATCAAGTTGGTTGTAATAGGAAAAATGAGGAAATTTCAAAGAAAACATCTGATTTATCAATATATTTAAGAGGTATGATATGGTATTTGTTGGTAAAATATACGTAATAATAAACATGATCACCAAATTTAAAGTTTATAGGACAATGGGAACTTAAAAAAATTCTTCGGAACAAGACTTTGTAAAAAAGCTGTCTTTCGTGGCTTCTCATTCCTTTGTATTCCAACATTTAAAAAAATATGTACAGTATGTATCTACTCAACGAGCTCTAAACAACGATTGCTGACTCGAACGGGAAGGTCAAGGAAATTCTGTTTCACGGCCCCTTTAGCTGTATGGGAGAAAAAAACATTGATATTTCTATAGCTTTGGTTCAATAAGATGCATAAACTGATTATTCGAAGACAAACTGTATGGGAGACCCAATTAAAAATTAAAAATAAATTGATAATTTCTATAGCTTTGGGTCAATAAGATGCATAAACTATGAAAATTTGAAGACAGTAGCTCCAACCGTTGCTTGGTTGTAAAACCTGAGTGATAAACGACGGACAGACAGACAGATACGAGAGTTACAGTTATATTATAAGGGGTCCGTTTGGACCCTTCGGAACCCTAAAAATTAAAACCTTTCAATGAATCTATGTACTACAACTATACCAACAAAATGTTCAAAAGAGCACAACGAAAGCGTTTAAAGGGTTTGAAACACAGTAAGTGTCAGGACCCCTGGACCAAGAGAGATATTTGATGTTTAGAAAATACCAAAATTTACTACCTTTTTGCTACTATTTGATACCTAACTTCAAATATTTAGTACCTCAACTGATAGCGAAAAAACACATAAAGAAAGTGGTCAGCCATTCTGACATCAGGATGTCTGGACCATTTTTTTTTTCATAGGTTGAGACAACACACCTAATTTATCTCTTTGTAAATATTTACTACCTTTTTAGTACCTCAACATATATTTTTTCAAATTTTTTTGGCAGTCTAGAAAAATGCTACGCATGAAAGATTGCACCAATAGAGATATTTGATGTTTAGAAAATACCAAAATTTACTACCTTTTTGCTACTATTTGATACCTAACTTCAAATATTTAGTACCTCGACTGACAGCGAAAAAACACGTAAAGAAAGTGGTCAGCCATTCTGACATCAGGACGTCTGGACCATCTTTTTTTCATAGTTCGAGACAACATAACTAATTTATCTCTTTGTAAATATTTACTACCTTTTTAGTACCTCAACATATATTTTTTCAAATATTTTTCGCATTCCAGAAAAATGCTACGCATTAAAGATTGCACCAAGAGAGATATTTGATGTTTAGAAAATACCAAAATTTACTACCTTTTTGCTACTATTTGATACCTAACTTCAAATATCTTTTTTGTTTCTCAATAAAAAAGATAATTTTATTGAGAAATGGCTCCTTAACTTTGGCTGATAAAAATTATATTATTTTAAATACTTGCGCTTTTGACGCAGTTGCACAAGCGATTGCCATTGGAGTTGCTGATGACTATGCATTGGGTAGGATCATACATACCAATGAAGATAATGAACATTGTAAATTCATTAAAATGATTGTAGCCAACGATACACAAAATGTTTACAAAGTCCGTACAGAGATACTGAAAAAGTATTTTCAAATCAAATCCATTGGCGATAAAATGTACGTTAATTGTGAATGCAACGTTGCATACATATTTAAAAAGATATTGTTAAGAGATAAATTAGTTATGCTGTCTCGAACTATGAAAAAAAAAATGGTCCAGACGTCCTGATGTCAGAAAGGCTGACCACTTTCTTTACGTGTTTTTTCGCTGTCAGTCGAGGTACTAAATATTTGAAGTTAGGTATCAAATAGTAGCAAAAAGGGAGTAAATTTTGGTATTTTCTAAACATCAAATATCTCTATTGGTGCAATCTTTCATGCGTAGCATTTTTCTGGACTGCCAAAAAAATTTGAAAAAAATATATGTTGAGGTACTAAAAAGGTAGTAAATATTTACAAAGAGATAAATTAGGTGTGTTGTCTCAACCTATGAAAAAAAAAATGGTCCAGACATCCTGATGTCAGAATGGCTGACCACTTTCTTTACGTGTTTTTTCGCTATCAGTTGAGGTACTAAATATTTGAAGTTAGGTATCAAATAGTAGCAAAAAGGTAGTAAATTTTGGTATTTTCTAAACATCAAATATTGCATAAAAAGAGAGACATTATTTACAGATCAATATGGCATAAAAAGGCATTTTTCTAGATTTCAGTGGCTTTCCGGTGCCGATAATGCTAAATGAAAGGCTCAGATTACGATCATTGATCGTAACTTTACTCCGTTTTTTGGCACGCGAAGTACATACAATCGCGTCATCTAGTTAGATTTATATCAGTAGTTTGAAAGGTGCTTTCACCTGGGGGGTGACCATAAGCTCTTAGAGCGGTATCAATTTGATATCGAATAAGGGACAGATGTATTTGACTTGTATACATCTGTCACTTACTCGATCTCAGACACCCCCCTGCAATGTAACATATCAGATTCGATTTTGAGCATTAAATTACAATACTGCCTCTCTGACTTGTCGAGCATTCGCCTGTAATTTAACATAAGATTCGATTTTGAGTATTTAGTTGATTCCACAATGTTTATAATATTCACAACGGATGTTTGTGTCTCTGAATTGGCTGCAAGACCCTGCGCAGTAGCTATTTTTGTGTCAATATTGAAAGTGAAGATAGCATTGTATAATTGTCTCTTTCACTCGCTTACGTTTGTCGCATCATCCTATCTCGCCTACTCTCGATCAAAAATTGTTTCTTGCGCAATAGTTGACAGAGCCAACTTCAGAGACACAAAGATCCGCTGTGAATATAATACAAGTGGTGCGCATTGATGTTAAAAGTTGAATCTAAACATTACCAATTGTATCATCAAGTTGCGCACTGTAATGCTCGGTTCTCTTCCCTCACCAATGTAATGCTCGAATCTATAACATTACAGGTTGCGCACTATGCTCGGTTCTCCTCCCTGACCAATGTAATGCTCGACTGTGTAACGTTACATTACAGGCGAATGCTCCAGGTGAGGGAGCACCCTTATAATATTGAGCAAGAGCATACAATGGAAATTAAATGGGTGAAAAGAAGAGGAAAAAAGATAGGACTTAGGTCGAGTAAATTAATCTCACAGGGCATGGTTAACTTTAAAAGCTAATTATTTTCCTTCCAAGCTCGTTGCCTCGCCTTTATGTCAATGTTATACATCTGACTGCGAATATGTACAATCTGCACATCATATCTTATGGGAGTGTATTCTTTGGCAGAATGAACGCAATATTATGTTGAATAATGTACAGGCTGCATCAGAAGTTGTTTACTATACGGACCTTGTGGAAACTAGAACAAATTTCCGTACGTTCAAGCGTTTTTGCCATACCTATTATTGGTATCAAATATAACAGCTCACAATGTTAGGACCCATTAATATTAATGCTAATTTTTATCCGTGGTGCTAGGCAACTGGGCTTATCGCAGTTGTGTACGACCCTTTGTGCTTATTGGCCTTGTTTGTTCTGTCTCCTGCTTGATATGGAGGGAAGTGGACATTTGTATTTATTCCTACTCCTCCGTTATTCTTTTCTGATTAATTTCGTTGCGGGATCCAGATAGTTAAATTCATTCGTGGATCTTCATTGGCACGGCGCTTTTCTGGTGGTTGCCACTGTTGATTCTTGCTTTCAGGAGTTGCAGTGGTTTGCGAATAGTGCGGTGGGATAGTCCCAATAAAAAAAGGCCGAGTAAGTATAAAACTCAATCAAGCTTACATAGAAGCAAAAGACTTGTAAAATAGACATAACAATGTCGAGAACGATACAACGAAAGTGCTAAGCAGGTACTATATAAATAGATGACTATTCACTACAAAAGACTAACATAATATGTAATAACAACTGTTCCATAGTTTAATCTAATGTAATGGCATCCCATATTGGCACGTATCCTGATGAGAATTATAAGAAAATAAACTCTAAGCCCGTCTGGCTGTGAGCTCCTTGGCATTTAATCGGTAATCGTAATACAAAATAGATGCTGCAGAGAATCCACTTAACGTTGCTATTAATTGACTATTACTATGGCTGATGGTGACGGAAGTAAAGAATTTCACCATCCCATATCTTCCCGTGGGTATCGTAAAAGGCGACTAACGGACACACCAGAGAATCGGCAGCAGCATTCTCTGTGCACTTTAACAACAAACTGCGATCGCCAATCCATCTGCCAAGCGTAGCGATGACGGCAAACCCTCCCAAACCAAAATGAATAATACAAATAAAAAACGGCCCCAAGTTCCCGGCAGACCGTCTACCCACGACGACGGTAGCGGTCGAGGCGATGGCGTGGCAAGGGGTGCGAAGAATCCCCGGAGTGGACCCGGTTATCCATAATCACCGACAACTGGACCTGGCAACAAATAACACGCGAACACTCCGGACCGATGTGAAGATAGCACGGATTCGATAATCCTCAAACCCGGTAACCTACTCTATTTCCGAGAGGGTGACCAGCAGTCCAGGGTGTGTCTGGTTTATCGTCCACAAGTCCCTTGTGAACAACGTTGTGAAGGTCGAGAATGAGTCGACCAGGATGGCGTACCTGATTTTCAGAATATCCTATAGATATTCGCTAAAGGTCATGTGAACAACGTTGTGAAGATCGAGAGTGTGTCGACCAGGATGGCGTACCTTATTCTCAGAATATCCTATAGATATTCGCTGAAGGTCATACAGGTCTACGCTCCGACCTCGGCACACCCCGACGACGAGCTAGAGACCACGTACGAGGATATCTCTAGAGCCCCATGCATGGTTTCAAAACTCACTTCACCGTTGTCATGGGGGACTTAAATGCGAAACTGGGCAAACGAGACGAGGTTGAGCTGCAAGTGGAGCAATTTGGAGTTGGACGTCATCGTTCTTATTCGAAGAACTCCTTCTTCAGAAAGCGTGAGCACAGGAAGTGGACCTCGCAAAGTGCCGATGGTGCAACTAAAAACGAAATCGACTTCATCATGTCAACCAAGAATCAAATTTTCAATGATGTCTCTGTGATCAAATCGGTGAAAACCGGGTGCGGTCACCGCATGGTAAGAGGCATATTGAACATTAATATCAAGCTTGAAAGGTCTCGACTGATGAAGTCTACGCTCCGTCCAGCACAGATTCAGTTCCAAAACCCCGACACCTTTCAGCTCGAACTTCAGAATCGTTTTGAGTGCCTAGGGAGTTTCGTTGACTTATACAGCGATGGGTTCGTGGAAGCTGTCCATATGGTCGGGTCTAAGTTTTTCAAGGCCCACCGTACAGATAGGAACAAAAAGCTCTCTGATCCTACTCTCAAGCTTATGTCAACTAAATAGACGGATCTCAAAGTCCTTGAAAAGTTAACGCCGCCGCTTTAATACCGAAAGTATTAAAGACGCGATTGAGCGGAATAAGGGCTCCAAGGTCTTTGCAAGAGATCTGCCTATTGGGCAGAGCCAGCTTACGAAACTGAAGACCAATGATGGCAGGATCGTATCCGCCAAACCGGAGCTTTTGAGGGAGATTGAGAGATTCTATGGGCAGTTGTACACGTCGACCAGTAAACCCGTCGCGAATCTTGAAATTACCCTAGAGCTAGATTGACCCGACACGTATACCAAAGACATTTGATACTAGTATATGGCTCTGAAACAGCTTAAGAACAACAAGGCACCGGGTGATGACGGAATTACGGCCGAACTCCAGAAGGCAGGTGAAACCAGTACTTAAGGCCCTTCAGAAGCTGTTTGATTCCGTCATATGAGGGGAAAACGCCACAGGCGTGGTGCAGGGGTGTGGTGGTACTCTTTTTCAAGAAGGATGACAATGCCCTACTGAAGACCTATAGGCCCATCTCACTTCCTAGCCATGTCTACAAGCTGTTTTCAAGTGTCATCACGAACCGTCTCGCGCGCAGGTTTGACGATTGCCAGCCTCCCGAACAAGCCAGATTCCGTAAAGGCTTTAACACCGTAGACCACATACATACGCTGCGGTAAGTTATACAGAAGACCGAAGAGTACAACCTGCCTCACTGTTTAGCGTTTGTGGACCACGAGAAAGCCTTTGATTCGATCGAGACTTGGGCTGTACTGCAGTATCTCCAACGGTGCCAAATTGACTAACGGTACATCAACGTTTAGAAGTGTTTGTACAAAAACGCCACCATGTCAGTTCGACTTCAGGATCAGACCAAGAAACCCGTCCTTCTGCAGCGAGGTGTGAGACAGGGAGACGTCATATCTCCGAAACTGTTCACCACTGCACTTGAGGATGTCATCAAGATTCTGGACTAGAGAGGGCTAGGCATCAACGTCAATGGCGAGTACATCACTCACCTTCGATTTGCCGACGATATAGTGGTCATGGCTGTGAGACCATGGAAGATTTCAGTACAATGCTCGATGACCTCAGTAGAGCTTAAGAGTGGGCTTAGGATAAACAAGGACAAAACCAACGTCATCACCTTGGTTTTGTCAATGTCAATGAGGTGAATGCCCATGTTACACCCACTCCTATCAAGGTCGGAGATTCTACACTCGAAGTTGTCGGCGACTATGTCTACCTGGGACAAACGATCCAGTTGGGTAGGGCCAACTTCGAGAAAAAGGTCAACCATCGAATCCGATTCGGCTGGGCAGCGTTCGGGAAGTTGCGCGGTATCTTCTCGTCCAACTTACCACAGTGTCTCAAGACGAAAGTCTATGACCAATGTGTGTTGCCAGTATTGACATATGGCTCTGAGACGTGGTCCTATCAGAAAGCTTACAGTCATTCAAAGGTCAATGGAGAGGACTATGCTCGGAGTTTTCTTGCGTGATCGGATCAAAAATGAAGAGATCCGCAAGAGAACCAGGGTTACCGACATAACCCGAAGAATTGCCAAACTTAAGTGGCAGTGGGCAGAGCACATTTCTCGCAGAACGGATGGCCGATGGGGCAGAAAGGTTCTGGAGTGGCGATCGCGAACCGGAAGACGTTGCGTTGGAAGGCCTCCCACCAGGTGGACCGATGACCTGGTGAAGGTTGCGGGTATCCGCTGGTTGCGAGACGCACGGGACCGGTCAAAGTGCCGACGCTTGGAGTAGGCCTATGTCAAGTAGTGGACGTCTTTCAGCAGATATGATTGCCGATGGAGCCAAAAATTTGGGGATATAACCGTATACCGGAAGGGCAACGGAGGTTGGTCTTCCATTCGGTTGACCAACGACCTAGTGAAGATCGTGGGAATTCACAGGATGTGAATGCGCAGGATCGGTCGCTGTGGCATCGCCATCGTTAGGAAGAGAGGCATTGGACTTTTGTTAGCTGTGACGATGATGCTTGCTTTAATCATGTTTTGTGATTTTTTATTCGGTTTACAGATCATTGACGCATAAAATGGTCCTTTTATATATCTCTGTTCTGTGATCGCTTCGTCTAAAAGATATTCTTAGTGGAGACATCCAATTATGTGTTGAATGTTATTCATGTCTAGACCAGATTTGCTTACAGTATCTCCACTCTCAATTTCCTTACATATTGATGACAAACAGCTTATGTGTTTCTCATTAGTCTTCTAACATATAACACGAGCTGAACGTGGATCAGGATTTCCAAGTACCTATACTCCATCAATGGGCTTTGAGTTCATTCAGCAATAGGCTTCATCAGTCACTGCACATATTCGAGTATTCATGATCTTCCGTCCCTTGTTCCAAGTTACTTGAGGTCGGCGAAAAACGACTTCTTCTTGTAAGCCATCTGGAGTCCTGTCAACTATCACGATATCACTGACTCCCTTCCGTTCATATCAATAGTCACACAATCCACCCATCTATTCTTTGGTCACCCACTCCTTTTCCATCTGTACCTAAATAAAATAAAGTATCTTACGGCTTCACTATAGAATGAATAGTCGTTTTTACTTATATAACATTTAAAACACCAATTATTACATTGACTTTCATGTTATCTGAGGTCAAGAGATTCTTCTGCTGCGTGGATGTGAAAACAGCATTGTTTATGTCTCATTTAAATGAGTCTCACTCAATTTATAGTGGAGCAATTACTGGCGTCACTCGATGTAGCCATTAGAATAGGCCACAGACCAAGTTTATAAGAAATGGCGAGTTAGAGACGGTTTCTAGGAACTGAGCGTGATTGCACTAATCATCGCTAAGAAATTTAACTGCACCTGCCGGGCGAGCACGGCCTCTGTGATAGACGTGAGTCACGCATTTCATCAGGGTTTTTGCTCAAATGTGTGACTCAAGCCTGTCACAGAAGGCCGTGCTCGCCCGCCTGTAGCCTAGTTGACAATCTAATATCGATAACGCTAGTAGAAAATACAATGTATGGGAATGACACATCTGAACGTTAAGTCACGTGGTCAGACCATACAAATAGAAGGCGTTAACGATTGTAAAAAGAGATTCGATACGAAAAGTTTGTAACTTGGCTAGGCGGGCTGATCTTCCCTTGTCCTGAACGATAAATTCAAAGTGACTGGCCGATTGTGGCCCACTGTCTACTACCTCACACAGAGAGGTGGCCTGTGTTTCAGCAGTGGAAACGTGGGGCTCGTGCTTTCTCTGACCTACATGTTAGGCACATAGATGAACATCAATTAGCCCAGGTGAGTATGAATTTGCAAATAACAAAGCATACGTGAGAGTGTGCAAGTAGTGTGCATAAGTAGAAGTTGTAGCTTATCTATAGTTGAGCAATAACATTTTGCTCTATGTGAGACGGAGTAGATTCAAGATCTTTTGGTTCTAGATATTCAGGTAATCTTACAACACCGGTATCGCTCACAACTTACACCAGACTCAATATACGCCAATAATTCGGGCTCGGACGCATTCTAGAGCTAACTGTTAGCCCGTTATCGTAAACGATGGCAGGCACGCCGCCTCTGCCTCCGCTGGACCGACGCCAACGCGATTTTAACGACGTGCATAGCCGGTGAGACTATAATGTGCATAGCCGGCTACCGGTACAGACGCCTAGACTAGCTGGTCTAGTGTTCGTTTTGCCGTAACTCTACCTAGTATAGCTCCTTTACGGTCATCATCATCATCATTTCAGCCGAAAGACGTCCACTGCTGGACATAGGACTCCCCAAAGCTTCGCCAAACTGATCAGTATATCATAAGACTCATTGTGAGCAACCACGTCACCTGCTGTTCAGATCGTTATTTCGTTGGTTAAATTGTTTGTTAAAAAGGTTTTGTTTTTGCTTTTCTGTTTACATAATTTTAACAGAATCGATTCTCAATTAAAAATGGGTAGTATTTAAACGCAAATCAAAAAATATCCTTTTTCTATGCAATAAAATTCCAAATTCTCATCAAAATTACTGATTGCGCAGCAAAATATTCAACCCAAAATATCACTAAACACACTACAATTTATTTTCGCAGCGTACAGCGATTTTTCCTAAAGCAAAAGCTTTTTTATTAATGCACAGCTAATAATCTTAATGCACATCATACATGTTAACTCTTTTTCTTTTAAATCCATGGTTAAAGTTTTTACAATTACTTTTAACGACAATGTCGACGGAGCCCCGCTGCGCGGGGCTCCTATTTCTGTCTAAAGTAACCTAACACGAAGAAGATGACGGGAGCTGAGTTCGCTCGCTTTGCTCGCTCACTTCAGCTGCCGTCATCTTTTCGAACCTAACCTGTCCGTGTCGGGGTGCCCTAAGTTCCAGAGCTCGCTTCGCTCGCTCTTGGACTAATGACTTCTTGAAAATTAGGACAAATGTGATGAACAGGTTTTGTTGTACTTACTGGTTAATATGCGACTGAGATAGTTATTTTGCTACGAAATATGGAAAATTTGCTGTGCAGTTAGTATTTCTGCTATGTATGTAGTATTTTTGTACAAAAATAAATTTTACTGTATTGCATTATGAGGAAAAAAGTAATGTCATATTGATGTATAATTTCGAATTATCTGCAGTTTGAGTTTTGCTAAACATTTAGTAAGTTATTTGATGTAAAAAAGAATATAAATGATGAGTATGTATTGATAGACGATTATTTTATTTGATATGCAATTTATAATATCCCATTAAAAATTATCAATAAATCCTTTTTTTACAAAATAATGGCACAATGGAACATAATGGACCTGTAATTTACCTAACATCTGTCTGTATAACCTATGCCCACAATAAAAAGATTTGATTTGATTTGATTTACCTTTGGAAATGGATTTTATTTTTCAATTTTAAATGGCACCAACTTTGAGGTACTCTTTCCAATAAAAATATTTTTGTGGTCATTAAAAAACGGACATTAAAAAAGGCCAACTGCGAGTCGGACTCGCGCTCGAAGGCTTCCGTACCATTTTCGCAAAAAACGGCAAAAAAAACACGTTTTTTGTATGCGAGCCCCACTTAAACATTTATTGTATTCTGTTTTTAGTATTTGTTGTTATAGCGGCAACAGAAAAACATCATCTGTGAAAATTTCAGCTGTTTAGCTTTCACGGTGCAGACAGACGGATCGTGGGGTCTTAGTAATAGGGTCCCTGTTTTACCATTTGGGTACGGAACCCTAAAAATTATGTGGAATTGAGAAACTCATTTTTTTTATTTCGTCAGTTAAAAATTAAAAACATCGTGAGGGGTTAACTCACGATGTTTTCCATTATTCATGGCATGACAAGAACTTAAACTTCATGTGACATCCACCAACTCACATTGGACCCGGATGAATTCACATTACGGCACACTCTCACAGAGAAGAGGCTTGATTCCCAGCAGTGGGAAGATTATAGGCTGATGATTATGCTTATGTAAATGCGTTTAGTGTGTATTTAGCAGATTTTACGTAAATTGTGTACTAAAGGTGCCCTTTTAAAAAACACTATGGGATTCTGCGCAAAATTAAGTTTTACAAACTCATGTTTTCACGGAAATGCTATTCAGAACGACTATAGTTTTACGGTGACTGCTCAACTCTACTACGAGCGTTGAAAATGTAATCCAATGGTAACGTTGTAAACAGAGCAATAATAAAATGAATGCCTACGTCACATTCCGTCGTTGTTTACCAGGCACGTTTCCAAGATTTACTCTTGATCGACTTCATATCGTAAACATTAGGTCTTCGAGGTCTTCCTATAAATGAAAAGGCCATAGATACCACAACCAAATAACACACAACGGACCAAATGGGAGTCTATGTGCGGAAATGGAAGTCCTTACCACTACCACAACCAAAATAATATAGTTAAGGCATAGATATTTTAAATCAAGTTCAAAATATTTTATGTTTAGGAGCACGGTTCCAGTTGGTCGTCTCTTATGGAGAAAACCGGCAAGAAATTATTTATTAAAAATATTTGGGACAGTGCTTTCTTGTTACAGTGTTAATTGTTATGAGAGGAGAGGAAATGCAGAACCACGAACCACAATGGCAAGACTAAAGATGCCATAACATACGTTTATTTTTTATTTTTCTATTATTTTTGTTTAAAAAATTTTGACTCGCACACTGTTCTGTTGTTGTTGAATTAGGTAATTTACCTATGTATACAATATTTGTAAGTATGTGAGAACCATGTCCCTATTTATCAAGTGAAGGGTCTTACCTGTTGGTGCTTGTAATACTTTATACCTATATGTAGTGTAGTAGTGCTAGGTATGCTTACGTACATGAATTTATTAATGTATGTACTTTAATATTGTAAAACATTTTTTTTTAAAGAGTAAGTATGGAGTTTATTGTGCATTTTTCTCCATAACAAGCTACTTTTCCGAATGCACGGTAGAATCAATTTTTATTACTTGTAAATTTTAATTGTTAACGTTCAAAAGTGTCGCTTAATGATATTGAATAAATACATTTGACTTTGACTTTACGTATCCTCAAGAAAACCCTAGAGACTTCAAGAATAACGAACAGGGAAGAAATGCTCTACAAAACTTAAGCCAATATAAAATAGTACAGATAGGTACTTTAATACGTCTGAGACACAACGGCAAGACTAGATACTTATTCGTTCCTAAGAATCCAGAATCCTTGAATGAAGGACCCTAGATCCTTCAACCCAAATGAGTATTTAGGCATAAAAAGCCCAGTAAAACCCTGACCAGTAAAAGCTGCATTATCAACACTTAGTACTTGTATATTTGGCCCAGATTTGTGCGTGGTGCGCGCAGGCGCGAGTTGCATAACTGCTAACGACCCAGGAAACCGAGGTTCAGTCCACATCTAGGTTCGTACAGACTCGGAAGGCCGCTATCGATCCAGCTTGCGTAACTCAATGGCCTCGGTGCCGATAGCGGTATTATATGCTGGGTATTGCAGGAATGTATAAAGGGACCCAAGTATATACACGCTGAGAATGCTAAGACAGGGATCGAAAATGGGCTAATATTTAGACAAATACTTATTGGGGTTTTAAACATAGGCTAGGACACTAGGATGATTATACGAGAATGTCTTCAAATCAAGCTCTATTAAGGAGTACAAACCAAATCATATATCTCAAAGAGAATGATATAAAGGAATCAATCATACCACCACTGAACAACCTTAAGAATTGATGGTGATCATGCATGTAGGTATTACCAACTGTCGTCAACTGTAAAAGAAGATGCTATGCTACCTCGAACAAGCTCCTTAAAAAAAACATCAGTAATATTTGCCACCAGCCCACGGCTTTTAAGCTATAAAAGTTTGGAATCCGGATCTATGCTTTACCCATGCAATGCTGTTTTAACTACCAAGCAACGTCTATGGCTTAAGAGTACCATGTCCATAGCTGATTCTAACAACAGAAAAAGACTGTACCCACCAACAAAAATATGGCACAGTGACCTAAAATGTCAGGGTTCAAACTGTTTAAAGTATTACGTAAAAGGTAAGTGCCTACGTCGCAAAATTTTGTATTGGGTACTGTAGGTAGTAAGGAAATTAAGTACAATAAATACAAGAATATTAAATCATAAACTGCCGTAGTATTTCATAATGGGCTTTGCATGTTACATATTTCCGAATTATCAATGGAATTCGAAGACTTTCATCGTTCTTTCGTAATGCTTCGAATTGTAGCAGCAATAAATATTATACAAGTTTATTGGCTAGCTATAAATTATCGTCATTCAGGATTTAGGAATGGTTTACATGAACGAATGGAAGGACGTAAATTAGCTTGAATGTAAGCGGGTATAATGGTTTGTTCAATGTTTTATTGAACGAGTATAAATAAACAACATGGTATTGTAGCTACTGTTAAGCAAATGTTATCGAACAATGAGCACCTATACAAGCTGAGGAAAGCCTGACTCAAGTGCAGAATAATAGAAATATAACTTAGTTTTGTCCTCCAACGTAGATGTGGAGTTTCGTAATCGTGGTCTTGAACGTTGTCGAGAATCGAGATGAATGCCGTAAAAGTAGGTTCGATTGCAGAGGTCTATGCCAGCCGTGAACTGCTGTTGGCTGATGATGACGATGATAAATCGAGGCTTCTATTTTTCTTAAATTTGATTGAGCTTTTTTAACGTCTCTAATCCTTGTTGAAACTGTTGTGGCAGTATAATGGTATGCTTATGCCATAGACATTTTGAATAGGAAACCGTAGTCCCATCTGATGAGCAAAATAAAAGAGTGACGCAAAATGGTAAATCGATGAGGATATAAACCTAATGACACCGCCTTGGAAGACATTGACAGTCATAAAAGCTGGTATTTCAGCAAGGTTACTCCATTTGGGGGAATCATCGCTTTTCAGAACACATTTTGTTAGCATAAATGCCACGGTACGCGCATTTCCAAGGCATTTTCTGAAGTTTTACCCTGTAGGCTGCATTTAACGTTTGATAACTTGGAACTTATATATTCCATAGAATAATAACTTTGCAGAAGTAAAATAGCAATGTTTAAAGAGATTGGCACAAATTGTTACGATAAAATTCAATTTCTTCAAAGACAAAGTAAAGTAGCTTGCAGCTGAATTAGGTTATTTCAATGTCAATGAAGTATGAGAACGATAAATTTTACCAAAGTAGATACCTAGGTATGTAGGTAACTTATACCGAAGATACCTTTAGTTAATGCATATCAGAAAAGTTATTTTAAAGTACAAAGGCGACACAAAAAGTAGGTATTAAAAAAACAGATGCTAGTAACGAAGACCGTAAAAACCCGTATATATCTATGGACTCTCAAGGACCACTTGCTCAAAAAACTTAACTCAGAGATAGTTGCTAACACGAAGTTAAATTAAAATTGTCATACACAAATGTCATAAATAACACGGGGTCAGCTACTAACTCGGAGTTAGATAGATATTTAAACGGAATTGCGCAAGCGGGCCTATTTGCAACTGATTAGCAGATGTTTAATTGAAAATTTTCTTTGACTTATTATTAACCGACTTTCAAAAAAGGAGGAGGTTCTAGGTTCGACTTCTTGTATGTTTTTTATGTATGTTCACCGATATCTCTGTCAATTGTGGACCGATTTAAAAATTTCTTTTTTTGTTTGAAAGAGTATGTTTCGAAATTGGTCCGATTTTAATTTGGTGAAGATCTGATGAAGAACTTCGAAGATATACAACAGAACTCTTCAATAAATAACGGCAAATTTCTCGGGACTGCTGCAATCGCATGTCTGTTTATTGTTTATACCATTTCATAACATAACATCACGCCAGTACGACCATAAGGGGTAAGCAGATCTCTCATTTGATCGGTTTTGTTCAAGTTGCATGATATTCGAGTAATCTATTCTGGCGTTATAGGAAACTTACTAAACAACTTGCCTATTAGGTAGGTACAACTAAAAAGTGAAAAATAAAAAACTTTTTTACAAAAAAATACTACCGACTTCCAGAAAACAACAAAGTGAAAAATAACTTTATTTTTGGGAATCGGTGTCCATAACGCAAAAAAATGGTACCTACGAAAGACACCGACCTCCAAAAATAAAGTTATTTTTCACTTTGTAGTTTTCTGGAAGTCGGTAGTATTTTTTTGTAAAAAGTTTTTTTTTTTTTTTTTTTTTTTTTTTTATTTGTGATGGATCATTTTATTTTTATAATTTCAGATGTTTAATTGAAAATTTTCTTTGACTTATTTCTGATTAGCAGATGTTTAATTGAAAATTTTCTTTGACTTATTTTCATTATATTTTTATAATTTCTTAGAAGTTGATTTACTGTTCTTTATTAACAGTTCTAACATTAGACACCATCCTAAATTCCTAACCCATACATTTATATTCACAACTACGTAAACGCATGGTACCTACTTAATTGAAACTCACAAAAAACTGGGGTATCATTACAAAACCCTAGAAATAACCTGTTCCTCAGAAATACCCAAAATTGACATATAAAGCATAAACGTAACCTAAATAATTCTGACCCGACCGTAAAAAGTAGCATTATGATGAACTTGATTAATTTAAAAGTTACCACGTACTTTATACTCGTATAAAAATTTTCATTCGTTGGGGGTTTGAAACCCGCAGCGTTGAAAGGTCAGGTCCCCAAGCTCCCGGCCCCCACTGGGGGTACTAGGGTGTGAGGGCCCCCTTACATAACATGACCTACATGCGGACCAGCTGGTTATCAAATTGGAAGCACTGGTATTTCTCGAATAGGTAGTTAGTGTTTGCAAGTTGGCAAAATTAAAATGGACTGGTTTTTCTAACTGTAGTAGGGTATTTTTTTTCGCGCGTCTCTTGTATGTAGGTATGTGTATGTAATATTCTTTACAAGTACATAATATCTTTCAAACCACTGGGCATATTTCTATAATGAATACATTGCTAGATACGTTTTGACCACCCAATTGGTCTTAGATATGTCACGTAAAAAAAACAAACATGGCGGATTTTGGGCGCCAAATTGTGGGGGTTACAATTTTTATTTTCTTCCAAACCCATTGCCCTTCATTTTTATTACATTACATTCCAAACCACACAAGGAAGGATACATATTTGCGGACCCCTTGATCCTCCGACTGCACAGCATGATTTTCTTCTTGTTTACATCTTTTTAGTTAGTCGGGTTTTTGATTTTAACTTAACTTTTTTTATTTACAACTTTGTAGTTATCATTTTTATTTTTATTTTGGTGTGATCAAAAATACGGTAAATAATTTTACTTCGATTAAATAGGCTTACAATAAATTTGAATTAACCCTCTTCAAAGTACTCTTCTTGGCTAGCGATGCACATATCCCGAGGTTGATTCCACGATTGGAAGCATTACTTGCAACGTTTTTTTGAAAGGACCTCTTGCTAGCAAGATTAAAATGATGTCCTATTTCAGTATCCTGAATATTATCTACCAGATAAATAAACAGCAGAACAGATTTTCTGCTAGAACCGTAACTAGAGCCAGATTGCCGCTATATAAGTTGACCGTAACTATACCAGATTGCCAGTTAAGGAACAACATATTTTCACAAGAATTCTTAGAGAAGTAATAAACATAACCAGTCAACGACAGACTCCTTCCAGACGGTAAGATTCTAAAAATAGTCAAGAAGCACATATGGCAACATGGTGTTAATCAAGCTGTAGCTTCCAGTATAAGCTGACCTCGCATTGCTTTAGCTTTACTTACAATGAGGGATCAGTTTATGGCTTGATGTGTCGTCTTGCGTAAATGATGCCATGTGGACTGTGTAACAAATTAGCGATCCAGTAATAAGTGTAATAATTAATTTAATTATTATGTTAAGACTTTAGATTAGATCCAGACGGTGTAATGAATGAAGTTACGACCGCAGGATTTTTTACATAGACTATTTATTTAAATGCTGAATAAAAAAAATATTTATAAGCACTAACCGTATACAGGTGAATTTTCCAAGTGGGCATGAATGGCCAAATCCAAAACTATTAGAAATAACGAAAAACACTCAAAGGAGCCACGAGGCCGATTTTGATGAAAACTCATTGAATATTCCTGATGACCCATTGATTTTGAAAATAAAAAACATGTATTATTACACCAATCGATATTGTCGCTAATAATAATAAGGAAAGCCCGCATTAAAAAAAAATACCTGTTTTTGTTACATTACGTCCCTTCATATTAAATCTTAAGCTATGTGATGAAAAATGATGTTAAGTATTTTCAAAAAAATGCTGCTTTCGACAACTCAAGCATTGTACTACATTCATCATTACAATAATTTTGATTCCAGAATATTTGCCAAAGATTTTTAATGTCATCAATTTCATGACGAGTCTGTCGACCGTCATAGATTTTCTACTAAAAAAGTATTTTGTTAAAAATGAGGTCTTTGCTCAAGTTTTCCGTACCTACCTATAACTTTACTGCCCAGATTTTTAACCTTATTAGCCTTCGATCAATAATTTAACTATTGGATGGTATAATAATACAGCGTGTTTTTTTAGGATTCCGTACCCAAAGGGTAAAAACGGGACCCGATTATTAAGACTCCGCGGTCCGTCTATCTGTCTGTCCGTCACCAGGCTGTATCTGACTACCGTGATAGCTATATAGTTGAAATTTTCACAGATGATGTATTTCTGTTGCCGCTATAACAAATAATACTAAAAACAGAATAAAATTAATATTTAAATAGGGCTCCCATACAACAATCGTGATTTTTTGCCGTTTTTTGCGATAATGCCTCCTTTCGTGCGCGAGTCCGACTCGCACTTGGCCGGTTTTTTTTTCAAAGTCCACGGGTACGATTCCTAGCTTGGAATATTGATTTTTCAAAAACCGAGTACGATTTTCTTGAAAACTATTGTAATACTGCATTTACAATAGTTTTCATGAAAATCGGCCTCGTGACTAGGTACTTTTGAGTATTTTTCGTTAAACCTCCTAGTTTTTGATTTGGCCATGGCCATTTGGAAAGTGGATGTCGTTGTTTAGAATGTCTTAGTTATACTTATAGAAATAGATCTGAAGAATAATTATGGTGTTTTGACATAATTTACTTTCTATACAAAAACTGTGAAACCGCCAGGTAAAAGTTATCTGACGATTGAAAAATCGGCCCTCAGCGATATTCCCTGATTATTTGAAAACAAGTGCGAGTCGGACTCGCTCACAAAGGGTTCCGTACCATTATCGCTAAAAACGGCAAAAAAAACACGTTTGTTGTATGGGAGCCCCACTTAAATATTTATTTTATTCTGTTTTTAGTATTTGTTGTTATAGCGGCAACAGAAATAAATAATCTGTAAAAATTTCAACTGTCTAGCTATCACGGTTCATGAGATACAGCCTGGTGACAAATGGACAGACAGACAGACGGATCGCGGAGTCTTAGTAATAGGGTCCCGTTTTTACCCTTTGGGTACTGAACCCTAAAGTGTCGATATTAAACAAAAATACGTAGGTAGGTACCTACTTACTCGGTGTTGTATTATAGTTATTAAAATGGTTGGCAGATAAAATTGCAGTGAAATTTTGCTTTCGTATCCATTGAATAATGATTGATTTGTATAAAATACTAAGTAAGTACTTAAGTTGACTAATGGCAGAATCTAAATCATTATTAATTATGAGTTTTAAATAAACCTGACAAAGGTAAAAAACACTCACATTGCATAGTTGATGGCGATAAATATGTACCACAGGGTGAAGCAGATTATGCCCGATGAAGCTGACGATTCCTCACCAGCCATGGTATCAGCTTGAGTTGATTTTGAAACAGCGATCCCCCCGAATAAATGCCACCTTTGATGCCTCTGACGACGCTGATAATAGCACTAACGATTCCACCAGCAACACTGACAATGCCACTGATCAAACCACTTGCAATTGCTCCAGCAACAATGCCAGTAACGGTGTCATCAACAACAATACTTTTGGTGCCAGCTGTTTTGTGTGTGTTGGTTTCGTCTGTTGCTTTTGGTGTTGGTTTGGTGTGTGGTGTGTTGTGACTGATAATGCCACCTGTGATGTTCCTGGAAACGATGTCGATACCACTAAACTTTACACCAGCAACGATTCTGTTCCGACAAGTACCGATACTGGCGAAGCAGCCGTCACAAGAGAAAGAAGTAGTGCCACCAAACCGAGCACAGGAGAAACTACCACGGGTATTTCGGTAACTACAGTTGTTACCGAAGGAACTATTAGTGTCACCAGAGATGCCACTGGAGACACTGCTAGTCGTACGAAATAATTTGCATTTACAGATGCTGCTGGTGAAACCGCTAGTGCTAGAGTAACCTTCTGCTAAACTTCTTCTGCCACTGGCAACTCTGCCGTAATGTTTGGCAATAAAGGCTTCTCTGGCTGATTCTAAACGTTGAGCCAGAGCTGGTTCAAAAGCTCTTCCACAACCGATTCTAATGCGAATTGTATGTTACTTATTTTGGTGTGGGCTCTGGTATTTATTTCTGGTTTGGCTATTGGATCTTGGAATGGATAATGTTTGGATAATTTTCTTTGGGTAGTTTCGTATTCTTCGTTTTCTAGGGCGGGGAAGGGGCCACTGTTTCTGTAAAATGTTTTAAAATTGATTAGGAAGTATTTAATTATGTTACTGATGAATGAAACACAGTAATTGATGAATTAAGTACAAGGAGTTTGTCTGTTGAAAGACAAGTAAGTATCTTCCTACCTTATACTGTTGGGTGTTCCCAAAATAGGAAATATAGCATGTGTCTTAAGCATTCTACGAAATGATGGGCAGAAACATAAGAACAATGTCATGGTTCCTAAAAAATATATTTGGTCAGATTTTCCGATCACAGCAAGAAAACGAAGCCAGTGCCTGGATTTCTCCAGCTCATAAGGTGTGATGCCATTGCTATAGTTACCTGCTCTGGTTAGGAATGTCTCAGTGATTTAGTTTCCCTAATATAGATTCGTCTGGGGCGTTTGGCATTCATTTCTGATCTTACTGTGAAATTTGAATGTTTTACGCGAATTTCTACATTGATGTTCAAAATATATTAAGTTATCGAAATATCATTGTTGGTGACATTTCTTGCATGGTTTTGAAAGGTTTTTGACAAGTTTAATGTTTTTTTACAAAGTTGACAATACGCAAGTGCCTATGGAGGCTTTTATGCTACGAGTATTTAACAAGTTTTCACGTTGGTGTAAAAATTCTGGTGACGGACGCCTTTATCCTGCACCTAAAGTCTTTAGCATCCCTCGACCTACACCGGGTGCACATGGCAACTTACTGGAAGCTTTCGCACGCTTAAATGTAGCTGAAAAGTGAGCGAGGAGGTTCACTTGGCCGTTTCGCCTTGTAGTGCAGCAAATCACCCCACGGAAAACCTTTGTGGCGGCGCGGCGTCCTCACTCAGTAAATAAGCTGGTGCCTGTTACAGATGGAGGTCATTTCCTTCCAGGTCTTTTCTCAGCAGAACTAAGTTTCGATCTTGGTTCTGGCACTGCAGGAATTTCATGATTGGCTAAATTGCCTTCCCCTTCAGCCAGTTACTGATTGATTTTTTCCTCTCTTAGGATTTCGGGTACATCCTGGTACGGTCATGGTGCCTTTTAAGTGTCTAGGCCCAGTGTATTTATTCGTGCTAACTACTATGCCTTGAAAGACGTGTCGAGATTTATTTATTTAAGTAGGTATACATGTATAACTTTACACGTCACACCTAAGGCGTTAAACAGTGAGAAAAAAATAACACTAAAACGAAACATACAAGAATTAGGCAAAATTAAATATATCAATGTACAAATAAAAACTAATTAAAAAAAAACACGATTTAACAAAAACCACAGAAGTAAAAATACAAAAAAGAAAAAATATCAGGAAAACTTACAGAAGTGCAAATGTACAAAGAATACTTATACAATTATTCACTAATCTAACTTTCATCCATCTTCTCACAAAAACTTAAACATTCACGACACACGGTCTATCCATCTCCCAGCAAACAGGTCCAACTCCGTTGCTGATGTCAGAAGAGCAATGGCATTTAGCATTGTGAGCGCCCGAACTAGAGGCAAATTAGCTCGGGACACCGTACGTACCGAAGGTACGGCCAAAAGCCGGTGACTTCGTGGTCTAAGCTGTTTTTTGGGCACCACAGGAACAAACAGCCTCAACAACGGCGCCACGAGCTCCTGGCAATCGGACTCACCCCGCTTAATACGGCGAACAGAGATAAGCAAGAAGTACTTACGCCTTACTTCGAGAGAATTAAGTGCGAATTTGCCATGAGGCTGGTTTGAGACGGAGCGGGAGAAGAATGTCAGATTGGCCCAGCAGTAGAACAGCAACGGCTAGATAAAAAAATATCTACTAGGGGTATACTATCTCGCTAATGGGTACCTACCACACAACGCAGCATGTCCGTACACACACCATGGTATGTTCATTTACGGCGTTCATCCTATCGGTAATATTATAGGCAGGTATTTTATTTAATAAGCTGAGAAATATATAAATTGTGACTTACTTATTGTCCTATGAATTTAAATTAATGTTCGTGTGTGACATAATTATTTGAATATAAATCTATTTGGCTGTGAATGGACACTTCGTTCATAAAAAAGTTTTGTTAGATCTATTCTTGCCTCAAGCTTCACAGCTTGGCTCATCGCCGCAAGGTTGCCTGCTTGTCGGTCTTCTACAGACTACTTTGGCGAGTGTGCTCATGAACTCCACGACCTCATCCCACAGGGCACAGGCCCCTTCTACCATCTTCACCTAGTTGTCATTTCACCAATTCGCACCAAGCGCTTCCAAACATCCTTCATAATGCGCACAGCGAATGAGTGGAACTCACTGCCTGCGTCTGTGTTTCCGAACGCATTCAACCCGAATCTCTTCAAAGTTAAGAGTGAACAGGCTTCTTCTAGGTAAACTCACTACATCGTAGCTTTGTCTCTGTCACCTCTGACCTAGACTAGAGTCAAGAGCAAACCCACTTTAAATAAATAAAAAAACTCCAAAAAAATATTTCCCTTGCGTTGCTGGAGTGCACATGGTGAAGTGTCCCAGGGGCCCATTTATCTTTAAGCAACCAATACCATCCAAACAATCAAAACATCCAATCATCATCATTAAAAGAAGAAGAAGAAGTCCAAGCTTGCTTAGGATGGAGACTAGAAAAACAAAAGCATTTGATAACAATATTTTATTTTAACATATTAAGTAGATATAACACTATATTATAAAAGATCTATTAGTAATAATTTCAGTAGCGAAGGGCATTACATATTTTTTTATAACACAACTAAATTTAACTAACTACCTAACTTTAACCGCTTACGCAGCGCACGCAACGGAACTTCACAAAAAGGATGCCCGTTTTTGCAACATTTTTCATGTATGCTCCGCTCCTATTGGTCATAGCGTGATGTTATATAGCCTATAACCTTCCTCCATAAATGGACTATCAAACACAAAAAGAATTTTTCAATTCCAACCAGTAGTTCCTGATATTAGCGCGTTCAAACAAACAAACAAACTCTTCATCTTTATAATATAAGTATGGATTTGGTTTCCCTCTAAGGCCCATTTGTACGAAAAACTTAACTCAGAGTTAGTTGCTAACACGAGGTTAAATTGACAGTTTGTGATACATCTTTGTAAAATTTAACCTCGTGTTAGCAATAACTCTGAGTTAAAATTTTCTAGTGTCTACTATGAGCGGACCGCACCTGTATTTTCGCTCACACTTGTGCATCTCCCTTTATGAAAATTACCCCTTCGCCAATGAAATAATATAATATTACCTACACAAAGTACAAAATATATATCACTGTACAAGAACTGGAATAAATCTACATAACAAGGCATAACTTTTACATTTGCTTCAAGTTTTCATTATACGTTTGTTTGAGCAAACTTTACGTTTTTCAAGTGTGTTACTTTACTTTATAAAAACATTTTACATAAAGAGCTACCAACATTCTGGATAACAAATGAATTTTACCAATATCAGATATCTTCTATATGTGGACTGTCAAAAATATTAATTTACCTATTTACTGAGTTTAAAAGCTTGGTTGAATCAGCGCTTCAACACTTTGGGTTCTTCTAAGGACTGCAGGCCAGCTGCGGGATATTCGAGTTCCAAAAATCTACTGTTATGATGCTAAAAAGCCTTTTACATAATATGATGTTGCTCCTCTCAAATTAAACAGTGACAACAAATATGGCTATGACCATTCTTAATTTGTAAAAGTTTAAAAAATGAGATTTATTTTTAAATATTCTGGGCTTTTAAATAATATCACATAGTGTACACAATTTCATCTTGATTTGTAAATCAAATAGTTTTTTTCCTTGAAATGACTAAATATCTGTCATAATTAGATTGTTTTACTTACTAGTATGATTGATGGGTAAGTCTGAAAAGTTTACAGATTAACGATATCATAAAAATGAGGGTAGCAAACATTTTAATCTCTTCGTTCATTGAGTATATTCCTACAAGTATAAAATCTTCAGTAATTATTGTATTCATTAATTTATATCCTGATGTTGTATTACTAAATATACCTCTATACTCCAGCCATTTTGAAGATACAATGTTTACTAACAAAGTAAAACTGCATATTTTAGGGCTACCCTCTACTCAACAAAAAAAAAACGCTTTCGATATATAGAATGTTGTATCTGTTGTACTACATCGATTCAACTGAGTTAGTACAGATGACAGATAGTTTGAGGACATAAAATATCCAAGGTCATAGAACCAGAAGATTACATTAGAGCGAATCTAAAATGTTCACCCCTGCCACAGGTAATATAATACTAGCATACAAATGCCTCATCCCATACAAAGAAACCGTGCCGACGTAACTAGCGTTTTTCATCCGATTAATCTTGTTATTTTTGTAAGTACATCAATCGCGTTCGTTTCACGGCAAAAGATGGTGTTAGCAGCGACTTGCAAGTAAAAGGGTTTACTAGGTTCGTGAATTTTTTTTCTTTAAATACAGAGAAGGTTCGTTTTATAGTATTTTTTTGCACGTTTTTACAGTTTTTTTGCACCAAAATGTTTTACAATGCAAATTTTAACAATCGATTGGAATGCCTCAGAAATTAAAAAATGCGCCATCTATTGGCATCAATTTTAAATGATCCGTTCAAATTATCTTTGAAATGTGAATTATGATTCCATAATTTTGTACTTGGAGAGTTGATTAAACAAGAACATACAATTTTTATGTTCAATTCCAGAAAATGTTAATTTTACACACAATACTATTGAATTGTGAGTACATGTTGCGCCATCTAGTGAGATTTATTTGAACCAAATTTTCTTTCTTAGCATTGAGACCCCGTGCCCCTGCCGTCAGCTCACTGAACTATCAGTACTTTGTAAGTAAATATTGCACCTTCATTTTGTCCGGAGTATAGGTAAGAGCCTGTTTCATTATTTAGCAGGCGGTGACAGTGAACCCTTTCCCTAGTTTCTCAACATACTGCTTGCGAGCGTCCATGTCGTCAGCTGGCCGGTTGTATGGCAGCCATACTGGCTCGCCGATGAAGAACCTCTTCGCTTTTATGAAATTCTGGAATTAAAGATGTGATTGTATAATATTGACATTGTACTTGTTGCACTGAAATATTTTAGCTTTTGCTTTGTGGTCAAACTCATAACTATTCTGTGATAGTTTGCCCCTATGCATACTGAAAGGGTGCATTGAAGGAGAAAAAAGGCAGCTGGATTAGCCACACAATGAATGGCAATGTCACTCAACAAAATTCATTGCATTATTCAACTTGAAGAGCAGACGGATTTTTCAAACATATTAAGCAATGTTTTAGGAATGTCCTTTAAAATCCTTCAGTTACAATTTCTTACAGACGAATCAATAGGTTCGAAAACTGACGACGATTGCGGACAAGCTAGGTAGGTGCCGACCACAGACATAAATCTCACTAGATAACGCAAGTTCCTCCATCTGTATGAAAACCAAGTGTGCCACTTTTTCACACACAATTTAAAAACAAAATTACTTATCAAATGCCTCGGTCAACTTTTTCTATAGTCTTTACAGCTCAATATGGAACAAAAGCAATTTTTCTAAATTTCGGTGGATTTCCGGTGCCGATAATGCTAAATGAAAATCTCAAATTAGAATCATTGATCGTAATTTTACTCCGTTTCCGCGTCATCTAGTTAGATTTATATCTGTGGTGCCGACTTACCCAGCTTGTCCGCAAACGTCGGTAAGCAGAGGCGGCAATTGGAGCCTCTGCAGTTGCCGTAAAAGGCAGGTCACAGATTTATCTTAATCATTTAAGCTGAAAGCCGTCCACTACTGGACATAAGTGACTTAAGTGGCAGTGGGCAGGGCACATTGCTCGCAGAACGGATGGCCAATGGGGCAGGAAGGTTCTGGAGTGGCGACCGCGAATCGGAAGACGTTGCGTTGGAAGGCCTCCCACCAGGTGGACCGATGACCTGGTGAAGGTTGCGGGGATCCGCTGGTTGCGGGACGCACGAGACCGGTCAATGTGGCGACGCTTGGGAGAGGCCTATGTCCAGCAGTGGACGTCTTTCGGCTGATATGATGATGACGATGACTGGACATAAGCCTCCCTCGTGTGGGCCACATCGTTCGGTCATGTGTGTCTCGCATACAGCGAATCCCGCAGCCTTGACTAGGTCATCGCTCATCCTAGTTTCATCATGCAGCAAAATAAAGTTATACCCCAGATAATATAATATTAGCATACAGATGTCTCTTCCCATACAAAGAAACCATGCCAACGTACTGTACTGATTATTTTTTGTACATCGATCACGTTCGGTTCCGTTCCACGGATATAGATAATGATCTATCTATCGCCGTGAAACGGAACCGAACGCGATCAATTTACAAAAAATAATCGGTATAATCAGATGAAAAACGCTAGCTACGTCGGCACGGTTTCTTTGTATGGGATGAGGCATCTGTATGCTAGTATTATATTATCTGTGGTGATACTTACATTGGTGTCAAGTGTGAACCGGTGGTAGATGCCGCTGGGGATGACGATCATGTCTCCAGCGCTGACGGCGATGCGGATCCACTGGTCTTCTGCGTCGCGCACGTCGAAGTAACCGGAGCCAGCTAGCACGAACCTGGAATGTTAAAGAAGTTGTTTTAAAGCTCATCCTAATTCTGTTACCATTTCAAGTAAATTCTCTAATGGTTTGTTTACCTTAATTTATTCTAAACATATTAATAAACGAAAAGCATTTCAGAGAACGGAAACTGCAATTGCAACCACCACCACTGTACTAAGTTCAAGATAAATTATATAGTTAAAAAAATGATTTTTGACATAAATATGACCTGGACATTGATACAATTTCACACTCTTCTATAATAATAGTATTATTAGCTGCTCATGATTCTTTTTATTATTGACCTCTATTACACCTGTGTGATAGAGGTCAAATGCAAGCCAAGGTAAAACGGGGGCTGGGCTTATGCTGAGTTTTTTAGTTCTCACTTGTTATAATGTAAACAATCTCTTATCTCAAAATGTATACAAACAAAGAGGTTTCTCCCTACCTTCACCAGATGGAGCTTATCCAGTTTCAATACAAATTGATGTTTACATTAACGCATTAGTAAAAAGTCGCACTAAGGTCTCTGATGGTAAGCAATGATATGGTCAATATAACTTTTTGGAACAAGCGACCTCAGTCACACATCGTTACCTCCAGAGATTACCTCTTACAAATATATCAACAATTTTATCCTCTTATAAATACTAATAGTAATACCACTAACTAATAGTAGATCAGAAATTTAGATTGACTTTACCTAATCTCCTCATCAGTATGCAGATGTTCAGTGAAGAACGACTTGATCTTCTCCTCATAGTTGAGCAGGCACTCCTTAGAGCAGGTCATCTCATCCTCGTACGTGTATCCACGCTCCTTCTTGATTTGGTCCAGTACTCCATCTGTTGTGTATGTGTCTACGTTCAGCTGGAATCATAGTAGATTTTTTGTTTGAATTAGTAAAAGGTCACAAAAATCTAATCTTAGCAAAAAAATCTGTTAGAAAGGTACTTTAATAAAAAAACAAGAGTGTGTGTGAAAGAGATTTTAACCAATTTACAAAATAGATGAATATTATTTTTAATGATTTACAATCTTTGTAATCCAAAAAACAAGCTTATTGTTATTTAATTCAAATCTCATCACAAACTTGGCACTTTACAGTAACAACTGGTCTACATTTGCCCAAAATCTGGCGAAATGGAGGCCTTTGTCCTGCAGTAGGATAATTCAGGGTGAAAAAAATAATCGCATCACAGGCAGCGAGTTACCTTAAGTATGAAATCTATTCATTTATACAAATATAAATCTTGGACAGAACAAGAGCATTCAGAAGGCTGATGAATGCATAACAAAGCTTACAGGTAACTTGATTTACAAACACTCATAAAACCTACTGTATTATATTTTTATATAAAGGGTATTGCTATGTGCTTTTCATGGTACTAATACCTATCGACCAAGATGTAACTTTGAAATACTCCTTATGATTTGCAACTTTTAGCCGACCATGATCAGCAATTTTTAGCAATTAAGACAGATAATTAGGGTTATCTTTGAATTGTGTTCGTTATATGAGTAAAAACTACTGATAAGAAAACTATTAAGTTAAAGAATTACGCAAAAAACTTGTACTCACTTTAAAATATTCCACGCCAGTTTTCTTGAACAAATCTTCGAGTGAGACGTATGCTGGTGGGTTTCTATGGTGCTCCAAACGCTGGTCGGTTTTCTCTTCATCCATAAACCACGCTTGAACCATGTTTATTTGTTATTTTTAATTGTTGATAAAATGGACTTCCTGTTCGCTGTTTTGACAACTGTAAACTGGCACTTGCTTGACTGACACTGACGGACTGACAGTGACATTATTTTTTTTTTTTTTTTTGTTTGTTCCTTACGGAACAGGCTAAGGTCTGAGACCATGCTGCCTAGTCTTTAGTGCAATTTTAACATTCTTTAGTATGCATTAGAATACGGATGTAACAGATTCTAATGTTTTATGGAGTATTTGGCAGCAAATTGTATTGAGTCAGCCTTCCCAGTAAGCTTAGCGGAGGTAGTCAATACTACAATAAAATTCTCCGCTCCACTATCCTGAGATCGCTTCACTCAATGATTTCACTTAACAGCCGCTGAACCTCACTCGAAAAAATCCCGCCAAAATCTCCAAGTGTGAAGTGAAGGGTCTTGTCTTGCTACATTCCGTTTCACTTAAGTTTTGTTTTATTTATTGCACGCAATTTACCTACAGTACACATTGTCATGTAGTTTCAGATAATTGTATTATAAGTACTTGTACTCTACCCCGTCTCGCAAACCTTTTCGACCCGAAACTTATACCAGAGCAAACAAGATTTAGACCTCGGAAGTCTTGCTGCAGGCAGGTCCTCAACCTCACGCAGCATATTTGAGGATGGGTTCGAAACCAAGAAACTGACGGGTGCAGTATTTGTGGACTTTTCGGCAGCCTACGAAACCGGAAGGTTATCAATCTAACAGAGGATCAAAAGTTTGCTTAATCCTTATTATTGCTGTATCCACTTATCGGAATTGCGCCCCCGGATGTCCTATGGGAAGCCGTATAGAAAGGGCAAAGCAAGAAAGCGACTCGCACTACCCAATGCACAACTACACCTCTGTGCTCCAGAGGCGAAAATGTTTTATAGATTGCGTGAGTCCATCTACCGGCAACGTCACCACGGAAAGATGCGATCTTTGGCGAGAGAAATTTAAACCACCTGATCATTTCCTAGAACCATCAGACCCTTCCGCCTGGGCACGCATTGCCTTGGCCGACCTGGAAATCTCTGAACAGACTCCGCACTTAGGTCGGCCGCAGCAAAGACAATCTCTATAGATAGATGGTGGTTTTCGGATGGTGCTGGCCCTCGTTGCCTATGCGGTGTCTATCCATAGGCCATAGCCCACATTTCGTCTTTTGCCGCATGTCCTGTTGTCTGTTCACGGAGGACCTTATGACTGCGTCAGCGGGGGGCGTTGCCGTGGCTGAATTCTGGGCAATACAAGGCATTTAATTAAATGGAGTCTGTTTGTCATCGACTAGCTAAGAAGAAGAAGTACATAGTTTATTTTTTATTTTTTTGTACTTTTAGGAGAAGGCAGAAATATCGAATAGATTTAAAGGAGCAATTCGATGACAAGTGACATCCACCAACCCGCACTGGGCCTGCGTGGTGGGTTACGGCCCTTTGTACTTTTAGGTGAAGGCAGAAATATCGAATAGATTTAAAGGAGCAATTCGATGACAAGTGACATCCACCAACCCGCACTGGGCCTGCGTGGTGGGTTATGGCCCTTTCCCTCTCACAGATAGGAGACCTGTCGTGTCCCAGCAGTGGGAACATTAAAAGGCTGATGATGATGATGGCTAATAGTATTAACACACGCCGGACTAACCCCGCCCACAAATCCGTGGTCGGGCCGTACCAAATCCGGTCGTGTGTTAACACTAATAGTGTTAACACACGTTCGACCATATCCGAGCGTGTGTAGAGTGGTCCGCGGACATTATTATTATTAAATTGATTCCGTCTCGGCCCAAACAAGCTGTGTAAGCGAGAAAGCATTTGTGGGCGGAGTCGGTGCGGCCGTACCAAATTCGAGCGTGTGTTAACACTTTCTAAGAGGCATAGCTAGCTTTATCCTAGTTCTTATGGTACGTGGGAGCGAAGCCGCGGGAATAAGCTCGTAAACAATAAAAATTTAAGGATACCCTAGTAAGTTAGTTACTTGTAAGTTAAGAGTTAAAGTGAAACTCCTCCACGCTGTACATTGATACAACTAGCAAACTGCTTAGGAAAGTTATTATATCTGCAAAAACAACCTTGGCATTCAATAATCAATTACACATTGCAAACTTGAGAAAACTGGTGATAAACATAATGTATTCGATTTTTTGTTTCTAGGATATGCCGGTTTCTTACGATGTTTGCCTTCACCGTTTTGAGAGCAGTGGTGGTGAAATAATATATACAAAGTAAAGCGCCTGCCTGGGTATTGAAACAACGGCCTACACAACTTATAAATCACAGCCGATACCACTAAGCCACCACTGCAGTCACCTCTTAGCCATACCTACTAGTGTTGTTTTCTATTACCTAGTGAAAAAAATTGTACGGCCAGAGATTACTTCTTGAAAAGGAAAGTCCTTTTCAAGAAGTAATCTCTGGCACTGGTACATATAAAAAAAAAATATTTGTGTATAAGTACGTTATTTATATGTTTTGGTGGTAGATAAAAAAAACCGGTCAAGTGTGAATCGGACTCGCGCACGAAGGGTTTCGTACCATTATCGCAAAAAACGGCAAAAAAAACACGTTTGTTGTATGGGAGCCCCACTTAAAAAAATATTTTGTTCTGTTTTTTAGTATTTGTTGTTATAGCAGCAACAGAAATACACCATCTGTGAAAATTTCAACTGTCTAGCTACCACGGTTCATGAGATACAGCCTGGTGACAGGCAGCCAGACAGACAGACGGACCGTGGAGTCTTAGTAATTGGATCCCGTGTTTTACCCTTTGGGTTCCGTCCTTATAAAAATTAAAAGTCTCCATGAAATAAAAAATAGTGTTCCAAGTAAAAATATATTTAATGATACTAAAGTAGTACTATAGTTTGGCTTATAAACCAATTACACATTACTGTGATCTACATAAATTGGGGGTTCTTACGTTCATTTCTACTGACATAAAAATCTCCTAGCACTTTGTACTGGGAACTTTAACACATCGAAGATCAGTCCAGACCAAAAGGAGACCAGATCAGAGGATTTTATGATTTCATTGCTTATGGCATTAGCATAAAGTAAATATTTGTACACCTCAATCTACTTTCAGGGCGTCCGCGAGCGTTCGGGCAGTTTTGGACTTTATGTCACACAAAATAAGGTTTTTTATTTTATGTAATCCGGAAAACATCCGCTCTGCGTTCCTTTCGGTCTGAGCTAACCCTTAAATTAACTTTGACAATTAAAACAAATCATTTATCTATGGCATCTATTATAAGTACAGATTACTATGGGTAGTTTCAAAAACTATTAAAATATGTATCTCACAACACATCAGTATTATTTAAAAATTAAAGTACATTCATATTTATCTTACAAGGAAAAATGTTCTGGTAGTTCCAATGCCAGCTCACAACATTATTTAAGCTGACTTTCATTCTAGTACATTTTATTTACTCTTGAAGAGATAATCGCCTACTTCTAATACTTGATTTAGCTTAGTCGGTTGACAACCTTTTATAAAAATCTTTGAACTGTGTAGCAACTGATTCCTAGTTCAAATTTTCTATAGAGAATTTGAGTTTAGGGGCCACTCAGTTCAGATATTTTTTATAAATTTAATGTCACTTGCACACAAAATGACAAGTTTTATTTATTTCTGGGAAAGATAGTTTAGTTTTTATAGGCAGAAGTGGTGGACAATTGATTTCCCCGACCGTATTACAACAATTGAATATATTTTCGAAGCTCGCCAATCAATTTTTTTTTTATAATTCCTAGGCATCGGAACTGCCAGACTAAATAATGTTAAATATGTTTATAAGAGTCCTTGAATATTTCACACAACATTAATTATTACACACATATCAGAAATATTTATTTACATACAATATTTGATATGACTGACGATGAGAAATTATACGTCGCTCCAATAATGTTTTTTTTGCAAAATTTCAGATTATTTCATGGGTGTTTAAAACATTGCCAATAAAAAAAATAACCAAACAAATCTCAATCAATGGACGGACAGAGAATCACAATAATAAAAATATTCATAAAATAATTAAAACAGAATCAAGAGTTTAAAACATGTCAACATCATATTATGCATTAAATTAAGTAGTTATAATTAATAAACATTTTGGAATAGCGAACATTGTTAAAATGATAAATACGAAATAAAAATCTTTTGAAAATCACATTAATAATTTTAAAAAGTAGAAAGCCTTTATTTTTAATGACAAATTATTAAAAAAATTAAAGGGAACTCATACAAGAAACATACACAGTCCTGCTCGAAATGTATGCTTATAAGTACCTAGTTCATAAATAGAAAAGTAAAACGGAAACTTTAAAGCTATCACACAAATATATATTCCACGCTTATTTAAAAATGATATATTGAGATCACATCCTTATGTCTAAAGCCACCCATGCACGGTAAGACAAGTCACTCATGTCTCGTGATATTTCTTTCATAAAATATGCATGAGTACATAATTTTATTGGCTGTCTTAGCGTGAATGCCGCTTATGAACTATGTTATATGAATATTGATGGTGGAATTTATTTGGAAAATTGTTAAAGAATAGTAATCTTCAATCTTACGAGCTACAAGTTTTTTACATAACACTGTATTAGTAGGTACTTACTGTAAAATGGCTGCAATAAAAAGATTAGCCAGTAAAATTATTTTACTATTCATCTTTTAAGTTTTCATGACAATTTTTTATACGGCCTTATACAGTGTTCTGCATAAACTTAACACAAAGGGAATATTACAAAAATATGAAATTTACACATATATAGTATAAATCTACTGGGAAAAGATGTACTACCGTGTCCAGACATTGCGATTTAAATGACGCATTAATAATATTACAATATTTTCTGCGATATTTTTGTCGCAGTGTCTAAACGTAACTTTATACAGTTGTTTATAACATTGGCTCTTTGAAGTGAACCTTATTTTTGTTACTCAGGGCAAGAATTTCTTGATTTTAAATTATTAATCATTTTAATTGGCTGATGTAAAGTAGATTTAGTAGGAAGGTACAACATACCGGGCAAATGCTAAAAACAACTGCACGTTATCTAAAAAATGATGTTCTAACGAAAATTATCACAACAATTATTATGTATTTACAAGTTTATGACAAAAAATAGATTAAAATCTAGTATAAATTAAAAACTACATGTAGGTATGTATTTATTAAAAATATTAATTATCTTATCTTAATTAAGATTGCATCGTACCTAAGTTACTAGTTAAAATTTACACTCAAATATAGAAAAGTCGTATTCTTGTCGTTTCTCAATTTAGTACATGATGTACTTTGCCATTTCTCTTCAACTTCCACCAACAGTTTTATTAACATTTATTCAAAATGATGAAATATTTGAATTTTATACTGAAAAGGTTGCTCTTAGAAATTAAGACTGCTAGCGCCACCTGTTTGTCAGAAGATGTTTTAATGCTTTATAAACATGACGAGCAGCATTTTATATCAATTTTAAATAAAAACTATTGTATAGAATGGGTCCAATTTAGGACATATGAATGTAAATAATTGATAGCACAAAACCATTGAGTTTATACTAAGTAAAATTTAAAAGGATTCGTTAATAAACTGTTGATGAAAAATTACCCATATTAACGTTATGCCAAATCTTTTATCAATTTAATAATTACGCTGACGTTAGTCTTGTTGAAAAAGTCACGAGTATAATTTTTAATACTCAAAAATGTGTCGTTCTTAAGACGGGGTTATCTTTCAAGTCCTGTTTTCTTCATTCCTAGGCCCAATGGTTTGTCGAAATTGTTTTAATTAAATCTGTCATTTCTACATAAGTCTTATACATCGCATATTTTAGTCGTTCTTTGATCAAAATAATAATAGTAATTTCTATATTTTGTAGAATTTTCTTCCATAATATATTAATGAAAAGAAAGATATTATACGAAACAATCACAATTAAAACATATAATAAAGTAATATCGACTAATTTGATCAAAAGAAATGTCATGTCGTATCTTTTGAATAATTAAAAAAATGTCAAATCAATCACAGTGTATCATCGTCCACACAAAGATTCATCTTTATTAATCTAAAAGTCTGATGTTAGGTTTATCATTGTTTATCGATCTATAGTTAGTCATGTCAATTCCTCACTATCTTTGTCAGAAGCAGAATAAACCTTCAAGTCATGATGACGTCAGAAGTCTCGGTTTTTTGAATTCAGAATCACTTTCTTCAATTCCTAATCACCTAGTAGTTCTGACAGTGTAAAGGTACAAAGGTTTGGTTCAGTCGTCATCTCTTGCGTCAGTGACGTCACATGTCACGCGATCACAGTTTGGTGTGCTTGACGGTGTCCGTCCAGTAGTTCTGGATGGTCATCGCCTCCAGAGAGTTGAGGAACGAATCGTTGTCCAAGCTGTACATCTCTTCGGAGTTGTCCTGGAATTGAGAAAAGGAGAATTTTAGATGATTCAAAATGTTTGTCATAATCAAGTTGAACATCGTCACCCTCTACATTTCAAACTTCGTTCACTACTTGAATATTAGCAGTAACGTTAACGTTATAAGTAACTGTAATTAACAGTAACATTAACATTAAATTGTAGGATAGAATAATACTGAACTATGCAAAATTCATAAGACATGGTTTTTAAACAATTTGTTCTTCCTTTATACTGAGGTATCTCTATCTTCATAATTAAAAATTATCTGTAAGAAGTCTACGAATAGTTTAAATCACTGTGGAACCCAAAAAATAAACTAATACTCACTCTAATAGTACTGTCATCAAGATATCCGCTCGAATCAGGATTCGAACATTTGTCATTGAGAGTCTGTGGTTTGTTCAAGTACCGCCGCCGGTACAGAACGAACGCCGTGCTGCCCGCTAAGGCCGCGAGCACCAGCGCAGCAAATGATATGCCAGCTATAGCTCCAGTGTCCATCCCTCCATCTCCCTGGTCTATGACCCTTCTAGAAGATTCCACGTTCGGTGGTATCCGTGTCTGCAGGAAAGTAGTCTCTAACGACAGTGGTTTCTCCGTCACTATCCTGCTTTCCGCCACATTCCCACCTCCGTCTTTAACGAAGTCTGGTCTAGTCAGATTCCTCTTTTTCGACACAAACGTCGTATTCTGCGTGTCCGTCAGATTCGTGAACGGAGCAACTGTTACGTTTGCGTTCGGGGTTTGAGTTGTGTTGATCAAGTCTGTGATGTTGACAACCGTCCACTGTATGGACGGGTGTACTTCTTCTGTTTGGTTTGTTTCTGTTGTGTTTGTTACTGGGTTTGTTTCTGGAGGTTTGTCTGTTTGGTTGTCTGTCGTGTTGGAGGTCTGTGTGGTGACTTGCGTCTTCGTGTAGTACATGGCTCGGCTCTGTCGCTCAGAGAGTCGTCGGTCCAGCTGGGATTCGGCGCTGATGTGTTGCAGTTCTTCTGACTGGGGCGCCGCAAAGCTTCGCCCGCTGCTCGCTGGAATAGATAAGAAGTCATTTAATAAAGTGCTTCAAAGTGAGATAAAATTGTAAACGTGTCCGTTGTAAATCAACTGATTGTGTTACATGAATCACGAAACGAATTAGTAATCATTACAGTGATGAAACAGCAGCAATTTATATGATCATCAACTTCGCATCAATATATTTGCTGTGGGTAACGAATCGTCGTTTTTAGTACGAGTATACGCTTTGTATTTTGAAGGCCCAAACATAAGGACAAGGCATTTGTTCCAGATTGTATGCTTTTCAACAGAAAACTAAAAAAGGCTTAAGACAAATAGTTGTTAGCGCGAAAAAGGAATGTTTTAGCAGTAAAGGCTGAAATTAATGAAGGTGGCTATTTGCATAAACGTAGGCATTGTTGTAGTCGCCAGCTAAGGAAACAATGCTGAACAAACTGAAATGTTTCAAACACAGAATTTTAACTAGGCTACTTGGTGATTGGATGGACCGTATAATGACAGTGTAAAAATTTTGATTCTTTATGCCTCTACTGAGCTGAAGTCTTTGTAATGTTTTATTAAATAAAGTGCGGTTAATTCCTTCAATTTTTCAGTGCCTATTCAGACTATAATGATACTTTAACAAAAGTAGTTTATCTTGAGAAGCTACAGAGGCTGTACTTGTATGTTGCCAAGATATCTTTTAGCATCAGTGTTTGGTGTCGAGTACCCCACGAAAATGTTGAATTAGAAAGAACACAGACAAACATCCTTATGGAAGATTATAAAAAATAATGCTGTAATGTGTTTACTTTCGTTAGCAGAATAAACTCAGGTACTCCATGTATCTTAACAGGTTCACTGTCCAACTAGTAAAACGATAGTTTAAAACAATATAATGAATCATAATACGATTCATTGGACAGGGAAACTGTTAAGCCTCCTCAACACGTCGACAGATTCATCAGCAGTTGTCATCTGCGATTGCGAAAAAAAAGCTAAATCAAAATCGGTTCAGCCGCTTAGGAGCTATGATGCCACAGATAGATACACAAACACACGGTAAACTTATAACACCCTGCTTTTTCCGTCGGGGGTTAAAACACTTTTCACGCAGACGCTGTCGCAGGCAGAAGCTAGTCGTTTCATAAAGTATTTGAGCACTATTGTGTATAAACTCAGTTGGAATGCTTTTAGGGAATATTTCGTAGACATTTAAAAGCAGGGCGGACAAAATGGGAATATTTCTACCAAACTCAAACGGTTATGATATGGCCCTTAAAAGAGCGGGCGTTACAATCAAGAATAAAAAAATCCTATATATGAATCTATGTAGGTCTTGTTGTTATATCTCCCTAAAGTGCGCACACTGTAATTCTAGCTACTATACAAGTACAACAATAAGCATTTTTTCATCCAAACTTGATACTTCAAAATCTTGCTTCGCTATCATTTTGAACATTAAGTTCGTAGTAGGTTAGTAAGTACGTGGGTCGCGGATAAATTTGAAAGAGAGTTACCGTGGCCCTGGCACAAGCAATTGAAGGAACACGGGTGGGTTTTAGTCAGTAAAAGTCCCGCTTCACCCAAAGAGGGCGAAGTCATTGGATGATTTCCCACTCAAAAAAGTGTAAGTAATGTATGTGCTGTCTACTTATATAATATATTCAAAATTTTCTCATCCTAGATCAAGAGACGAATCTCTATAAACGAAAATGCTGAAAAGTGACGCTGATTTCATATTGTGCCCTGAATTTCAATATTCAGCGTCGGTTCCATCGCAAATTTTATAGCCCAATCAAACTTGGAGATCGGTACCCTCGGTACAAAGTGAGTATCGGATTCGATTAAGATTCGTCTGCCGAATGCCGCCTCCTTGTATCCGTAGATAGAAAATGAAAAGTTGACGACTTTGTGAAATATCAATACGGAGCTGATTTTGTTTTATTGGTATTCCGATTGGGCGTTTATTGACTGTTCTATATTTATTTTTCTGAATTGACCTGGAGCTAAGAACGTACCAAATAAGCAATAAAGCAGTGCTGTTTGTCACATTTTTAGGCTAAATTAGATGAAATACTCAAGTCTCAAGTCTGTTTCCCGATAGCTACAATCTAGGGGTCTTTAAGTCAAGAGTGAATAGGTTACTTCTAGGCAAGCGTGCTCCATCGTCTGCCACATCATCGCTTACCATCAGGTGAGATGGTGGTCAAGCGCGAGCATATACGAGATAAAAAAAAAAGTAGATAATATCCTTGATCCTAAAAAAAATGGTTGAGTAGGTATTTGCCACTAATTTAGTCTGAACCTAAACGTGTCAAACTTTAGGTTCAGAGCCCCTAGCACAAGTTTCTGACGTTTTCGTATCGTCATCGTGACGTTTTCACCAGACGTTTACGTACTCGATACTGCGTCAATTAACTTGGTAGCACGAGTTCAAAAAATGTCTTGCGACTACTCGGAAGTAGTAATTGAACGATGGTTAATTAAGGCCGAGAACCCAATAGCGTTTGGATTGGTTTGTAGTGAAAGTGCGTTCTGAAAATAGAAGACATAAAACGGGTAACTTTGTCTTAAATAATTTAGAGACTAAAACTGTTTTTTTTTGTTATAAACAAATGTTAAAACATATTTAACATTTTAACTAATTCTTTTTTTTAATAAGTCATTGAAAATTTCAGTTTATTGGAGTTTTTAGTTATGATAAATTGTTCGGTTTCGAACGGTCCCGTACATGACATTTGACAATTGTCACTTAATGTTTGACGGTTTCCTTCAAATTACAAAATTATAAAACCATTAGCACACTGATGCAAACGCGTGTAGATGTGAAATTCTGCCGACGAACTTTCCGAACTCAGGGATTGGTAAAAGTAGGTACGTCCACACCGAAACTTTAAATACTTTTTTATACTTAATTATTAATTCATTTATTTAAGTCAACAGGGCCCACAGTTTAACTTAAGCTTAATACAGAATATTATATTCATAGTATTAGTAACAATATAAACTTATCAATATACTTGATTTCAACTAAACCATTTAAAGGCATTTTGAATAATCAAACAAAAGATGAATCTAGTTGCACATTTGCAAGCGTCAGTACTAGTAGGTCCCTATGGAGAAGAACGTGCAAGAAACTCCAAGGACACTGTTTTCCATGAATACAGTTCAATTACAAGTATTTGGTTACAAGGAAATTACATAGATATGTGAGAACGATGGAAAAAAACTTATACGTATGTTAGTAACACAATAACAAAAAAACAACATTTATACACACAAACATTTAACACTTACACACAGGCAACCATCATTGCTTCAGTATTCCAGCTGAAATACTGGAGCAACGATTTTGTACATCACAGCCTGTCAGCAATCATGCCCGGAATGCTAGACATAATAAATATACCTAAATTATTGTTCACCAGAATTGTCCACTTAATCATTCACATTTTACGCATGAAATTAACATATGAATAAATAGATTGCAATAATGGCGGATTTGATCACTTTTTTTTTTAATTTTTAATGCCGCGCGGTTGATATGTACTATCGCATTGCTTCTCGGTGTGAGCAGACCCTAAGGTGTAAACGTCTATTGTTGTTTGTTGTCATTTCAAATAATTATTATAATTTACCAATTCAGACGAAAATCTGTAATGTACGATGGTTCTGTGATTTTAGAATTAAGGAATCCAAAAAGAACTTGCTTCACTCAGTTCATCATCATGGTGAACTTCATAAAAAAGCAAACAAGTAAGTTTATTGCACAGATTCATACAATTATGCAAAATTCGCTTAATCCCATGAGGTCTCATGTAGTAAGAGGCGGGCTTATTACCGTGCACAGCACACAGAGTAAGACTCCGGGTTGCCACTAAGAAATTCCTAATGGAAAAGTCCAAAAACACTGCACGACCAACAATGTTGTATTTAGTTTCAGAATCTTTGTATTTTGTTCTATATCAACTTCTTTTACCAACAGGAGATGAATAGTAAAATATTCCGGGTACTAGCTAAAAGCCTTTGTCGACACCGCAACAATATAAGCCAGAATTGCCACTAAGAGAAGACAAGCCATTCCGATCGATTGCACCACCGTCTACATGACTGCAGCCATGATTTTTTCAAAGCCCACGTCCAGCTATTCGACTCTTTGTGCAATAATGACATTTAACGAAGGAATTGGGGGATTATTTTGTAACTTACGACGTTAAAAAGTATCTACAAATTCACAACCGTTTAGGTACAAATGCTCTTTATGCTATTTCAAGTATTTGGAGCAGCTATGAGCTATGGTTGAAATCATAGAAGCTCTGCCAATTCATTATGATTCGAATATGAAAGAACATTATGTAATACAAAGTTTTGTTCATTAAATCTGTATTTTATTTCATCAATGAATTATGTAGGTTCCTACCATCTACAACAGCTACATATTCTATTACTTATTCTTAATGCAGCTGTTGCATGATCAGCCCATAAAGTTTTTACTACTACACCTAGCGGTAGGAACGGCAAGCGTTTCCTTCCAGAGATTACCTTGTACAAACATAGTAAAAAAACCATTTTACAATATTAGTTTAGAATAGGAAGTACCTATGTGTGGTGTTATTTTGAATGATGAATTGAAGAAAGATGATGAGATGAGAGAGAAGATGTAATAAGACAACGTTATGGTTTAAACAAAGATGTATTAACTAAAACTGAAAATAGTATGTATGCTTAGATGGTTTGACCATCTTGAGAAGATGAATGAAAGGAAACTAATTAAGGGTATTTACAAGGCAGAAGTGAGTGGAGACACCCTAGAAGGACATACACGGATCTTGTCGGCGACGAAACCCTATCTGCAAGCTAACATGATTTTTTGTTTATGGAGATATTGCAACGATATTGAACCATTTTATCCGTTTGAATAATGTTAATCGGTCCACACGTTTACGAGATAATTCGCTTATCCAATGTAATGAAAGTGTACCAAACTTTTAATGTTATTGTTCTACGAACTTTTTAATTGTTTTAAAATGTGTAATTATTATTGTCGTATGTCAATAAAGGGTGTAAAAATCTAAAATTGTAATGATTATATTTATGTTTAAAAGGTTAATAAGGCTCTTAAGATTTCGGCTAAGTATCTAAAGATGAACGCAAAAAACAGCCTAAAACACGAGCAACAAGATTTTTCAAGAAAAAGCCCAATTTTTATTTCTTTAGTCAAAACGTGGTTCTTGTATGTTGGTCGTCCTCGTACCCACCATCGCGTCAATACGCATTCTGGGATGCGTGGTGACGTGTGCCACCAGCAGAGTCGCCGGACTCAGAGCTAAATTAGAGTTTGACACGTTATTAACTTCAAATTCTCAATTGCCAGTTACTGATTTAATAATCAGAAACAGGTTATTTTCTTCCATGGATAGAAGATGTTTAAAATATTATTCTTTTTGGTCGTTAAACTGTTGACATCTAGAATTCAACAAAAGGTTTACGAACAAAACAATCATCATCAATCTTAACTACAATGAAAATCCTACGAAAGCATTCACTTCATAATAACGACCCTAAGTTATTGTCCTTTAGAGAAACTTAACATTCACAATAGAATCCTAACATTTGTGAAATTGTGACATTTTGAAATCCAGGTTAGCACACGAAGACCCTACCAAACGAGTCGTAAATGGGTTATTAGTATATGTCAGAAAGGGACACAGTATTATTACTATGAAGTTAGAAGAGGACGGAAGACTAGTCAAGGAGCCTGCCATTCATTTGGCCTGAAATGCCGAGTATTTGTAAGTCAGTCTCCGATTGACCTCTTTACCTTTTCCGTGTGAAGGCAGATCACGACGCTATTGAGCCAATAAGGCAACAAAGTTTATATCGACTGTAGAATGGTGGCCCTTAAAATAGCTTGAGAATACAGTTCTATAGTGAAAACTTACAAGCTTTCTCCTTGTCTATCTTACAAAGAATCTATGTCTTGATATGAACAGCTAGTTTCCTTTTATTTATTTATTAGGGACAGAAAAACAGTTACATAATAAAGTTTAAATAAAACTATGAGTACAATAATAAATTGGCAAACATTCACACCATTGTCTACGGATTAATATATGAACTAATAGGAAACGGAAGAGTATTGTTTTATTTCATTACTAGCCTTGCCCGCGGCTTCTCTCCCGACATCTGCCTGCCAAGCCAACCCTACCCTGCTTACCTTCCTGCCTACCCTACATACCAATTTTTTTCTAGGGTCATTCTTTCGCGTATAATCTTAACACCGCCATTCAGAAAATGACTTCAAATGCACAACGCCATCTATCGAATATCGAGTTCAACTGTCCGAGTAATTAAATTGCGTGTGCTGTGATAATTTTACTTCGTGAACACTTTAAATTCATCTAACTTTTGATAGAGTGAACCGATTGCGATGCAACAAAAACTAAGTAATTCTTCAAGTTACGCAAAATTTTTATGTATAAAAGTTATATACATTGGTTTCGTACATTTCACGAGATGCGTGCACAAATAAACAGACGAACAAACAAAAAATCCAAAAATGCTGGAAATGGGTTCTGTTGGTTAACCTTTAACACCCTGGCTATTTTTTTGGAAATTTATTCGATGTACAAGAAATATTTTTCTACAGATTTATTATATGTATTGATGATTAATTGGAAAAATGAGAAGGATAAATACGAGTACAAAGTTTAGTGTGTGTAATGAGAAAAGAAATCGGCGTAAATTTTTCATCGGATAATAAACAACTCTTATCTTTTTTAAAAGCTCTGCAACAAATTCCAATTCCATCAATATTGAAACTGTAGTTCGTTGAGCTACTAACAATGCTGCTGGCAACGCTGAATGAGGGTCGAGGACAAAGCTTCATCGAAAATGTGCAAAAAATCTTCAGTTCGACAAATTCACAGATCACAGGACACCTAGACAGGCACTGCTAGAGATGGCGTTGTCAAACTTTCTGTACAAACCAAGGGTGTTACTGAGTACTATCGTTGACTCATAGAAGTTGACGGCCCGTAAAAATGAGGGTATTCATAAAATGTGTGCACCAGGTGAGCACTGAGATCCGTCCGGTCCAGGCACCTGGCAGTTAAATTGACGTCAACGTCATGTTGATGTCATAAATTACGTTGTCCAACTTGAAGACATCTAGTGGGTGCGGTCAACTGGTGGTGTGAATTTTCTAGTTTTTTTTAATATGTTTTTTATTCATCCATAGGCTTGAAAAATACCTCGTTATGAATTTATGACAACCGAAACTTGTGCGCAGTGCACTTTAAGCGGACATGAAATAATGGCGTTTCTAGTCCCGGTGAGGCCATTCTGTGTTCTGTGGACAACTTCGATACCGTTCAATTTATTCGGCTTGTTTTTATGTCGTAAAAGAGTAATGAGAGTCAGTTTATTTCATGATAAAGAAGACTTTGGAACGTTATTTAGATCCCCGAGGGTCGTCCGTCTGATAAGCTGCTTAGGACACGATATTAGGGACTTAGGAAAGATTGGAAGTTCTGCAAATTGTATCATGTTTATTCGTTAGGGATGCCTCATGTTAGGATATTGCCTCTTCTTAGTTTCTAGTCTTACTTAGTCATTTTTTGAGAATTTGGATGCTGGCAAGTTTTACTAACTTACGAAAACTTTTCATCATCGTACTCCTTTTTGCCTAATAGGGAGTACCCACAACATATTTGTTTTTCGGTTTGTAAATCATTTTGTGGAGGTCATGTTGAAAACCAGCGTCAGGCACTAGTTGTCTGGCATTTTTGCTGAACTGGGCCTTTTTGGCGCAGCCGTGAGGCACACTTTCCTGTTAATTTCTTGCGTCAGATTTTTTTATTTTTATTTTATTTGTATATATCTGAAGTATAATATTATGTTGTTTGTCTTTTAGTCTGTGCTAAATAAATTTTTTTTCTTTCTTTTCTTTCAATGACTTCTCCCGCTCTGGGTAAAGCGGTAGAGCGTGTAAGACTTTTACTGACCAAAACCAACCCGTGTTCCTTCAATCGCTTGAGCCAGGGCCCCGGTAACTCTCTTTTAAATTTATCCGCGACCCAGACTGGCATCGGCCCAATCTAGCGGACCCCGTCAGTTTTGCTGACATTTCTTTGAGGCGCGCTTGGAATACTAGCTTACCCACACCTTATGTTAAAATAACATTACCGAGAAATAAACGAAGAAACTTCGTCCTTTCAATTACGGTCTTGCCAAGATTTGCTTTTACGCGGAATACCAGCCCTATTGTTGCAAATAGTGGGCGGTTTTCTCTCGTGATTTGTTAGGATCCTTTGATAAACACAACACAACTTCTAATCTAATAAACTGAAAGGTAAATGTATGTGCAACTTTGGGATTTATTTATTTCCATTGCTACGACAAAGTATTGCCTTTTTCTTTTTCCCGAGTAGGTACATAGAAAAGCCTTTGTAAGTAACTTATGTCAATACAATAGATAGTGCCTTTATCCTACTTATATCAATAAATATTTCATTGTAGGGCTGTTTGTTTTCTTTTATTTTCTCCTTTTTAGGGTACCGTACCCAAAGGGTAAAAACGGGACCCTATTACTGAGGCTCTGTCTGTCCGTCTGTCTCATGAACCGTGATAGCTAGACAGCTGGAATTTTCACAGATGATGTATTTCTGTTGCCGCTATAACAACAAATACTAAAAACAGGATAAAATAAATATTTAAGTGGGGGCTCCCATACAACAAACGTGTTTGTTTTTTGCGATAATGGTACGAAACAATTCGTGCGCGAGTCCGACTCGCACTTGGCCGGTTTTTTAATACATTCTCGTGATAATCATCTATGTATCTGTGTTGTTTAACATACACAAGCACAAGCGAAATTCTGAACATAAGATAATATTGTGATATTGTTAAGTTATATTATTCTACCTTGGGATGTTTACCTGCTGAAGGAGCTCTTTCCCCGAATCCGAATACCTATATAGAAAAGTAGCTAACAAACCTAGCAGCTTCGCACGTTTGAAAGTCGAAAATTATCCTACGAGAGTGTAGGTACATAGGTAATAACGGGGTGAACTACTAGCTTATGTCCTAATCTAGGCCACAGTCTACCCGTGTGACCACCTCAACCCATTAGGGATTGATTGATTAAAAAATACACAGACTGTTACATTCATACGAGGAATTAGGATTAATGAGAGCAGTCTTTAAAACATATGTACCGATTGGATTAATCTTGTATTTAAATAAATTGTAGTTCTAAAAACTAAAAAACACGCTAACGGTAAATTGAACTAAAAAGTCGCTAATCCTGAAGTTCTTGGTAAGGCTAATGGGACATACACTTAATTTTTGTTTGACTTTCAAAAGTACTTTGACTTTGACTAAATTATTGCATTGTCATCGGTCCTGGATAGGTGTGCAAAGTTTCATATCAATCCGACGTTTTGAAGTGGGTGAAAATCACGTTCAAAGATTCCGTTACATTGATACATACCAAGCTAATAAAAGCGTGTTAAAAAAGAGTAAATAAATGATTGGCTGATATATACTACATAAGTCATTTCCTCCATTCGACTTCGTCTCCTTCAATTTATTGATAGCCATAGCGTTTTATAAATTAGTACTTGGGCGACCGAGCTCTACTCGGGTGAAAAAATAGAAAACGACGTTTTCTAAAAATGAAACCTAGCTAGATCGATTTATGGCCCCCGAAACCCTCTGCATACAAAATTTCAGGACAATCGCTGGATCCGTTTCCAACGTTCAAATTATATACATACTTATATACAAGAATTGCTTGTTTATAGATAGAATTTATGTATACGTATTTGGCTCGATAGACTATTTATTTACTAACCTTATTGACTGCTTTCCCGAGAAGCAATTATAAATCAAAACCAAATTACTGAAACGTTTATCAAATACGAAACGGAATGTATTTACAATACCGCCCTAGTTGGCCTGGGCGGTGTTTGTTCAACAGGGTCTACCGCAAATTGGTCCGGACGCAATTATAACTAAGTTGAAATTAAACAGGGCAACAGGGCTCTGCGGGCACGGGTAATTATTTTAGAGGACAGGACACTATTGAGGAGTGGGGGATGGCTTGACTCCAACTTTAGTATATGATAAGCTAAGTTTTAGTTAGAGATAACAGCTATAAACGTCTATTGGCTAGTTTCAAATCCAATCAAATAAGTTTATTTGTGAACTCAGGTACAGGTATATATTCAAATTTATAGCTAATGTAACTCTGTGCCCTGCAACAGTACCAGTAGGTGGTATACAAATATTAGTTTCAGAAGAGTGTTTAACAAATTCGAATTGGCCTGAATATTTCAATTCTCTCAAAATACTCAATCAAGTAACCGGCCGTATAACTCTCAACGTTTATATGGTTGTTGAGTATGAGAAGGAGATTTTAGGTGGAGTAAATGGGCAGGCGTTTCCATTTTTTTTTCGTTAGTGAGTGGACTTTTAATGCTTTGGTAATGGCAATGTCGGTCAGTCAAAGCCTTATAAAGTTCAATCTTAAAGTATACTCCAAAAGTCCAGAGTAAAGTGTCCCATTTTTAGGGTTCCGTAGTCAAAAGGAACCCTTATAGCTTCGCCATATCCGTCTGTTCGTCCTCCGCAGCTTAGCTCAGAGCCTCTTAGTACTAGAATGCTATAATTTGGCATGGATATACATATTAATCACGCCAACTAAGTGGTAAAATAAAACAATGAAAATGTTTTTTTTAGGTTACCTCCTGTACGAGTACACGTACAGTGGATGTTTTTTTCTAGCCTATCCCATGGTGTGGGGCATCGCTGGATAAGCCATTCAAAAAAACTACGGGTCTCTGAAAACCATTTTTCGATTCAGTGATCCGTTTGCGTAAAACTAAGCTTTGAATTGCTAATTTTTGTTAGAGTCCGGTTTCGCCGCCCCTGCCAGCTAAATGGTTGCTTTTGGACATGTGAAAAATTTCACGGCTGTAGTATATAAAACGAAATTAAAAGGAAAACTATCACAGCTAAGTAAGCTTTACAAGTTTACGAGTAATAGTCGACCAACTTATAAAATGTACTTGAAAAAGTAAAAAAAATGTGTATTGATGTATGGGGACCACAGTTTTCGAACGGCAAAGTTAAATTTATCACTTCGTTAGAGCAATGTTCGGTACTTTCATTGTTTATGTTACCTATTTATTTTGGTAAATGTAGCTGTTTATACGGAACCCTCTGTGCGCGAGTTGGACTCGCCCGTGGCCGGTTTTTCTTCCACAAATAGAGAAATCATCAAGGTAGGTAGGAACTAGGAACCTATTTCTTTTCAAATAAATGTGCTGGTGCTATGGTAACCTCATTTCAAAAATGAAAACTTTAATAATAGACTAGTATTTACAGTCTATTTTTACTGTGTACGCTTCGAAGTCAACAAAAAGCTGTGGCATTTAAAAAGTGCCCTAGAAAACCTAATCCACTTGAGTGCATGTGTGAAAACATACGGGGGACGAACACGAACGGAGAATGTTTAACAAAGGAGTTGCCTTTTGTACGCTCATCAACTTAAAAATGAACGAACATAATATCTACATTCAAAATGAGTGTAATTGTATTATTGAAATTAATATCTAAAAGACAAAACAGGGAAATAAAGAGCAGTGAAAGAACCAATGATTATAATAGTGAATATTTTAAATTATGTTCCAATCTGTAGTATGACAGTTTAGAACGGTTGCTCTGTGAAATCGTAAGCTTTTATTTATTTATTTAGACTTCATGCATAATAGGTACAAATGCGGACTTAATGCCTTAGGCATTCTCTACCAGTCAACCAAGGGTGGTGAAGAGATAACATGGCAGGTGCATTGTTTAATAATTAAAATGAAACCAGTTATTTTATAACATACTAAAATAGGCAAAACACGTACGCTACGCGTAAAAAATAAAATAAAAAAAATGCGCGTACGTACGTGTAGCTTTGACGGACCGTAAGAAATTAATAAAAAATATAGCTAGACTATGATACCAAAAAATCATCAGTGTGAAAAATAATGAAAAAAAAACCATGAAATAAAAGGCCAGTTATTGAATACGTTTTCAAATAAAATAAGAATCATCAAAATCGGTTCACCTTGTAAACATTTCTGAGGGAACAAATATAAAAAGTACAGTCAAATTGAGAACTCCTCCTTTTTGAAGTCGGTTAAAACTGAAGCCACACGTCTGTATGCAATAAGCGTCACGCTTGACATAACCTAATAATACTCAGCGATGTAGTAACGAGATTAATTTCATTTTCCATAGTTATGTACATCTTGCTGCTAGGGATATGCGTATAATATGCATGTAATGTAACATAAGCCTGTAATTATACATGCCGATTAAATATGCTGTAATTTTAATTACAGAGATAGTGTCCGTGATTAAACCTGTCGTATTGTATAGATCAGAATGTTGTGCTGTGAAAAAGATGGATGAAAAGGGATTGCATGTAGCAGAGATGGATGTGCGGAGTGACGAGAATGGATAAAGTGAGAAATTAGTATATTAGAGGAAGTTTGAAAGTGGCGCCAGTGTCAGAAAAGTTGAATGGAAACCTGGTATGGTCATGTGATGGGGAGGAATGAAACGCATGTTACTAAAAGAGTTATGAATATAAATGTGGATAGTTGGAGAGGGAGGGGACGGCTAAAGAATAGATGGATGGACTGTGTGAGAAGTGATATGAAAGAAAAGGGAGTCAGTGATGGCGTGACGGGGGACAGGGCAGCATGGAAGAAGAAAACGTTTTGCGCCGACCGCAAGTAACATGGGACGAAGGCAGGAAGAAGAGATAGTGATGTTCTCATGTAATGTTAGACAGTAAAAGCGCATCTATTTACTCACAACACTGGCTTTGTATTATGACATACGTTTAATGTCAAACTTAAAAGAAGCATGCAACTGTGTTGATAGCGCAATAAATAAATTTAAAAAAACCTTTTAAAGGATAAAATAAAATGTTTTACAGATAATTATATCCTTAGAACCATTTCTATAAAACTGATTCTGTAGCGTTTTCGTACTGTCATTTCGTGGCTGCGGGAGCCTTCATTCTTCTTCATCGTGTCGATGATTCCATTTTTAAATTTTTATTTAGATGTTGTGCTTCGACCAGAACTCAGCCACGTCCATAGCCCTAGCGTTGGCCTCGCACAGGGCCCTCATGGTGCAGGTGTTTGTGCACATAGATCAGGACAAAAGATGGGGCATTGTTTGCGGTGTGGTTCCACAATCACATTGTGGCTGATCGGAGTACCCCCATCTGACCAGGTTGTACCTACAGCGGCCAACTTGGCTTCGCAGCCTATTTAGGGATTTCCAGGTAGGCCATGGCAGCCTTCATTGAAAATTTTGCATGAATAGGTCCATATTGTATTGCCAAGGTGACATTATGAGTCATATGAATAATTGCTTAGCCACTTTGGTGTCGTGAAAAGTTGGTTTTGCCATGTAGTCACACTGACATGAGGTTCTTAAAACATTTAAAATGGACTTGTGGCATTCCCGTCCATATTTATATCTCCAGTATATTTCAACATAACTTCTAACAAGAACTGGATCACTAACAAGATTAAAATGTGTTACAACACAAAAATAGAATTCTTAGTGTTACTGTAAGGGTTCGGCCACAACTGGGACGTACGCATCGAGCGTTTATTCGCACCCATACAAAGTGTAGATGTATCGAATATCGAATTAAGTATCACGTTGGGCGTGTTTCGTGTTTCTGTACGCACTCTAAAGGTAAGACAGAATCAGACTTTGATGTAGGTCAAAGAATATCTTAAAAATAAAAGAAGTTAAATTAAATGTAAGCGATATCGTTGGTCACGCCCGCCTTTATATTTTTCTTGAAAATATGAAGCGTGTAAGGAAATAAAAGATGATATTCTGTTAGGAGAAACGTTTTTGATATTTTTTTTACAATTATTGGAAGTAAAAAGCATCGGAATATAGAATACAGGTAGTGAAGTGGACCAAATTGCCAATTTCTCATAAGAACAAGCTTACATATGCAATTTTCATGAATAAATCGCAGCATTACGAGAACATTACGTGGTTCATGTAAACTCAAGTAATTAAATGAAAGATGAGTCGTTAATTCGGTAATCTGTTAATTTATATGTCGACTTACATCACAAAGGGGGTAAAAAAACTAATAAAACATGACGTCATGTTGTCACTTTCACTTTTAATTGCTAGTTAGTGACATGTGAAGGAATTAATTGCTTCACTTTTGTTTAAATGGATTGTAAAACGCAATTTCGTAAGTAGGTTTCATGTAACAGGCCCATATTGCATCCGAAATTGCGATTGCTTACCCACACTGACAAACTGTCGAGCTGGTGAACCGATCTGAGGTTCTAGGCAAGCGCTACCGATAGATCATTGAGGAGTATCGCGTTTGAATATGACGCTAGAGGCGCTGGTGCAGAGTGAGGTCTTCAAAATGTCAATTTTCATAGTTTTAGCGCGAGTTTATTCACTACTTTTTATTGTTCTAAATATTTTCCAAATATGGCAGATTAAGATAAGTACGGGTTTTACCAACCACTGCTTTAATAGAGTTTTATGTTTTGGAAAATTTTATCCTCTTTTTTCGAAAAACAAAAGGGGTTTGCGCGAAACTGTAGCATACTCGATTTTATACTTAATCACACTTCTACGGCATAAGAAATGTTTTTATTTCAATCTTTGCTTCCGTGCGAGTAATAGTAATAAATTATAACGTTTAACACACAGACATAAATCTAACGAGATAACGCAAGTCCCTCCATCATCATCATCTGCCTAGCCTTTTTCCCAACTATATTTCCCTCCATCTGTATGAAAACCAAGCGTGCCACTTTGTCACAAACAATTTAAAAATAAATTTACTTACCAATGAAAGAAAAGATTTCCAATGCCAACTTTTTCTATACATTCTTTACAGCTCAATATAGCATAAAAAGGCATTTTTAGGGGATGCCGATAATGCTAAATGAAAAGCTCAGATGAATGAATGATCGTAACTTTACTCCGTTTTTTGGCACGCGAAGTACATACAATCGCGTCATCTAGTAGATTTATGTCTGTGGTTTAACACCTATATCTAAGGACCTTACTCGCCAGTGGCGCCAACTGGTGGGCACAAAAACGGTAGCCCTCATTGGTAGATCCATTATTACGTTTTGAATTTTTTATAGTCGTTATCGCTGACAGAATGTCACTATTCCTGATTTCTGGAATAAGAACTTGATGTTGTGTATTTGTCAAACGCATCCTAAAACAGACAAAAGAGCCGTTACTTGGGACTGGTCAATCATGGACGCGAAAAGGTGTGTGATCAGTTTTACGGGGCGCGTCTCTGAGTGTCGCATTGTATGACTACTTTTGTTACCTTGGTTTCTACCTGTAAAAATAATTGTATGTGTAAATGAATAAATAGGGAATAATAAGTAGGGTTTGACAAGTTCTTAACTCCAAAAACTCAATTCAGAAATCGGTCTTAAGACGACGACTAACGCCAACGACCTTGAGGGAACAAAACGCGCACTCGTTTCACACCCGCGCGACACCAAAGTTAGTAGTTTTTTTGTACTTTCCTTATTATTCTATGACTTTAAAAAAAAAGCCTCAGATCAAAATGTAGATAATTAAATTGTCTTTGAGATGGTGTTGATAACATTGAAATACGCCGAGCGGTTTTGGTGTGATTGTCGTGTTTTTGTCCGTTTTAGACATAGCTTTACAAATTAATTACACTATGTTATACGAATAAAACTCAAAATTTGCTTAGATCAAATTATTAAGAAAATAGTCTAATATAACATATATTTTTTTCAAAAAATTACGACTAGCCATTTAGCCGTGATTCTCATTTTAAAATCAGCTACTCAAGGGAATCGGCGCCTTAAGGCGCCTCCCCAAGCAAAACGCCGCGCTAGTCGAATTTTGTGCAGTTTTTAAAAGCTATCTACTCTTTATTTAAAAAGAAATATCAATTAATAAAAATACATTAGATTTTCTACATAATGTTGATTCTAAAATTGTAGTACACTTTTTTTTTAAGAGGTATGTGTCATTAATCTACTTCCAACAAAACCATAAAAATGTGAAATAATTATTGATAGCATGCATCTCCTCGTAAAGTTTTAATTATTTTTTATACTAACTCTAATGGAAGGAAAATTTGATAACGAACATTTTGTAAGTTAAATTTTTTCAAAAGACCAATATTCGATTTTATAATGATTTTATTCTAAAATCTGGGCGTATTCACTACCGTAATTCATGCGCCACCAGTGCCGCTAGGCCAATAGGAATGCTCATATCTCATGCTGATTTTTTGGTCAGGGTACCAGGGTCTAGATGACATAGCGTTGCGGGCGCCTAGAACAAACTACGGCAGGAGTACGATTATGTATGAAGGAGCACAGCTTTACAACAAATTGCCTCGGAATGTAAAAGATCAAAAATCCTTGTACACTTACAAAAAATCACTAAAGAGACATTTTAGCGGATTTCAAATTTTAAGTATCTTCGGGTACTGTAATAATCTAACCTATTTTCTATTAACCGTCGTATGTAACCGTCGCGTCGCCCAATGTATCCTAATTAGAAATAAGTTTTTTCTCATATAAGTGAATGTAATTATTTTTGAGAAATAAAGTTTTTAAACCATAAACCATAGATTGCTTTACTTTAGATGCCTCTGGTCATCCCATTCATCATCATCATCATCATCATATCAGCCGAAAGATGTCCACTGCTGGACATAGGCCTCCCCCAAGCGTCGCCACATTGACCGGTCCCGTGCGTCCCGCAACCCATCATCTGCAACTGTCATCCCATTGCTTAACAAAAATCCTACTCTTTGTTGCAAGCTCTATCTTAAGTCGAACCTCTCAGTATTGTGTTGCCCTATACTTAAAGGATAACATACCTACGCCACAGATAATATAATACTAGCACCTACGCTTAGTATTAGGGAGGAATAACATGTTTTCGTTACAAATGACGTTAATATGTTCTGAAACTTGCGGAAACAAGCTGAATGACGTGGGCGGAGATTACACGTCTTTCAACGTCGTATTCTATGAGTGTCAAATGCCCGAAAATGTTGCAAGGAGTTCTTTTAAAACTTGTTTATTTTCCGAGGCAAAGGACAAAAAACAAAAATGTGACTGCCTCGTTGGTTTAAGTGGTTCAAGCGTTACTGTTGGTCATGGAGTCCTGCGTTCAATATCCGGTCGGGGAAGAAGGTATTGGTTTTTTTCATCTGGTACTTCTTGGAGACTGGTTTTGTGCTTGGTTGTTGGCAATAAGCTCGTCCCCTGTTCCCAGAAATGTGGTTGTATTACATATCCAGGTATATATGTCTGTGTCTTACCCTTCGAGGAAGAAACGCGTGAAGTGATAGTATACAACAATAACGTGACAGCCTCTTTACTCGTATTTACTAATACATATATCAGCAAACGAAAGTTACAAAACATAAAAATTGTTTGTTTAAACGTTTATCGGTCGTTAAATTGGAGCTCCTGTCACTATCAACTGCTATGTCGCAATACTTTCAATAAAATACTACTGTTAGCTATGCCCGTATAGTTTCAAGTACTTTCAGTAGTGAAATTTAGTAATTAACCCAGAATAAATTGATGTTACACGAGGCGATGAGTGCGATAAAATTACTGCAATGTTTGGTAGCACATTCATTTATAAACAGTTGAATAGAAGAATCACTTGATTATTATATTACAGACATGTGATGAGGAGATGAAAGACGAAGAAGAAAGAAAAAGTGTTTAACTGTCACAAAACGACATACAATGTTAGTAAATGCATATGCTAAACCCTACAGATGAAATGCGTGTGACTAAAAGAGTAAGGATGGATAGAGAAAGACTAAATAATTGAAACATTTAATGTGTGACGAATGGAAAACAAATATAATGTAAAAATCTAGATAACGCCGCCGTATTTTCGTTTCATGCATTTAAACTACATATTGTTTTTATTTGATATGGCTTTGCTCTTGACTGTAGTCTGGGTCGGAGGGGACAGAGATAAAGTCGACGATGGACTGAGCTCACCCAGAAGAAGCCTGTTCACTCTAATTTATCTAAAAATGTCTAGTAGTAGATACGCTTCGAAAGTACCTTCCGAAAACAACCCGATTCAAACAATAAAACGCTCATAAGTTTTAAACGGCTGCAAATCAAACATAGCTAAGAACAGTCACGATGAACCTTTCAAACAAAAGGAACTAAATCAAAATCGGTTCATCCGTTTAGGAGCTATGATGCCACAGACAGATTCACAAATACACGAACATTCAGATACACACGTCAAACTTATATATACACCCGTCTTTATCCGTCGAGGCTTAAAAAGAGAAGGGAATGGATGCTAGCGAGGTGGTTAACAAAGTAGAATATGCCACCCATAAAAACATGGGACACTAATCAAGAGCAGGAAGATGTTGGTATATTCAGCAGTAATTCTTAATTCTTTATTGTACACCAAAACAATACATTTAAACATCATCATATCAGCCGAAAGACGTCCACTGCTGGTCATAGGCCTCCCCCAAGCGTCGCCACATTGACCGGTCTCGTGCGTCCCACAATCAGCGGATCCTCGCAACTTTCACCAGGTCATCGGTCCACCTGGTGGGAGGCCTTCCAACGCAACGTCTGCCGGTTCACGGTCGCCACTCCAGAACCTTTCTGCCCCATCGGCCAACCGTTCTACGAGCAATGTGCCCTGCCCACTGCCACTTAAGTTTGGCAATTCTTCGGGCTATGTCGGTAACCCTGGTTCTCTTGCGGATCTCTAAATTTCTGATACGATCACGCAAGGAAACTCCGAGCAAAGCCCTCTCCATTGCCTTTTGGCCGACTTTAAGCTTTCTGATGAGGCCCATTGTAAGCGACCACGTCTCAGAGCCATATGTGTAATATATAAAACAATATGAAATTAATATTCATGTACAAAGGCGAGGTAACTACTATAGCGTCCATAATTGACAGACAAAACAGTTAATACAAAAATCAAAAACCCGTCTACTTAAGAGGAAACGGGGGCAGAGAGCGACGACTGAATTTCTTTAGTAAAAGTCATAATTGGAGGTTTGGCTCTCGTCTCTTTCCTCCTGCAATATTGGACCAATTTAAAAGATATTCCGTAAACTGAAAATTATGGATATATACTATGTCCTTATGTTTTCCTTTTTGACGATACATAATCTTTAGAATCACTAGAGCCCTCAAAAATGCAAAAAATTGCGCTGTCAACAGAGGCTTAGTGTACAAATTTGACAAATATAAATGAAAAAAGGAAAACATAGGGACATAGTATATATCTAACTTTACCAGTTTGGAATACATTTTAAATTGGTCAAATATTGGAGGAGGAAAGAGACGAGAGCAAACCTCGAATTATGACTTTTTACTAAGGAAATTCAGTCGGCGCTCTCTGCCCATATTTTCTCTTAAGAAGCGAATTAAAAAGATGTAAACAAGAAGAAAATCATGCTGTGCAGTCGGAGGATCTGAAGGACAGCTAGCTCGCGAATATGTGCCCTGGTACCAGGGAGACAGAAAACTACTAGCGGTTCTAATCTGAGCATGAGTTATTTTGTAAAGCTACTCTTACGACACTAGACAACTCCATCTGTTTTCGTTTAACATTGCCCACTCCTGGGAAATAAGCATGATGATACGTGCTTTACATGGAAATAAATGAAAAACATCGTAACGCATAAATATACAAGGCAAATGTCACTTCCTTGTTTAAAGATGTTACATTAACAGAGGACATGAAAGAGAGTAGAAAGTGTTCTTGTGCGAATATGAGGCACGCTAAATAAATTGAATGAACATCAAAATATGATACGAAATTCAATTTTCCTGTAAAAGAGGAACCGAAGTGACTTGGAAAATAAAACCGCAGGGTCGCGGTCGGCTTGGTGAACATTTTAGACAGACTTGCTTTCAAACTTTAAAAACTGAAAAAGCCAGGCCTCCTCTGTGTAAGAGTGAGTTGGCCGCCCACCACGCGAGCCCGGTTGGTGGATGTCACATTTCTTGTAATTTTTGGTTCTAAGACATGCCGGTTTCCTCAAGATGGTTTCATTCACCGTTTTGATGCCAGTGGTGATGAAATAGTTTTCACAAAGTATAGTGCCTGCCGAGTGATCTTAATAATCTTAACAACTTTCTGTCAAATTGTATACACAAGTAAAAATAAAAAAAAAACAAAACCTCGGCATTTTTTTTTATTTCATACTTTTTAAACAACATATTTATTTTTATTAGTGGACACGCTTCGATCAACAATCTATCCAACACGTTATTTTGATACGATAACTTGCGAAAATACTCCGTTTCAAACAGAAAACAGCCTTTTGAACAGCTAAACCGATTTTCACCAAACATAGCTAAGAACACTCTCGACAACATCACTTATTAAACAAAAAAAAAACTATATCAAAATCGGTTCATCCGTTTAGGAGCTATGATGCCATAGACAGACACGCAGATACACAGCAACACACTTAAAACTTATAACACCCTTCTTTTTCCGTCGGGAGTCACCAGACGATGCTTATCTAGTTTCAATACAAGTTAACGTTTACGTTAACGCGAATGAGCGCGAGTACAAAAACTCACACTAAGCAAACTTCTCATTGCACTGTCGTCTAGGAGTGGAAAACATAATGTGGCCTAAAGCACCTACCTTTTAAACACTATACAGCCGTAGCAACATACTAATGGCCAGCAAAGCTCGCTCCATTGTACCTCAATTTACCTGTCTTTCGGCAAACATCATTAAGTCGCCCAATATACCTATTAGGCAAAGGTAAACTCGTTTAAACCTTAATGGCTGCTGGGGCTCGTCCCACCATTACACCTATCAGTGCTGGGGTGATTGGCCTAATCACTAGGCCTATACAGCAATCAGGGGGTTACATGAGCCCTGAGAGGAAAATGGCGCTTGGGCCTGTTAAATTGTTTTTGGCTACACAGGGCTAAATGAATGCTGATACTGATACTGACTTTGTCTAAATGAAGTATTAGTTTTGTTTTACCTTTTATATGAATGATAATCTGTACTTAACAATTTTTTTTAACTTTTCTCAAATAATAAAAACTCTATGCGGCGGGCTGACGTTGGAGTTAAAAATTAAAAAAGTACAGGAAAGTAAAAAGCACTAGTAAAAAAAAGTGACACTTTCCGCACAGTTTGGCTGCTTGGAAAACGCTCTTTTCGAGGACATGCATTGTAAACACATTACCCTCTTTCGGAAGTCGGGTAAAAAGTTCTTCGTTGTTCGCTCTGTAGATTTTTTGAAAGGAATATGATTGATTGTTGTTGAAGTCAGTCAATAAATCACAAAATCTGGGTTGTTAGGCGCAGGCCACACACACTGTATGTCGTTGATCGGACGTGTTTAAAACGACATACCGTTCTAAATTGAACTTTATTTCTATGCATTTTGTTTTAAACTTGAATGGAAAAGGAAGCCGCCCGTGCCATGTCCGCGCCCGACGCCATTTCTATTTGGCCGGCGCCTTAGATTTGGACGTCATATCTGCAGATTTACTCATGACTAGCTGTGCCCGCGGCTTTGCGCCCGTCATATGTCTGACAACTCTACCCTACTTAACTTCCTGCCTACCCTACTTACCTACCATAAAGTAATTCTTCAAGTTACGCACAATGTTTACGTATAAAAGTTATTTACATTTGTTTCGTACATTTCACGTGATGCGTGCACAAATAAACAGACAAACAGACAAAAAATCCAAAAATAGGTTCTGTTGGTTATCCTTTTTGGAAATATTGTCGATGTACAAAAATTACTTTTCTACAGATTTATTATATGTATTGATGATGATGATGATAGTCGTTTTCCCCTCACTTTTCCGGTCTCTAGATGGGGTGTTTTTGTCACTGTTTGACCAATCTGTCAAAAACACACCATCGAGAGAAAAGTTTTTCTTTTTAATAAGTAATGGCCCATGTTTTCATTAAGAATAGTCACTTCCACAGCCACACAGTCTTGTTAACATATTATAGATTACATTCTCGTCATTTTTAATTTGTGTTCAATCATGGTTTATCGGCGAAATGTGTTTCTCAATCAGTCGTTAATTGCTTTCCCTGGTTCAATGGGTAAACTGCGCAGCGATGTCGGGTTTCATACGAATTTGTATAAAATATGATATCCCTATCAGGCTTTTCATTTCAAAATAAAACTTTACGATAAAAAATTTGAATCAATACGTCCACGTCCATACTCGTAACGTTCTTGTTGTGTTCAGTACGAACTGAAAAATTCTGATTTCAAATATTATCTTTACATCTCTCCTGACTTCCCTGTAGGATCAGGCAGAAGTGTAGGCAGTTTAACTAAAGTAATATATGTCAGAGCCAGCCTATTGCCATCAACCAAAATATACAAGTTGCCAAAAAGCATCACAGACCTACACAAAATGGACCAATTCAAATTATGTTTGCACGAAATCCTAGATGCAAAATTTTACAATTCAATTAATGAATAAATTAAAGATGACTGATTTTATTTGAAATGGCACCACAAATACAATCACTATTGAAATTTTGATTTGACTTGTGTAAAATAATTGACATTTTACATTTTTTTTATTGATTTTCGATTTTTTTGATGTAACTCATTTTAAAACTTATTTTGTGTATTTAATGTTGTCCTCATAAGTTACATAGTACATTTTATACCTGTAACACCTTTGTAACATGTATCATGCAAATAAATTATTTGATTTGATTTGAACCAATCCAAAATCCGGGCTGCTATGCTACTGACAAATTCTTGGTGGATTTGCAATTCAAATCGCACCCACGATACAGGAAGAAATTCCTAGTGTGGGGCAACGTTTTTTTAACAAAATAAAAAAAATAAAAATTGCAACCACTAGCCGCAGTTCACGCAATTTTGCAAATACTAAAGGTATTTTTTTTATTTGAGGTGGATTTGCTCTTGAGTGTACCTATACCTACGAGATAATACCTGACCCACAATCTGACCTGGCGCGACGTCCCAGAACGTCTTGGCGCCTAGAAATGAGGAGACCCGACCCCGCCTAAAGTAGGCAAAGTCTAGGAAAAAGAATACAGATGGGTATACGTAGGTACATTATACTGCAATCGGTGACGAAAACATAATTAATAGCATAAATCTGCCGATGACGCGAAATCTAAGCCCATCTCAAGCACATAATCGCTGATAAAAGCAGTGATACAGCTCCATGTTTTTCTATGGAGATTCCCAACATTGACGTCAATGGAGGCTTATGGCGTGTGAACGGTAAAACGTAAAGCTCTTTCACATAAACAGATGTAAAAACTCTGCGATAATGTAGAAAAAGAACTCAAGGCACAGAAAAGATGTTGGCGCCATATATTAACGACAATAACTCTTTATGACTTTGGAAGTTTTACCTTCAGGATCAGTTCGGATTTGCCCTCAGTTTTGACCTTTCATAGTTCTGTCTCCCTGTGCCTCAAATGGTATTAACCAAGCATTTTGGTTCAGTCCTAAAAAGACGCTACAAAATTTTGTTAGTAACATCGAATATTAAAGATACTTTCTACCCCTCTTATAATCTCTACGAGATAAGCTTTAGTCAAGATCATGAGTAGAGTATCATGTCATAACAAATTGCCAACATTGAATAGCTGACAATTGCTTATTGTATTGCATCGGTCGTTATGTGCGACGGCGAGGATGACACATGACGCGTCCGTTAAACCACAGAGCAATGAGACTGCCTGTGCCCAGCGGCCGCTACTTAGGGCCGATTTCACCAATCATACTAATCGCAATTAGTTCAACTAAACTCAGTTTATGCAAACACAACGTTCTCATTGGTAGTTTCTCAGCGGTCTCAACCAATCAGAACGCTGTATTTGCATAAACTGAGTTTAATTGAACTAATCGCGATTAGCTTCATTTCTTTCCATGCAACCTAAGCGTGTCAATGAGAATACCCAAACATACCATAGCCACCGTACTTTACCGTGGTCTGTCTATTCATACAATATTCTTTTAAAAGGCACGGACCGATATTGAAGGAACTTCAGTAACTAAATTCATAACCTCTTGATCGGTGTGAACCTGAGGTCGTCTTTCACTAGCACCTCCTATGCCTGTACCAGGTATCCTCCCCTCTGTGTATGCGTTATGCATTCTCCCAAAAACTCGATGGTCTGTATGTCTTCGATCGGGATATCTCGCCCGATAAAGTTGAGCTTTAGTAACGGCTTCTCTAGTCGCTGCTGATTTCGCGCTCTGTGGTAGACACGTTTCAATGGCTTGAAGATCAACGTTCTCCGCCGATTGATCAACGCTTAGCTTATGTTAATGATTGATTTATTGACACATTGCATGTAGGTTGGCGTATTTTAGAAACATCTGTTTGTTGAGAGAAATTGACGCCTCGGTGGCAGTCATAGATTATGAGGGTAAAGAGATGGGATATAGGAATATATGGCATATGCACAGAATATACATACATTGTACGGGAATTTAAAAATAAAGCCAGATTAAGTAAGCGCAAGGCCAGTTTTAGTGGCGATGCATAGGGCACATCCACAGATAGATCTAACTAGATGACGCGTTAGTATGTACTTCGCGAGTCAAAAAAGGGAGTGAAACTACGATCAATAATCGTACTTTGAGCTGTTTCATTTAGCATTATCACCACCGGACATCCACTGAAATCTAGAAAAAAGCCTCATTATGCTATGGCATAAGCATTGAGCTGTAAAAACTGTACAGAAAAAAGTTAGACGAGACAATGCAAATATTTTGTTCATTGGTAAGTAAATTTGTTCATAAAATTGTGTGTGAAAAAGTGGCACGCTTGGTTTTCATACAAATGAAGGGACTTGCGTTATCTAGTTAGATGTATGTCTGTGGGTACATCTATGTCAAATTGTAACGGTTTTCGTCAGAGATTACGATGCACTGCTAAAGTTTGTTTAAGAAAATCTTAAGACAAAACCCACCAATATCCATGACAGTTATCGATATGATTGCCCTTAATCCTGAACCTCTGACCACAGCGTTGAGCTTTCCATATCAAATTCCTAATCCGGGACTGACCACAACGAGAACAATCGCATCAAGTTAAGACCTTTACTTAGGAACAAGCTAGACGGATGCTAAAGTGGTTTAGTCACTTATCTTTGTTGTACTCCGCAGAGAGTGTCATATCTCACTTAATTCTCAGCTCTAAGTGGACAATGCACTAGTCTAGTAGTTTATAAATAAACATTAAACAAGTGACTTAGAGCGTGCAAGCAGTGTGCGGAGCGTTGACCTACACGAAAGACTGCACAGAATTATCTTAGGAGCAACTAAGCACGAAGTTAATAGACACTCAGTAAACGGAATAAGGAGATAAAATGGCTGAGAATGCGACAAAAACGGTCCTTTTTTGTAGTGGTCTTTTATGTTTTTGTGCTTGTTCATGTAGACTTGAGTTTAGTGACTGTAATAATGAGAAAATTGGTTTTGGTGACTCATATTACAACTTTGAAAAAAAGTTTCATTAGACAGGTAGGTACAGAAAAACCAAACACCCAGTTTTTTTATCTGTAGTTAACACAAACAATGGTTAAATATGCTAACCAATGGTTCGAGTTTTCTATAAAACACGTATAATATTCAAAATTATTAGTGTAACAAATGCACAAATAAATAACTATCCAACTTATTTGACCATTTATGAGGTTAATAATTGTAGAAAAAAACCATTTTACCCAAATTTGAAACCATTGGTTAGCATATTTAACCATTGGTTGAGTTAACTACGGATTAAAAAAAATACCCAAACTGGCCCCTTAAGACGACGACTAACGCCAACGACCTTGAGGGAACAAAACGCGCACTCGTTTCACACCGCGCGACCCAAAATTTAATAGATTTTTGTACTTTTCTTATTATTCTATGACTTTAAAAAAAAAGCTTCAGATCAAAATTGACACCATACCATTTCAAAGACAATTTAATGTTGATCATTGAATTGAATTGTCTTTGAAATGGTGTCAATTTCATTACAATACGCTCAGCGGTTTTTGTGTGATTGTCGTGTTTTTGTCTGTTTTAGACATTACTTTACAAATTAATTACACTATGTTATACAAATAAAACTCAAAATTTGCTCAGAGCAAATTATTAAGAAAATAGTCTAATATAACATATATTTTTTTCAAAGAATTACGACTAGCCATTTAGACGTGATTCTCATTTTAAAATCAGCTACTCAAGGGAATCGGCGCCTTAAGGCGCCTTCCTCACTGGGTCGGTGCGTTTTCGTTTCTGCACAGATGTGCTGTACTTGTATGCGCTCGGAAAATAAATCTTTACCGAAACCACTTAGGCACCTTCCTGACTGAGGCGTTGTCGGTACTGAAACGCTAGGTAGAGAACTTGAAAAAATCTTGCATTATATTATAACCCTTCCGACCGACTTTCGGACACGTGGTGGCCAATCTCAACGGATAATAGCCAAGACCTACGCAGGAGACATTATAGTGCACAAGTGTTTTAATTCAGGATAAGGGTACCTTCACTATCATAATCCGATGGGTCGGTTTATTAGATACAGGATAAAAAAACAGTTATAGCAACTATAATGCGAGGTGATGAAGGAATCAGTATAGAACAGTGCTGCCTTCTAGTTTTAAAGGCCAGGTCTTGAGGTCGTGCTTTCTAGAGCTTGAAGTGAGACCGACGTATGCGCATTGTTTACGCCACATTATAGTTTCGAGCATTGTCTGTGTGATTTACTATTTTAGTTTTAAGAAGTTGAGAACTTACAAGGTAGTCGTAAGGGCCGCGACGCCCTAGAAGGACATGGATCTTATTGGTGCTATGTTCTTCAAAAAGTCCAGGTTCATAACCAGTGTGCATGTATGACTATATATAAGTATCGTAGGAGGCACCGCTCTATAGTCTCTGCTTAATCCCATGGGAATAGCCATGAGCTTTAGTATGTAGATCTTAAAGAAGGTCCCAAGAGTCTAGGAGTATACTTAATTGTAAATATAATGCGCTCTGGGCAGTCTTCCTGCCTATAAATAAACATTTTTTTAAATTATTTATTCAAGCCAAATGTTAACAAAAGTGATGTAGGGAAAACGCCAAATACAAATAGAACCAATTCAAACAACACGTGTTACCGATAACAAAACCTATTCAAGTGACAAAAATAATCGCTACATATTATTACCCGTGTGAAGTGCCCTTTATCAGTCGACGTAAGCGCGAAGCCTTTCAGTCTAATATATCATTACGCTGACTCACACATTACAGTATAGACAGGTGACTTCTAACGAGCCAAGGCCAGGTCATAACTATGACAGTTTTTTTTTGTGTTATGTGGCTTCGATGATTTGCGAAATCGAATGGCGTATTAGCATAAATTAGAAAAGTGGGCGATTTTTGCGACAGTCTTGATCATTTCAGCCAAAATACGTCCACTGCTCGACGAAGGCCTTCCCATAGAATCGGCTAATAAATAAAAAAATAATTAATAAATCGTTTATTTCGGACCAAACATTTTTACATACATCATAAACCTGCCAAACTGCGTGATAGTTTGTAGGCAGTTTGTATTGATTTCTTCATCAGTAGCCTAGGCTTTCACCCAATGTTCCGGGAAGCTAAGGGAGAGCCCAGCAGTGGGACAGCACAGGTTAATAAAAAAAAAGTTTTTAGCCTAAACGATGCAGTCGAAATCCAGAGGAACAGGCTGATTGAAATATTTTGAATGACGAGATAAGTTCGACTATCGTAATCTGACATAAATGGCTTTCATGATTATCTTGAAGAAATAAGAAATGGTGCAGGCTGGAGGCTCTTTCAATGGAACCTGGTTTTGGTAATATTCATCATCAGCATTATCAGCAGCTGTCCACTGTTGGAAATAGGATTCCTCCAAGCCTTACCACAGCGACAGTTCCTGACCTTCTCACACACACCGGGGCCCTCACCAGGTCATCGGTACACTATGTGGGAGGCCTTCTTAATATTAAAAAAAATAAAACCTCCCCGTACCACGTGTCAAATCCAGGACACTGGCACCAAGGTCGAAGCTGTTAGCTAAAATATAGGGTAAACGTAATTTGTTGGTTTTCCTTTTATTTATACCGGTATCGGTTAACCGCGAGTGGTAATGGGTATCGATCGGTGTGTGGGTGGCCTGTCTCATTGATTGTAACCGCTACTGCAGGCGAGCATGAAGTCCTTGGTGTGATTCCTGGGTCGGGAAAAGTATCATTGGTTTCCTCCATCTGGAGTTTCTCAGTAGCAGTACGGATTTGAATTAGTGCCCGTTGGGTAGTAGACTCGCCTCCTATTATTATTTTTTTATTAGCTGAGTTATCCCTCTCTTTTTTACTAGTTGAGTTGTCCCCAGTGGTGTTTCATCCCATACAAAGAAGCCGTGCCGACGTTCTATACTGTTTATTCTGATTATTTTTAGTAAATCGATCGCGTTCGGTTCCGTTCCGTTCCATTCAACGGATAAAGATGGTGATCAATCTATCGCCGTGGAACGGAACCGAACGCGAACGATTTACAAAATATAATCGCTATAATCAGATGAAAAACGCTAGTTACGTCGGCACGGTTTCTTTGTATGGGATGAGGCATCTTTATGCTAGTATTGTATTATCTGTGGTTGTCCCGTCCCTATCTTTTTTATTAGCTGAGTTATCCTTCTCTTTTTTATTAGCTGAGTTATCCCTATCTTTTTTATTAGCTGAGTTATCACTCTCTTTTTATTCGCTGAGTTATCCCTCTCTTTTTTTGTTATTAGTTTTAGGCTTGCGCTTGACCACTGATCGTAACACATACGCAACGCACACCAGATGGTAAGCGATGAAGTAATCTATTCACTCTTGACTTAAAAACCCTTAGGTTGTATGCTATCAGGAAACATAGACTGGGAGTCTTGTTGTGTGGACTTCATGTTTCAGGGAATTTACCCACTCCTCTACAGAGCAAAGGTCCTCCTTCGTTCTTTACATTTCGCCCGGTTTTGTGTAAGTGTAGACCAGTCCTATCTGTAGGATCGACGTCATCCCGCCATTTGGGTCTCAGGACATAACTGGCGAGTTCTGTAGCTACCTCTGCCCAACCCTACGAGACAAACAGCCGTGATGTTATGTTAACATGTTCTGTAATAGGTATCGATCGATGTGTGGGTGTTCGTTTGGCTGATGTTTAAACGTGCGGTGATTGAGGTCGTTGATTTGTTTAGCTTGTAAAGGTTAGTGCTACCATTGATTTTATTGTTATTGATACAAAAAGGGTTTCTGTTTCAAGACCTTGAAAAGCTTTTACTTTGTAATACAAATTCGCACCTACGAACTGCCAGTCTATTCTGTTAAAATTTCCCCGTTAAAAGGTGAAGTAACCGTGAAGTTAGCTGTGATTCTTCCTAAATCTATGTATTGACACTTTATGTTCACTTCACTACATTTTTCACGGTAAGATGTTTAGGTACAGAATAGCAGTGCTGTACCTCTTCATGTAATCGACCGCATTCTTCGTACTAAGGCGTAATATTTCTCTGAATATCAAAACCTTCACATTCTGCTTCACGGAACTTTGGAACTATTCCAAAAGTAACATATTCAAATACTTAGCAAGCTTACTTGACAACATGTCGCCTCTGCATTGTCTCCATTATCTCTTGGCACATGGCTAATATACCTAGTAATAATCTCTCTGTATTGAATCATTGGAGTGGATACAGCATCATTATTAGTAACATTAATTATCTGTTTCGCAAGCCGTTCCCACGTGAGTGTCACTGTCAATGCATGAGCGCTCAGCAATGTCTTGATTATGATACTGTAATAATTGTATCTGTTAATAAATTATTTACTATTCTTGACATTTTAGACGTCACCGTTTTAAAGTCACGTTAATTTGTTTTATCCATTTCTTAAGTAATTTAATTTGAAAAGGGTAGCCAATTAATTTCCGTCTATACTTCAGGTACAAATTGATCTTCAAATTCTTCTGTAGTTAAGTTAGGATGATATTTTATTCTAGCAACATGATTTCAGTTTTTACAAGCTTTTATTAAAGCATGCAACTGAATCGGATTGAGTTGAAATTTTGCGTACACGGCACGTACACGGTGAGGTAAAAAACTATTTTTTTTTTAATTTCACTAATATATTAAGTAAACAATTAACGAAATATGAAGACATAATCCTCGTGAAAAGTCAAATGATTTGTTTAAGACACAAGCATGAATCTTTTGAAACGAAGTCACGACTCAATATTAATTGAGTAAGATTGTCAGTGAAGCTATGGAGCTCACAAAGTTGCAACATGTACCAAACAAACCTTTACAATATGTGTGGGACATATACTCGTGAATACAGGCTGACAACCTGGCTGAACGTAGCATTTGAAAATCGAATATAATGAACAATCAAACATGGAACGTCGAGGAAAACAAAAGAGCATCGTTGCTTATCCTGCAACGATGCACCGTCACTGGAATTGTGGTGGGATTTATACCCTCGTTGGGATTTTCAGAGTTGCATGTATATAAATCATCTTTTTTTTAAAAGACTTTCCCTTTCCTTCCTTTGCTGGTTTACATATAGTCTTGAATTATCGCTATTTTGTGTTTAAACAAACAACTAACGGTCTTGATTCAACATACTAATGTAAAAACGTCTGTGTTTGGTCGTTGGTTAATCAAACACACTTCAAAAGCTCAACGGATTTCGATGAAACTTGGCACACGGGTAGATCATGACTTGGATTAGGACATACGATACTTTTTATCCTGGTAGTTGGTACGTTCTTCTTACCGTAACCGCTGGCAAAATCTACCTACTTTTTAATATGCGTGAGGTGTTATATCTCAAAGTAGACACACACATAGACAAGTACATGCATCACCAAACACAGTTCCCAGAGACACTAGTTTGTTTGACGACTCAACTTAGCACTTAGGCTGTGGCACGGCCGCACGGCGCACGGCTAACGATAACGGTGTTGGGAAGTTTAATTTCATTAGACTGTGGGCTTAGGATAAGTTTGCACGGCGAGGTTTCGTTTACATTAGCCGAGTTAGGTGGAGAATTTGGTACACCATCAACTCTTAAAAGTAGAGGGCTAAATGTTGCCTAAAATAAATGAACATAACAGAATGGCACGTCTGTAGGTGTTTTCCGGAGAGCTGGGAGACATTGAGGTGACGTTATTACAAGCTCTTATTTAACTTGCAATGTATGTTTGCGTGTAAGCGTGTTCGGGTCAAATCTTGCAACTGAATTTTAAAGCAGTTATCCCCCACCGATTAAGATGAAATTTTGCATACACGTTTAGTTTGGATGACAATGCATGGTTAGCTAAGGGACGTAATTCTAAATCCAATATGGCGGACGGCCCAAGATGGCGGACCAGTTATTTTTTGTGCACTGCCATGATATGTGGTATCAAATAGCGCGCAAAATAGGGCGCACGGTTGTCGCAGTGGTTGAGCGATTGACTGCTGCGCTGCGTGTCGCGGGTTCGATTCCCGCACGGAACAAATATTTGTATGATCTACAAATAGTTGTTCCGGCTCTGGGTGTTTGTGTATATGAAATTATATGTTTGTAAACGCACCCACGATACTTGAGAAATTCCTAGTGGGGGGCGACGTTTTTAAAAAATAAAATAAAAAATGAAAGTATTTGCTGAGAAGAATACCAAAAAAGCTTGTTTTAAAAAATATTTTTTTAATGAATATGATTATTTTGAAGTTCCATGTAATAAAGCGTGCTGCCATCAATTGGGTATTAATCTAGACTCTGGGATGCTACCGAGAATCACAGATGGGGACACTGTCTGACCCGCCAATTGAACGTAGAACCTCACGCTCATGTCATACAGCTGTTACATTGTACATGATACAGTCTCGAACAGCCTTTATAAACAGAAACTTGTCTCCTATTGAGACACCAATATGAACTGACACAAACATACCAAAGACATGTTACTTATTTAATCCCACGTTCACCTTGAGAACGGAAATTAAAAGCGATAAAACCTTTCATGAAGAAGAAAATTCGTGATATTTTCAGCCGGCATTTCATAAACATGAACTCCATTCATTATTCAACAATAAAGGACCTTTTTTCAGATAGCGCTCGACGGGGCTGTGAAAGACATTGGAGTGCGGCTTTTAACGTAAGTACTGGAGGGACAGAGGGTGTCAGAGGGACTAATGGTCTGTTGTGTATGTGGCCTTAGGTGGCTAAGCTGTTGAGTGGTGTATTACGCTTGACGTATAGCTGCAGGGACGATATTATTGTTTCGGCTGTATACTGCCAAAACAACCAAAAATAACCGGTCTAGTGCGAGTCGGACTATCGCACCGAGGGTTCCGTACAAACAGCTACATTCACCAACATAATTAGGTACCTAGGTCAAAAGGAACTACCATATAGGTTTTCGACCCAAAACCTATAGGGTACTTCCGGTTGACCTAGAATTGTCAATTTTGGTTGAAAGCAAGGTCACAAGCAAAGTGAAAATTCCGAATTATAAAAAAGTTGGTATTTAATTTGTCCATATCTTTTTAGCTTGTTGACTCAGGACCTTGATTTTTATACACCTAATAGGGACTATATACATCAGTATCTGATATAAATTTCAACTTGCTAGGTCCACCCGTTCCTGAGAAAATCTGTGGTGACAGACGGACAGGAGAGTGATCTTATAAGGGTTCCTTTTTTACCTTTTGAGGTACGGAACCCTAAAAACAAAATTTTCAAACCAAACCAAAATTTTCTCTATTTGCCAAATTCGGTGACACTTATTCAAGTTCCGGAAACGCTAAATTCAAACATAATTATGGCGTTGTATGAGAGTGGGCGGCGTTTAAGAGGAAAGGGGGCAGAGAGCGCCGACTGAAATTCCTGAGTAAAAAGTCATAATTCGAGGTTTGGCTCTCGTCTCTTTCCTCCTCCAATATTGAACCAATTTAAAAGATATTCCGTAAACTGAAAATTAAAGATATATACTATGTCCCTATGTTTTCCTTTTTGATGATACATTATCTTTAAAAGCACCAGAGCCCTCAAAAAATGCTCGAAATTGCGCTGTCAACAGAGGCTTAGTGTACAAATTTGACAAATATAAATGAAAAAAGGAAAACATAGGGACATAGTATATATCTTACTTTACTAGTTTATGGAATATCTTTTAAATTGGTCCAATATTGGAGGAGGAAAGAGACGAGAGCCAAACCTCGAATTATGATTTTTTACTAAGGAAATTCAGTCGGCGCTCTCTGCCCATATTTCTTCTTAAGTAAAAGCGACGTATAGCGAGACACCATGCTGCAAGCGACGTGTGACGCCCCGAGTACTAAACGAGGTCTTAAAATATCATTCAAAGATCTTTTCAAGAAGTGTCGCTCGATATCTAGTAACCGAAGTTTTAAAATATTCACACCGACGGAATACAGGCGTCTTCGATGAAAGAAGGAGCGGGGCCCAGTGCGGTTTCGCTTTTACAGGTGTATTTATGCAACAGAATTTGTCTAAACAATTAAGAAGTCTTGGTAAGAAGCGTTGTTTGGTCGGTATCTAGTAACCATTTAGTAGACTGGCTATAAAATGCCCACTGCTGGAACATAGGCGTTTTCGGAGAAAGACCAGGCTGGTTGTGTTTCTCGAAAAAAATAAGTTATTCATACAAAATGCTAAGAATTCTCTCAACTTACACTTTGATAAAAATTGCGTTGGTGTTCTCAAAGAAATATTGTACATAACTTATAATAAAATCATTCTTTATAAAATCTTTTTTTAAATCAAGCATTTTTCGTATTCTTTTCAGCAAACCCTTTCATTTGATACCCAGAGCATGGCAGTGCACAAAAAAATACTACCTGCCGCCATATTTGGGCCGTCCGCCATATTGGATTTAGAATGACGGCACTTAGCTAACCATGCATTGTCATCCAAACTAAACGTGTATGCAAAATTTCATCTTAATCGGTGGAGTATAACTGCTTTAAAATTCTGTTGCAAGATTTGACCCGAACCGGCGAACACACTTAAATACATACATACATTGCAAGTTAAATAAGAGCTTGTAGAAAGAAGACGCGAGTTTCCTTACTACATACTTCATATTTTTCACAAAGAAAACATTGTGATTATTATTCAAAGAAACACAGATATTGATAAGATGACATAAATCTCGTCATCATACTTTTAATAATAAAAAAAAAAAAACATTAAAATCTTTTTTTAAAACAAGCTTTTTTCGTATTCTTAGGAAACCCTTTCATTTGATACCCATATCATGGCAGTGCACAAAAAATAACTAGTCCGCCGTCTTAGGCTGGCCGCCATATTGGATTTAGAATGACGTCACTTAGCTCACCATGAATTGTCATCCAAACTAAACGTGTATGTAAAATTTCATCTTAATCGGTAGAGGATAACTGCTTTAAAATTCATTTGCAAGATTTGACCCGAACACACTTACATACATATATACATACAAACGCATACATTGCAAGTTAATTAATAGCTTGTAAAAAACAATTTAGCGTGAGGAAGAAAATATTAGTTGGAAAGCAAACCAGGGATTATTGTATCAAAAGCGTTCTACGGTTTCAAAGCGAAACTTTTTAGGGACATCGGAGAACTTATAATTGAAGTAGACGTGTCGGATGAAAAAAAACCAGCGAACAATTTTTTAAGCTTTAAGTCCTTAATTTACACTAAGGTAGTTTTAATAAGAGTAGCAAGTTATAATCGGCACGTAAGTTGGCAAGAGTCGTTAGATACGCAGAAGTCGTGTTTTAGGTATCTTTGGTAGTGAAGCAGGGCGCGGGGGACGTTTAGGACCATTCCCAGCACGCGATTGGTTGGTCAGTTGACATTAGGATCGACTGACCAATCGTGTCGCGTCCACGTTCCGTTCGCTCCAAATGGTGGTTGGTCAGTTCGCGGCATATGTGCGAACTTACCCCTATTACGCCAAAACCTTGCCAACTTACGTGCCGGGCACTATATTGAGAAGAGTGACATTATGTCCTTTATCGACCTGCCCGAATGGTTCGACGCGATTTTTAACCCACGACGGAAAGAGTGTGTTATAAGTTTGTCGTGTGTATCTGTCTTTGGCATCATATAGCTCCTAAGGAGTTTTTTGTTTAAAATATGACATTATCGGAAGTGTTCTTAGCTATGTTTGATGAAATTCGGTTTAGCCGCTGAACAGATATGGGCGTATTAGTGTTTGAATCGAGGTATTTGCGCAAGATATCGTGTTGGAGTTTTTAATTTTTGATTTTTTTCTTGTACTTGTAACTACGCGAAATTACAAGAACGCTTACATGAATGTAATACGATGCAATACGACCGATTTCAAATTTTCGTGCACGATTTCTACTATCGCGCCATCAGGAGGTACCCTAAGTCCTTTGCTCTGATCTCTGAGAATAGGTCATGAAAGAATAAATCAATATTTTGACCTATGAAACTTGAAATACCTAAGCATTGGTACGTTAGTTATACACAAAGCTACTGTAATAACCATTACACTGGTACACAAACACAAAAATAATCCTGATAAATTTACAAATACAAACACACGTATTTATGTTCGAAACATGAGCAGAGACTCGAGATACCATTGAGATGTTGCTAAGCTGGGTGATATACAAAGAGCCATTAGAATAACCATTACTCACATAAACACAGATCTAATCTAATTCAGTCCACACAAGACCACTGAAGATGAGCCAAAACCAACACCAGTCAAGACCCATCTTGTAGGTGCAGATAATGGTCAAACACATAGAGATGATTTAAACAATACTTCTCTGTAAGCATTCGAAGCTCTATAATCGTATGTCTGTAATTGTACGTTCGAAGCAGTAATGTTTGAAGTTTCCTTATTGCATAACACTACATCACATCACGCCTGTTACCGCAACAGGTTAGGTAGAGGTGCACCAGAAGTTCACACACATTTCGTCTGTTATGTACAAGTTCACATGGACAGAGAAAAAGAGGAAGATCAAACGCATGCTGGGCAGACGATATCATAAAAGTAGCAGTTGTTCAATGGCCGCGAGCGGCAGAGAATAAAGAGTACTGGGATGTGACCATAAGCTCTTAGAGCGGTATCAATTTGAGATCGAATAAGGGACAGATGTATCAGACTTGTATACATCTGTCACTTACTCGATATCAAATTGATACCGCCCTCAGATCTTATGGTCACCCCCCTGGTCACCTCAGGAGGAGGTCTTTACCTTTCATTGAGAGGGTTCTTGCTAACAAAATACAAACCATAACTATATTAATTAATTAAATTAATATATATTATTATTATTATATCCAATACTAGCTGTTCCCCGCGGCTTCGCTCCCGTGGACCACCCCACAGGACCCGTTTTCGGGATTAAAAGATGCCTATGTCACTCAGGAGTTATGTAGCTTTAAATTGGTCCAGTAGTTTCGGAACCTATTCGGTAAAAACAAACAAAAAAATCTTTCCTCTTTATAATATTATATATATTATTATCCAATTATCCAATATAACATTTATTCCAAATCTAATAATTATTTTAGCCATAATATTATGATTGTGTTATGAATCTTATTTATAATTTTAATCATATTATTTCTTAAAATCAGAATAGAATTAACTATACTACTTATAAGTATTTACTAAACATCTAAATAATCATGGTTTAACCATATATATATATATGTTTTTAATACACTAAAATTAGTCAAATAAATTTTAAACTATGAATAATTTTGCAATTGAAATTGTATTATTAATAAGCATGAAATAAAAGGCATTTTTATTTTTATTTTATGTTTAAGAGTCCCTACAAGTTTCACGAGCCAAAAACAGAAAACAGCTACTTTTTCAGCGAAAATTTCTCAATAACTACAAGATATATGATTAAAAATGTAATGACAAAAAAAAAACGACTCAGGTCCGTCGTCTACAAGCCCATGAGCAAAATTTAATGTCTCGCGCGTGCGCAACGGTTTATAAGGCAATATTCAGACAATTTATTAAAATAAAATAAGTACTCAAAAATAAAATATAAAAATTGGATTCGATTGATAAACACCTCAAATTATTTATCAGTTATTTTTATATTCAACATATTCTTACACGTAGCCGACGCTTTCGCACAAGATAAAATTGCCGTTTTTCCGCGTGGACAATATTTTTTTTTAAGTAGAAATACAATAAACTTTAAAAAAAAATTGGTGGCTTACTAGTGTACTATATGCCCAGTCCACAAATTTTTTTGCAGATTGTTATTCGCCATCAGTAAGCTGAAAAAGCAATTGAAAAACCTGGTGTTTCGGGATTACTTAAAAACGTGTGTTAGGAATTTATTTTTTCTAATTTTAATTGAGCAGTTATCAAAAATATGTAATGTCTATTTCCTAGATAACTATGTGACGCAAAAAGTTGTTTTAAAAGATTTATCATATATCTTGTAGTTATTAAGAAATTTGCCCTGAAAAAGTAGCTTTTTTCTGTTTTTAGCTCGTGAAACTTGTAGGGGCTCTTAAGCCCCATGTTATAGAGGGCGAGCTTATTGACATCAACCGGGCACAAGTCTATACTCCGGGCTGCTACTGAGAAATTCTTAATAAACCAAAACATACGTGTCCAATATCTATACTAATATTATAAAGAGATAAAGTGTGTGAGTTTGTGATGTTGTTGGGGGTAATCTCTGGATCTACTGAACCGATTTTGAAAATTCTTTCACCAGTAGAAAGATACATTAGGCCTGTGTGTCATAAGCTATAATATATTTTCAAAAAGATTATAGATCCTTATGAAAATTGCAATAATGTAACCCAAAGTAGCAAAATGTTGCCTATACAATTCATTCTTTGGCGTGCACTTAGAAAACTATTGATGATACATAAAAATTATTAGGTAGGTAGGTAGGGTAGGTAGGGTAGGTAGGGTAGGTAGGGTAGGTAGGGTAGGTAGGGTAGGTAGGGTAGGTAGGGTAGGTAGGGTAGGTAGGGTAGGTAGGGTAGGTAGGGTAGGTAGGGTAGGTAGGGTAGGTAGGGTAGGTAGGGTAGGTAGGGTAGGTAGGGTAGGTAGGGTAGGTAGGGTAGGTAGGGTAGGTAGGGTAGGTAGGGTAGGTAGGGTAGGTAGGGTTGGCAGGGTAGGCAGGGTTGGCAGGGTAGCCAGTTGACGGGAGCGAAGACGTGGGGGTCAGCTACTTATTTGATAATCTAACTGACGGACTAAATAGAATTAATAATTTAAGTATTATTGGCATCGATGGACCTTGACCCGATTCCTTGGATACAGTTGTATGTCATTGTTACCAGTTTAAAGCCTTTGGCAATGTTTGGCGAATGATTGTTCTAGTTTAAAGTTGTATAGGTTTCAGAATATCTGGAACTTTGCCTGTGTTCCTTTTGTCAGAATTCTAGGAAGACGAAAGCCGTATTCAAACATTTATACTTGTTAATGTTTTAAGAGGTCATGTTTCTGCTCTCAAAGCTCTTAAACTTTTGCAAGATGGGAAGATCTCTTGCCAACTTTTAGGGCGAGGCCCCATTAGTGCGTTGCGCTGGGTTGCGTTGTCGCAGCGTCGTTTTCCATACATTTTTTATTACATGTCCCATTAGACCGTTGCGTCGTCGCGCGCGACGTTTCGACGGATCGACGGACAAGAGATGAAGCGGAAGGGAGGGTGTTGCGCTGCGTTGCCGGAGCTCCGCTGCGACGACGGACGGTTGCGTTGTCGCAGCGTCAACGCAACGCAGGTGTGGCATACAATGCACTGTTCCGTTGCGACGCAACGCACTAATAGGGCCTCGCCCTTATTTATAATTCAACTTTTCTAAGTAAATTCTCGTGATGAGAAGATCTACTATCGCATACATGCGGTTTTAAAATGGTTGAAGTGCTTTTTGTATTGTAAAGTAAATTTAAAAGTTCATGAAGTAAGGTCTTACCCTATAGTAACCTATTTCCCCGACTACGGCAAAACCAAAGGAAGGGTTATGTATGTGTATGATTTTAGCAGTCTAGTAGTATGTTTGTATTTGCGTATGTTCCTCCGTAGCGCCTAAACTATTCATCCGATTTTGATGAATAAAGGTGTCAATTGATTCGTTATTATGGCCCAGGTGACAAAGGGTAAAAATAAAACTGGCCAAGTGCGTGTCTGACTTTGTTGGTTGTTTGTTTGTTGTTAAGTTGGTTGTATAAGAAAAAAAAAATCCAAAGAAAAAGTCTGATTTATCAATATATTGGTATTTTGAAATAATATAAACGTGATAATAAACAATCACCAAACTTCAAGTTCATAGGTCAGTGGTAAAAAACCGGCCAAGTGCGAGTCGGACTCGCGCACGAAGGGTTCCGTACCATTATCGCAAAAAAATCACGTTTATTGTATGGGAGCCCCACTTAAATAATTATTTTATTCGGTTTTTAGTATTTGTTGTTATAGTGGCACCAGAAATACATAATCTGTGAAAATTTCAGCTGTCGAGCTATCACTATTCATGACATACAGCCTGGTGACAGACGGACAGACAGACGGATCGCGGAGTCTTAATAATAGGGTCCCGTTTTTACCCTTTGGGTACGGAAACCTAAAAATACTGACTTTGGTGGCTTCTCATTCCTTTGTTTTGCAATTTAATTTTCACCTTTAGGTGTAAGCTAAATTTATATGGCTTTGGATCAACAAGATGCCTATACTGTGAAAATTTTAAGACTGTAGCTCCAACCGTGTGGCAGTAAAACCAGTGTGACAGACGACGGACACACGGATAGACAGGGACACGTGAGTGGCAGCAATAGCGCTCCGTTTGGACCCTTCGGGTACGGAACCCTAAAAAACCGTAGTCGGTTTGCAGTTTGATTTAACTTTTCGCTTGTTGTAGTTATTTTGCTCTGAAGCGGTAGAAAATTTAACACTTATTTTATTACTTTACTTTACTGTACTACGTTACTTATATAGATTCTGAAAAACCACGTGCAAAACCGAAAGTTTTCCGAAGATCTTCAAGGGTTCGAAATGTCTACCTGTCGCCATCTCTTGGCAATTTGCCCGAGCGAAAATTCCCTGATTCGACAAATTAAATGAAATGGTTCCAGTGACTCGGCGATATTGCCAATAGATACTTGTAAGTGAATGTTAGTGGGACCTTGAACTTTTGCAGACATCTATCCTTTAGTCAGACAGCTTTAGCACTTATGTTGATGAGCTTATGTAATGTGGAAAGGGGTGTAATGTTTTAAAATAGACCGGCTTTACTGTGATTACTTCATTCTATATGTATTAGGTATATGTTTTTACATGTTTTTATTACACATTTTTATTTTTCTTGCAATTGTATGTATGTATGTAAATGTGTTTGGGCCAAATCTTGTAATTGAATTTTAAAGCAGTTATCCTACACCGATTAAGATGAAATTTTGCATACACGTTTTTTTTGGATGACCTGCATGGTCTATATATGGCTAGCTAAGTGACGTCATTCTTAATCAAATATGGCAGACGGCCCAAGATGGCGGACTAGTTATTTTTGTGCACTCCCATGATATTGGTATCAAATTAAAGGGTTTGCTGAGAAGAATAATTTATATAGTTTAACCTGTCCCGGTGTCTGTAATCAAATTCTGCAAGTTATTTGACCCACTTCTCAGTGTCCGATTGAGCTGAAGTTTTGCAAACACGTTTTTTCACGTTACAATGCAATTTTTAAATATAAAATCTTGTTTAATAAAATATTTTCTAAATATGAAAACTTGTTACTGATCAAAACAGAGCTAAACGAATATATTCTCTGCAACGACATTATCAAATTCTTAAACAAAGATTTTCTTTAGTGCTCTACATGATTAAATAGCAAGGAAGCAATAATGCATACTTCAAAGTTAAGACAAGGAAAGCTGGTTCTTTATTAAATATTTCATTCCAGTATGTCAAAGTAATAAAAGCGGAAACAACACGCTGTACGCGGAAGTTTCTTCGTACCAAGTATATTACGAGTTGAGAAAACAATTCAACATAAATTGTGTTGTTCCAATTGAAATACAACAAACAGTAAGAAAAATATAAGAGTGCAGTCCTCGCTAAGAAAACTGCAGATCTCGAATCGAATGAGTCACAGTATAACACCAGACGTAGGTACTTCTGATTGTAATAACCACTCGCTGGATGAAATCCTATGTAATATATTTACTCTCGCTGCTAAGAATATAACAGTCAATATTAGCTTTAAGCATAGACCTTTCCCAAGGAGCTTCTTCAAACGGTATTTACTCGCCTACAGCCCCTACCGAGAGTAGGGGACTGTACTACTACTTTAAGGCTGCACTGACCAAAAAATCAGCATGAGATATGAGTATTCCTATTGGCCTAGCGGCACTGGTGGCGCATGAATTACGGTAGTGAATACGCCCAGATTTAAGAATAAAATCTTTATAAAATCGAATATTGGTCTTTTGAAAAAAATAAAACTTACAAAATGTTAGTTATCAAATTGTCTATCCATTAGTGTTAGTATAAAAAATAATTAATGAACACTTTACGAAGAGATGCATGCTATCAATAATGATTTCACATTTTTATGGTTTTGTTGGAAGGAGATTAGTGACACATATACCACTTTAAAAAAAAAAGTGTACTACAATTTTAGAATCAATATTATGTAGAAATTTAGTGTATTTTTATTAATTGATATTTCTTTTTAAATAAAGAGTAGATAGCTCTTAAAAACTGCACAAAATTCGAATAGCGTGGCGTTTTGCTCGGGGAGGCGCCTTAAGACTATTAAACGCGATATGGAACCTGAATAAAACCTTTTCAAACCATCAGCAGCCTCTTCAATATTTTTCATAAAGATAGAAACTTTTTATCAAAAAAACTTGACCTAACAGTTGTCTAAGAGCCCATCGCTGATCAATACTAAAGGGACTTTGGATGATGACTCCGTTAAACTTGAAGAGGCTGAGTGGAAGCGAACCATGACCTTTGCGCACAAATCAATTATGAAGAGAATGAAGTACCCTTCATCGGTTTAGCTGATTGAAGAGGTAGAGGCTTAGAAAAGGCTTAGTAACGTGATATTATGAAAGAAGGTATTCAGTAGAGGCACTTTTATGGTGGACTATTCTACACAAAACTCTTTTCATTAGTTTTAATGGATTGCAGAGCAGAGCAGCTCACCACGTTTGCTGAAGCCGGATTTAGCTTTTTCAGACTTGCGGGTACATCATTGTCTTAAATCTTAACAACTCATTTTAGTATGTCCGTACTTGGCGTGAATAAGTTAAAATGTCGACTTGCACAAATTATTCAAAATTGGCACCTGAGTTGCCGAATTTATAAGGTGAATAAATGAATCCAGATCCTCCAGGCAACCCAGATGCCAATTTTGAATATTATTTGCAAGTCGACTTACCTATTTACACAATGTATCTACGAATTTATAAGCCCTATCAGCTTTCTAATTATCTCTAAATTGCTTACAGGAATTGAATTATGATCTAATGTAAACAGGAAATCATAAAAGCATGAATGCCCTTTATGAAATTCCGTAGAAACAACATTGATTACAAATAATAATTATCGATAATAGGGTGAAAAGGCCACGCAATGCCTGAAAAGGGGTTATTGCACTAATTATTAGGAACAACTTTTACTATTTGACCAACTGAAACCGCTAAAAAAACATCAGTCGTCCCATTTATGTTTGCAACACTCAACAAAATGTACTCAACAGCTGATTAAAGAGTTTGTATAAACGGCAGATTTTGTACCGCATACTTTTTTTGTTGTTCGGTTATAGAATTTTTACCACTTATTCAAGGCAAGTAAGCCATTTATTTTCATGTAAGTTTACTATTTATAGAACTTCGGATTGATTAATAATATCAATTTAAAGATTTTAATGAATAAACATAATAAAATCGTACACTAAACGCAGTTATGTTATAACACAAATATTGAAATGATAATTAATTATTTAGAAATAGAAATAACATTAAATATAATCAAACTCATCATTATCAAATTGTTGTAATCCGCTGCTGGATAATAGGTATCTCCTAATGCCCTGAGTAGGTACGATCCTCATCTCAATCTACCTACTTAATGGTAAGTAAAACACTACAAAGATAGCAACAAACAATTTACTTTATACATTATGTAATAATATGCAACTTTTACATATAATATGTAACAATCTACATTGGTACACTAGTACATAACCATAAAAAATGAAACTGGTTATAACTTTTACGTCCCAAGTTCAAAAAATCAAAGAATTTAAAAAGGGATATTCGGATAGCCGTTCGCCTTTTGTTCGTAATGAGAGGTACAATCATACAATGACCTCTTTTCAGAAATTGTATTATCTCTTGTATAGCAATTGATATGGTAATAAAAGTGATTAGCTTACCGTGTATGGTGAGCAGCGTCGTCACCCAGAACCAGTGCATCCACCAGTGTAATGTCATGACGGCAGCTTGACACGACCCTCTGACTTTCCGACCTGGAATGAAGAAAATTCCTGTTATTACATCACGCCTTTTTCCCATGGGTATAGGGAGAAACTACTGAACGCCACCTGATATGATCCTTACACACTCCCCTTGTTTAGTTTGCGTTTACCAATAGCTCAAGAGATTAAAACATTCCCGCTTTATTACCGATTATTTTGAAATTATATTTACTGAAGCGACTTCCTTGTAATTTCATCATCTGCCTAGCCTTTTCCCAACTATATTGGGGTCGGCTTCCAGTCTTACCAGATTCAGCTAAGTACCAGTGTTTTACATGGAGCGGCTGCCTATCTGACATTCACAACCCAGTAACTGGGTAACACGATACCTCTTGGCTAGACTGGTGTCAGATCTCAAGCTTCAGACTACCCGTAACGACTGTCAAAGATCTTCAAATGACAGCCGGGACCAACGGCTTAACGTGCTTTCCGAGGCACCGAGGAAACTCGGTATGTTGAAATGGTTACCCATCTACGGACCGACCTCGTCAAGTGTTGCTTAACCTTGATGATCGACCCGTGCGGCTGTTATTATTTAGCCACGAGCTCCTCCTGGTAATTTATTGGTAATAATTAACCACCATTTTCTAATGTAATATTACTAAAAGTGGATATTGCCTGAAAAACATCCCGATTGAAAGAAAGAAAAAGAAAGAAAGAAAATTGTGTTTATTGGCATTCAAAACAAAAACACCTTAAAATTAAGCAAAATAAATAAATAAAACTATTAATGCCAAAAGAGCCTCAGCTCAGCATAATGTCTAAAAAAACGAACACTATTTTTCCTTCATTTCTCCAAACCAAATATACATATTAAAGCCGGAATGCACAAAAACAACTACCCCATACCGTACGCACTTAAGCACCACAAAAACAGAATACAAAATTCACATTAAATCTACATTTGGCGTTTGCAACTGAAACCGCGGCATTTAGGGAAGCGTCCACAGAATGGAGTTCATAGAGTGTATATATTGAACGATTTACTAAACAATAAACTTTATGTCATACAAGACAAAGTTGAATTTCCAATGCAACCCATACTTTTAGGGCTTTATAAATGCAATATGGTCTATTAAAAATCAACTTAAATACATAACGCTAAAATCGGTACCTGAAATTTTATGGTTTACTTATTTATAGGTAGATAAGTATGGGATGTACTCATATGAGGACGGCGGCTATAACAAAGGGTATTAGCATCCCCGTGTTTCCGCGAATTCCGTCTCATTAATGAAAGCGGTGTCTCAAGTTGTGAGCGGAAGCGTTTGACATCCTTTAGGGCTTTATTTTAGAATGATGAAGATAAGGAGTATAGCTATACCGACACTCCTCTTCCCCTGCGGCCCCACCGCGTCCACCATCAGACGGTGGCGACCCCGTCTAGGCCGCGGAAAGTAGGGAGAGCGGCGCACCGCAATACCGGCACTCCTCTCCCGCCGCGGTCTCCAACACTCAGCCGCGATATCGTATGGGACCAGGGAATCTCCATAAGACATCGCGGCCCGCCTCAGTTGCGATGTCGCCTGTTACCAAGCGGCACCGCAACCTACTAGTTGGTCGCTACGTCGTCGGCTTAATCGGCAAAAGCCCTGACGAGCGGCCCCTCCTCGGGTTCCTCTTCGCTTCACCGTGAGTGACCAAGCCACGGTTACTGAGCCACCCCGCCTCGACAAAGCGGGAACCCACCGGGGGGGATTAGCTATACCCTTGGGATCTTTTAGTGAAGAATGAATAGGTTACTTCTCGGCAAACGTGTTTTATAGTCGATCGCATCGATTTATTATTATGTCAGAAATAGATCAAACGCATGCCCACTAATAATAAAAAAGGATATTGATAAATTTCGATTTTAAACTAGGTTTAGATCGAATTTTTTTACTAAAGTCTCAGAATGGTCCTGGGCAAACAGAATCTCTTAATGAAGACGACGTGACGTGAGGCAATCTATTGGTGAATCGAATGAAAAAGCCAAAACACATCAATTAAATTCGTATTAAAAAATCATTTTGTCGATTTTTAAGGTAAATATTAGCAAAATCCAAGTTTCACTACTTCTTGCAACAATTGTACAAGTCATTATCGCAGTCATTACGAATTGCTTCACGTTCAACAAAAAGCGTCTCCTTAATCTGCATGATTTTATTGCAACCTTGAGACGAACAAAAAGATCGTTACGATGCAAAAACGGATTTAGCTACTGTTTTGAAACTACGCCGAATAATACTATTCTGCTAATATTATAAAAGCGAATGTTTTGATGGATGGATGTTTGTTAGAACAGCTGAGCGGATCTTGATGAAATTTGGCACAGACATAGATTAATAGCACATCGACTTTTCATCACGGTATTTTTTTATTGGGACAATCCCGCCACACTATTCCCAAACCACTGCAACTCCTGAAAGCTAGAATCAACAGTGGTGAACCAGAAAAGCGCCGAGGCCATGAAGCTCGACGAAGTCACGGAGAATGAATTTAACTGTCTTGGATCCCGCAACGAAATTCATCAGAAAAGAATAACGGCGGAGTAGAAAAAAGTACAAATTTCCACTTCCCTCCATATCAAGCAGGAGACAGAACAAACAAGGCCAATAGGCACAAAGGGTCGTTTACAACTGGGATAAGCACAGTTGCCTAGCAAAGATTAAAAAAAGCATTTTTTACGCGAACGAAGCCGCTGGCTAAAACTAGTATTTAATACCTCGTCGCTTGTCCCCGAAACTCCCAGAAAGGGATTTATACAGAACTGAGCAATTCATATTACCTGAGTTTCTGCTCGTAAATTTTCGTTCATTAGAGAGAGAGGAACGGCATTGCCACGGTAACTTGCTAGGATTTAATTAAAATATCAAAGTTATTTTTGGCATAACTTTTTCTACAATAGATTTAATCCTTTTGTGGAAGAGTGAAAAGTACGTAACTGAATACGTTTTCAGTCCCGTTGTATTTTTATGGGATTGTTCGCTCATTTCCTAGGGGAAGGTTACACAAATATTTTATGAACTTTGTGAATTATAATTATTCCCTCGTTCTGCTTATACAAACTGTCTCGTTATTCCTCATATGCCGTAGCTTTTATGCTCTTTAAATCAGTAAGTAGTAATTTACACATTACCCAATCCTACTAGAGTCATCATCTGCCTAGCCTTTTCCCAACTATATTGGGGTCGGCTTCCAGTCTTACCGGATGCAGCTAAGTACCAGTGTTTTACATGGAGCGACTGCCTATCTGACCTCCACAACCCAGTAACTGGGTAACACGGTACCCCTTGGCAAGACTGGTGTCAGATCTCAAGCTTCTGACTACCCGTAACGACTGTCAAAGATCTTCAAATGACAGCCGGGATCAACGGCTTAACGTGCTTGCCGAGGCACGGAGGAAACGCGGTATGTTGGAATGGTCACCCATGCACGGACCGACCTCGTCAAGCGTTGCTTAACCTTGATGATCGACCCGTAACCGCTGTTATTATTTAGCCACGAGATCCTACTAGAGTATACTACTATTATAAGTGTATGTTTAGATGTTTGTTAATGAAACACGCCTCAACGACTGAATAGATTTAGTTGTGGAACATGGGTAGGCTATGAACCCGGATAACGACTTAGGATACTTTTCGATGCCGCTAATACGTTCCCGTAGGATTATTTTCGACATTTACGCAGACGAATTCGTTGGAAAAGTTGTTTTACTGAACTAAAATCTTCATCAAAGCGACAACTAACTGAAAATCCCCCACTTCTTCCACACTTACCTCCATCGCATACATGTCGTGACAAATGATTGTTAGCACAGCATATGGCCAGGGCCATAGCAAGCTTCGTTACCCCCCATTTGCAGCTACAGTTCGTGAATACACCCTGTGAGGTAATTTAAGGGAACCCGCCGGAAAATTACAGTATTTTGAGATGGTAGTGATGCTATAGCGTTGTGCAGTTCGACGCTTTTGTGCTAAGATTAAGATATTTGGATGACATTCATTACGGGGAAAAAGGTATTATGTTTTCTTGCTCTTCTATGATATTGAAGCCCTAAAATCAAGACTAATATTTGTAAAATTGATTGTTTTTTTTTTTAGGAGATAATCTTTCGAAGTACGTATAACCCGGGCGCAGAAAGTTTGCCGATGACATGATGACGTCACTCTCGACGTTTGATGAACAAACGAGGCAAACGCGGTGCGCCGCGTGGTTTAGCGGGAGGGGTACTCACCGTCAAACTTTCTGCGCTCGGCTAGTACCTACGGATGCGATTAATTTAAAAATCTTTCACTGATATAAATGTAGCCACTGGCATTGAGCGATAGTGTAGCTTCCATCGCTGAGTGCCATTGGCTACATTTCCAGGAAAATGCTCGGCGCCTGTGCTGGAGACAGGCCACAGAAGCGAAGCCGCGAAAGTAAGTTAGTTTTGTGATATTTGCAGTAAGTAATACTGCAAATATCATATTGGATTATATTCAAATCAAGTATTGGTACCGTTGAGGGAACTATTACAGTTAAGATCTATTAGATACTAGGCAATCTAATAGACTTAGAAAGACTGTTGTAGTTTGATGAGCTTGGTGTGAAAATGAGTGACCTTACTATACTTTTTCCTTACCTAGTAATTGCTAGAAATATTATAAAACAAAGTCTCGTGTTATGTTGAAGGCAGAAAAGCCAAGCACAAGTGTCTATTGACGTCGTAGGCGATGTACACTAAGATGCTTTTGTAGGAAGATTAGGTTTGTTAGAGAAAAGGCAAGGGTGACCTTTGGTTCAGGGAAAATGTTAGATCAGTGTAGGTAGTTAGTTTTCCTTGCGTTGGACATTTATTATTTTGCCGTAACAAATGTAGTTTGTTAGGTAGTACTAATAATTTGAAACTAGGGATATGAAAAAGTTTTAACTTACACTGGTAGGTATATATTTTTTTATTATACTCTATAGACTCGCGCTTGAGCTTATGCCGTGCCTCGGCAAGCACGTTAAGCCGTTGGTCCCGGCTGTCATTTGAAAATCTGACAGTCGTTACGGGTAGTCAGAAGGCTGAGATCTGACAACAGTCTAGCCAAGAGGTATCGTGTTACCCATTTACTGGGTTGTGGAGGTAACTTAGCCAGTTGCCCATGTAAAATACTGGTACTCAGCTGAATCCGGTGAGACTGGAAGTCGACCCCAATATAGTTGGGAAAAGGCTAGGCAGATGATAACTCTATAGGCTCGCGCTTGACCACTATCTCACGTGATGGTAAGCGATGATGTGGTCGACGATGAAACACGCTTGCCTAGAAATACGTGGGACACTCAGAAAGTTTTGCGAAACTAAAAAAAATTGTTCTATACGTACATATATTTTTATTAAATCTTTTCAAAGTACTTTCCACCAGCCTCTATACAAAGATTCATGCGCCTAAACCAGTTTTCAAAACACTTTTTCCAGTCCGCCGCAGACACCTCGTTTACAGCCTGCTCGAACGCAGCCAGCGCATCTTCCGGCGACGAAAATTGTATCCCTTTGAGCTGATTTTTTATTTTTGGGAATAAAAAGAAGTCACACGGTGCTAGATCAGGGCTGTAAGGAGGGTGACCCAGGAGTTTGACTGGCGTGCTGTCCAGGAAGTCCCTCGTTTTGAGTGCGGTGTGCGCAGGTGCATTGTCGTGGTGGAGCAGTAGCCCGCGGAGCCCTGTGTTTGGTCGCTTGTTGCTTATAACAGAGAAAACTTCTGGCAAACATTTGGTAGTATACCATTCGGCATTAATGCTTCTTTGATCCCGTAAGGGAATTGATACCAAGTGGCCAGTCAAATTAAAAAAGCTAGCGATCAAAATCTTACCCCCGCTTCTAGATCGCTTCACTTTGGTAGGCGTTGGCTCATTTTGAAACACCCAAACAGTCGACTGGCGCTTGGTTTCTGGGTCGTATTGATAAATCCAGGACTCATCACCTGTAACGATGTCGTAAACACGCCGAGACGAGCCTGCTTCAAATTTGTTAAGCATATCACGGCACCATTCCACCCGGGCCTGCTTCTGAGCATCGGTGAGGTTGTGCGGCACCCAGCGTGATACTATCCTCCTCACGCGAAGATGGCTGTGTAGAATCTCGTGAACGCTTCCCGATCCAATCTTCAATATGTGTTGAATCTCCTGATATGTAATTCGCCTATTGTCTTGGATTAAATTTTTCACTGCTAGCACGTTTTCTTCGGTAACAGCCGTCAAAGGGCGACCGCTTCTTTCGTCATCCCCCAAAGTTGGTCGACCGCGCTTGAATTCGTTATACCAACGATACACGGTTGCCTTGGAAGGGCCTTCATCCATGAATGCCATTTGAAGTCTATCGTACGATTCATCCGGTTTCAGGCGACACTTGAAATCGTATAAAATCATAGCTCTAAAATGTTCCCGGCGCAGATCCATATTTCAGTGAGACACAATACTTTGAATTAACTCGCAAAAAATGTGGAGGGAAATTTTGAAATTGGAACTTACTTATTTTTACTTATAAATAATCATATTTTCGAAAAACATTATAACTGGCCAGTCTCCCATATATAAAAACTTTTTTTCGCAATACTTTCTGAGGGGCCTGGTAACTCATTTTAGTACTAACAAATCTATATGTATAAAAGAGAATGTATGTATGTATGTTCCTTATAGACTCCGAAACGGCTGGACTGATTTCAAAAATTCTTTCACCGTTGAGAAGCTAAACTATCCCCGGGTGACATAGTCTACTTTTTATCCCTGTACTCCCACGGGAACGGGAACAAAATTTAATTTAATTAATTATAAAATGTAGGGGGATGGTAGGACCAATTTTCCATATAATTGTCATACTTAAAAATATGAAAGAAGACACAGACAATTGAGATAAACAGGCAGAATGTTCATGTCATACTTGATAACATTTCGCTTAGCTATAAATATATACGTTACTAGCTGTCCCACCCGGCTTCGCTCCCGTCAACTGGCTATCTACCTACCCATCTACCCTTCCTACCCTACATACATTATTGTTGCGTAACTTAAACCGTTAACGCAGCGCACGCAACGGAAGCTCTCAAAAAGGAATAATTTTGCCCGTTTTTGCTACATTTTTCATTTATACGCTCCTATTGGTCGTAGCATGATGTTATATAATCTATAACCTTCCTCGATAAATGCGCTATCCAACACAAAAATAATTGTTCAATTCCAACCAGTAGTTCCTGAGATTTGCGCGTTCAAACAAACAAACAAACAAACTCTTCAGCTATATAATATTATAAGTATAGATTTACTGTCTCACAAGTACTCCACCATAAAAATGTTGAACATTAAATAAAAAGCCTTCGTACTTCTGACACGCTTTCCACCAGCGTGAAACAAAAAGTTGTAACTTTTAAAACGGCTAACGACAGTTTTTTGTTTCAATAAAGTTTTTTCTCCGCAGTTAAAAGTTGTTGTGGAAACTGCTATCGAACGGAGGAGGCTTTATTTGAAGAATACGTTTGATGAAAATAAATAGCAGGGATGCTATTTATTAATTGAATTATATGATGAATTGTATGAAAATATGTGATGAATTGTATGTAGACTGGCGAGCTAAAGCTGTTATTTGATGTCAACGACGGCGTTGATCAAAATGTTCAAAATGTATAGAACACGTGCACGTGACAATTCAATAGCGTTTGACATTCCCATACATTTTTGCTATATGTATATCCAACCGCTATCGCCACGCTTTCTTTGATAGAATGTCACTTCTGAACAGTGGCGTAGCTACCTGGGACACATGGCGGGGCAGTGCCCGGGGCCCCCAAGCTCAATGGAGGCCCATAGCCTCCATGAACAACGATCGAAAAAGCTATCTAGTATCAAAGTGGAATAAAGAATTAACAAATTTTATTTTTCGGCCCCTGACCAACAAACCACCAAGGGCTCGATTAGAAATAACAAAAAAATCCTTCGATAAAGTGTTATAACTTTAAATAGGACCCCAATTAAATTTTTGCCCCAGGGCCCTTAGTTACATAGCTACGCCACTGCTTGTGAAGGCCCTCTGCTCCCTTCGCACGGGACATATATATACACAAACCTTCCACGTTTATCACTCTTTCTATATCGCAAAAATCGAATCAAAATCCGTTACGTGGTTAAAAAGAAGTAACAGGAGAAATAGATTGAGCCAGAGAGCGACTTTGTTTAATACAATTAGTGATACATATTGGTACAATTCGAGCAAAAAAAGTGGATGCATGTAACTACTAGCTTAATCGTGATGCCAGAGCAAAACACCCATGAAAATTGACTGCCAATACTGTTTTTTTCTTGGCGATATAGCAGGCTACTAAGAAGGAGATTATCTAGCTAGAGAATCCACAATTTATCCTTAGTTAACTTTTACGACATTCCCAAACAGATAAGCCTTTGATTTAGTATGTCGTTATCATCTTTAGCCCTTTCCTGAATGTTTAGGGGTTGAAACCAATATCCAATATCATGTTTACAGATTTCCTTCGAGCTGGATACAAAAAAAATATACATAATGGCCTACAAATACATAATGAGGCACAAATAAAAGATTGTTAAGAACAAAAATTTATGAAATTTTGAGAATAATTTCGTCCTCTTAAGCTCTTTATACAACTATTATAATAAATTGATTCCCTTTCCATTGACCTCAAGTGCGTAGCGTAGGCTTGGTAAGCTAATTACAAACAGGAGAGGAATACATCCTCCCTACTATGAAATGCTTATTTTTTGTTTTTTTTTTATCGTCGATAGGCTTGCGCTTGATCAATGTCTCACCTGATGGTAAGCGATGATGTGGTCGAAGGTGTAGCACGCTTGCCTAGAAGTAACCTATTCACTCTTGACTTAAAGACCCCTAGATTGTAGCTATCGGGAAAACAGACTCCGGCAAGGAATTCCACTCCTTAGCTGTACGCATTATGAAAGTATTTCCAAAACGTTTAGTGCGTATGGGTGGGATGTCCACCATGTACCGATGGCGCATCGCCGTACGTCTTGTAGTCCGATGATGAAACGGGCTTGGCGGAATTAGATCATGCAATTCCATCGCACATTCCCCGAAATGTAACCGATAAAAGACCGACAAGCTGGCAACTCGGCGACGATGTTTAAGGCTCTGGAGCTTTGACTCAACCAGTGCTTCATTGCCAATGAGCCTCTTGGCCAGTTTTTCGATCGACTCTAGTGCATCAAGCTGATATTTGGCAGATCCGTCCCAGAGATGAGAACAGTACTCCATGCAAGATCGAACTTGCGCTTGATACAACTTAAGCAGCTGTTCTGGCGTGAAGTACCGTCTCACCTTTGCAAGGATCCCCAACTTTTTGGCAGCCAGTTGAGCCTTTGCTTCAATGTGTGTGCCAAAATTGAGTGTCGATGTCAACTTTACACCGAGAAGCTCAAGATGGTCCGTTATCGGCACGGTTACACCTCGGAAAGATGAAGCCGGATGAAATTGGCTCCTTTTAGCGGAGAAAAGACACGCCTGTGTTTTAGCGGCATTGAACTTGACCAGATTGGCATCACCCCATTCGGAGACCGCCTCCAAGGACAAGCTCAACCGCTCCACCATGGCCTCACGAAGAGACAGGACCTCAGGCCCAGTAGCCCGTGCGTTGGATAAGTATCTCTCAGCAACAGTGCTGTCGTCTGCATACCCAAAGGTGCCGGGTTTTAGCAGGTCATTAATGTGCAGCAAGAATAATGTCGCTGAGAGTACCGACCCCTGAGGGACCCCGGCATTAATATTCAATTGGTCCGATGAGCAGCCATCTATAACTACTCGAATAGACCGATCCCTCAAGAAGTCTGCAATCCAATCACACAGACCACCGGGCAGACCGAATGAAGGAAGCTTACCAATAAGGCTTTCATGCCAGACCCTATCAAAAGCCTTCGAGATGTCGAGGGAGACGGCAAGCGCTTCCCCGTGTCTCTCTTATACCATCGCTTATACCATCATGGTTCCATTGTGCGAGAAGGATGGAGCTGACGAATAGCACTATCCCTTTTTCACAATGGATTTATAATGGCTTTGACAACGAAACTATTAAATTATATTGTACACTAGCTGACCCGGCAAACTTTGTTTTGCCATAAAAACACCAAACATTCATCTACCCTACCCAACCTACCATACCCTACCCTACCCTATCCTACCTACCTACCCTACCTATGCAGGGAAGGTACCAATTTTTTAAAAAGACTAATTCCGCAATAAGGTATCAAACACTTTACCCTCATTCGGCAGTCGGGTAAAAATAGAGACCTACAGTGACAAAGATAAGAAGTATCGAACAAACTGTTCATAAAAAGCTATGAGAGCTTAGTACCTCAAACCATTTAAAAATGTGGTGGTATCACGAAGACAAGTATCTTTAAAAAAGTAATCAATGTTTCCCACACCGCTCCTGAATAATAGATAAACATAGAGTGCCGTGCCGTAAGCTTCTTATCGCCCCTCTACACGTGGAAGAGAATATAAGCTGTGTTATTTTGTCCTTGTGCAGTTTGTAGCGGCAAGATAATCTTTACTAATATATTATAGTAAGAAAACTATGTCTGTTTTTAGGGTTCCGTACCCAAAGGGTAAAAACGTGAACCGTGATAGCTAGACAGCTGAAATTTTCACAGATGTATTTGTGTTGCCGCTATAACAACAAATACTAAAAACAGAATAAAATACATATTAAAGTGGGGCTCCCATACAACAAACGTGATTTTTTTGCCGTTTTTTGCGATAATGGTACGGAACCCTTTGTGCGCGAGTCCAACTCGCACTTGGCCGGTTTTTAAAGTTTCCACTTCTAATCTGCTGGGTGGACTTTAATGTAACTTGACACATGGATATACTAATAGGTATATCTAAATTAGAGCATATACGATACGTTCATTTCGGTAGTACGCGGGCGAAGCCGCGTGCAGAAGCTAATACGTAAATAATATTTTCAGATGCTATCTGAAAATATAATCCACACGCTCACAGCACTGAGTATGCACATTGAGCAATAAAAGAGACAATTAATTCGACTATTAGCACCAATTCCCCCAATGTTTGAAAAGTTTTTGGTTACACTATTTGTTCGGTCTGCGGATAGCTGATGCTGGGATAAATTTGCTCGTGTGACAAATGGCGGTACTGAGTAAATCTTATTGCATCGTTTCAACGACGTTTACAAATGCGGCACAGTGGAATAATTTAATCTCCTTTTGTTCTTTGATATCTGTTCAGCCAGGAGACACCGACAGAGACGCTTCAGCAGAATTCCCATACAAATATCTTCAAGAAACATTTAGGGATTATACAAGACAGTTCGCAAGTAACCGCATACCGTTCGTCCGGCAACTTTTTCACAAGAATAAATACCAGTCTCGTGGTTTCGTGAATGCGTACATAAGGCTCCCGGAAAATTTACTGGTGATTCACGCTCATCCTGGCCGAATCCGTGGAGGATTCGGCCAGGATGAGCGTGAATCACCCTTTACACGCGGTTGGGTCTGAGTGTGGGTAGGTAGTAGGTACAAACATGTACCGTATGGGATTTCATGGGTAAGTTTTTGTGCCGTAATTGTGGGCGGCTGTCTCAGTATGCGCGATTAATTCTTTTGTGACGATTATGTTGACTAAAACGCGTCTAAGAATTAATAAAATCGTAAATCAATTAGACACAATGTCTCTCAAGCACATTGCAAGTAATATGTAGCCTATACCATCCAGATTCAAAATTAATATAATATGCAGTCCGTGTAGGCCATAAAACTATTAATTGTCCCGCTGTGTGAATTGAAACAGGCGACCCTGGGCGTAGCAGGTGGCTACAAGCAACAAGGCAGACTCGAAGCCATTCATAACCTATTTTATATATTAACATTTATATAAAACCAACTATTCATTACGTTTTATTACTCCCCAGTGATTTCATTGAGACAAAAGTGTATGAAGCTTCAGTGAATAGGACGCTCCATTCTTGGTCTTTAACCTTAAGTAACGTCTTGTGAACATTTTCTATTCAAGACACTTTATCAGAAATTTGTATAAAACGGTGGTCTTTACAGCTTAGGTAGTTGAAAGTCTAACCTTTTAGTGTAATACCTGTTCGAGTAGACAGTGGAGAAATTATATATACTTAAAAGCTCTTTTGACGTAGCGAAATTAACTGAGACAGTTTGCAAACTTTGAACTTCACTTAACGAATATTGTTTTTGAACCTGAGAATAACAATATTCAGGTGTTCAAGTTCAGTTCTAGTGGAGGAAAGGTAGGCATATCCATGAACAATGCTAGTATTCAACTGCTTGCGGTTTGACTGGAAGCTAACGCCAACGAAGTGTTAGATATAAAAATAAAATTCAGATTGCACCATGCAGAACTTATTTAATGGGCTCCAGTGTTTATTGTATGACATCCAAGATTTTTAATAAATTGCCATGTTGTATTACAGATATTGACAACTTGCACATATTTAAGCGGAAGCTAAAGGAATTTCTAACTGATAAGGCGTATTACAGCGTGAAGGAGTATTTAAACGGGAATCCTTATGGCAGATAATATTTATCACAATAATAATGACATACTATGCATTCAATTATTATTTATCTAGGACTTTTCTTTATTTTATCGACATTAATTACATTATCTACTCTGACATTTATTTAATTTTTGACTACTGGATACTCCTTGACATTAAAAATAAAATAGTTTAATGATTTTGTAATATTTATTGTTATTCGGCTTGATATTAAATATTTATTGTATTTTGATACTAGGTTGTAATTTATGTGTAAGATGTTGCATGCCCATATGACGGCAGAGCATTGAGAACATTAAAAACAAATGTATAACATCTTTACCCCTACCTATGCTGGCAAATAAATAATTTTGAATTTGAATTTAGTTAGGAGGTTAAGCAGATGGTAATGACGTCATCTAACCATTAGGGCTCTTTTTTAGACGTTTGGTGCGGGACTGCTGCGGTGCCGCAGCGATGCGTTTGTCGTACTGCGCACGACCGGTTGATTTTTTCCATAGAATTTATGCACAATGCGCGCAGTACGACGCCGGTGTCGTGTACGCGCTGCAGCAGTCCCACACCAAACGTCTAAATTGAAAGAGCCCTAATGATACTACCGATTGCGACTGTGTCATCTATACTCAATTCCATCGCAGAGAAGGAAACAACACCTATATCAACAGACAGACATACTCGTAGAACTGCAGAACAGATTTAGGCCGAGATTAAATCTGATAACGAAATGAAGAAGAAAGGATAGAATTACAAAAGAAAAACAGCAAGTCAACAAACACCAATCTAATGTCTGAATCTTGTGAAGCTCCAGCTCCTAAGAGGAAGGAAATCAACGCCAACACAAACAAGAACAATAGCATAATTTCCTCCTGTTACAATAATGCTCATACATCTTACCACTGTACAATCAAAGACACAAGTCAAGTCCACAATTACAGCGCATTTGTCTGGGAGTATAGACCGTGAAGTGATTATCTTTTTGAGTGTACACCTACCCGTACGATATGGTTCGATACGCATGACCTGGCTTAAGATGCCTAACTTAACAGCAGTCTAGATTTTTAAAGTTAATTGTCTCGGCAGAAAAGAGAATATATGAATATAAAGATGGTATTGCTAAGGAAACAATAAAATTACGGCTGGTTCAGATGTATTGAAGAAAATCGATTGTATTGCGCCGACCCAAATAAAATGGGATAAGGGAGGATAAACAAGTAAAATTGTTGAACACCGATTTTTCAAATAACTATTCTGTATTTCTCTCAAATTGATCTTTGGCCATTTCTTTGGCTATGGTTAGTATGACTCTGTCAGTATCAAGCACACTAACAGCCTAGAATCTAATCTCTCATACAGCATACTTAAAATAACGTTCAAATTCATGTCATCTTAGCGATAATTTATATCTAAATCTTATCAAAATATAGCGAAATTAAGGGTGAGATTGCAACTGGGATGAGGACGTTCCTTGAACATATATTTGGAATTTCCTTCTTAAAAATAAGATAAAAAGTAGTTTCGTATTTGACACAGGTGTCTAATAAATGACCTTCATCGTACTAAAAGTATATACTTGTTTGATGTAATTCAAGTTCCAAGTTAGATATCCCATTTTGCTTTTGCTATGCCTCGATACGCATGACCTGGCCTAAGAGAGCCGGCCTAGCAGCCATCGGTCTAGACGTCAATTATCTAGCAAAAAAGTTAGAATAGACTTATTAGGAGAACGGCTTGATTTCGACCTATAAGGTGCTGTTTTTATCTCTGAATTATTCGCCTTTCTGTAATTTATTTTGTATATTCTAGCTTTATTTAAGCCTTATTACTTACTAGCTGTGCCCGCGGCTTCGCTCTCGTCAACTGCCAACACTACCCTACCTACCTAACCTAGCTACCTACCTACCAGCCCTAGTTATCTACCATTTTTTTTTCTAGGCACAATCTTCCGAGGAGAATCTTAACACTGCCATTCTGACTTCAAGCACAACGCCATCTATCAAATATGGAGTTCAACTGTCGAGTATCTAAATTGCGTGTGTTGTGATATTTTACTTCTTGAACACTTTAAATTCATTTATCTTTTGAAAGAACGAACCGATTGAGATGAATCAAACAGTAAGTAATACCTCAAGTGCACAATCGTTATGTATAAAAAATATCTACATTAGTTTCATACATTTTACGTGATGCCTGCAGAACTAAACAAACAAACGGATAAACATAAAAAAAAAAAAAAAAAAACTGGAAATGGGTTCTGTTGGTTATCCTTTAAACAACCAGCCCTGACTATTTATTTTAGGAAATATTTCCAAAAATGGTAAGATTTATTATATGTATTGATTCAATAATGATCAAAATTTGCCTATATCGGAGTAAAGAGTGAATAGATTAAATAATATACAAACGTGCTATATCATCGACCACATCATTGCTTACCTTTAGTCGAGATAATAGTTAAACGTGAACCTATCAATACATAAAAGCGAGGTGTTTTCTTTTCCGAAGCCTTTGGATAACTGTAATAATTACAGAAACAACAATTGTTCTTGTATAGCACAATTTTGCTATATCTAACATCAACGAAGTTAGTCTTGAACTGTGGTCTATGCTACCAAAATTCGACCCTTCAATACTGTTCGTAACCACGGTCTTAATTTACGGTTCCTACTAATATGCTCTAATTCTGCCCGCTCCCGGTAGCTATAACTTACCAGCAATAATTGCTCCAGCTTTATATTACACCGTGTACGGAATTACAAGCAGTGGGGTTCTATAGTAATTATCATAAATCCTATCTCTGATATGCCCGAATTGCTAAAACAGGCTCTACAATAATGGCAAGGAAAGCCCGCACCGAACGCAAGTTACCTAGAGGACTTTCGCCACGTAAAAAAAGGCACCGATAAAATTAGGTATGTTTACAATTTTATTTAACATTATTTTTCGCATTCCTTTATCTTATATTTGATACTGATATCATTGCGGTGCTTAAAAATAATTGATCCGCCATCTTAGGGAGTCCACCATATTGGATTTAGAATGTTGTCATAATAGACAACATTCTTAAAATTTGCGGCGATCAAATTCCTAAAAAACTCGCCGCCAATTTTTAGGGTCTGTCTGTCACCAGGATGTATCTCATGAACAGTGATAGCTAGACAGTTGAAATTTTCACAGATGATGTATTTCTGTGGCCGCTATAACAACAAATACTAAAAACAGAATAAAATGAATATTTAAGTAGGGCTCCCATACAACAAACGTGATATTTTTGCCGTTATTTGCGATATATATATTTTATCTCTATTTATAAGGATAAATAGAGATAAAATATAGGCAGGTGCAACTAAATTAAAGGTAATTTAGTTGCACCTGCCTTTTTTTTATCTCTGCACCACCCTAAGGTCGATTGGAAGAAAATGCCTAAGGCATTAAGTCCGCCTTTGTACTTGTGCATAAAGTTTTAATAAATAAATAAATAATGGTACGGAACCCTTTGTGCGCGAGTCCGACTCGCACTTGGCCGGTTTTTATCCAACGAGAGAATTTGAGCTCAATCGTTTCCAGTTGCAAGATTTGACCCATACATACTAACTAACAAGGCAAGTTAAATATAAGCTTGGCAAAACTTGAAATGTTTGTAATGCCTTACTACTCATCAAAGGTAAAAGCTACAGAAATAGGCGCACTCCACCAGACCGTGAGGAGTGAGGCTAGCAAATACAGTGGGAGCGAGGCCCTCAATCTTGTCTTTGAAACCATGCGGGTGTATACGACTGTAAATAGAAGTTTTCTTACTACTTTTGCAACTCAGAAAAAGATTTTTCAATTTATGTGCTGTTTGTATGGCATCTGGTTTGTGATAAATCTACATTACTGTTTTAATCATTTTAGCTTTTGCGAGATTTACTCAGGAAATCGTGAGGATTTGTAATTGGCTTTATGTTGACTATGGTTTCCTTTTATTTATTTATTTATTATAAACTTTATTGTACACCACAAAATAAAAAACATACAGGACAAACATTTTCAAAAACAAAGTGTACAATGGGCGGTCTTATCGCACAGGGCAATCTCTTACAGACAACCTTTTTTTTTGTCTGTATGTATTTGCTGTAAGTCTTCCATGTTCTAAAATAAATAAATAAGAACTAATAACTAGCGCCAAAAACACGCGATTTACGACTTTTGTGTCGAGTCTTGCCCAACTGTCTACTGCAAATCAATGCATTCATAGCCAAGGTTTTGTAAGACTTTGTCTGATCACGTAGTAATTATGCAACAATTTGAACAGATGATAGTTGTTGTCAAAAGAAATGCAATATTTTTTGTCACGTCTGGCGAAACTTTTATAATCATCTTTAGCAGCTTTGATACAATCAATCATCATCAATACATATAATAAATCTGTAGAAAAATATTTTTTGTACATCGAAAAAATTTCCAAAAAAAAAGCGAGGGTGTTAAAGGATAACCAACAGAACCCATTTCCAGCATTTTTGGATTTTTTGTCTGTTTGTCTGTTTATTTGTGCACCCATCACGTGAAATGTACGAAACGAATGTATATAACTTTTATACATAGAAATTGTGCGTAACTTGAATAATTACTTAGTTTTTGGTTTCATCGCAATCAGTTCACTCTATCAAAAGTTAGATGAATTTAAAGTGTTCAAGAAGTAAAATTATCACAGCACACGCAATTTAGTTACTCGGACAGTTGAACTCGATATTCGATAGATGGCGTTGTGCATTTGAAGTCATTTTCTTAAATGGCGGTGTTAAGATTATACGCGAAAGAATGAAAAAAATAAATAAATTGGTATGTAGGGTAGGCAGGAAGGTAAGTAGGGTAGGGTTGGCTTGGCAGGCAGATGACGGGAGCGAAGCCGCGGGCACAGCTATCATTAATAAGTTTGGCCTCCTCGCCGTTAAGCCATGCTTATCTGGTACCTTTATGAATTTCGGAAATTCTATTTGAGTTCAGCTCGTTCCAGTGAGTTCTTCCAACAGTAAGGGACGTCTTTTGTTTGTCCAAGTAGTTTCTGCCGCTGCCAGCGCTATGATAACGCTCGCAGTCTGAAGATGTGCCGAATATAAGTTCACGGAGTGAGCGTATTGTTGTGTTTCTTCATGTCTTTCTTTATATAGGTGGCTACGAAACGAAGTATGCTTCAGGCGGTATGTACTTTGTTTGTTTTGTTTTAAAGGATAATAATGAAATTATAGAATCAACATTGTCTCTGGTGTCTTAAAAACATGATTGAACATTTAGATGATCGATAAAAAATAAAGTTAATAGAATAACCCATTTTCATTATACTGGGTTCCTACATTATTTTACTGGGTTTTTATTTTTTATTTGTGATGGGTTTGCTCTTGACTCTAGTCTAGGTCAAAGGTGACAGAGACAGAGTCGACGATGGAGCGAGCTTACCCAGAAGAAGCCTGTTCACTCTAACTTTGAAGAGATTCGGGTTGAATTGATTGGTTGATTTGGGATACGCTTCGCTTGTTGCATAGCAAAACGAGCTGCAGATTGAATGTTAAGTAAGAATGTTTTCTTATTCCTTGCTTATTTCTGCTAGCCTGGTACTTACACCCACTCCTTGGAGACTTAGGACCTCGATCTAAACCAACTTAAGTTCCACTTATACTAACGGCGAAAAGGGTCATCCTAATGAGAAAAGGGATTACGTCCTAATCCATAGAAAATATATTTACTCCATTACTGACGTTAGGATTACATCACCGCAATTATAAGAAACTGGAGGGTAGATCGATAATCCTCTCAGCTCTTATGTCATTGGCGCGTCCGTCAAATGAGGCCAGACCCTCCCGGATTACTGTAGTAATTAATCCCAGTATTTCCATCACTCTAGTTACTAGGACTAGTAATTAATTTGGTTCAGTCTGCTAAAGCCCAATTTAACTTAGGTTGATGAAGTTCTTCTGTTATTTGACTCTTGGGACGATGTCTAACAAGACAGGTTTGCGACCAGGTTCGCACCATGAGTCGATAAAGCCAACATTTTTACACTAACATTAACATTAGAAACGGGATATTTACCATGTTTACTATTTGTTAAGCACCATGATCACGGATAAACCATATCCGTGATCATGGTGCTTGCAACAGCACCGAAATATCGGCAACTCGTAACAAACAGGAAACATGGTAAATATCCCGTTTCTAATGTTAAAGTTAGTGTTAGTGTCCAAGACAGTTTAAAAACTTATATCATTTTTCCAGTCCAACCGAAAGATGCAGATATATATACACGAGCGATAAGACCATCCATTTTTTACTCAACAAAATCATGTTGGCATTAAGACTTCATAGTAGTTATGGCCCCTGAAAACATCATCATTCTAACGATAATTTACGTGTGTTCCAAGACTTCCCGATATATTTCTGGGAACCGTTTATCATCAGGCATTAAAGGCGTGTCAGTAAAATGTTAATCCCTAACCGATCCGAATTAAATCACTATTTCTGGCACATGTCCAAGAGTTCCGTGGCAACGAACTGCCACTGGAATATAGGTATGAAAGCTTTTAGAACATGTACCAATTTCATAGTATTAAAGGAGATACTAAAAATCTGTCTGTTTGTTATGTTTTCACGCCAAAACCGCTGATCCAATTTTCATGAATTTTGGTGACGATAAAAAATAGATTGGACCTTGGGAAAGGATATTGAATACTTTATATCCCGAGAGGATTATCCTTTGGGATGAATTCCGAATTAAACGCAGACAAAGCCGATGGCAGAAGTTATTAGAAGAATATTATAGGCATGAATAGCAAAGTTGGGTTCGAAATAATGTAGTAGATATTTTCAGCTAGTTCTGTCTGTAAATTGAAATGTATTCACCTCGGGAGTCCCTTATCGTTTCGGACCTAAACCTGTCATCGGCGGAGTGTGAGAGTTAGGTAGTAGATTTCCACCTTCGAATATATTAGTGTTTAAAATATTTGCTGACAGGTATTTATCTAGTTGAATAAAATATAAAGAGACGACGTGTAAAGCATTTTAGGCATAGTTATAGGTTATATCTGTTATTATAAAAATTGTTTTAGAGTTACAAGCCGTGCGACCGATAGGATTTCTTATCGGCAATAATTACTATCTTCCATACAAACTTTATTCCTCTATTTAAACCTAAAAGGGCTGTCTACATCTAGCATTTTCTGTACTTATTATGTCGTTCGTCGACTTGAATGTGCTCTGGCAGTTAAGTGTGTGTCATGCTCTCTCAAATGTCTCTCTGCTCTGATGGTGGCACATGTGTTGGATCATTCGGGTCTTTTCATGATGGTTGAGCTGAGTGGTGCCAATCCATGCGTCATGTTCGTGAACGGACGCCATCAGTTGGGATTGGTCATAACTTGGCTGCTTCGGCCTGTTTTTAATTACTTATTCTATTTTGGGGTTCTTTGTTTTACTCTAGACGCTTTTACGTGCACGATTTTTTTTAATTCGTTCTCACATTATATGTAATTTGCAAACATCGAATGATGTAACCAAATACTTGTAATTATTAATGGATAAGAGTGTCCGTGGAGTTTCTTGCACGTTCTGCTCCATAGAGACCTACTGACGCTTGCAAATGTGCAACTAGCTTGATTTTGTTTTAATCTGACTCATTCAAAAATACCCTTTTCCACTACCTTGTCTAATATGTAACACATTGCCTAAGAAAATCTTTTCGAAATATGAACATCTAGACACAAGATTATTAAATAATAATTAAAAAAAAAACAAAACTATATAAAAACAGTTACGAAATGACTTTTGTATGGATCATTATGTAACTGGCAGAATGATACTGAACCTGTTACCTCTCGAAAGAGCGCGCGTTGTTTGTGTGTATATAGTCTGTGGTTTTTAGTCTGAACGTTTCAAATAAATTGTTGTTGAAAATTATTTGCATTTAATTAAGTAAGCTCATCAGGTAGTGGAAAAATAATGAACTCGCATGAAGCTTGAATGAACTCGCTCACTTCGAAATTGGATACATCGCTCGTGTTAAAATCTCGACGTTTTATGCTCGACACGAAATTTACTATTATATAGTCTAATTGAAATAAATAATGTTTGATTTTTATTTTTTTACGGCCTTCATTTTCAATGTTTTTTGTTCAATGGTCATTTTCCTTTTATACGGATGTCTTTTGTAAAATTTCAAGCGATGACTATCACTGAATTTAAGTTTTTCTATATTGAAAATGTGAACGCATTCTGTATAAATGTTATTCATGGCTTAAAACAAAATAATTTTTAGACATATTTCCGTTTCAGAAAACTACACAACAAACAAAGAATCAAATCAGAAGATACACAAGTACTTACCGACTACGATCGGTCGAGCCCCTCACCGCACGATCATACGCCTGTACCGGAGATGTTCACACCTAGAACAAAGAGAAGACCTCATTAATATGCAAAGTGGTCCTTAAGGTATGGACGTTGCGTGATGGGAAGGCGGACGTGTTTCACGCGATGTTTAGATCTTGACGTTAGGTTCAGTTTTGAATGGCGTTGTACTAGGTGTTTAGGATGTTATGGATAAAGTTTTAGTGGTATATCATACGTTAGGCATCAAAAGCTACAACAAGAAAAATATTATCTGGCTTTTGTAAAGTGAAATTAACTTGGTAGGTTAGGTACTTCTAGGCAAGCGTGATCCATTGTCGACCACATCATACCACCAGGTGCTACCATCAGGCGTGATAGTGGTCAAACACAAGTCTCTATCAATAATACAAAATAATTCTGAAAGATTTCCTTATATCAGAATATTTTATCGTATATATTTCTAGTTTTTTCCGCTTCATAGAATGTTAACCTTTACTTTGTCTGTGACGGTAGTTCTTAATTACCTGCCTTAATTATACCACCGACAACATTTCTTTATCCCCAAGGACCAAAATGTGTGTGTAAGGAATATTCCCTTATGTATGAAGAATAACATAACTTGTGTTTAAATTAGGTAGTAAGTTTGTTTAGCGGGCAAGACCGTGTGTCCTTGTACAATCAGCAAAAAAAACTATAAATATGTTGTAGTGGCAACAATATTTTTACAAGCTTTTATTTAACTTGCAATGTACGTATGTATGTAAGTGTATTCGGGTAAAATCTTGCAACTGAATTTCCTCCATCGATTAAGATGAAATTTTGCATACATGTTTAGTTTGGATGACAATGCATGGTCAGCTAAGTGAGGTCATTGTGAATCCAATATGGCGGACGGCCCAAGAGGGCGGACTAGTTATCTTTTGTGCACTGCCATGATATGGGAATCAAATGAAAGGATTTGCTGAGAAGAAAACAAAAAAAGCATATTTAAAAAAAAAAAAAAAACTGATTCATTTATTTTGATCAAAGTCATGAATAATGTTATAAATAACTTATTGGGGGAGCTTTGAGTCTGAGTAATTTCGTAGAAGTTATACTAAGCCATATTTTTCTGATCGTACAGATGAATAACATAATCAACATTTCTGTGAATAAAAAGGTTTCGTGAGTTCGTGACTGCTATCGCTATTTCGAGGGTGGCAAATCTTTATGATGTACTTGCTATGAAATGTTGAACGGAACGGGCCATTAATCATAAATGCTTGACATTATTGAAAGGGCTCAATGGTTTACAATCAACGTTAAACTTTTATGAGTATTAAGGTAGGTCATGTCATTGCTAAATCTATTGTTGGGCTTAATTGCTATGCTGTGATGGTTATTCATAGCTTTTTAATAGACAAGAATCACACATAAACCAGTTATTATTCTCATTCCTTCTCCGTCTAGCTTTCGAGATCTGAAAACTATCTTGCTTTTCGATAAGCGTCCAAAAGAGCATTAAGTCTCCTCTCAAGTATGACTTTAAAAAATATGTATATATCAAGTATTTATTTAAAGTATATATCCACCTTTACACTATTTGTGTAGACGCCTATATTTTTATATCTTAGTTTAATTCGTGCAGTTTTCTTCTCTGCCTGTTTGTCACACACTATTGTCTATACGTTTATTTTCTTTCATTTTATTTTTCCTTTTCGTGCTGTCTTTGTACTCTATTGTATTTAAGTGTTGTCTCTGTGTATTATACTGTATGTACATACATTTTTCTTCTTCCTCTTTGCCTCTTCCCATTATTTGGGGTCGGCTCTCCTCGTTCTGATGCACCAGGATGGTCTGTCCTGTAAGTTGGGCTCGTTCCAAGTCGCGGGTTACTGTAGATCACCATGTGGCTTAAGGTCTTCCTCTTTTCTTCTTTGTGTTCGTTAGTGCCAGGGCTTGCCAAACCACGTAGTTTTCAGGACGTCTCATCACGTGGCCATACCAACGAAGCCTATTTTCTGTTAGTTTGTCTGTGATGACCGCAACTTTGCTACTGCCTCTGATGTGTTAATTTCGCATTTTATCAAGTCTTGATACGCCCGCTGCCAATCTCAGCATCTTCATCACAGCCACATGCAGCTTCTGTTCATGCACCTTTTTTATGGCCCAGCATTCGGCACCTTTATGTATGTACATAAATTATTGAATAATAAAAATAATAAATTAACATAGAGCTTAGATAAAACTGCAAACGTAACCTTCCTTTTGGATCGTCGCGATACGATTTATATCACACCGATAAGCCATTTTTACTAAGCGAAACTGCAAATGTGTTCACATGGACGCGATGCGATGCAATTTGGCCGACTTGGACTTGAAATTTTCTTAGATTTTTTTTCATATAATAGGGGGCTAAATAATAACAGTCGCACTAGTCGATCATCAAGGTTAAGCAACAATTGACGAGGTCGGTCTGTGGATGGCTGACCTTTTCAACATACCGAGTTTCCTCCGTGCCTCGGAAAGCACCATAAGCCGTTGGTCTCGGCTGCCATTTGAAGATCTTTGACAGTCGTTACGGGTAGTCAGAAGCTTGAGATCTGACATCAGTCTTGCCAAGAGGTACCGTGTTACCCAGTTACTGGGTTGTGGAGGTCAGATAGGCAGTCGCTCCATATATAACACTGGTACTCAGCAGAAGCTGGTTAAACTGAAAGCCGACCCCAATATAGTTGGGAAAAGGCTAGGCAGATTGAATAGGGGGCGAGTCTATTGCCATCAGCCATATAACACCCAACTCCGGGCTACTACTGATCAATTCCAGATGGAAAAACCCAATAACCCTTGGCCTGACCTGGGCCAAGGGTTATTCCAATCGAACCCATGACCTCATGCGCGGTTGCGACCACTTGAGCAATGGGGTAATAAAGGGCCAGAGCAGAATTGAAATTACAAAACATTCCAACAATATTACCACTTTTACCAACTATGACAAGCCTCGCTTCACCTGATTGGCTATCGAAGCCCCGTCCTTGATCAAGACGTCTCAATTCAATTATAAACTCGGTATTGTAATAGGCAACAGTAACTGACGAATGACAAAACGAAACCATAAATAATTGGGTTTAGCAACCACTAACTAAATTAGTTGTGGCAGATTTGAAAATCTCGTTACTAAATAGATTTCAATTTGTGGTTTGGAGTGTTGTTGCAGGTACCTATTGTCGTTGGTTACGGTCGTTTTGTAGGTCTTGTTACAGTAATTCGAGCATTGAAATATGTTTGCATTTTTCTTGTGAATTCGAAGAAGGGTACGTGTAGTCAACTCAGGTACTAGCCAAACGTAAAAATGTACTTTGTTTATAGTGCGCGCGGAACTAGTTGGCCGCGCCTTAGGTATGTGAGCGGTGGGACTACGGAGAGGCGGGGGCGCCAGTAAAACCCGGGATGACCCATTGACAATGGGTGTGATGACCCATTCACCCATTGACATTGTCATTGTCCATTGTCCTAACCCGCCCCCTCACCCCTGTCGCCACCTAAGGCGCGGCCAACTAGTTCCGCGCGCACTATAGCTTAACCAGTCTAGGTAAAACGTTCTCAATGTTTAAATACAGATCTTCTCTCTGAGAGTGGACCATAATCCACCATGCTAGCCCACTGCTGGTTGATGGATGTCACATGTCTTATAATTAGTTTGTACGCCGATGCCAGCTCATACAGTTTCAAAATTGCCATTATTCATAATACTCAGTCAAATAACAGTGAAAAATGTGCTTAAATTAAAATACCTTTCATAAACATAACGAGACAGGTAATATTTTACGTGGTACAAACAAAAAGTAACCATTAAAGTAATAATTATATAATTATTATTTAGTGACGTCTGCCTCTTTATAAACAAAATAGCCATCCAGCTACAGACGTCAGTGTTGCGAATAACAAACTCATTTGTAACTGTAAAATAAGAACTAAAATATATATAAGCAAAAATCCTAGTCATACTCTGGTCTTTTGTCTGTTCTTACAATACCTCCTATTCGTGTAAAGAAAGCATTTTTTTTGCGCGTGGAGAAATGCTCATGCATACCTCGCTACCACGGGGAGATAGCGCAGTTATGTGGGACTCTAACCCACTAAAACTCCTCCTATGCCGCTTATGACGGGAACACGGGCACGTATTAGCACTCACCGCGAACCCGCCGCGACTGTCCGTAACCGGACCCTCCTCTGGGGAGTACCCCCATCACCGGCGTACCAGAACACAGTGTGCACCGTGACCACCCCAGGGACCAAACCAGCACATGGGTGCCAAACGACCCCTTGTACGGCACCCTTGGTCCCCTTGTGACGGGTCAAGGTCAATGGCCGCGCCACCTAGCATTGAGATAGCGGGCATTAGGGATAGCGGCCAACGCTACACCGACACTCCTCCTCTCCTGCGGCCCTACCGCGTCCGCCATCAGACTACATGTTGGCCGCTACGTCGTCGGCTTATCGGCAAAAGCCAAGTGACCATACTAAAAGATCTAAAGGTCTAAAAAAGAGCTCATTGTGCATCAAAAAATTCGTCCACATCGATGTCAATGGGAAACGTGCTCAGAACGCTGGCAGCATTGCCACGTTGGATGGCAATGCTGCCAGCGTTCTCTGGCCGAATACTGGACCCAAAATATTTAAATACTTTTCCATTAACTTGAAAAGAATCGTTCCTTAACCATTAATTATTTCCACAACCCCATATATCATACAACTATGTTTCCATATTTAAAAACCATGTCGCAATAACAAAGCTTTATGTCTGGAAAAAAATCAAACTAAACACGAACGGTTTTAACGACATAATCCAGACCACTCCCTGGGGACCTGCGATTTACAAACACAATGCCCAATAGGTACATACTGAACAACACAACAATGGACAACCTGTATTTGTAAAGCCTAGGATATATCCAGTTAAAAGAACTTCAGAAGGCTCACTGACGATGTTGTTGATTATGAACCGATCAAGCCGATTTCGGCCAAAGCGACTTTACTTAACCCCTCATGGTGGTTACGAGCTCAGATTTGCTGCTTAATTATGTGCCCACACTTGAATTGGATAAAATATAATTTGAATGTACATTAAAGACATGAAAGCGCGCAGAAAGAGATTTCTAAGCACCGGAATCTTATGCATAGCTTAGTGATTTGACAATTTTTTTCTGTCTCGGTATATTTTTATTTTGCAGCTATAAGTTGTGCAATCGCACTTTCAAATAAGTGATGGAGAGAACGAAAGAAAAGCCTGCAATCTTATACAAGGAGTCACGGACGCAGTCCAAAAGCGAGTTGCTGACGACATTTCGCCAGCGTTGGCTGATCACAATATATTTTGCTGTGTAAAGAAGACCTTCTGTAAACCTCTGCTTGGCTGTCTTACAAAGAAACACAAGGAGTGCTCTTCAAACAACGATGTTTGACCGCCAGGCGGGCAAGGCAATACACACACATGTTTGAGTTCGATCCCGACGTTTATTTACTTAAACTGTGGTTACGGAACAGTGTTATACCTGTAAGTCCTCTTGATCACTTTCCATTGAGATTGCGGCAAGGATTACCGAGATTGGAAGCAGCGTGGAACTTCTAAATTATTGCACTACGATAGATTGTAAAGCTCCCAGACCTCCATTTCTCTTTTATTTTTTAAAGCTTCTTGATTAGAATGTTATCTATGTCATCATATGTATGTGGTCACTGTGATCTCATATTAAAATAAACTCACGATCTAACTTGTCGTTAGTCATTACCATTAAAGGTCCTATCCCACTCACTATTGGGTATATCTAGTGTGTGTTAGTTTTTGCACCTTTGTCTACTTATACAGAAACACTGACCATGATGTTTCTATGCAATCCTGGCAAAACACTTCTATGGATAATATCTTTATGGGTTTATGGAGGTTCCTGCAACCAGGCGGGTGCTGCGTCGGGTACGGGAAACTGTCCGACAGTTATTGTCTGAGTGTTCAAATCGCGCCGAAAACTCTGCTTAAACTATTCAGGATTTTGAGATTTTTAGTTCGTATGTGGCGTTAGATGTCGCTACAGGTTCTATAGGGAAAGTTGTTTTGATTGATTTTAATATGTATTAACCCCATGTTTCCACATAACTATATTATCAGACGATGTCCTCAAAATCTTGGGCAACACCTGGAGACGCAAATATTTGGGGACAAAGGGGAGGCCTATGCAGTGGGTGATTTAGGGCTGAAATTATCAGTCTGCATACAGTTCCATTACTGGACTAAGGTCGTCACAATAAGTATTATGAGTTGCACTAAAGTTGCGTCATTGCGTAGGCAGTGTGGCTAAAATAAACATTGAAGTACAGCGAGCTATTCCAACACAATATATCAGTATTTGTTCACTGTATGTACATACGGACATACGAACTCAATTACCTGCTGGGTTAAGGCCGTGTTGTATTAGGTGCTTTATTGTTTTTAGTAGATGATTATTTGTTTTGTTGCGACTGACTACTTGATGGATGATACTTGTGTGATTTATTGCGGAAAAATTGTATTCTAATATAATCATATTATCTATACCTATCATCATCTGCCTAGCCTTTTCCCAACTATATTGGGGTCGGCTTCCAGTCTTACCGGATTCAGCTAAGTACCAGTGTTTTACATGGGGCGACTGCCTATCTGACCTCCACAACCCAGTAACTGGGTAACACGGTACCCCTTGGCAAGACTGGTGTCAGATCTCAAGCTTCTGACTACCCGTAACGACTGTCAAAGATCTTCAAATGACAGCCGGGACCAACGGCTTAACGTGCTTTCCGAGGCACCGGAGGAAACTCGGTACGTTGAAATGGTCACCCATCCACTGACCGACCTCGTCAAGCGTTGCTTAACCTTGATGATCGACCCGTGCGTCTGTTATTATCTAGCCACGAGCACCTCCTATTACCTATACCTAGTTGTAGATAAAACATATTTGGAATGTAGACTCAAGATTGTGGATGCCACTTGCTAGGTATAAGAAGCAACAATTTGCCATAAAGGTTCATAGTAAGCTATGAAACTTTATGGCAAATTGGCGAACTATTAACCCAAATAAATTAAAAGTAATAAACCTTATGATACTGTAAAATCTGACCCTCTAATATACTCGTATATCATACGTCGATATTGTATATCTTATAGCGAGAGCTCTGGTCAAGTTTTAATGGAAAGGCCCAAAAGGCAACGAATTAAGGTTACACTAGACAACGGCACGAACTATTTTGTGCGCGGGGTTAAAATGCATTTTATATCAACCGACAACACGTGCGGCAGAGATAGATGCTGTGATGAGCAGTAGGAAGCTAGTTCGCGTACGAATACACACTTTTGCAAATTTGTAGCGAAATGGATAATGATTTAGGACGAAACCGAGCGCGCGAAATTTTATAATCAGACCTTTGGCTGTCTAGATATCATGAAAAAATGACTAAATCTATCTGTTCAAAATAAAATTATTTGCATTGTTGAACTACTAATCTATCCCTGTATGGAGGCCATTTTGCTATTTTCCGTCTTCTTATGGCATTTATTCGCGCCCAAAAATGCGTTAAAATTAGTGTCGAAATGTGGAACTTTCAACGCTCATAACTTTCAAATATTTACTTTTTTTGCTTCCATACAGGGCTAGATAATGATGAGACAAATTGATATCACTTTTTATTTTGAACGTACATCGTCAAACAGTGGAATAATCCCTAGACTGTGTTTGAATGGAAGAATTTTCGACTAGTGTAACCTTAAGAGAATTACCGATCGAGGACGCCTTACAAAGTAAATACTGACCAAATTGGTGTGAAGTCCTTCAAAAAGTCAGGCTCAGGTGTGTACTATGAAGTGCTTTTATAGATCACGCAAGTGAGTATGGTACACTCGATGACAATTCAAGTTTCCAGTATAAACTGATCCCTCTCTGTACAGAAAGCTATACAATGTAAGGTCATATTATACTAAAGGTAAGGATCTTACCATGTGGCAATTATTTTTTTAACGATATGAATAATGGCAGTACATTAAGTGTAAATATTAACAGCTGATTGAATTGGCGATGACGTAAATATAACAATGTGTTTGTAAACAAACCCGTTACCACTCAAGTTCATGACATTATCACTATCGTGATAGTAGACATTACTGTGTTTACAACGTTGGAATTAAATTGAAATTAGTATCAATAGGATAGTTTTTATCGTTGCTAAGTTATATGCATACAGTTTTTTGTACTTCTATTTGCTGTTTAGGCCGATGGCATGCGTTAGACTAATTTTTTTTTTTTTTTTGGTTGGGAAATCATCCAATGACTTCTCCCGCTCTGGGTGAAGCGGGAGGGCGTGTCAGACTTTTACTAACTAAAACCCACCCGTGTTCCTTCAGTTGCTTGAGCCAGGGCCGCGGTAACTATTTTCAAATTTATCCGCGACCCAGACAGGCATCGGCCCTAGCGGACCCCGTCAATTTTGCTGACATCTCTTTGAGGCGCGCGTGGAACACTACGCGCCGTCGACTCGGGCCTAGTCCTTATCGGGCAGCGAGCTACCCGTTACTCGCCGTCCGCAAACCCGCGCCTACGGTGGCCTGGCATCGGCATGCGACCCCCGACGCCCGGGCGTCTCCTGCGGTGGCTTAGGGCGTAAGGGCGCCTCCGTTGCCTCTCCCTCACGCGTTCTGCCTTCTCCTTCATTACTGCTTCGCAGAAGGAGGTGACAGCTTCCCATGCCCTCTCGCTATGCTCGCCATGGCCTGAACCAGGGCCGGACGTGAGAGGTCGCCACCGCCGATCGCCTCCACGAGGACACGGCGTTGCTCCGCCCAAGCGGGGCAGACCTCCACCGTATGTTCTACCGTGTACTCCGGGCGATCCGCACAATGGTGACACCCGGGCGTTTCCTCCCGCCTTATCCTGAACAGGAACTTCCCGAAACAGCCGTGTCCGGTGAGGACCTGCGTCAGGCGGAAGGTGAGGACGCCGTGACGCCTCTCAAGCCACTCCTCAAAGAGGGGGCGTTAGACTACTAGAGTCTGGCAAACGAAAGTAGACACTCGAATTATTTGCAAACTTTTTTTATGGCAATGCTGTAATAATGTCAACATAAATTTTTGGTGATTTGGTGTGGTCATGATAATAGCAATTATTAAGTGAAAAATGAATAAAACAATTAAAAGTGGTTTACGGGAGATGTCGTTTCGCATGATGTCTAAATATCAAGAAAACCATCAGGAGAAAGACGTCGAATTCAGACAAAAACAAGATTGTTTACGTGTGGTGTTAGATTTCATAAGTTAGAATGATGCTAATAAGTTGAATAAACCAAAATGATTATAGAATACTGTTGTTTTTTTTTATTGAGATTGATACATAATAGTAGTAGTATTTTTATTCAGTCCAAATAAAATAATTAATTCTAAAGTATCAAATTAGGTTATTCCAGGTATGTCATACTAGTTTTGGGGTTGCTATGCTGTTATTTTTAAAATTTTCCGCGCTTTTCAGGCTCTACTTTCGTTTGTCAGACTCTATCTCATCGGATGCTAAGCGATGATTATGGTCGATAATGGAGCACGCTCGCCTATAAGCAACTTATTCACTTTTGACTTAAAGAAACATAAACTGCAGTAGGGCGCCATTTGCTACAACCCTAATTTTTGTTCAAAAACCCAATCTTTATGGTCATCTATCTACTCCATTACAGTTTCCACGTAACGTATAAGAATGTAATGAAGATTCATTATACATATGTTTTTAAAGCCCGAAAGCCAGTGTTATCTTGTAAGAAATGACGTAATGCAGCTACTGGACCTCTCTGCGAAATTAATCAGAGATCAGAGCAATGAATCAGCATCAATGAGTCACACGGATTTGATTTCACGTGTCGAACATTACCTACTTTTGTATCATTTTAGCATCTTATAAACTTTTAAATTGTAGCAAAGTTCTGACCAAACCACGTTCAAGAGTAGTCAGTATTGACACAAAAAGCTAATATTGATATGCCCAAACAATTATGGATGACACTGGCAGTGGAGGATTCACCCCCTGTCATACTCGTACAGGTCCGCCTTGTTCGGGAGTCAGAGGCTTCAATAACTGCTGTAAAAAATATGTCAATAAAGATTATTTGTATTTGTAGTTCCTAAACTCAGTTAACATGTGCAGCCGATCAATTCTGAAATAACTGTGAAATCTTAGGTGGATTGATTAGCTTACTTTAAGTTAACTTCCCTAAGATTTTCAAGATGAGATTTAGAATATCACAACTGATCGTGTTCACTATCATTGGTAAAGTTCGCCCTTGACAGACTGAGACCGATACGCTAAGAAGAGTACGTTTAAATATGAACAATGAACATAGGAATTGTACTATCGCTCGAAATACGTGTGCCAAATTGTAGATCCAAACCGTAGATTTGGCTTAGGTTGGAGGAGAAAATTGTAGGTTAAGTGTCAGGCCGGGTTCGAATGTACGTTGCCAAAAAATCATGTGAAAGAACGTCATAAATCGACCGTTCTGACCGTTTGATATCTATCTATTCAAAGCAGTGGCGGCCCCCAGTGGCAACGGCCGCGAATTACCTAGTACGTCGTGGTTTCGAACACAGGCAGGCGTTTTACTTTGTGTAAATTATTTCATCACCACTGCTCTCAAAACGGTGAAGGAAAACATCGTGAGGAAACCGGCATGTCCTAGAACCAAAAATTCGAAGCCATGTGACATCCACCAACCCGCACTGGGCCCACGTGGTAGATTACGGGCAATTACGGCCCATTGTCTCTCACAGAGAGGAGGCCTACACGCACACCGGACCAAATGGGAATCTAAGTGCGGAAAAGTGGTCCATCTATCCTATTCTATCCTATCTATCTTTTCTTATGTTCCTTAATGAGTGAGTTAGTTTTATACGTTAGGAATTAAACATGTCAGATAAGATATGTGTATGTGATATCGAGATACATAATTGTCTCTACGTTTCGATAATTGCCATACTTCTTGCAAACATCAGTAATACCGGTATCATGGTATATGATGGTAAGCCGAAAAGGACAATATTACAACTATCATCCTATCAAGAGAACTCATCATCGTAGTACTTAATGAAGCAAAGAACTTCTTCTAGCCTACCCATAAGCAAAAGAAACCATCAGAGACAGCCTCGGTATTTGATCAAGAGATTAGTAGCGTACATTTAAAGTTAAACTGCCCGGCGCCTCGCCGGCAAGAAACTTAATTATTTACTATCCCACGGGAAACCTACGAGCATTCGTTGTAGGAAAATAAAATACTAGGGCCTAATTAGACGTGGGTCGAGCTCGACACCTAAAGATAGGAAAGGTCCATACTTGACCTGAATTGGGAGGAATGGAAGAAAGAAAGGGAGTCCTTTGCCTGCAGTGAGACAACACTAGCTAAAAATAAAATAATAAATATATACTGAAGACAAGACGTTAAAAATGTATAAAAATGAATTGCTGTTCGTTAGTCTCGCTAAAACTCGAGAACGGCTGAACCGATTTGAATAATTATTTTTTTGTTTTGTTCGCCAGAATACAGGGAAGGTTTAAAAACAAAAAAAATGGGTAGGTAGGGTGGGATAGGTAGATATGTAGCTTGGGTACGTAAGGTAAGTAGGTAGGTTGGTTGGTAGGTAGGTACAGGTAGGGTAGGTAAGGTAGGGTAGGTAAGGTAGGGTAGGTAAGGTAGGGCAGGTAAGGTAGGGTAGGTAAGGTAGGGTAGGTAAGGTAGGGTAGGTAAGGTAGGGTAGGTAAGGTAGGGTAGGTAAGGTAGGGTAGGTAAGGTAGGGTAGGTAAGGTAGGGTAGGTAAGGTAGGGTAGGTAAGGTAGGGTAGGTAAGGTAGGGTAGGTAAGGTAGGGTAGGTAAGGTAGGGTAGGTAAGGTAGGGTAGGTAAGGTAGGGTAGGTAAGGTAGGGTAGGTAAGGTAGGGTAGGTAAGGTAGGGTAGGTAAGGTAGGGTAGGTAAGGTAGGGTAGGTAAGGTAGGGTAGGTAAGGTAGGGTAGGTAAGGTAGGGTAGGTAAGGTAGGGTAGGTAAGGTAGGGTAGGTAAGGTAGGGTAGGTAAGGTAGGGTAGGTAAGGTAGGGTAGGTAAGGTAGGGTAGGTAAGGTAGGGTAGGTAAGGTAGGGTAGGTAAGGTAGGGTAGGTAAGGTAGGGTAAGTAGAGTAGGTAGGGTAGGGTAGATAGGGAAGGTGAATGTTTGGTGTTTTTATGGCACAACAAAGTTTGCCGGGTCAGCTAGTAACGAATAAAATAAATAAGAAATATAAACATTATGTTTTTTTTATGACTCAAGGAAAATGGCGTCAAGATGAAGAGGGGCGTCAAGAGGGGCCGCTATAAATCTAAATGAATCCTGCTTTGAAGAGGATGTTTTGCAAAACATTTATTTCGTAATTCTCTGTTTGTTTGTGGCAGATAAACGGTAATATGGATGCTGTTTGTATAGATAACTTACAATATAACATACTGAAAAATAGCTCTATATTACAGCTGAGCTGAAATTATGAATGGTTTCAGCACAAATTAAAACATCCGATAAGTATTCGAACGTAGAAACGTTCGCTAGAGCGAACCTATTTCGTTATTTCTTCTATTCTAACTTCATCAAGATTATATACATCATCATAAAAATGTATATTCTTGTTTAAACGAAACTCCTTTAATTGTGGCAACATGTCTATAAGCTAACACTACTCAATTCCAATGGTTTTGTGTTTAAAAGAGTCTTGACACGAGAGTGTGATCTTGGACTTGAGCTAATAAAAAACAAGCCAACTAATCACAACTGTCAATTACCAGTTTGAATTGAGTTAAGCATGAGCATGAGTATCTGGAATACCGGTCTTAGATTTATAGATAACTAGCTGTTGCCCGCGGCTTCGCTCCCGTGAACCACCCCACAGGACCCAATTTCGGGATTAAAAAATAGCCTATGTCACTCAGGAATAATGTAGCTTTCTATTGGTGAAAGAATTTTTAAAATCGGTCCAGTAGTTTCGGAGCCTATTCGGTACAAACAAACAAACAAAAAAAAAATTCCTCTTTATAACATTATATAGTATAGAAGACAAAATTGTGGAATATTGGTCACTTAATTCTCTTTTCAAAGATTATTTGAACGGATCAATTAATTTCCATTCTAATAGATGGCGCTATAAAAAAAAAAACAGGTTTTCGACTCAATTGTTTTAATTTTAACACATTTTGTTACAATGAAAGTGTTAAAACGAGCAAAAATACACTATATATAACAAATCGTCACTGTATTAAAGGAAAAAATATTTACGAACCGAACGCTGTAGATGTACTTCTAGAAAACAGTCAGCTTAGTCCGACGAAAAACGGTTTCTGTTTATGAGATGAGGCATCTGTATGCTAGTATTATATTATCTGTGGTGCACGTAAACTAGGTAACTAACTGAGATAAACGCGCAGCTCTAGCTAGGGTTTTTTTACTAACAAGATTATGTTTTCAGATTTTCCTAACTTTAAAAAATCTTCGGTCATGAACTTCACAAGTTTTTGCAGCATTTTAACTAGATATCATATGAAATAATGGCTATGAATACTCGTAATACCGCATAAGATGACGACACCTCGTCTGCACTAATTAATTTTCTGGCGGGACTTTTTATTTCGTTGTTATCGCAAAAGTACTGAAAGATTTTTCACTGGAGTGATCTGAAGTATCCTCCAGAAAGTTCCACTCGTAATAATTATGTTGTGTTAATTAACTCTCATTACTCATAATTATATCGCTGTTAATATAATTATCTAGTTGCAAGGTCGAAAACATTTAGTTCCGTCGTCCATTTTCAATATAATAGGAAGAATTTTGTTAATTTTCCATTTCTGAAGCTCGCCTATAAGTTATTTGATAAAAGAATATAAAGCAAAGATTGGGCTGAAACCTTTAGGCTACGAATTAACAAAATACAACGCTTGATCCGAACGTACCAAAATCAATAGAAGGCGTAACTATAACATCCACAGGAAAGGTTGTAATTTATTTGGGTACTGGCTAACCAGACATTAAGAAACATGGCTGGTGTGATCGTTAACGTAATTTTAGTCTATCTTGAAGTGCTGCTACAATCACAGAGAATTGAATTGCTGCGTCAGCAACGACTAGAGACACTATAACTCATAGTAATATTCATGCAAGGACATGTTGCACTGAGCGACGTCACAATTGTGACTTTGAGTGACTTGTGATAGAGATTTGTCTCTATCACAAGTCACTCAAAGTCACAATTGTCGTGAAACGTCAGTTCCTAAGAGTAGATGGTGACACTCACTAGTACACTTGGTTTGTCTCTCTAGCAGTGGCTGCCAGGCCAACTTCATACTCTGTGGCTTTACCAAAATCCCATGACTCACAAAAACGTGATACAGAGTCACAACACGGCATTTCCACGCAACGTCAGCAGAACCGGGGCCGGAGAATGCCGAATGAATGCCATCATGATCCTGTTGTCAAAAAGAGATAGTGCCACTCGTCCTGTATGACTCCGTCTCTCTGAAACTTGAACTGAATGGCTAACACGTCAAAGAACGTCCCAGTAGTGAGAACAATAGTTCAGTATTCAGACACGCAAAGAACTCAGATTTCATATACTTACGGAAATTCTTTGGTCATGACATGATACAATGGATGCCTTGATCGTTTCTTAGAAAATTATGGTGGTAAACAATAAATAGCTGTCCTTTCATATCAGTAAACACAAACGCTTTGGATAGACAACGGGATATCTATGAATAATGAGCTGTTGTATTGCTTATTATTATCCTGGTAATATAAATGCGAAATTTTGGATGGATGTTTTTACTCAATCACGCCAGAACGGCTGAACGAATCTAGATGAAATTTGGCACGGACTTAGATTTTAGTCTGGAATAGAACATTGGGTCCCGGAATAATGACGTTCCCTTGGGATAAGAAAACACTTTTCCCGTAGGCGAAGCTGCTGGAAGAAGCTAGTGTTATTATATATTTCAACTAAATGTTTTTATAGGAAATAGGTTAGGCCAGAAAAGGAGAGACAATTTTTTCAAAGAAAGAGAACGAACAGATTCGAACATCTCTGAATCACAAACCATACAAGCTCGTATATAATATTAGGAATGTTAAGACTATACGAGTAGAGAGGAAGACCTCAAAAGCGACGGATGGTTTATAATAGAGAAGTATGGAAGAAGAAAACATGTTGCACAGACTCTAAATAAAATTGAGATATCCCAATCAATCAAAGATTAGGACTAAAGATGACCTTGGGTCCTTTGATGACCATTAAGTCATGTACCATTAACATGCGAAAAAATAAACTATACAAACAAAAGTTTTGTAATTTCGCAACTTAGGGTTCCACCAACAAAATATGAGTCAACTTTATAGACTTTAATCCTCTCCAAGATACAGTCTCAATGGACCGTAAAACTGAAAGTATCGGCCTTCGAGCAATTTGTAAGTTATGGCTACCGGGGACATTCGATTGCAGGCTACATTCGAACTGAGTTATTGGAAGGCCTATGATTAAACGTATTTTGTTTCTGACCGTATCTGGTAACACTAAAAATTAATACTTTGATTTTCTGCGAAATTGCTTTGAAATATCAAAGATCTTGCAATTACTCTGCTAGAATATTAAGAGTAATTATGAAGAGATTATTTAAATAAGCGTCGATTAGATTATACTTTGCGTGAAGATAATTTTAGAATAATGATTTTAGTTTTACGTCTACAAATATTTATATAATAGAAGACATACACTTTTGAATGCAAGACAGCTTGTCTATAAACAAACATTCCACGAAAAATCCAAATTCCAACAGAGAAAAGGGAATATTTTCTCAAAAGATTACATAAGTATTGGAACTTTCAAAGCCTCTCATCTCTCTTTCAGGAGAGCAACGAGCCCTAAAAGATATTTGAATTTTATATGAACGCCTTCGAGGATTACCTCCAAGTTTTTCACGGTATATATAGAAAGGTATCTACTTCATTTTGTGTAGTAGGTGTCCTAAATCTCGGGCTTTTCGGGGCTTTCTTTTATCCTGTTGAAGCACATAATTCAGTAACTCACCATAAAGAGACAGAAGTAATGATCTGAAATGCTCCCGTTGATAACTTTTTCACAGACGTCATATTGAAATTGAAAACAAACCAGGTTGATCATGAAGAAAATGTAAGACTAACAAATTAAAATTCAAATCTACCTGACGACGAAGCCACGTGAGAAGATCTTAACAGAAAACCAGCGCTCACCTTTATAATGGAAACTTCAAAGATATATCGGAGTTATTGAACGACCACGTGGCCTATAAACGTCATAACTACCTCGCGTTTCTTTATCTCTCAGATAATGTTCGAAAGTATATAACGATGACGAGGGAATGGCAGAACAGTAAATAGAAGTTAGAAAAAAAGGTTGCGTAAGCTCAGCTGTAGATATAGATTTAAAAAATATATAATCTAGATACGCTCGAGTTAGACAGGATACGGATACAACTTGTCAGAAAACATGGCTCAGACAGGATGTTTGCCGACATTCTGGTTTGTAGCGCGGAGGTTGAAAAACATAACTTATCTGCTAGCTTTAGCAGGGCTAGATTTAAGTATTTATGAAGTGACAGTGTAATGATATAATTTATGTGAGGCATACGTTATTTTAATTTTCAATTAATTACGTTATGAGAGAAAATGAGGCTTCCGCGAACCAATTATACCCCCCATAATAGCCTATTCAATTTTAATATCAAACGGGACGTTAATATAGTTTACTTGATATTTCCAAGTGAATGGTTTTGCTCTTTGAAAAGAGGTTTCTTTTTTGTCCACAAAGGGCCTCTTCTAACTGCGTAATGGTGTTCCGGCTTCTACAAAAGAAATATTTGACGTAATCGGATTTTCGATAAATGATTCCGTGACTTTAGTATTTTTTGCTTTGTCTCATAAATTGCTGTCATTTTTGGCATCAACGTCAAAGGATCATATTCACAGTTGAGTCTATTGATATCGTGTAATTTTGAACCGACCAAAGATGATTGCATATCATTATTATGAAATCATTTTTACTTTCTCTCATTCTGTGGCCCGCTTCATAAGAAGAAAGTGAAGTTATGCGTTTAATTGCGGACATCAATGTACTCCTCAATCCTCAATACACCGGTCTACTTAAGCCCTTCCATACGTTCGACCTAGTAACCTTGATCTAAAACTCGAGTATTTTGTTTAAAATATACTGCAATTGCATTGTTAGTTTTGGCTCAACAATGTGTGGTCACGACTGCTCCTATTGCAACCAGCTATCGCATGACGGCACAACTACAATAACTGGCTTGACGAGAACCATCAACTTCTCATTTCACCTCTCAAACATCTAGCCATAGAATTTCCAACTCTATTCTGTTTCCAGCAAGGTTTGATAGGATTAATTCTGTGTGTAAATTAAGTTGGCGAGGGAAGTTACTCCGTAGCAGTTGAGGGAGCGGTGTCTATGACAGTTTCAAGAACATCCATTGTGTTAAACATTATAATGACCGGTTAGTTTAGACATGATCGCTAATGTGTATAGGTTGACGCAAACAGTGTTTTAGGCCGTAACTAACCCAGACTCCAGTGTAATTTGGTATGTAGCGAAACAAAGGGTTTTGTATGTAGGAGTGACATTAGAATTTGAAGTTTCTATGGTCTCCTAGAATTATATGGAACCGTCTTGCTCATGTTTGATTTCCAAAACGATATTGTAAATTAACATATTTTCTGGTACAATTATTACGGTTTTAGTACGTAAAACAATAGATCTATTGTCACAATAGTACTGTTATTAAGCTTTTCTATTTTGCGAGTTTGAATCACAACCCTGTCTTTGTTTTCGGAAGTATGATTGACATACATTTGATGTCACTGGATAGTGTATTGTCTTTTGTTCAGTTAGTATGTCAATTAGATAACAATCGGTTTCAAATAATTGTACTGGGTAAACGAGTATATTTCTTATGTTTAGTTTGAAATCTTTTTAATCTTCTCTGCAGCATTTTCTCTGTTTACAGACACTATTCATCTAATATTGTCATCGATGCTATAGTTAATTTTTTTGTCATATTCTATGCTTGCTTCTATTCTTTAAGCAGTTAAAATGCTAAAATAAGCCTAATTTGTGTACACAAACGCCCACGGGTGTGCCTCGATGACACACAATGATGCAACTCGTCAGATTGGCGGTCACGTAACAAAGTTTACTGTTAGGTCTAAATTACGTTTTTATATCGGCAATCTTTTGCGTAAACCTCTACATTCTAGTCGTGTTTGATCGCGACTAGTGTTACAAGTTGCTTTGTTCTGTTCTTTTCTTGTGAGTCATTTAAAGTAGCTAGTTTTAGTTCTGCATGGGGTGAAGTGAAGTTCTAAGAATACATAAAGCTGTGTCACCGTCTTTGCAGTCAAAGGCACCTAACAAAACATTGGGCAAAGGAATCTCATTAGTGGTTATTCTAGGCTGCAAGCGAGTCAGCAGGACCGATGTATCAAAGCAAAAGTTGTAAGATTAGTATTGGAGACGAAAATGGAAAGATTACCTCTTTAAATACTATTTCTACAACGCCATTAAAAAACATACCATGACCATACAAGATTTCACTAACTACTCGGCAAATTTTAATTACCTTTCCTCAATTGAAAGTAACACTTAACACCTTGCTTTCGGTACTTCAACACGAAACACATTACCCTCCTTTTACGTCAAAGTGGAGTAACAACAAACGATAGTATTAAGATAGAGAGTTTGCGTGCTCGCTAGCAATTGATACGAATCGCGTGCTAAGACGTATAAAGTGCTCGTAGTATGGAGACAACCGTACGTGGTATCGACCCTGATCGTACGGGAACGGTTAGCGTAGTATTTGCCTCGTTTACACCATTACATCCCGTCACCCTTTTGGCTATGAAACACGAAATAATCAATGTGGAATAGGTAGCTGTGATTCATTTAGGGGACGAATTTAAACAAATTAATTTTACTCTTTAACGACCGATCCCAATAACGTCATTAGATTTGCCTACCAGCCAGGATTTTGACGTTAGTTACATTCAAGTAGTGGCAAATTCCTATTAGCATAAACAACTGCCTGCTACGTTATTGGGTAGAATAGATAGAAAATATTTATTTAAAACGGACACAACACAACTTAAGGACAAACACAAATTAAGAAAAGGACGCACTGCAGATTGGCGAAGTTGTTTTTAAATTGACGTGATCAATTATGAGAAACTGTTGCACTGCGTAGGCGTCTACTCTGTATGCATTTCCGTTCCACGGAGATACAGTTTCTACATCCTTGTATAAATCGAAAGTGGCGTGTATTTTTACCGCCAAGCGAAGGTCGATAAACAATGTACAAAAGCGCAGATAAGCTTTGACGTCGTCATGGGTATATTGACAGCTAAATCTTCGTTTTAGATAACAATGTAGCAGCAACACAATGACACGAAAAATATATAAAATGGAATATTATCTAGACGAAAATTTACTCAAAATTAATTAAACCTGCGGCAGCTTGCGTTTTGTATTTTTCTAATTTCACCAGCCCCTATTCCTAATCATTAAGAATTATTATCGTAGCAAGCCCTCATTAATATCATTTAAGAGACCCGAACTTAATAATTCAGATCCATCATTTTACGCCTCCTAATTTCGAGAGCGCGAAGTAATTAAAGCTCCCATTTTTTCAGGCTTAATTAAGGCTGTGTCAACGAGAGAAGTTCTTTAAGCTAGTGCAAACTACTACCCTCTTATTAAATGTTTGACCTAGATTTGGCGAAAGGTAGCTCAAAGGCGTATATCCGGAATCCAGGTAAGTGTGAATAAAGGTGCTCTTGAGCCAACAGCAATTAAAATTGAAGTGAAATAAACGAAGGTGTTTTCATCCGGAGTTTTGCTTGAGTCCTTGTACTTGCTTGCTTGTATAAATATTGAATCTGCGTTTTAACTTTGTGTTTCTTTTAGATGTTGCTTTAGGACTAGGCTTTCAAACTTGATGCAGTTATTCAAATATGTCGGTTATCGCTCAATTCCTTCGCAACATCAGCTTTGGACTACTGAATCTGGTGCTTAGTAGTTAGACTGTGACTTTTGCGTTATGAAGTTAATTTTTAAAAACGACCTTCAGTCCTGGAGTTTGCTAAGTAATTAAGCCTCTATTTTTAGGTCTACCATTAATTAAACTCGGTATTCTTTGCCAAGCCCCGTGCAAATTGCTTTACATATACCCACACATGGTTGACCTACATATGTCAAATGCTTTCTGTGGTCCTTGGCTTAGTGTCAAAAGGTTTTACTTTGAAGTATGTTTGACAGGAAGCCTTATAAGGGAGGATCAAGTTTGAGTAGCGGAAACACTTCATTATAGCTGCTCGACTTGTTTTGTTATTTGAGTTGTTGTGACTATACACATACATAATTCAATTTCATACAGTCAAGAACACTAGACACCTTGGTTTGTACAAATGGGAAACCACAGAAGTGCCAAATATACACCATTGGAAGACCAGACTTTATAGCTCATGATGTCAAAGGCCTTATACGAATCCAAAACACATTTCACACATAAATAAAAATTGAAAATGAAAACAAATTACAAAGAAAAGTATAATCTCCGTAATCTTTTGTAATGACTAGTTCTGCTAAACGCGATCTTAAATCAAAATTAATCACCGCAAGTTTCTTTACTACAAAGTTAACAGACAGAACTAATATTTCTGCACTGTCAAACACTAATTTGATTGATCACCTGCTAATCTAAGATTGTGTTTATGAAGAAATAGTACCTCGTAAAGATTTTTCAGGTGTTTTTAACACTGAACAGATTGCTATATATACGTATCAATTTATAGTCTGAATGATGTTATGATAATAATGATTTAATAACACTGTTAAATGTGTTTCATCAGTTGATCGTTAAAGCGTCTTGTGACGAGAAAATAGGGAGAAATCGTACCTTCAGTGTGATGACCGGTAAGTTAGAAATCAGTAGGTACCTGTAAGCATAAATGATGTGTTAACCACTGTATTGTTAAAAACTTATCATTTGTCATACGATTGCACATGGAATTATCAGCACTATCATTATTAACAGTCGTTGTTTTAGAATCCAGTTTCGTCTTAGCAAACTAACAGACTCTTTCGTTTCCTAAAACAGCTGCTTTAATATTGAGTAAAGCCTAAAATACACTTCGATTTGTTATGTTGATAACGTTCAAGGCCAGTGTATTCTTGTATCTATCTAAAAATAAATAATTCATATGGGATTAGGCCTGACCTCAGTCAAGGTTTCTAGTTCTACGCGCTGATAGTTAAAGTTAACTTGGTTAAAGGTCGGCCTGTTTAGACATAGGTGAACGTCATCAAGTTATACATATTTGATAACAGTCTAAGAATTCGTAGCATGGTTAGGCGGTTTTCCAAAGTTGTTCTTAGAATTTTGGTTGTGGTAGGAACTGTTATGAGTTTGAATTAATGATTATGCAGGCGAAGATTCTTTTTCGACATCGGGGTCAGATATTTTAACTTCAACTTTATCAAAATCATAATAGGATTTCTGACCATTATCATCATATACCTTGGTATGTTTTAGTCAATAGAAGCAATAAAAATTTAGTCATTAGTTTTTTAAATGATTTATCAGCCGGCCGACTCTGTAGACATCTTACCGTGATGACTTAGGTGTAATGAGCTGTCATTCCAACCGATGCGATGCTATAGATTGATATTCCAGAAAGGGCGACAATGTCATTCACTGTCGAAATAACCAATTACGACGAATCGTATTAATATTTATAAGTAACAATGTGTGTATCTTTCCATATCCGTATTATTGCTTGTTAACACAAACATGTAACAGGGCTGGATGAATAAAATATAACAAGCATGTTCAGTGGCATTGCTTGTTTCCTCTCGTAATAACCGGTTTCCCTGGGGTCCTCCGTGGAATCTGCCCGGGATGATACACCGTGTTCTACGGCTATGGAATGTTTAATATTTACATGATCGGTAGTTTCGTGCTTGAATTTAATACGATGTTTTATTTTGTGTAGTCTTTCACATGATTCAAAAGTACTACTCCATGTTTCTTAAAAGTCTTTAATATTTATGAAAAAGATGAACAAGCGTGCTTTTAATCATAGAGCATATTAGAATAGTTAGCTTTTATAAGTCTTGTAAGATTACTTTTTACAATTTTCATATCATTTAAGTCTGTCGGCTGTCATTGCAGTTACTATAAGTTACGCTGTTTCTAACACTTGTTGCAAAAATCAATTTTGCTGCAACAAACGTTCTATCATCATTTCGATTGCGTCTGGCACTACTTATACACAATTCCCTAAACCAAAATTCGCGTGTTCTCTTATGACGATATAGTGCGACACTGGCACACGTAACGTAACCTTATAACGCGTTGTTAACACGCAACGTTGTGTTGCTAGTTACAAAACGCTCGTTTGAACATAACATAGTTTTGACAGCAAACCAAATATTGACGAAAACAAATTGTTTCAATGAAAACAACAACAACCAGTTTATTATATTAAAATATTAATAATTTAACCAGTGATTACAGAATTTCCATATTTTAGTTTTGCTTTCGTAGACGTTATTATACTGGCTGACTATTACTAAGAAACTTTGCCGTTGCTTAAGAATTAAACAAACCTTAACCTTCAAATTTCTTCAATGTTGTTGACTTACACAGCAGAAGTGGTAGGTATTTTAGACAAATATACATTCAAAGTTGTACCAACACAACGAAAGGAGGTGCTAAGTTAATATTTAACGTTAAATAAGAACTCGTGAACTATCGTTTAAGTTAATTTGCAATGCAAATCCTCAAGGAGACTCGTTAAGACGACATAGTGTGGCGATAAGTGTATTGATGCATCGTAAGTTAGTTTTAATTAAGGTGACTTCGATAGTCGAGCGAACATTCTCGAGACAGCGAGCCTTTAAAGAGGTAATATAATGGTAATTAAGATCAACGATAAACGTTTTAAACGAAAGCAAGATTGATTCCCGAAATCACTATTGAAATAAGATGCAAGAAAAAATGATCCATTTTCGAAAACGGGAACCTTTGTAACAGTCCAAAACAAAACACAAGTGAACCATTTTACTAAAACAAAATCAATGCTCCTCGCACGGTTACCAAAAAACGAGCAAAACAAATACGGATCCTGTTTCTACCCAAGCCAGATTTCTACACCGTACAATTTATTTGACCGCGGGATCAACGCTATTCAAAGGTCACAAGGGACATGCCAACGAGAAGTTTTATAACCAAACCATTGGAAAACGAATCAAAAGACTGATTCCAAACGACTTGTCTTGAATGTAACACAGTAACGAGAAACCCTGGGGAACGATTGAAGCAAAAATATTTTACACTAGTACCTTTAAAACTTTCTTGAAGACTTGGCTTTGAATAACAAAGGAATATAGCTCTTATTGACATGCAAAGTTGTTTATTGTGGAGGCTATTTTCGTTTGAAAGCTGGCTTTGAAAAGGGCAATCGAATTGATAAGGGTATGCTTTAAATTTTAATTTAGCTGGTCGTTACAGACTGGATATACCATAGATCACATTGATACAATGTTCAATGCGTGTAGCTGTAATTAAATAGTTAATAGATAGTTTGATAATAATACGTTAATTATTTAATAATAGAGTAGATATCTACGAATCAAACCTATGATTATCTTTATCGCACTATGTAATTCCTTCTACTGAATTTTCGATATACTACTGCCACTTACCTAACACAATTAGAGGCATTAATATAATGGGTGGTTATAACCACAATATGATTTATGCAAAGATACTTACAGAACAGCTGTTTGATATCATTGCAAGGAATCGTAGGTTTGAATGAATTAAGTATCTTTATGATGACCCTACGTAAGATTGGAATATTTGATTGTTACTTCAGAAAAGACAGCGATATTCACTTTTTATGAAAAGGGGCTAATAGAGGAAAGACACGGGCAATGATGAAGAAGAAGTAGCTAGACAGGGGGACGTGGCGACAGCTCGAGAAGGTACCAGTAGGGTGCCTCAGGATTGTAAAATCAATAATGAAGAGAAAAGTAAGGAAGTAGTAGAAAATCTAATGCAGCAGGACCTCATCCAAGACTTTAAATAAACCAGTAATTTCAGTCTTAATAGAAATCATTATGACGGTCATGGAGAAGATGTAGTAAAAGCAGGAGATTATAACTTCTGGGTACCTTTATTACCGAACTTACAAAGATAATACAACATACCACCAAGCACAGAACGGATTGGCATTCAAACGAGGTCTGTATAACACCAGTTACGCAAAGCGTAGGCGCACTAATACGAAAACTTTAATCCATAAATACTGTTTGACGGTGGAAACAGTCACAACTTTTGGGTTTGATATGCATTAATTAAAGGCAAGGCCTGGCAGGGATTCGTATGTACTGGTACCTACATAAATATCTTGGCTTGTACCTAAAGGCCGTTCATGGCTGGTAGATATCTAGAATCTAAATGCATACATTGTTTGTGAAGTGTTGACAATATAAAAGCTTTATCTGTGGTTAGGTAGCACGTAAGTGCTTTAATTTACTGCAGAGGTTTTTGTCTACCTGTACGGTGACTTACTTATCTGTGATAAATTAGCACGGAACCTTTTTGTTCAAAGAGGCACTTACTGCCAAGTTATTTTTTATGCAACATAGATGCACATAAAAGACGAATCTTAATGATAAAGGGACGGTTAGAAAGCAGTATATCATAATTAAGCCTGACTATTGGTTGACACTGTCTTACCCTAATGAGTTGACTGAGTGTCCCACTTATATAATAATATAGTATCTTTTATTTCTTTCATTGCAACACAAATGGCCTAAATGGTGTCACAATCTTTTGTGTCACAGTCTAAGCGAAAGTCATTAATGATTTATGATTGATCGTCCAGAGAATATAACTTGTGAACCCACAAAACGCCTACGTTTTGTGGGTAATTTAGCTTAGAGTAGGCACCGAACATTCGGTGACTAACACCTTACCACAGCCAAGGGATATCAGTCAGACAACGCAAAAAACAAACAAGAAGGTTTTAACCAAAAACTGCAAACAAGTACAAGGTAACTAAACTCTTACCTGCCCAGATAACAATAGTTGACATTGAGTCACAAAGAACAGACGCTATCGAAGGAAATCGTTAGTCCCACCCTTGAATTTTTAAGGTATTATTCGACAAAACAATTGTGTTATATGTGTCGGAAGACTGGTGTTATTTAATCTGTGTGTCAACTGGTCTCAGTTCTAAGAATTAGAAGTTATGTGTGACCTAGTTGGAAAAGTATAATGCAATACTGTGGTCGGCGATGCGAGCATTGACACTGTGTCTTATGATGTGTCTATGCTCATTGATCTAGCTACCAAGTGCGATTTCTTTAAGGTTACACTAGTCAACGGCACGAACTATTTTGTGCGCGGGGTTAAAATGCGTTTTATATCAACCGACAACACGTGCGGAAGAGATAGATGCTGTGATGAGCAGTCGGAAGCTAGTTCGCGTACGAATACACACTTTTGCAAATTTGTAGCGAAATGGATAATGATTTACGACGAAACCGAGCGGGCGAAATTTTATAAACAGACCTATCCTATATAGATATCATAAAAAAATTACTAAACGCATCTGTTCAAAATTAAATTATTTGCATTGTTGGATTACTAATCTATCCCTGTATGGTGGCCGTTTTGCAATTTTCCGTCTTCGTATGGTATTTATTCGCGCCAAAAAATGCGTTTAAATCAGTATCGAAATGTGGAACTTTCGACGCTCATAACTTTTAAATATTTACTTTTTTGTTTCCATACAGGGCTAGATAATGATGAAACAAATTGATATCACTTTTTATTTTGAACGTATATTGTCAAACAGTGGAGTAATCCCTAGACTACGTTTGTATGGAAGAATTTACGACTAGTGTAACCTAAAGGAACGCTCCTGATTTTGTCCAAGTCCTTCAGGAATTTGAGGAGATGTTGGTCAGAAATCCAATTTGTCCCACCCAGTCTGATGAACCACATACATGATTCACGGTAATTTTTCAGTAATTGTATCCGCTTCGCGGTCACATAAATTATTAAATTAACTTAAGTGTAGTGTTCAGTGATACTCAGAACTAGTGACGACAGCAAAAATGCCCAAAAGCACATTCACAAAGAATATTGAAATTATCCTCTAAAAGAAGACACTGTTGAGCGCTTACATTAACATATCAATTCAAGAACAGAAACCGTTTAAACTTAATGGAGCGTTCAATTTGACGTTCTTTTGTAAAAAAAAAACCCAAATTATATCCAAATGAGAAGATTTGTACAATATCGTCGCTTTTGGACGACTTATTCAATGAGCGCCATTAATGTCATTGACTCCGCGAATTGAATGAGCAGTGCGTTGAACCGGGTGCGTAGGAGTCGATACGAAATTAACGCGTGCACGGATTTGTTAGCATAATTAGTTCCCTATTTAAATTGGCACGGTTATGTCAATGTTTGTTAGTTGTTAGTTCATAGTAGGAAGCATTTTCAGTTTAGCAGTCGATGCAAGCAATGTTCCACTTTGTCAGTACTTTGCGCTATTTACACGAATTTGCTTGGTTGGCATACAAGACACGTTAGAGAAACCGGTTTTGAGTAAGAATACAAATGGTAACATACTAAACATGGTGCTTGTTGATACTGCGCATTTTATTTTAGTGTCGAATGCGTCATTTTGTGGTAAAGGTAAGGTCTGTTGGAGAATGTCAATTTAAAATAAAAGAAAAAACTAACAATGTAATTCAACTCAAGGTCATCGGCTTCTCAGTATATCTTTATAATCGTATTTACCTTTTAAATTAATGCAAACAGATTTCATATAAATGTAAAATATGCATGCCATTAAACACATGCCAAGTAAGAATATATAAAGAGACTTTCCTTCTATAGTTTCATAATAAATAAAGTGTTGGTAGTAAAAACGGTAGTTTATATATGTTTGTTAGTAGTAAATGCAATAAAGGCGACTTAACTCACAGTCACTTTCAATCAGCGCAAAGACATTAATTCCACTGAGCGCTTTCAGCGATAAACCTAACTACATACGTATAAAAGCTTAGCGCTTCACAGCGCTAAGCTTTACAAAATTGTCTATAACATAATCGTTATTATATACGAGCTATTGTTCCAAGCTAAAGCTAACGTACAATTAAGTTGATAAAGGCAGTTAATCAACTTAATCTTTGTATTGTTAGCGATGAAGTATGGGACGAAATTGTTAACAATTCACTAGAATTTAAGGGACATTTTCGATGTTAGAAGAGTTTGTAGTGCCTGACTTATCAGGCACTACAAACTCTTCTAACATCGAACCTTAGTATTAGAGGAATAATAACAAGCGGATTAAGGCTCGCCCCTTCTCTTTATAAGAAGAGGTTTGCTCTGCAGTGTTACAGGCTGATATTATTATTATACCTATACCGTGCGAGTGTGTGATTCTGTATATTTGTATAAGTGACTAGCGACACAGTCCTGCTTCGCACGGTTTTAACGAATCGACCATACACTGAGATTTCTTTATTATATGCAAGTTTATTATTATTCTACTACATATCCAATATAAATTCTCTAAATAATGGAGAAACCGAATCAAAATCCGTTGCGTAGTTTAGAAGAACTACGCAGCGCCACCGACTAATGATAGTTTACTGCTTTTTTCTTCAGTCAATTCGTAGTATTCAATGCGCATTTTCTTGGCAATGAAAAGGCGCAGTTATGCAGGTCAAGGAAAACATAAATCGTTTATATAAAAATCCATTCGATCTACGATCAAATTGATAACACAGAACTATTGCGTTTAAAAGGAAACAATGTTTCAATAACATTATTACACTCTATGGAATAAAGAACACAATGCATATTAAAAATAATCAATTCGGTCCTATTGGGACGAAACCAAATAAAACCTCGTATATAATACTCTTTGTAGAACCAATTTCAGCATTATCCAGTTCAAGCATAACAAGATTAAAAATTTACATATATGGGCTCTAACTAATAACTTATTCGTACAGCAAAAAACAAACACAGATAAAATAGAAAATGAAAACAATAACAAAAGCAATTTTGCCAAACAAAAAGCTATAATTAATGAATAAATCAATTCAGGCCATCCCATTGATCACAATACATTTTCATTAGTATGAATTGTGGATGAGAGAGTATTGGAAGTTAATGAAAGACTAAATAAAAATATTGGCAATTGATACAAAAGAAGTAGAATTCGATTAGAAATGATTTCTTTAAACTGTACCTATTGAATCAACTTAAATCATCACCTTCAGTGGATTTCTTAACTTTGTGGATAAGTTAAATAAACTACATTATACAGTTATATTCTTAAATATGAGCAACTTCTTCTTAATCAATATGATGACTAATCTGCCTTTTGACGAAGAACAATTGCTTGAGTATTCAATTTTGACTCGCAAAACTTCAATTTTTTTTTTAATAAGCGGGGCTAGCCTAGACATGGAAGTTAACCAGCCAAGAAATTTTAAAATTGCCTCAAGTTCCGCAACTAACGAACTTCATTAAACTACTTTTAAGTAGAGACTTAAAGTGGTTAACAAACTTGGGTATAGTTTTAAAGTACTATTAGTAAGTTAAGGATAGTAGCCACATTTTACATTGAAAAAGAAATACTGTGGATACTGAAGTTTAAGGCTACCGCAAAGAGTTCTAGGGTGCTCTTTTAGACAAACATGGTAGTTCAGATATTTCGTTTTTTTTTTAATTTGTACGAGTGGGTACAGATGCTGCTAGTGATAGAATAACACTTAATGAAAAAGTAAGGACAAAATAAGCGGGCTTCATCGTCAACCACATCATCGCTTACCATCAGGTGAGATAGTGGTCAAGCGCGAGCCTATCAAAAATAATAAAAAAAGGAAGTGAATCATAATAGTGATACAAACAAACTAAAATTGAGACTATAGATAATATCTACTCTCAATAAGGACAGAGTTGAGTAGTGTAATAGCGCATTAGGGTCCTTGGTTCTCCGTGTATGATCGTTTGTCGTACAGCCACGATCGTGATTAGCAATGCTATCGCAACAAAAACTTCAAGCACATCGTGTACATCTGTATGTATGTCTGTATTGTTGGCAATGACACAGTCTGAATACTAGGCTAACACGACATGAACGATTGTCGCCGCTTTTTCTTTTACACTAGAAAGGTCGCGGGAGACGTGATGTGTTGCCGGGAATCTATTATCTTGCGAGGTTAACGCTCCAAGACAGTTCTGAACTCCTGGTACATGTAATTGCAAGGTTTGTGTTTTTCCTTAATAATTCATCAACATGTTCGCTCTGCAGTAGCAATTAACACCGATGTAGTATATTTCATAGTATATTCAAATATATAGCGACTCCTTTTTTAAATTTTTGTTTACAACTTTATATTTCATGGTGCCCGTGCAGACATAAGGAAACGTAAAGTACATTTGCGCACAGACGGACGGATGCAGCCATATATACTGAGCTACTTATTGGTTAAATATTGCGGTAATGCATGGTTGACAGGAAGCTATAATTTCAAGTATCGATTCCATATCGATTTCTTATCTTTGTACTCGATTTCCAATTATGAAGTACAAAAAAAATTGTGAGGCGAATTGTTGTTTTAAACTTGGTAGTTACTTGGCACTTCGTTTTTAGGTTTCCGTACCCAAAGGGTAAAAACGGGACCCTATTACTAAGACTCTACGATCCGTCTGTCTGTCCGTCAGTCACCAGGCTGTATCTCATGAACCGTGATAACTAGACAGTTGAAATTTTCATAGATTATGTATTTCTGTTGCTGCTATAACAAAAATACTAAACACAGAATAAAATAAATATTTAAAAAGGGCTCCCATACACCAAACGTAATATTTTTGCTGTTTTTTGCGATAGTGGTACGAAACCCTTCGAGCGCGAGTCCGACTCGCACTTGGACAGTTTCTTCCTTTACCCTTTTAATTTTTTAAACTGATTTAAAAAAAATGTAGAATACCAAACAGAATCATATGAAAACCATCCAAGTTTCGAAATAGATAATAAAAATAAAGGTAGCAACGGTCTTGGTTCTATGTTAACTCCAATTCATGTCCGTTATCCCAGTTAACATTGAAACAAAGTAACGTGTTCTATGAATGGAAACATGTATAAAATCGATAGCCGAACGCAATTCTGCTATTGTAAACCAAATTACCGTTTCCAGCCTTCATCTGGTCCTGTCTGACACCCACGCTTCTGTGCTAAGGTTCTATATTCGGATAATAGGCAATTCCGCGCCAAATAGTGTTACGTCCCTAACTAAGCCTAAATACTCATTTCCATGGTAATTTCAAGGACACCTTCCTAAGTAATAAATGACATGTAACGAGATTGCTATCCTCTCGAACGAAGCAATTTTTCACCATACCACTACGGCAATTTTAAAAACCATTAGCCATTAGTACACCTCTAATAAGCCGACAGATTAAATGGAGAAGTACCGTATATTTTGGACAGGATCCTGGAAAAATACCGCTACATTTAGAGGTCCCATTAAAGATACAATTTAGGGTTTTCGGGCAACACCCACGTTATATCACGCTCTGTGGTTCCCGAATTTTGGATCGTATTTCTTTTACATAAAGAAGCGATTTTTGTTTGATGTTGTTATTCATTAATCTTGGAAACGGTATCAGCGGCATAAAAATGTCTTTTCTCAAGAGCTGAGACGCCATCAAGTTTTTTGAGTGTATATTGGAATTGTGGTGTATAGATATAGTGTTTCCGTTTTTATTGTTAAATATTATTAAATATAAATAATTTATGGCTATTATCCGCCTCTGTGAGGATAATGGCATGTCACTAATTAATTCAAAACGTGCGTAGTACTGACAGATAGCTTAGTTTATGCCACGTGTCTCAGAAGACAATCCTTCCCACATAGTTGTTTTAGCTATTGTAATTGTTCATTAGTCAAACACTGGTAAACAGTCAGGCACGGGAGCGTGGGGATTAGCAAAAGCAAATAGCCAATGGCCAACAATGGGTGCAGTCACGCAGGGGATGACGTTGATGTTGAAGAATTCACCATAAGTATCCTAATCTTTAGGCGAATGATTTTAACTAATTGTGCTATTACTGCAATGACTCCAGAAGAAAATGACGAAGTGGTACTAAATTTAATATACATTCCAATTACTAGTATTATATCGGTAAACCGTTGTCTATCTAGATCAAATTGTGTCTCAAGGTTGCCACCAAACAGGTGACCAGTATTAGCTAGATATTTGACGTCTACTTACAGTCAGACGTCAGAAAGCTTACAATTACCCAAAGGGCTATGCTTGGAGTTTCCTTGCGTGATCGAATCAGAAATTTAGAGATCCGCAAGAGAACCAGGGTTACCGTTAACATTATACTGTCTGTGCTGTTAGCCAGAAGAATTGCCAAACTTATTTATTTATTATATGCTTTATTGTACACCTTAAAATACAATTACAAAGATAAACTTAAAATAAGTGCTTAAGTGGCAGTGGACATTGGTCGCAGAAAGGATGGTCGATGAAGCCGAAAAGTTCTGGAGTGGCAACCGCGAACCGGAAGACGCTGCGTTGGAAGGCCTCCCACCAGGTGGAAAGATGATCTGGTGAGGGTGGCGGGACTCCGCTGGATGCGAGATGCACGGGACCGGTCAATATGGCGACGCTTGGGGGAGGCCTATGTCCAGCAGTTGACGTCTTTCGGCTGATATGATGATGATGATGACGACTACTGATTTAATGTATAGGTATTGTATAGAACTTCAAGACTTGCTGACTTTGGTAATGAAATTAGTACAAATGTAGACAATGGCGATGACGCATAGTGCTGTAACTAGAGTAAGAGCCAAACCTTTTCGGCATTCCGGAGTTAAAAAGCTTTAGGAAACAGCAAAAAGGATATTGAAGGCCTTTGCAAACACCTCCGTTTTATTACTGCGGGCTCGCGAAAAGGAAAATCACAAAACAAACACTGGTACATAAAACCAAGGTCTGTTTTAAAGGTCTGAGAAAAAATACATTAAAACAAAGAACACAATAATTCTAAGTGATATTGAAGTAAAACAATATGAAAAGATAATTTCTTCGAGATGTTCATATTTACTTAGTGGAACGACCTTTATGTTTAAGAAATCCGTATCGATTAGAATGTAAGTGAACGGAGAGAGGCTCTTGGAGTAAAATAAAAACAATTGTTTGCTTTTGATGGTCAGGCACGAAGATTGGAACAGTTTTCTTCTATTGAAAACGAAAACGTTCATTCTGGTTCAACAATTTAGAGCATTTATTTGGTGCGCAAACTTATTTACTTAAATAAGAGGATTTCGGGATCAAAGACAACGGTTGATTTGAGCAGAGCAAGGAACGTCGTGGTCGTGACGCAGATAAGGATGAGCACATACATTAAGCAAAAGCGATGATTCATTCGGTAATACTCATGCAAGATACCCTGAGGAACTCGAATTAGCAGAAATTAAACTTAACATTAAAGATGAGATGCAGAGAACTAAAATAAAACAATGCTCGACAAATTAGATATAATCTACAAGTACATGTCTATCGGAATTACTGTACGTGATAATAATGACATAAGTCAAAAATAAATTACGCCTCACAATAATCTACGTGCTCAATGAATTATGACAGCGTTTCTTCCACAATTTATTACAAAATTCTTGCGCATATATAGATAGACATAATAGGGGCATAAAGTTCACATTCACCTCGACAAGGTAGCATACCCTTAGCTAGAGAAGGGTTTGACTTGTATGCTAAGAAGTTATTCAAGTTTTTTTTTGTCCCTTCCAAAGTGCCCACGATCCTCGTAGCATCCCTTTCGGTAAGGTCGACGAACGAATAGTCTCACGTTTTTATTGTACATGTTTTAATATCTCCGGAGATCGAAATAGAGGTATAATAAAAACAGGAATTTCATATAAATAATATTACAAGATATTTCGGACGTTGGCCTTCAATGGTTTGATGTGGGTTTCGCGGATATAGCTTTCGGTATTTAGTCCTTTTTTTGCATGCTGGTCCTAAGCGTAAATGGCGTATGAAATCTAGTAGCCTTGTCTTGAAAACGCACAAAAAAATAAACATAACAAATCAAAAGTCACGTTATAAGTTTCTAATCACAAAAACATTGAAACCACAATTGGTTCTACCTAAAAAGCAGTCGCTACAATAAAAAATACACCAATAAAAATTACCTTTCAACTTTTACGTGAAAAGCCAATTATGTCGACACGCGATTCAGTCAAATCCAATTCACTAATATTTAAATCATTCACACAACACTAAATTTCAATCCATATTTTCTAATACCACGTAGCGATATGGAATAAAGCGGCACTAATCACACGTCCGTTCGGTTTGCGCGCCAAACCGCGACTGACAGTGGCAGGCAGCAGGCTGCGACGCTGCGTTCCCAGCCTGTCCGCCGGTGACGATGACCAGCCTTCACCAATGAACCGCGTCTATTTACCATAGATTATGATAATCCACATGCACTGCTAATTTATTATATGCAGTATCTCTAATGCACTTTAAGAAAACGGTAATGTAGCATTAAATTAAGTCGTTAATTTATTTAATGCAGTCATCAAAAATTTCATAGGTCTGCGATTGGTTAATAATTTAATAACAATGAGGAAGCACTAGTTTCACGGGGCCTTTAAATTATCGTTCTATCTAGATGACATAATGGTTTCCATAGAACAATGGGGCAAGCCCGTTAATGACGTCTATCGTAGAAAATCTTTTAACAATAGCGTATTAAAGCTAGATCTCGGCACGAATGAATAGTCAAGAAAAATAATTAGTAAGGATTTCCCATAACAAGAATCTCGGTGAATACGGAAACTGGGTATGCGTTCGACAATATTTTGCACAATGCCATTTCAAGCAAGACGAAATTGGACGGTCATTAGAAACTTGAAACTCTGCAATAGAATAAAATATCACATTGCGTGGTTGTCTGTATTTCTGTAAGAACCGTATCGCGTTTGAGCACTAGAGTAAAAGTGTTTTGGCGCTAACTCTATGCGGTGTCCCTGACCCGGTTGTAGAGCCTTCGTGTTTTCTGTGCGCCTAGTACTTCACTATGCGGACTGAACCCGAATGATACTATGAATAAAGCATACCGCATGGGGAAAGTCATTATTATGAGAAATGGGAACAATATGTAAGAAGGCTATAATTTTCCATGTCCATAAAGATAGACCGGCAACCCGGCAATGATTAAGTCGATGATCAAAACAGCAGGCTAAGGCTACATCCAATATGTAATTTAGATAGAGAACAGTAATTTGATCACATCCAGGGCAGAAGGAAACAATAAAGATTATTTTTTCTATTTCTATGCACCTAATTATTGGATGTTAGTTGATAGATTTGGGCAGAACGTTGGAGTTTTTCTTCTATAGGTACGACAAATATTTCACATGAATCATGTAATGGATGATGATCATGTAACCGGGTATGTAAAGTTAGCTATAGATTTGGGCATGACGTCAAAGGCACCTAATCGTCGTTATCCGTTCGCCCACTGACAAATTCTAAAGCCAACCATACAGAATAACAAGAGAAGCGATTACTGAATCGCTAACACAGTACTGTCTCTCAATCCCGTCGACTACCTTTGTGGATTTGCTTGTTAATCTATCTACGTCACACATGTACGACTGTACAGAAATTCTGTCAGTGACCTCTCGACGACCGATGACTGGCAGTAATCCTATACCGCAACGATGCGGTAAGGTTTGTACTGCGGTTGCATGCAACGTTGTGGCATTGACTGTGCACTTTTATTTACGGACTGTGTTCTATACAACGTGTAACTGCAGTAGTAACGCAACCCTGAAAAGGGGTCATTGCACTTATTAATATGAACAACTTTTACTATGGGACCAACCCTGAAATTGAGGAAATAAACATCTGTTCAGTACATTTTGTCTGGTTATGCAAACATACATAAATGTATAGAGCAGTTCATATTATTTCTTTTACAGACTGTAATAGTACTGTGGCACAAAAACAAACAGGAAAGCTCCTGTACGGTTCCATGTTCTTCGTTGCTGATATAAGGGTTTTGTCAGTAATTTACCTGTTTGTGTTTACTTACATTCGAAGGTTTATCGACCATTATAAACACTATTCAATTAAACATAAATCAGTTCTAAATATATGTCTGGCTTTGTGGTTTTCCTTGAGGACAACCTGAATTCTGGAAGGTACAACAATTTTCATAGGAATTGCTTACAGCTACAGACTAGAGGTCTGTACTATATCAGTTAATTCATTCTCGCAACCTTATGGTAGACTAAACATCTGATTCTCGGTGAGTGCTTTTATCAATTTGAGTACATAGTTTATTAGGTACACGACATACACGAGCTTTTCGAGTTTGTAACTTCATTAGAGTAATTACGAATAGGGAAAAGTTTAGTCCTCTCGACAGTTTCGTCTCCCATTTTATACAGCTCTTGTAATTTCATCAGAACCTAGTACTCCAATGTTCAGTAGAGAATAATGTAAATTTGAAATATTACCGGGTTTGTTAATAAAAACTTCTCTATATACTGTCCCACTGTTGGGCTTTCCTAAAGTCCTGTCAGGATTTTTTCCCAACCCACCTCGTACTAGTTCTAATAGTACGCGTGTAGGTCGCGTCACCGGCCCATTCAGGGCAGGCCTGGCGATTCCATCCATTTTCAGGCGCAGAACTGTGCCTAGATTTCTTATAATTTTCATGATATGAATTGAATATCATATTATTATCGGATGTGTCGTAACTTTTTCTTTCTTTGCCCTAATTATGACAACAGATATTAAAGTAATCTTATACACTAAAGTAACATTGTTTTTATCACCGTTCCGCTCAAGTGGTCCTCATAGATCGCTAGCTTCCAGTCTTCCACTACGATTAATTAAGCATTCGGCGACGCTCCAGCGGGCTCCTGAAACCGTTTGTTTATCGGCGCGGGCGAAAGTTATGCCTGTCTTGTTTTTCTGCCTTCCTGGTACCAACGGGCGTGTGGATGCTTGTGAGTTAACAGTACTTCGAGTAGGCACATACTTCCTAAGAAATGGTATTTCTTATTCTTCAATTCATAGTTACTATCTACCGATGTTTAAAAGGCCTTCGAAAAATGTATCCATCAGGGTTTCGGAAATCCCGTAGTTGACTAGGATATGATGACATGTTGCAGGAACTATTTGGTTAGTTAAACGTTTCAGTTTGCCGTACCTAATAGCCATAGGAAGGCAGTAATTTGGTGTTGGTAATGTTTCCTTTAAATCTTGTTAGAAACTTAGATAAGTATAACTTTCACGGGACAGCAAGAAAACAGCGGCTGAATATTAGTTGATAACCGAGGCATTGGCTTAGTATACAGACCTAGCATACTGAGATACTACAGACAATGGGAGATAAGTGACAAATTTGCTACTGAGCCGATGAACAATGTAATTGGTTGGTAATGAGCTGGCTGCCATAATACCACCTATTTGCTTGTTTTCTTCCAACTAACCAGCACAAAAAAGGAAACATATAAAATCCTAGCACACAAACGACCTTGATACTATTTCAAAGGTAAACATCAAAAATTTTAGTTCCATCTTAAACCGGTACCGACAGTGATGCATAAAATCGACCGTGCGTGTTGATCAAACGTTTTGCACCAGTGAAAACTGCTCGTTACTGCTTCTAGTAAAAAATGGAAAAGAAGTTATTTTTGCTTTGAAAAATTCTGCTGAAATTTACAGTGTGATGTTTATTTTGTATTTTTATTTTCGTTGCAGAGTCTGCTTTCATATTCGAAGCTAACATTGAAATGTAAAATGTCATTTGATTTAGTTAAGACTACATCGTTGGTCTAGTGGTACAGCTAAGCGTGAGGTCCTTTTTTTTTTTTTTTTTGGGTGGGAAATCATCCAATGACTTCTCCCGCTCTGGGTGAGGCGGGAGGGCGTGTCAGACTTTTACTGACTAAAACCCACCCGTGTTCCTTCAGTTGCTTGAGCCAGGGCCGCGGTAACTCTTTTTCAAATTTATCCGCGACCCAAGCGTGAGGTCCTGGGTTCGCTTCCCAGGTCTGGCAAAGTGTTATTGGGTTTTCCATCTGAAATTTTTCAGCCGGAATTTGAACTTGTGCCCGGTTGATGGCAATATAGGCTCGTCCCTATTACATGGTATTTAAAACATTAATGACAAAATGTGGGTGTACTATCAGTTCTATCTTTTTGAAATTTTTCAACTTGAAATTTTGTGATAATGTTTATTATTACGTATATTTACTAACAAATACCAATACATTGACAAATCAGTTCTTTTCTTATCAAATTCCCTCATCTTTCCATTCGGAAGGCTTATATTCTACATTACCCTACCCTACATTATTCTACCCACTCCTATTAAAGTCGTAGATTTTACACTCGAAGTTGTGGACTATTATGTCTACCTGGGACAAACGGTCCAGTTAGGTAGGTCCAACTTCGAAAAAGAGGTCAACCGTCGAATCCGACTCGGCTGGGCAGCGTTCGGGATGTTGCGCGGTATCTTCTCATCCAACTTACCACAGTGTCTCAAGACGAAAGTCTATGACCAGTGTGTGTTACCAGTGAATACTTACGGGACAGAGACGTGGTCGCTCACAATGGGCCTCATCAGAAAGCTTAGTCACCCAAAGGGCAGTGGTGAGGCTCGGCTCGGCGTTTACTTGCGTGATCGAATCAGAATTGAAGACATCCTCAAGAGAACCAAGGTTACCGATATAGGCCGAAGAATTGCCAAAATTAAGTGGCAGTGGGCAGGGCACATTGCTCGCAGAACGGATGGCCGTTGGGCCAAAAAGTTCTGGAGTGGCGACCGCGTATCGGAAGAAGTAGCGTTGGAAGGCCTCCCTCTAGGTGGAGCGACGACTTGGTCAAGGCAGCAGGAGTCCGGTGGATGCGAAACGCACAGGACCGATCAGTGTGGCGACGCTTGGGGGAGGCCTATGTCCAGCAGTGGTATTTCGGCTAAAATGATGATGATGATTTTCTACATTTGGTACGGAACCCTAAATGTGCGAACTCCGATACGCACTTGGCCGGTTTTTACCGTTATTTTGTGATAATGGTACGGATCCCTTCGTGCGCGAGTCCGACACGCACTTGGACGGTTTTTTATTAATTATCACTAGACTACAGTCCTCTAGAAAAAATCCTGTCAAACACACATTCAAACGGCTTCCCCTCACCTGGTAAACACGACAATTGACAACAGTTAATGTCTATTAGCGACCTATCTAAATTATTCAGACCCCAGTCCCCTGCGTACGGAACCCTGACATAGTTGGTACTGCGACACTGCGGAAACGACCTAGTTCTCACTAACATTCACGTGGAATAAACTTATCTAGAATACGTCTCCGAATGTGCTGTTCTGAGGATATTACTTCATGTATATTTTATTTTTATCTTGACTTTTTCCAGCTTGCTGGGTTCAAAGTTTCAAACTGCGCTAGGTCACTGGAGTATACATGACTAACCTCGCTTCTGAGTTCGCTTGTGTTAACTTTTACTAAAGCCTTTTCAACGATATTTTTTTTTGGAACGAAGTTCGAAATCATCACAAAACGAGACGTTCGGTTCCGTTCGGCATAGTTCGGGTATAATCGTCAAGCGCTAGCCCCCCCATACTTGTTTACAAATGTAATCCTTGTCCGATGATCAAAGTATACTCCCGTTAAATAAAATAGTTTTCAATAACTAACAATTTTATTTTATCATCATCATCAATGCATATAATAAATCTGTAGATAACGAATTTTTGTACATCGAATACTATTTCCAAAAAAAATAGCCAGGGTGTTAAATGATAACCAACAGAACCAATTTACGGCATTTTTGTCTGTTTATCTGTTTATTTGTGCACGCATCACGTGAAATGTACGAAACTAATGTAAATAACTTTTATACAATAAAATTGTGTAACTTGAAGAATTACTTAGTTTTTGTTTCATCGCAATCCGTTCATTCTATCAAAAGTTAGATGAATTTAAAGTGGTCAAGAAGTAAAATTACACACGCAATTCAGATACTCGGACAGTTGAACTCGATATTCGATAGATGGCGTTGTGCATTTGAAGTCATTTTCTGAATGGTGGTGTGTGAATGGAAGATCGCCGCGAAAGAATGATGACTATAGAACCAAAAATGGTAGATAGGTAAGTAGGGTAGGCAGGAAGGTAAGTAGGGTAGGTTTGGCAGACTCGCTAGAGTAAAAATGTTCTGTGTGGCAGACAGATGACGGGAGCGAAGCCGCGGGCACACCTAGTTTAATAATAAATACCAAGCAAATTATTTTTTGTGATTGTTTTAGGTACAGGTACTTCGTTCCTGACGGGGATCTCTCGACCGCACTCCTTTTTTTTCTATAAAATAAGAATCAGATAGTGGTATGAGTTATAAGTGCACTGATGGTCAAGATCAGATAATGGAGAGAGATGTAAGTACATAGGTACAGTTTTTGGCTGTATAAGGATGTTACATTGCATTGTGTGGCGATCAATGATCTGTAAAGTAAAACAAAAAGTGATATCCTGTCTTCGTCTTCGAAATAGTCTTCGAGTTCTTGATAAACTTGTTTCTATCAGCTGTCTTCTATAATGGGATGAATATTGCACCTGGAGTATTGTATTGAATTTAATTGACTGTGATGGAGCTATTAAGAATTTGTGCATTCGATCTACATTTTCTTGCATTTTAAAGATCACCTCTTTCAGGCAGCTGTCTTAGGTATTTTATATATGTACCTAATATAGAATTCCCTTCAGCAGGCAACCTTTCTAGCACCAATAACCAGAGCAAACTTGTCATTCTTCAGGAAAAAACTTAATATAGTATAAAAAACATCTGCAAGTGAAAGATGTGCCCGTGTACCGATTTGTTTCACGCAAATGTAAAAGCATTGAAATCGATTACATCAAGCGTTACACGTGACTTAAACGCCAGTGAAGATATCGATCATAAGTATCGGATACTGTTAGATTGCAATCACGTGTAACATAAGGCCTACAGTGCCTACACCCGGCTTCTGGAAGGGATTTATCGACGCGTCACAAATTAAACGTAAGTCAAGTTATGCGATAGGCCTTTGATATTTTAATCAACCAATCTTAGCAGCGTTTTAAAAATTAGTCACATTCATTTATGTTCCAGAAATTGGACCCTAGTCTGCTGAAGTGATACACATTTAGCATTTTCGGCAACTGACCCCTGATCACAAGTGCAGAGCCCATTATGGAAATCTATGAATCTACTGTGTGCTAAAGCTGGCCGCTGCACTTCTAATCTGATCAAATATGTTACTTTTCATCGAATGATTTTAAACACAGTATGAGTGTGGAGCCCTGTAATAGAATATGCCGCATCTGCTGTCCTGTCCGTCGTACCCAACAACCTGCAAGTTCCAGGACTTTAATGAGGCTAACGAGAGAGGCGTAAAAATTGCTACTCACTAAACATTTTAAAGTTATTAACTCGGAAATATAGCTCTAGTAAATTATCACACGAGGACAGCTAGTCCAGTTTTATCGATGATTAAAAATAAACTTTTACCGAGACAAGTTTCCATATTTGTTAATTTAAGAACATAATTTATTGGCCGCCTTCCTACGCAAAACACGCTCAAAAATTCGCTAGTAGTAATATCAAAATAGTTTTAGTTTAGTTAATAAAATATATCGATCACCTGGCTCTGTGCCAAGAATATAAGTGAAGAATCTATTTCATCGAAATCTATTCGCTATTGTATTGACAGCTAGCTTTCAATCATACTTGGTAACAGTCGATATTTTAAATGAAACTGATATTCAACAGATAATTAAGTACTTGAGATAATATCACACTTTTATTCCCTAGGGGGCATAAGTAGAGATAAACACCTCTACGTAAATACCTATTCTCATTTCTGAGGGTGTGGGGTCTTTGGGGACCCATGTCGAGAATAAGCTGAATGCGAGACGCACGGGACCGGTCATTGTGGCGACGCTTGGAGGAGGTCTACATTCAGCAGTAGCCGTCTTTCGACTGAAATGATTATGATTATGAAAACCTATGTATCAGACACGAGGCTATGCTGTTTAACGGGCACCTACATCATCCTGTATCCGAGATGATTCGAAACTCTTAATAATCCGGTACTGTTTTACAGCAGAGCAAAGGCATCCATTTCTTTTTTCCTCTGTCTCCTGGTCGGTCCCTCGTTTCTGAGGATCGTGGTCAGCATCAGCTTCTTTCTAATCAATAAATATAATAAATCTGTAGAAAAGTCGTTTTTGTACATCAAAAATATCTCAAAAAAAAAATAGGGTGATTAAAGGATAACCAACAACCCATTGCCAGTATTTTTGGAATTTTTGTCTGCTTATCTGTTTAGTTGTGCACGCATCATGGTAAATGTACGTAACCAATGTAAATAACTTTTACATGCATAGGTACATAAAAATTGTGCTTAAAGTTTTACTTAGTTTTTGTTTCATCGCAATCGGTTTACTCTATCAAAAGTTAGATGAATCTGAAGTGTTCAGGAAGTATAATATCACAACACACGCAATTCAGATACTCGAACAGTTGAACTCCATATTCGATAGATGGCGTTGTGCATTTGATGTCATTTTCTGAATGGCGGCGTTAAGATTCTCCGCGAAAGAATGATCTTAGAAAAAAATGGTAGGGTAGGCACAGACAGGAAGGTAAGATGACGGGAGCGAAGCCCCGGGCACAGCTAGTTTCATAATAAAAAACAAATAATAAACGTATGCAGCTTCAATACTAGGCTAGTGTTATACAAATTAATCATAGAAACAGTTCATAATTCTTAGTTTACCGAGCCAACTGCTTCATACTCCGTCGCGCCTACTAAAAGTAAGTAGTACAAAGTAGTGTTGTTGCTATCAATCGTAACCATCGAATACTGACATCGATAATTACGTGTCTAGCTCTAATGCACAACTCGGTAACGTTAGCTCACTTGCTCGATCTTATGTGTTGCATTGTTTGAAATGGGAGTAGGGTTGCCCAGCAATAAAACCGGAAAAATTTTGATAAACCTGCCATTTTAGTCAAAAATTTTAAATAAAAACCGACTCCCAAAACAAAGGTGTCAAAAACGAAAATAAATAGGTACCAAAGACACCGACGTCCGCACAGAAAGTTATTTTTCGCTTTGTAATGTTTTGTTTTGGAAGACGGTTTGAGATTTAGATATTTTGAGATTTGGAATAAGAGCCACGTGGTTAATTTGCGATACAGTCATTCTGATACCAACCCATCTGTTTTTAGTTTTGGTACCTTATAATTATTACCATGAAAATACGCATTATTAAGAAAAACTTAAAAACTACCCGTCAGATTTTGATCAAATTTAAATGGGACCACACAAGAAGCACCAGCTTTGAAATAAAAATAATTTAAATCGGCTCATAAATGGCGCAGTAATAGCGTAACAAACATACAGTCGAATTGAGAACCTCCTCCTTTTTGAAATCGGTTGCAAATTGGGTAATAAAAGGCCGGACATCTAAACATACTAAGAACAAGCTGCCTCCCACGTTTTATTAGTACTTCTATCTTTATAAATGACAGCCTATGTGTTATAACAGTATGCTATGCAGGACACATAATAGTATGAAAAACGTCAGTACACCGCATACCGCAGCGTTGTGCGTTCCGAATAAGATACCAAAGCTTTATTTAGCCGGACACGCATCCAAATATGTTCAATGTTCGATTTACCCATGCGCGTGACAACCCTAACTGAAATGCGAGTAAGAAATCGAGCAAAAAAGTATCGATAAGTAATCGATTAAGCCACTTGGTTACTAAACATTCATTGTTTAGTAATTCCACTTTTTACATGATTTAATTCTCATAGCTGTTCCCGTGTAACTAATGGGTCTTATTAAAGTAGTGTACATTCCAAACGATTACAAAGAGATATATAATTAGACGTATGTTTTCCTGAAATAATTTGGTTTGAAATTTATACAGCTACATGCTCATAATTGGGTTCTGGGATTGTGTTCATTGTAATTATTATAATACTTTTAATCTAAATGTGTCTGTATTATAAAGAAGTAGAAATGTTTGTTTGTTTTATGAGGTAAATCTTTGGTAGAACTGGCCTGATTAGTAAATTCTTTCACTAATAAAAAGCTACAGTGTCGCTCAGTGCTGAATGCAGATCACGTAAAAAAGCAAGGTACCTGTGGCTAAGGCGGTTACACGAGAGCGAAGCTGTGGGCAAACAGCTAGCTTTTAATAAAATTCAGCAACAGAACTGTGACTATGGAAAAGATATTCCATTATCAGGGCCAGTTCAGTGGGTCAACTATCTCTGTCAACGAAGTAACGGGCCCCGTCCGATACCTTGGCGTAAAAAAAACAAGCAGATGAGTAAAAACACATAGGGAGTAGGTACAACTGTCAAATTGTATTGTCATTGATTTTTAGTTCGGGCCCCGAACGAATCATCCGTCCGAAGGTGATACGGAGTAGGAAACGCCCGTAACGAAGGAGTTCGTGCTTAAGGACCCCCAGACGCTTTCGAAAGATTTTTATTTTTTCTTTTTAGTTTTCGGATGTAGAAAGTCATTTATTGACAAAGTACATCTCACGAGAATTCCAATAAGCCCAAACATGATTAGGATACACTGTTTTATTTCAGAGTTCCAGTGCCGACCTTCCGGCTTCATCATCACCAGATCAGTTCGATGGTAACATTTTCATAAGTAGATACCATTTATTTATAACTATTTGCTTCATCATAGTCGCTTAACTATTCGAGATATCTTATACCCGTGACAAACTTATCACTAAGGAGCTCCATTGACACTCCGTGGTCTTCTTAATCAGTTTCACTTTACCAAATGATACTTTCTGAGTACAAATGCTTGCATTGTTGATGAAAATACCAAAATCGCTATTCGTATGTCTATAATATTAGAGGAGTTCCCCCGATTTCTCCAGGATCCCATCATCAGTTCCTGACCTGATGACCACGGGACCACCTGGAAAGTATACCTTTCAAACAAAAGAAGAATTTTTCAAATAGGTCCAGGCGTCTTTGAGTAATCGGGTAACATACATTAAAAAACCCGGCCGAGTACGAGTCGGACTCGCGCTCGAAGGGTTCCGTACCATTATCGCAAAAAACGGCAAAAAAAGAAACACGTTTTTTGTATGAGAGCCCCACTTAAATATTTATTTTATTCTGTTTTTAGTATTTGTTGTTATAGCGGCAACAGAAATACATCAACTGTGAAAATTTCACCTGTCTAGCTATCACGGTTCATGAGATATAGCCTGGTGACAGACAGACGGACCGCGGAGTCTTAGTACTTTAGGGTCCCGTTTTTTACCCTTTGGGTACGGAACCCTAAAAAGAGATACCGACGAATTGAGAACCTCCTGCTTTTTTGAAGTCGGTTAAAAAGGGAGCAATCATCTAAGCACACAGTGGAAATATTAGAAATAAGAGATAATTATTATAGTGTTCCTAATCATAAACGTAAAGTAAAATTCGTTTACATAAATTAAATGAAAATCCGCGACATTCTACTCAAATTGCTAAGCCAAAAGTACGCGGGATTTCAGCATATCCATAAAATCTGTCTTCTTTCTATAGCGAACAGTCTCAAGCGATTTTCAAAAGAAATCTCATCTCATTAAAAACTTTATACTTCTTCTCTTTTCCTGACTGGTACATTACATTACACATGCAACCATAATTAGATGCACACGTATACATAGTATAATAATATGTATGTCCGTATGTTTGCGTCGCCTGCATCCAAAACTAAATGTTTTGTTGTTACGAGGTAATTTGAACTGTCTGCAGGGCTGACGGGGGCAGAGAGCGCCGACTGAATTTCCTTAGTAAAAAGTCAAAATTCGAGGTTTGGCTCTCGTCTCTTACCTCCTCCAATATTGGACCAATTTAAAAGGTATTCCGTAAACTGAAAATTAAAGATGTATACTATGTTCCTATTTTTTCCTTTTTGATGATACATTATCTTTAGAAGCACCAGAGCCCTCAAAAAATGCTCAAAATTGCGCTGTCAGCAGAGACTTAGTGTACAAATTTGACCAATATAAATGAAATAAATTGTAGTTCTAAAAACTAAAAAACACGCTTTAATGGTAAGGATAATGGGACAAACTGTTTAAATTATTGCATTGTCATCGGTTCTTGATAAGTGTGCAAAGTTTCAAATCAATCCAACGTTTTGAAGTGGATGAAAATCACGTTCAAAGATTCCGTTACATTGATACATTGTTACATAGATACATACATACCAAGCTAATAAAAGCGTGTTAAAAAGGAAAACATAGGGACATAGTATATATCTTACTTTACCAGTTTATGGAATATTTTTTAAATTGGTTAAATATTGGAGGAGGAAAGAGACGAGAGCCAAACCTCGAATTATGACTTTTTACTAAGGAAATTCAGTCGGCGCTCTCTGCCCATATTTCCTCATAACTGCTTCTTTTGTTGCAGTTTGAATTACTACTGCGAGGAAAAATTTGCTACATGTTTGTTTTTGTGTGTCACTTTATTGTTACAAACTCGATTTCGTTTTAGATGTATATAAACACCGTTTCTAAAGGTCACTGCCAACTACGATGCAGACTGGAGAAGTGCTGGAATCATTCCAAGATTATATTGTAGCAGATCTAAAATTGATTTGAGAAAGTTCACGCCAAAGGTAAGAACATGGTTCTTAAAGGTCACACTTTGGATTAAGTCACCGTTCAGATAAAAACACGATCCTGAAAGGTCATAATTTGGATTTTCGTGATCAGCTATAGGTAGCTACACGTATTGATGGCGTTGCAATTTTATAATTCAACAACATTCATTGCGCTCGACAAGAGCAGACGATTTTTTGCAAACATAAAGCAATGCATTAATTAGGAATAATCTTCACCTAAGACTTCTTAATGTGATAAAACCGGCCAAGTGCGAGTCGGACTCGCGCACGAAGAAATGAACAAACAGAAATACATCATCTGTGAAAATTTCAACTGTCTAGCTATCACGGTTCATGAGATACAGCCTGGTGGCAGACGGACAGACAGATGGATCGCGGAGTCTTAATAATATGCTCCCGTTTTTACCCTTTGGGTGTGGAACCCTAAAAAAGTGTGTCACGCAATTGGGGTGCTGATCCTCTCCAAAAATTAACAGAAATCTACCCACCATGTTATGTTGTTTTCGCATTTTGTTTACTATCACAAGGAAAAAGGGCAAGATAGCACAATAACCACCCACTTACCACATACGTGCTGCTACATACATAATCAAATATTGAATGACAAACAAAGGTCTCCCATCATCACGTACTTAACACAATCATTCAAATTAGCACAAGTTACGAGACTGCCTCCTTGGTTGCAAGTAGTGTTGCCATATATACGAACTTACGGTAGATCTACCGTTAGTTATAAATCATATTATTATTAATTTTTGTTTTATTATATAATATTTGATATTTTTTTATCTGCTAAAAAACGGCTTTTATTTATATCTTCTAAAATAGAGTCATAAAATCGGACGGTAGATCTACCGATTTTTGTTATTCGAATCTACCATTTTCCATTTCTATTGCACTTTATCTACCACTTTTATAAAATTAGGGTTGGCAACACTGGTTGCAAGCGCTACTGCCGAGTATGAGGTCCTGGGTTCGATGCCCGGGTCGGTCAAAGTTTTATTGGGTTTTTCCATATGGAATTTCTCAGTAGCAGCTTGGAGTCTAGATCTGAGTCTGGTTGATGGCAATAAGCACGCCCTTATTACATGGGACTTAAACATAAATAACATAAGTAAGTATCGGCCGCGACTTACCTAGAAGTTGTATGTCGTGGGTTCGAACCCAGGCAGGCGCTTTACTTTTTGTGAACTATTTCATCACCACTGTTCTCAAAACGGTGAAGGAAAACATCGTGAGGAAACCGGCATGTCCTTGAACCATAAATTTGAAGACATGTGACATCCACCAACCCGCACTGGGCCCGTGTGGTGGATTACGGCCCATTCCCTCTCACAGAGAGGAGGCCTGTGTCCCAGCAGTGGAAACATTAATAGGATGATGATGATGAACATAAGTGGTGAAATGTGGGTGCACTTAAAGTGCACCTCTGTGCAACCCTTCAGGGCACATAGGCGTGCAATTTTTATGTTATCCCCTTGAGTGTACAAAACGTGGTTCCACGCGAGATACTACTATTTAATAGTTCTGGTAATTAAGGCATTTAACCTGTTATGTAAGTGCTACATAAATAATCACACATTGAATGTCAAACCAAAGTCATCCAGTCCGTCATCACGTACTTAACACAATCACTCAAATTACCGCAAATTAGTTGTTGGATGCTAATATAGCCTTTAAAATATAACATGTGTTACCGTCATTCACAATAAGTCCCTCGAGGGCCATTACTTGTAGTTTGGATTGCGAACAACTACAACTAGTTACAGTTGTAGTTGTTCGCAATCCACTGAGAACCAATATGTCTTGCTAGATTTATAAGCCGGCAATTCTAGTAAGGCTGAAATCTAGACGGGAGATTTAACGTGACCTCCATCTCTGAAGAATATCGTAGATCATTGAAGCTAGACGAAGCTTGTGATTGGAAATAATCTAAAATTTCCTTTTCCAGCTCTGTGAGTGCAGCTGTTAGAATGAACTGACCATATACCACAATTCTCGTTTTGGTCGTGAATAATCTTGCCATTGTTTTCAGAAAGACCTACGTCAGGCAGTTAACTGCAATATCTTGGTAAGAGACGCACAGAACCGGAACGTAGGGCAGAACCAATGGAGCTTGAATTATTTATTTACTAGTTTATCCTCGCACTGGAACGCCTTGCAGAATGAATGGGCTTATCCAGCAATGGAAAGGGTGATTTAGGCTAAAATGATGAAGATAATGATGAAAAAGCAATACTTACACAGGGTAATGTATGTAGTATGGTTTCTGAAAATTTTGTATATTTCAAGCTTCTTAAGCATGAAAAGCTTACAAACTTTGGCTTTACAATATTTGGCACGTTTTTAACTCCAAAATATAACTTTTGACCCGCAATTCAGAAATCTTTACTCTATATTCCACCTCCATCCTCAATTCCTCACCCTTCATCGTCTTCAGGCGTGACGGCTATCTATGTCAAGTTACCGGTTTGACACTAACTTGACGTGTCAACTTCTGGCCGTAACAGTTACCAAGTGACCAAGTGTGGTGTTACGTTACTGAAACAATATGTGAAAATATTTTGCAATATGTGACTACCGTGTTACGTTCAACCGATACGGTGTTGAAAATAACTGGTTATGGTATGCGAAAGGTTGTTCTAAATTGATTGTGATCTATTGGTTTCTTGCGGCAATCTTAGTAAGTGATGTGGTTAAAAAGGAGATGACAACTGAGATGACGCATGTACGAGATGTATGGACTAAGGCATTCTGCGGCAACCCTAATTCGGAGAAGGGCAGAATGATGACGATGATCATTGCAATCACACTAATATTATATAGGTGAAAGTTTGTGTGTATGTGTTTGTTTGTTTGTTACTTCTTCACGCTCAAACAGCTGGACGGATCTGGATGAAATTTGGCACATAGATAGATTATAGTCTGGAATAGCACACATGATACTTTTTATCCCGGGAATATGGGATAATTTTCGACATTTAGACGGGCGAAGCCGCTGGCAGAAGCTAGTCTCTAATAAATCTTGCCATTTTATTAGAGACTAGCGGACGCCTCGCGGTTTTACCCGCGTAGTTCCCGTTCCCGTGGGAATACAATGATAAAAAGTAGCCTATGTCACCCGGGGATAATGTAGCTTCCCAACGGTGATTGAATTTTTGAAATCGGTTCAGTAGTTTTTAAGTTTGTTCGTTACATACAAAAATACAAATCTTTCCTCTTTATAATATAATATATATTAAGTATATATACAGCAACAAGCACAGGGTCCGTAAAATAGATTACGGATTAATCCTACTCAAGGAAGAGCCCCGTATCCCGGCAATGGGACCGTTATGTCATTGTGGTATGCTGTATTAGCCGAAAGGCTACAAACTGTTTATAAATCAATATTTTTCAGCAAGCCAATTATCTGTTTTTTTATATCAAAGAATCGATGGAGTATACAAGCCCTGAAGCCAATCGTTTCAGTAATCAATATGATTAATGACATTCATAGAATATTGATTTGTAGAGGTAGAAAATCAAATGTAGGTTAATGATTTCCCATTAAAAGAAGTATAGCTTTACATTTGAGGATTGGCCCAATTTCTAATACAAACAGAAACAGCTGAAAGTTTGGTTATTACAGTACACATCGCTGACGCAACTGCATCGTATCAAATCGCGTATGTTTTTTTTTTGTGCTAGCCGCAGTTGGCAGACTGTTTACATTGCCGCTTTGTATAATATTAGCTGTGTTCGATACCGTTGGTAATAACTGTCAAATTTTTGTTATGTCGGTGTAGCGTTTAATAACAATGGTGGTAGAATTAATCTGATTTGGTAATAGTTGTTATGGGAAAGTGGTTTATGTTATGTTACTGTTGTTCAAGGTTATGCTAAAAGAGCACATGACATGCCACATGGTTATTTAACTTGCAATATATGTGTGTATGTATGTTCGGGTCAAATCGTGCAACTGAATTTTGAAGCAGTTATCCTCCACCGATTAAGATGAAATTTTGCATACACGTTTAGTTTGGATGACAATGCATGATTAGCTAAGTGACGTCATTATAAATCCAATATGGCGGTGGGCCCAAGATGGCGGACTAGTTATTTTTTATGCACTGCCATGATATGGGTATCAAATGAAAGGGTTTGCTGAGAAGAATAAGAAAAAAGCTTGTTTTAAAAAAAGATTTTTTAATTAGTATTTTTTGGGGTTATGTATTTTGTGTAGGCTTTCCGTTTAACTGAGACAGTGACTAAGGTAGGTGTGCGGCACGGGAGTGGTGGTCAGCTTCATAGCAATCTAATGACTGGAATCATGCAATTCGTCAGCACCCCTTTCGCACCGCTGAGCTACCTCATGCTTTAGTCTCCACCGTGTCAGGTACCGCATACCGCAGCGTTGTACGTTCGGATAAAAAAACCGAAGCGCCAGGAACCTGGTTACCTAGTTACTATTTTCGTAAGGCCCACTAACACCCGTACCTAACAGCCTCAGTACTTGAACCCCGCCTCGCTGAAGATTCACTTCAATAAATTACACTTCCACTTTCAGTAAAACTCCTGAGAGCAATTTTATTAAGTACCAAATTCTGACGTTTCGCGCCAAGCTTCAAGCTTTCTGAGCCAAATTAAATAGCCCGTGCCTTCAATTTGGGTTAATTACAACAACGAGCAGAGTAAAAGTAAATCACATGTAGATACCTTATCACTTTCATCAAACACGCATGCGTACGATACATTTCTCATTCTAATGCATTATTAATTGATGTCGCCTAAATAAACGATGAAATGAAAAGCGCCGGTGTGAATTGGGTCATCTTTATAATACTGTGTCGTGTTTATGGCTAGGGTGACGTAATCCTATTGTGATTGTGAACGGGATGGGTGGAGATGCGGACAAAAGAGGTGAATGTCATGGATTGGGTTGGTTGGAGAGAATATGGGAGCGGTTCTGTATAAAATTCGTGGACCCGCGGTGTATTATTTTGGCTCGCGTTTATAGAAGCTTGGTATTTTGTGTTTGGTAACATATCGTTCAATGTGTTGTCAGCTGTTAACCCACATTTCACCATTTTGTTTGATCTTCTTGTAATACGGGGTCATAGCCTATTGTCATTTTGCTTTTTGAGTTGTTCTTTATTATTCACCACGGTATCTGAATCGCCTTTGTATTTGTTATTTTTTTTTAACACAATATGAGTATGACTACTAGAATTGCATTAAAATTTGGCTATTTATTCTTGGTTCATTTGTAGACTGGTGATCAAAGGCTCTAAACAGAAGGGCTCATTTGAACTTCATGAAAACTGCATGCTGGTGCAGTCGGTTGGCAGTTGTATCACCTGCGCCAAAATTACATCTAAACAGTAATTGTGCAGTTGGCGTTCAGTTCCATCGCAGCCTGTCTGTTTACATCCTTATTTCTTGATTCCTATGGAAACTATGAAACAATATGTGATCGAAAAGAGTGGGTTCCCATAACAAAGGCGCTTTGTCAGGGAGACAAGAGAAGACATGGAGGTGACCTTTCCCATTCATGCTAAATGGTCCACAGTCACCCATATCTCCTGTGCCGGTTTGAACAAAAGGATCTTAGACCATTGAACTAGTTACGACAATAGAACAAAAGTACTTACCTTCTATTATCCTAGGTGATTGTTTCACCTGTAACAAGAAAAACAAGTTTAATTATACTTCTTGAGATGTTTTGCAATCTTTATGAGTAGAAGAAAGCTATAACGGAAGGATAGTATATATAGATTTTGAGGAGCTCGTGGCTAAATAATAACAGCCGCACGGGTCGATCATAAAGGTTAAACAACGCTTGACGAGGTCGGTCCGTGGATGGGTGACCATTTCAACATACCGAGTTTCCTCCGTGCCTCGGAAAGCACGTTAAGCCGTTGGTCCCGGCTGTCATTTGAAGATCTTTGACAGTCATTACGGGTAGTCAGAAGCTTGAGATCTGACACCAGTCTTGCCAAAGAGTACCGTGTTTACCCAGTTACTGGGTTGTGGAGGTCAGATAGGCAGTCGCTCCATGTAAAACACTTGTACTTAGCTGAATCCGGTAAGACTGGAAGCCGACCCCAATATAGTTGGAAAAAGGCTAGGCGGATGACGATGATGATAGTATATATAGATTTTGCAGAAAAGTCTAGTAGATTTTGGGCAGTGGCTTTTTTATCAGACCGAAGTGAATCCCATGTTTGATATGATGCCCTCATCAACTTTGCCATACCTTTGGGGTGCGAGTGCTCTGTTTGCTTTGCTAAGTCGGTGTTAACATTTTATCATTCAGTGATGTTGTTTGCAGAATCAATCAAGAGTGAATAGGATACTTCTAGGCAAGTGTGCTTCATCGTCGACCAACATCATTGCTTACCATCAGATGAGATAGTGATCAAGCGCGAGCCTATCTTAAATAAAAAAAACTTTTTTGCTGTTTACTACCCCATACTCCCTTTTGCTGTTTTTTTCAACACACTTGCTCATAAAGTGGCTCTAATTTCACCGCAATAGGCACATAATGATACCTGTTATCAAACTGTGACTTTTTCATTGCTATTATTCACTAGTGAGTTACAGAGTTTTTTTATAATTTATTGGTTGAGTAGCTTTGTTCTTAAAAAAGTTTCGTTACAAAAAAGATCGTGCTCAATAGTACAAATATATTAATGTACCTATTGCTTGCTCATTTCATGAAACTTCGTATTTAAATAGTTAATTTCAACTTGTACGTGCTTAATAAATAAAACTTTCACTCAAATATAAATTTTATTTGCTCTGTACTTAAGAAAAAAATAAATTCCCTATTTTGTACGTGGCTAAAACACTATACACGAAAAGCCAAAAAAAGAAACCTCATTCTTTTAGTCTATGGCCGATCGAAATTGTTAAATGCGCGCGCATAGGAAAACTGATTAATTTTGCCCGCCATTGTGAAAAAATTTTCACAACTCGTTTTTACTGATGAAAATGATTTTTTTGTATTATTTTCTTCACAAGTGTGTTGAAAAACGTCGTCTGATACACGTGTGTATTGATGATTACCGTCCTCGGCTCTCTTAAGACCCTCACCTACGGCTCGGGTCTCAATGGCGCCTCAGCGGTAATCACCAACATTGCACACGTGTACCATTGTGGCACACGTGTGGCTTTGAGTCAAAAAGATGAGGGAGAAAAGATTTAACACGGTAGCTCCAACCGTTAGGCTGTAAAACCTGTGGGCAGACGACGGACTGACAGACAGACGGACAGACAGACGCGTGAGTGACAGCAATAGGGCTTCGCTTGGACCCTTCGGGTACGAAACCCTAAAAAGAACCTACGGCTATGTTAAAGGACACATATATAAAGAATTGTACTTCTTCACTGATTAGAGCAATTGATTGTGAACAATACTTCTCTTCGTAACCACTAACCTACTTTTAGAAGTAGATATGTTGATTGATATTCATTACATGCATACTTTTTGTTACATTCATTGCATCAATTAAGAATATGTTAAAAGCAGTCACTAACTCTTCAGTGAATACTAAAATGTTCTTAACATTCTTTCAAGCAACGATGTAACTTGATTTGTTGCTAAGTTAGAATGCAAATTAGCGTATCTATGCTAAATTAGATACATGAAATGTTATTATATATTTTTTATGTAATATAGCTGTAATATTTGCGAACTTGAATAACTTGTTTCAAGATTTAGGTTCGAACATTCACCTTTCAACTTCTATTAATACCTATTATTATATTACTGTAGATATTTTAATAACTACCGATGTATTAATGACTGATTTCATTTGATTGGGCAATAGCGATGCAACTGCAGTTTTTGGACACAAATGGTTGCAAAATGTTATACATAGCAAAACATTAAAATAACATTAGTTTGAAAGTGAATTGCTACTTTACAGGTTCCGTATTTATTCATTGCGAAACCATGATATTCCATGCTTATTAATCCTGATATTTATAAGGTTCATATACTGATAGAAACTCTAGATAAATTCATAAAATACTTAAGTGTAATAAATCCTAAACAGCCACACATTTTATAAATAGAAGTGATTTGTTTATTTAGTATAAAAAATAAAACAGAAAGTTGAGAGAATAATATTATCAGTGGATCAGTTAATATTATACGGTCCCGTAGGCAAGGTAATGACCGGAGATGTAGAAACTAGATCTACGTTACGAAGCGGAATATCCTTTGTTACGAAATTATGCGGACAAAGCCAGGGGTGTACTTAGTCATAAATCAAGACTGGTGTAAGAACAAAACAATGAAACTGGATAGATGGAATATGCTGAAGAAACTATATGAGCGTAATTACTACCAAGTACCAACGCTAAGCAAGATCAGTTTCAGATTGAATTTACAATAACGAAACTTCCATTAGATAATTTGAGGAGCGTGTTCAAATTTTAAATGAAATTGCCGATTAATTTAGTAATTACAGTGTTAAGAAATACAAATAAACATACCAAAATATGACATCAAAAACTAAGAGGTTTTTCTAGTTTGTTACATCTGTTGAAATCTCGGTTTGATATAAAAGCGATACATTTAGTTGAATTTGCGAAGCATATTATTTTACTGGTTCTTCATCGTCGTAGCTACTTCGAATATTGTCATCTTCGAGAGAAAATCCTGGAGCACATCTACATAAAATGTTTATCATAAATCGTTTTGAAGAAATTCGTTCTAAAACTAAGACACTTTGCTGTACTTTTTGAATAATGTATGTACCTACTGTTTACAGAAAATTCGTGAAAACCCTCATGTTTAGCTTGAGTATATAGAAATTGAGTACGAAACGAAAAAATAAACAAATTTGATTTTTGCTTTGTGAAAACGCTCCTCAATTCCTCTTTCCATTTTAGAGGAAAATAACAAACTTACCTAAACCGTTAGAAACCACATTATTTTTCATCACACACCAAACAAGCTGTTTCCATCATAATTTGTATATAACCTTACTACCAAAAATAACGCGTCCGAGGATAATATCTTTCCTTTTCAGTTCATCGAATGTCTTTTAAATTGGTCCAATATTGGAGGGGGAATAGGCGAAAGCCAAACCTCGAATTATGACTTTTTACTTAGGATATTCAGTCGAATGTCTGCGACCGCATTTCCTTTTAACAGCGATTTACCAATCACTCCGTCCGGTACAACGCCATCTAGCAAAGTTTATAGTACTAAACCGTATTGGCTGAGTGCCTGTTGGGAGTCTTGTTTAAAAAATGATAAAGGGATGGGGCCAGAACCTGTTAATAATTATGAAACTAGTTAGTTGGCATATTCATTTAACACAAAGCCTAGGACGAGACTAATATTTCCATAAATATTTTAGGCGTATTGTAGCCGTGTATTAACATAAATATGCAGGATTAATTACAGCATATTACGTTAAGGGATTGAGTTAAGCTGGCATCCTTTTCAAATTCAATTTGCGGGCAGCGGGCAAAGCTAATGTCAAGAGGGACTTATAAATTAATTTATGAACTAGAGTGGGGCTCGACCTTCTTTAAAATGTCTTGATTAGAAAACTCACACGGAAATTGGAAGTCAGCATTTTTAACTTTGTTTGAGAAGAAACAGCTAGGATTAATAACAAATAGAAAGGATTACAAGCCGAAATAATAAAAAAAACCACTAAAATTCACAACAGCAAACCAGTTTGGGACATATAAACCGATAAAAATTGCGCAATATTCAGAAATGGACATTAAATGAACTGCAACTTAAAACCGTGAAATGATAAATATTACGACACTTTTCACTAATAAAAGATGAATAGCAAAAAGATTAAAGTCAAAAGAGGATCATCACGCTTTCGCGAAACACGCAGCTATATAAATCACGATTTCACGATGTTGGGATCACGCCCGGCAAAGTTGCAGCGTGGATCATTATTTGTGAAGATCCAGTAAGTTGAATTTCAGGTTCCATTTATGTCGAAGTTGCGACACGACGCTGATGTCTTGGTAGAGGAGAATTTAAGATTGGATATGTTCGAAGCCATCAAGGAGATGGATAGTATTTGTAACTAGTCAGAGAACGTTACTGAGGTGATGGTCAAGAAAGAAGAAATATACAGAGTAGATGAATGTAGGTACATATAAAGGCATTACAAGTGGAAAAGTGCAAGAAGTATAAATATACTGTAATAGCACTTTTGTTTATGAAATTCTTCAACTTAGGCGATTAGGTCTCACTTAGCAACGTGTTTGAGTCTTAAATAATAACTTTTACAGTAGCAGCTCAAGTATTTATTCGAAATTATGTTATATTGGAAAACTTGGCATAATGTTTGAAGTGTTTTCGATTTCAACGGAGTTACTTCGAATATTATTCGAATTCTTTATGATTTTTTATTTGTTTTTTATTTGGAAAGTATTGGGTAATATCGCGATAGTAACACGAGATTATACATTTTTTTTATCTTAGCCTACGCAGTCCCACACTGGGCAAAGCCCTATCCTTCTAGGTATTTTTCTCCTGAGTCACTTCTTAATGATGACGTTTTTCGTTACACAGGGGTTGAATCCACCCCCTATGTAACGAAAAACGCCATAATTTGATATATATCACTAACAGCCGACAGCAGGCACTAAGAAAGACGCTATACATCAAAGACACTTCGCACGTGCGAACTCGCAATAATATCAAATGAATCAAGAGCTAAAACCCTTTGTCGATACCCGACATTATACACACAGATGAAGAGAAGACAACAAAGTAGAGGATTAAACGGATATTACACTTTTAGTCATTCAACACGACCTCGTCACCATTCCACATGACCTCTCTGAACAACTGGAAGGTATTTAAAGGGTGGATCCAGATATATTGGACGAGTAAGCCAATGTCAAGGCAACGGACGTAAAGCTTCGAATATCGCAATTTAGAATTTAGAGAGTGAGACGGGTAAACAGATTAACTTCAATCCAATTAGAGAGTACCTATTTATAACGCGATTTGTTTGGCATGCAAATTGAAAGAATATACACTCCCGAGCAATGAAAAAGTTCCACCCACAAAATGCCGACAAACATCTTAATATCTCCTAAGACATAGAACCTAGCTTCATAAATTAAAAAGTATAATTAAATCTATTTTATTATGCAAACTTAAACTCTTTTAAATACTGGTCTTTTTGAAGCCATGAATAAAAAAGTAGAAAAAGAAAATTTTGGGGTTTGAAAATGTCGGAATACATTTGTTTCGTTTTTTGTTTTGCTTTTGATTTCATCCTTGTTTTCGCCGTTGTGTAAGAATTCATAAATTGTAAAGTCTTACGGCTCTCGTACCCATAAATCATGCCTCTATCACCCGAGGAGTGTACGAGAATCATCACTATGGTGGAATTGGGGACCAGCCAAAGAAATACGGCCAGAATAATGGGCGTGACACATACTACTGTCCGACGAGTGATCCAAAGGTTTAGGGAGACTGGATTAAACCTAAGAAGACCAGGTACTAGCAAGCCGTGCACCTTAACTTGCCAGTACCTGTAACAGTCCGAGAAGATCGTTTCATTGCGACAGCCATGTTAAGAAATCGACATCAGCCGGGAGTTGCGGTTCAACAACAACTTCTGCAAGTTCGAAGGGAGCCAATAAGCGAGTGGACAGTCAGGAGACGTCTTACCGAAAGAGGATTGAAGCCTTACAGACCAGCAAATGGCCCAAAACTGGAACGGCATCATAAAGTTGCCCGATTGCGATACGCCCGCGAGCATACAGAATGGGGTGAGGACGAATGGGGCAGAGTGATGTTCTCTGATGAGTCAAGATTTATGCTGTACCATCATGATGAGAGGAAAAGAGTATACCGACGAACAGGAGAACGTTTTGCACAAGCATGTTTTGAAGAAAAAGTGTCACACGGCGGAGGTACCGTTCACGTGTGGGCTGGTACCTCTGCAGAGGGTCGAACAGCGTTAGTTCCAATCGAGAACGGGACCTAACAGCTGTGAGATATATCAATGAGATTCTCAATGAACATGCTGGTCCGTTTTTTGGCCAATATGGAAGACAGTGCAGTGTTCATGCACGATAATGCACGGGCCCACAATGCTCAAGTTGTAAATGAGTATCTTCAGGACGTAGGAATCCACAAAATGGACGCAAAATTTGGTGCTATGTCACTGGAACTTTTTCATTGCTCGCGAGTGTATTATACCGAGTGTAACGGCATGGTGTTATCATATTTTAAAAACTTTATCTACCCGTGAATATGAACAACTTTCTCCATGGAAATAATAGGCAAGTTACAAAAAAAAAATGGATTTTTCAAACATTTTGTCGTCAGCTGACCTAAATGTGTATGGACAATAAAAAAATTGATACCGCCTTTCCTTTATACCCTCCTGTATAATCATAATGGATGCATGTGTTTTTGTATGAACTGAAGGTAAACTGAGTTCAATAGATAACATAACAGGTGAGTTGATAATTTACATTGTAAGATTCAATTGTTTGATATCTTCAATTAAAACTGACGTTACTGTGAAAAATTCTAACAAGAGTATAAAACAAGATGTTAGGCAAAATGTTTTCTCATAAACAAAGGTCCGTTGAATCACAACGAAGAGCCTTTTCCTCATCTAGTCTTACAGTATGTAGCCAACCAATTATATGGGGCGACTGCTTATCCGACCCCCACAACCCAGTAAGTGGGTAACACGAACCTCTTGGAAATACTGATATCAGAAATCAGGCTTATGTCTAACCCTCATCATCATTACCATCACATCAGCCGAAAGACGTAACCCGCAAGCGTTACCATACTGACCGGTCCCGTGCGTCTCGCATCCAGCGGACTCACCACTCTCACCAGCTCATCTGTCCACCTGGTAGGAGGCCTTCCAAAGCAGCGTCTTCCGGTTCACTACAGAACTTTTCGCCCCATCGACCATCCCATCTGCAAGCAATGTGCCCTGCCCACTGCCACTGCAGTTTGCAATTCTTCTGGCTATGTCGGTAACCCTGGTTCTCTTGCGGATCTCAAAATTTCTGATTCGATCACGCAAGGAAACTCGCCGAGCATAGCCCTCTTCATTGCCCTTTGGGTGACTGTAAGCTTTCTGATGACTAACCCTAACGAGTGTTAAACATCTTCAAATCACAGCACAGAGGCGAGGAGTCTCAGAATGTAATAAATAGTTACCCATCCACGGACCGACCTCGGCAAGCTTTGCCTAACCACGAAGATCGACCTGTGCGGCTGTTATTATTTAGCCACGAGCTCCTGCATTGAATCACAACTAATAGGATTAAAGCAGGGGCAAACAAACCGAATGAATTGACTTCGCGATTAACGATGTGAAACTCAATTCTTCCGTAATCGATCACGCGATTATCCATCCGCAAATAGGACTTCGTACACGAAATTGTAACTGTGCTATTCAGAAATGTTCCCATTGTGTACGTAATTCCGTACATTGTGTTATTTGCAATTCTGCCGAGTGCAATAATTACCAATTATGGTGTCACAATTGGGCCTGCTTATTTCATAATTATGTACTGTACCCATGCTTTGTTTTTCTTTCTGTACACATATCTACATACATATGTAAACTCACCTTTTTTCCTATGGGGATAGGCAGAAACTACAGAACGCCGTCTGCTACGATCTTTTCATACTTACTACATTTGTTTCATTTACGTTCATACCTAAATCTACATATGTTATGAGTACCTACTGCGCATCTGACCTTTCTGAAGAACATCTATACTAATTTTATAAAGAGGAAAGATTTGTATTTTTGTATGTAACGAATAAACTTAAAAACAACTCATAAAAAAGATCGCAGGATTCTACTAGCTGACTCCCGGGGCTTCGCTCCCGTCAACTGGCTACCCTGCCTATCCTGCCTACCCTCCCTACTCTGCATATCCTGCCTATCCTGCCTACCCTGCCTACCCTAACTACCCAACCCTACCTACCTACCTAATATTTTTTATCGATCATCAATAGTTTTCTCAGCGCAAGCCAAAGAATGAATTTTATAGTCAACATTTTGCTACCTTGGGTTAAATTATTGCAATTTTCATAAGGATCTCTAATGTTTTTGAAAATATATTGTGGCCTATGACACTCAGGCATAATGTAGCTTTCTACTGGTAAAAGAATTTTCAAAATCGGTTAAGTAGATCTAGAGATTACCCCTTACAACGTCACAAACTTTACCTTTTTATATATTATATAAGTATAGATACCATGTATCATCTGTCATAGCTATAATTTCAAAAATTGACAATAAATTGCGTTAATTGTGATGTCAGTCGAATTTAATTGCATTATCGAAAACGAATTTGCGCGCATTCGACCGCTGATAATTAACCAGGTAAATACAAACGGAACTCGCTTCGGGTTTTTCTGTTTTGTGCTAGTGCCATTTATGAACCAATTTAAGAAGGAATTAAAACTAATTAAGCTAATTAACCAGTAGAGCAGTGGTGGCCCAGTGGTATCGGCTGCGACTTTGATTTATCGGCTGTGACATCCACCAACCCGCACTGGGCCCGCGTGGTGGATTACGGCCCATTCCCTCTCACAGAGAGGAGGCCTGTGTCCCAGCAGTGGGAACATATTAATAGGCTGATGATGTGATGTGATGTAAAGCTAATTAAGAAAGTGTTTTGTTTAAAGAACTTGGTTGTAAATCGTAGGTTTATTGACTGAGTAATTAAATTGCAAATGTCTTGCGAATTGATGCACCGAAAATGTTTTGGGGATAGAAAATAGTTGCTAACTAGCCAATACTGGTAGAAGGCTGTTTGAATATAAAGTTTTAACAACAATAGGTATAACATGTGAACACAACGAAGAAGGTACCTGATACGTGGTAACTACACGTGGCGAAGCCTTTCGTTCATTCAAACAAACAGGAAACGACCCTGAAGAAGGGTATTGTTAAAAATAAGACATTGATGCTATCAACGCGTAAATTAAAAAGAGGTTGAATACCTGTCGAGGTAACAACATTGAAAAACAATTTATTTTTGGACCAAGCGTAAAGCCTTGCGCAATAATTAATTTGAAAAAGGAAAACAAGCAAGTTTAAAACTAGAATTTAGGACTTCCAAAATTGAATTTGTGGAAGAAGTGGCACTTGAGTATAGAATGTAACTTTGCCTCTAAGCACGAGGTCCACAAATCGCTGCAACTTCGAAAGACATTACTTACGGGAGTCAAAGTTACTAACACATGCGTTTGACTTAATCTTTTAATTATCATTTAGCTCATGCTCAAAGCTAGAGGATCATTAAATGATAAATGATTTTATTTCTGTAAGTTGGTTTGTACAAACACTTTTACATGTCGATCATATTTTTAAAACTAGACGAGGTCGGCGTTTCCTATCTGATCAAACTCAAGAGGTCACAGTCTCTTTTAAAGTCCAGACAAAAATCTTGTTTAGATCATGTGAAGACCATGTAGATTGATGTCTGAAATGGTCTTCTGAGGAAAGAACCAGCCAGATTGAGTGGACCTGTCCAGTCAGTGCACGCATTTGTCAATAACCGAGCAGCTCAACACAGAATTTAAGGAGCTCAACGATTCGACGAACAATACCAAAGAAAGGTCATTCGGGTAGGCCGCATAAACTACTCAAACTGCCAGACCACGATTAAAAACTAAGATAAATTAAAAATAAAAACAAAAAAATAGTCCACATAGTCTTCACATTCACAGTAATTAAAATAAAATAATATAATACTTTAAAAAGTAAATATTCTTGTCATTGCAAGAAAACCAAAAAATTAAAAAAACAAAATTCACGGTGGAAAATATAAAAAATCCAAATTAATTTTTAATTAGAGCAGCTCAATCCCAAGCCTTTTTGTCCTCAACGTAATCTTTAATGGTATAAAACGCTTTCTGGCACAACTTACGTTTAATGAATTTATTATCATTAATTTTGATCTTCCATTCTTCTGAGAAGACTGTGCTAAGTGAAATTTATTGGACCGTATCTCTGTGGAACTAACTGATTATTTACATTAGAACTGTTTGTTTTACGAAGGTTTTTATTTTGTTTAGACGGAAGAGTAGCTTCCTTTCTATTAGCCAATGTTTTTAATTCCTTCTTTAAGCAAACGAGGCTAGAGAATTTGCATTATGTTCAAAAGATTCTAGTAAAATTAAACCTACATATTCCACTACAGGATACAAGAACTTTAAATTGGACCAAGTTTCCAGGCCTAAAGTCTTGTGTTATATTTTTTTTAACTGCATGTTAGGCTTAGTACGCATTGCGGTTTTATTATACGAAATCGCGCGGTATTTTATCCGCAGTGAGTGTTAGTTACGATTCAGTACGCGGATAAAAATTCGCGCGACTCAAGAGGAAATATGGGCAGAGAGCGCCGACTGAATTTCCTTAGTAAAACGTCATAATTCGAGGTTTGGCTCTCGTCTCTTTCCTCCTCCAATATTGGACCAATTTAAAAGATATTCCATAAACTGGTAAAGTAAGATAAATACTATGCCGTTATGTTTCCCTTTTTTCATTTATATTTGTCAAATTTGTACACCAAGCCTCTGTTGACAGCGCAATTTTGAGTATATTTGATGGTTCTAGTGCTTCTAATGATAATGTATCATCAAAAAGGAAAACATAGGAGCATAGTTTAAATCTTTCATTTTCAGATTATGGAATATATTTTAAAATGGTCCAATATTGAAAGAGGAAATAGGCGAGAGCCAAACCTCGAATTATGACTTTTTATTAAGGAAATTCAGTCGGCGCTATCTGCCCCCGTTTCCTCTTAAATCCTCGCGGCTAAAAATCGCATATACAGACATGAGGTTTTCCTCAGGCACAATGATGTATTTTCTTATGGAGACAAAGATTTAGAATATCATTAGGTACCACTTTTTTAGATGAGTATGTGCAGGAGCATAAAATTATTCTTCATTTTTCAGACGTATTATTCAGACACACTTCATATAAGTTCCACCGTCTTAAATCACACCACATCAATCATTTGGGACAAAGCCTTACGCAAATGAAGCGTTTTTCCGATATCCTGTCTGGGTCACACTTTTATGCTGAATGACGCCATTGTTCCGTCTGGTTATGACGTAATAAATGGACGCGGAGGTTATTTACAAACCTATCATAGCCACTGGACACTACTGGGCAGGGACTACTTAGTTTTTATCAGAGATATTAAATGGTATTTATCTATAAAGGATTCTGCTTGGTTACATTATTAGGATCGGGTGATTTTATGATAGACTAGTTGTCCCACGTGGCTTCGCTCCCGTCAACTGGCTACCTACCTACCCTACATACATGAATGTTGCGTAACTTTAACCGCTTACGCAGTGCACGCAACGGAAGCTCTCAAAAAGGAATATTTTTTCTCGTTTTTGCAACATTTTTCATTTATGCTCCGCTCCTATTAGTCGAAGCTTGATGTTATATAGCCTATAACCTTCCTCGATAAATGGACTATCCAACACAATAATTTTTCAATTTCAACCAGTAGTTCCTGAGATTAGCGCGTTCAAACAAACAAACAAACAAACAAACTCTTCAGCTTTATAATATTAGTATTGATAAGTATAGATTAGTATATATTATAAGAAGAAGTGTACTACAGTATTACTGACTTCAGACAAAGAGCTTCAGTATAAAAATATGAATTTCATCATGCCTCAAAGTTTGCCAATGAGCAATGGAGCGCAGTGTACCAAGTGTTGATATTTAACGAAAGCAGTTCGAAACACTATATATACTGTGCTTCAAAACCAAGATAGTAGTTGTGGATTTATTCCGTTCTGATTATTTTGTTTTTCAATTCATGTCTGATCCACTATAAACTTTGACATTCCGGTCTGATCCCCTTACTCTTTTGATTTTATCACGGTGGATCATACCGGAACAAAAAATATTATAAAATAAAACTGATCCCCCAGGGTATCCGACCGGAATAAATCCAGTTGTGGCTCAAAACGTAACCCAACTTAAATGGGGTGGCAATACACGTCTGCCACAAAACGTACCTATCTGTTTTAACAGCACAGAGCACACTCTTTCCCTTTCATTTTGGTAACTCAACAATACTCATTGCGTGTCACTCACTGCCGAGTAGACGGATTTTTGAACATATGAAGCAATGAATGCGAGGGAAACAATCCGTACCCTACTCTTTGAACTTACACAATTATGGTGCTGACTAGAAAAAAAAGACATGCCTTCAAGTAATGGAATTCCACCTGCAATCAATGATATACACCAGTACTTTTTCAATACATCGTCACTCTTGGAGCACCCAAACATTTTTCTCCAGTTCCCATCACAGTTATTTTAGGAAATACCTCCAAAATGTGTTGAATCCATGACTAATGGGACTTAATTAGCAATCAAGAGGCGAGATTCTTCCGATCACGCCTCATCGATTAGCCATTCAAGGGCGTGCGTTGTAAGCTGTGGGTAACTTGGAATCTGAGTATAAACAAGCGTTTATAAATAGATGTTGGAAATAGTTCTCAGGGTTGTGTGAAGGAGGAGATACCACTACCACGACCATGTAGAGCTTATTGAAAACCTAATTTTGATAGTCGTTGTTAACTGTGATATATTTTTTAAAAGGCCCACAAAGGTTATAAAAGTTTTAAGGTTAGGTTGCTTTGGATAAATTTAGGTATGCACCAAACAATTATTTTGAAAATTTGTGGCATGAAAATCTAAATTATTTTTCAACATGGGCACTATCGCCCATTTTCCGGTGACTTAGTCAAAAATATTAACTTTAAAACTTTCGCGTTTCATAATTAAAAAACAATTTATCACGGGGATTTAACGCGATGATTTCGATTATTTATTTACCTATTTAACCCGACGAATAAGGACACGGTCAGTGTTGTGTGTAGAAATGTGAGGGTAGAGGAAGAATTTTCTGCTCCAACGGAGCCAGTACACCGGTACACCAGTTTACCCGGGACCACGGTCGTTGCAACACGGCCGAAACGTCGGGTTAAATAGGTAAATAAATAATCGAAATCATCGCGTGATATATTGTTTTTCAATTAGTACAAAATGTTTGAAGTTGACAAAATTTTTGAGTAATTCATAATACGGGTATTTTACGGTACGATCCATTCTTATCTGGACACCAAAAAAACATGACCATAGATTTATAGTTATTTAATTTTAAATTATTAAACAACGTACCAATTCGGTTATGTAATATAAAACCAACATACAAGTATTTAATAGATACAGCAGGCATCAAATACTGCGCATAACTTCAACGCTTCCCTGATCCAATTTGGCATGAAATGTAACGCTGATTATTAATGCTATTGAATTTGTATTATCTGTGGTGTTTACTGAAATTTGAAATCAGGCTAATGACTCCTGTAGAGTTATTATCAAAAATTTATTTTTTTAAATTTAATTTATTTTTTAATTAATTTAATAAGAAGACGGAAAATTGCAAAACGGCCTCCATACAGGGATATATTAGTAGTTCAACAATGCAAATAATTTTATTTTGAACAGATAGATTTAGTAGTTTTTTCATGATATCTAGACTGCCAAAGGTCTGTTTATAAAATTTCGCGCGCTCGGTTTCGTCCTCATTATCCATTTCGCTACATATTTGCTAAAGTGTGTATTCGTACGCGAACTAGCTTCCTACTGCTCATCACAGCATCTATCTCTTCCGCACGTGTTGTCGGTTGATATAAAATGCATTTTAACCCCGCGCACAAAATAGGTCGTGCCGTCGACTAGTGTACCCTTAAACTGCGATTCATGGGATATGTATTCATGGATAGATGTCTAAAGACATCTGCTTGGGATTTATTTGTTTGATTGTTTCATTTTAGTTTCATTTTAGTTTGATTTATTTTAATTTAATGTTGTTTTAGTTATTAGATATTATTATAATTTGGTTTTTATTTAATTTAATTAATTTTTGAATTTGTTTGATTTTATTTTGATTTATAATTTGATTTATTTTTGATAAATTTTAACTCAATTACCATTTCATTTGATCTTTATTTAATCATGTTTTACTTTTAACTTATTTCGATTTCATTTTTGATTTATTTAATACTTTGCTGTGATTGGAATCAATTTTAATTTGATTTTAATTTTATTTATGATTTTATTTTGTTTTAATTTTTGATTTTTTGTTACTTATATGATCTGTTAGCGGTTAAAAATTTATTTTTTATTTTCTTGAATTCTTTATATAATTTTTAAATAATAAGTGTTTTTATAATGTGCATGTAAGATTCACATCTAGTAGGTGTCAATCAGACTTATTTTGTTGTACATTATTTTTTTGCTTACTCGATTGTACATCAGTTTTGTGAATTAGAAAATAAAAAAAAAAATGGGTTATTTTTAATCTCAGCAAAATGCACGGATCCTTCAGGCCACGGGAGCGAAACCGCTGGAAAGAAGCTAGCATTTCATAAGGATTATAGATTACATAAGTCGAGTACAAGTTTTTTCATACGAGATCGATCAAAGACAGGCTTTGATTGATCTGTGTATGTCGAAATTAATCGAACGTTTTCGCTACATCACTTCTAGTCGATAGAATCAAGTGTACAAACCTACAAGTACTATCCACCTAAAAGTTTAATTAAGTATCTTTGCCTAGACAAAATGATGTAGCCGAAACACTTGGCGACCAACTTTTACAATAAGACCTTATTCTTTGGTAGAGTTAGAAAAGGTTCGTTTGTAAAAGTTTTGGGTATGCCCAAAAACAAGCTTACGCTACCTTGTATTTACTTAAGGAATAAATTTGTTCACGAATAGGAAAGGGTATTTCACTTTCTATATGTATTTAGGAGTACTCTGTTTCAGTATTCGATATACCTGTAATTATTATAGCTATCGAAATAACGTCCATTGTCAAAATATCTCGGAGAGATATTTCAGTACTGTTACGGACTTACGGTACGGGCACTGAAGCTTAATTTAACTGGTGCATTGTAACCAAGTTATTTATTGACTCAAAACGAAAATTCCTCTCTATACAAAAGCTATTTATACTGTTTCAATCCGAAAATAGCTTCATTAGCCGTTTATACTAATTAAGCCGATTTACGTAAGTCATATTTTTGAAATTCTAAAATTGGGTTTATGCTTTTAAAGGAATTTATGAGTTTGAATAACCAGCTAAAAATACCGCCGGCATCATCAGCCTATTAGTGTTCCCACTGCTGGGATACAGGCCTCCTCTCTATGAGAGGGAATGGGCCGTGATCCACCACGCAGGCCCAGTGTGGGTCGGTGGACATCTGACGCATGTCAGACGAGAAATAGGCTGAAGAACCCAACTATTTTGAAGTCGGTTTCCGTTGTAGCCGCATGGAGCTAAATACCCATTTTGAAAGAAATAAAGAAAAATACTTAATTGTGACCCGCACAGGAGACACGAGATAAACAAAACACAAACAAAAACAATAATAAATAACCCCGTGTAAGACCAAAAAGCTCCTATCTCAGCATGTGCAACGATATTAAAAAGAAAATAACGCTGCACTGATATTCTGTTTTTCATGGAGCGACTAGCAACACAACCACCCAATGGGTCCCATTGAACGCTAGATTATATCGTGGCATACCAAGGCAAAGTTGGCGGTATGAGCTCGACCTAAAAGGACCTACACTAATAAAACACATAACTATATGGAGGATAGGGAGAGAGAGTTTGCCCTGCAGTGGGATAATATACTTAGGCTAGTTAGATTATATAGATCAACAATAGCAACATCATTGTGTCAATAAATAGAGAATGCCTTGCTGCATTAAGTCCGCCTATGTATCACCATTGTACATAAAGTTTAAATAAATAAATAAATAAATGTCACGAACGCAAATCTAAAAGCAGCATCACTTAGTAATTCTTATGAATACACACACAATGACCTTCTCATAAACTCATTTGAAAACTTTAACAGCATAAAAAATATTTATAAAAGTTTTACAAAGAATGGAGAGCATTTAAAAGCAGTTCTTGCGCAACTAATTAAAGTAAACAATCTTTATGATAGTTTATCTCGCGGGCTACCGCCAACGTCACGGTATTGTGTTGAAATCGCTGATTAAGCGTTCCACCAATCTCAGATTAGTTCCAGATTTAAACCTTTGGTTAACTCATGTAAAAAATTATGGCTGTTTCAGCTACTGGCCGGATTTCTCTAACACAATTTTTTGAGACGATTTGTAGTTTCGTAATTTGCTTTGTTTTTAGATTTTTAAGTAGGTACTTAAACATCTAGTTCACGTGTAGAATAAAAATGGTCTTTGAATGGATATTTGTTCGAGTTAAAATATACTTCAGTACCTACCTCTTTTAAGGATAAAACGGTCTTTGAATGGATAATTTCAATCGCTTTCGATGAATCTTTGCAACGAAGTGCTGCCAGAAAAATCACAAAAGAACTAGTTGATTTAATGCAACATGTTTATCTAGAGTTGTACGTTATTGCCTCTCCTTGCTAGATACCTACTTATTTATATGCCTACCTGTACTTTCTACAAATTCGTTTAAATTTTTAGGGTCCGTCATAAAATTCTAGCTAGTATCAATGTTTCTTTGCCTACCGGGACTCATAACTCCACTCACTTTAGATCCAACAATATTTCATCTAAAGATTTATGTTCAAGTGCCTCTCGAATACGATATAAGGAAGCAATATCTATAGGTCTTTGGAAAGGTACCGTTATGTATAAAAGATACAAACTAGTTATATGTAATTAAAAGATATAAGCCATAAATTACAACATGAAACACCGACTTTATGTCGACAAAGATGATGATTAAAAAAATACTAGATATTATCACAACGCTTTAAGATCTCGGCAAATACTGGCAACGATGATACAGATGAATATTTCACCAAATCCACAGAAGCCATTGAAAATTACCTAGCAACAGTCAAACCAGTAGCAGCGATCGTAGTCTTAAAAGAAAATATGACATTACTCAATTAATCTCTCTGAATAATGGATAAGAGCAGTGGTGGCCCAGTGGTATCAGCCGTGACTTACAAGTTGTAGGTCGTGGGTTCGAGCCCAGGCAGGCGCTTTACTTTGTGTAAATTATTTCATCACCACTGCTCTCAAAACGGTGAAGGAAAACATCGTGAGGAAACCGGCATGTCCTAGAACCAAAAATTCGAAGACATGTGACATCCACCAACCTGCACTGGACCCGCGTGGTGGATTACGGCCTATTTCCTCTCACAGAGAGGAGGCCTGTGTCCCAGCAGTGGGAACATTAATAGGCTGATGATGTGATGTGAATGGATATTAATGATATTATAGAAGAATAATTCACCAAATCAACGTATGTAAGCCATAAAACATTAAATATCAACAATCAAAACAGTGACAGCGATTGCATTACCTGATTCCACAATAGTTTTCAATAACATCAACAATAGTTAGTATACTGTGAAACGAAACAGTTACAGCAGTTACTACAGATTTATTGATAGTGACGCAACAGATCGTTTATTATTGGAAATAGGACAGAAAAGAGACCATGGATTCGCTCGACCATGGTATTGAAGTAGGCTAGCCAATAAAGAACAAAGATTTGTAACCGAAGATGACCATGGAACGAAATACGAAGAATAGAAAGAATTTTGTGAAGAGTGAATTTCTAACTGTAAATGGTTTAAAGACTGACGAGTTTTATTTATTTATGGCACGTCAACAACACAAACACCAACATGGACATATTATAACATTTTAGGAGATCTACCCTAGTGTTTATGTCAATAACAGACGTGCATTTGGATTATTAAATACAGTTGAAATATTAACAAATAAAAAAAATATGATGATGATGATTGCAAAGATTTCATATAATAACGCGTTAGATGATATTATATTGACTATATATAAAATGTCATTGCAACTTATAAAGTGGACAGAATCAGATCTTATTGGCAATCGTAAAGTTCTCAGAACTTTAACATCAATCAAATAATTGTTCTAATTGTTAGAGAAAAGAAAGAAGGTAATCTAACATCAAGAAAAATACTAGCAATAAAAATAATTGCACTTTTACTTTAATTAGGAGAAATATAAGGTAATATTAGATTTACTGAAATTGACCAGTTTTATTAGTAATAATCATTAGGCAATCATTGTTTATACGTTGAGGAAATCCTGCCATAATACTTTCAACTTACAACCATTTATGGCTTAGACTACGTCCTTATAGATAGTAAAAAGTACTATAAAACTGAATTATTTGTTAACTGGAACCTTAACTTCCGTAGTAACTTTCATTAGATAAATATCATTCTGTAAGTAACTATTTAAAACAGGCAACAAATCCAAATACAGATCTGCTAGATTCCTTCTCGATTATTAATTTCCCAGGATACTCTTTTGCTGCCAATAAATCTGTCTATCATCCTTTCCTTTATTAGCTTTTTAATGATCCTACTGCTGGGATACAGGCCTCATCTCTGTATGAGAGGGATTGAGCCTTAATTCACCTTCTTTCCTTGCCTTAATTCATTCCCTTCCATCCATTTCCTTCCAGGTTGCCTGGAAGAGACTTAAGTTTTTTTATTAATGTATTTTATGGTGTACAATAAAGCGTATAATAAATAAATAATTCAGTGCGGGTTGGTGGATGTCACAAGTCTTAGATTTTTTGGTTTTAGGTCATGCCGGTTTCCTCACGATGTTTTCCTTGTCCTTCATGAAATAATTTACACAAAGTAAAGCGCCGGCCTGGGTTCGAACCACACATAACTCGGGGCCTAGTCTGCCTAGTATTTTCTTAGTTATGTTGTGGTCGTCTAGCAGTATATCCGTATGCAGCAGAATACCAACATTATATATGGACTTATGGAGCGACTGCCTCGTTGACCTCCACAACATAGTGACGGGATAGCACGATACCCCTGAGAAAATATGGTGTTCGATTTTCTGTCTTCTAACTACCCATAAAATCCAGTTCAAGCTAAAATTATTAATACCTTAAGTTAATTAAACCACAACTGAAAACCGTACAAACGTGGAACACATCGATTTTAAAACATTAATTTGATATCTGATTGGGATAAGAGCTGATTGGAATCCCTCAAGCGAAACGTAGTCAAGTTAATTAAAACTTAATGATGAAATCATAACAAATGCAAACGAATTGTCGATGTCAGTCCCTACTCCGGATTTTTGTTTTGAAACACAATATCATTCGATCGAATTTCTCAACTCAGTCCTGTCAGCCATTTTTTTCAATTCATACATTTTTGTGAGTTTTATGTGATCTTCTAGGCAATTCGTGGGTGCCGGGAAAATCTCTTTACACAGGATAAGGCCAGGCGTATTTTGAAGGATTTCCCTGAAAACAAAATAGGTAGGTCTAGGTATTTCTTTAAATTTTATGGAATCACTAATCGCTTCAGTGTTTGAGCAATGGTCATTTTGCATTCAGTTAATATATTACCATCACTTAACACTGCACGGCACAACTTCGACAGGTCATTATAAGCTAAGCTTAGGGAGATTAATTAATAGAGATGAGACATCTCAACTGACATGTTAAGACGTGACATCAGCGCATTCATGTTAAATGCCACAAACACAAGCGTTTCTTAGAAGGAACCAGGCTCACAGAACTCAGGAGGAGGCTATTCATACATTGATATACAGTGTTCCCAGGGCAAATTTGTCAACGCTTATTGATTCTGGAGGGTTCTACAATTGTGGGGGAGGGTTGTATTTAGGGCTGTACTGAATAACAATAATGTGAGGATGTTTTAAATATTCGGCAACATACTAAAGGGTACAATTGTACCGTGAGGAAATAACCGCAGTGCAAAAAAATCTCAATTTATTTGCAACAATAAAGATGAAATGTAAAAGTATTGTACTTAAATCAAATATTTTTTGGGAACTCCCTTCATCATCTGCCTAGCCTTTTTCCCAACTATGTTGGGGTCGGCTTCCAGTCTTACCGGATTCAGCTAAGTGCCAGTGTTTTACATGGAGCGACTGCCTATCTGACCTCCACAACCCAGTAACTGGGTAACACGGTACCCCTTGGCAAGACTGGTGTCAGATCTCAAGCTTCTGACTACCCGTAACGACTGTCAAAGATCTTCAAATGACAGCCGGGACCAACGGCTTAACGTGCTTTCCGAGGCACGGAGAAAACTCGGTATGTTGAAAATGGTCACCCATCCACGGGAACGTTTTTTGGGAACTCCCTTGATTAGTGAAAATATGGAAATTAACAAAACTTTTAAGGATCACAAGAGTGGTAGTAATAATCCAACTTTGCCATCTTGATGTAGAAAAAGCAAACATGGTGGCAACTTCGAAGTAAATAACAGTCAATAAGAATGTACAGTTCAACAAAGAATGTGCCAATAACATCAAAGAAGCTCGCTTATCCGGCATTCGACATATATTAAACCGGCAATTTCAACTTGAAATCTTCTAACAGGATTCCTAAGCGTCTGGAATGAGTCTGAATGGTACACACGTACGTAGAATTCTGTGTAATGTAAGTAGAATTCCGTCTAGACGTCACTGTATAAATAAATTGTTATCTTTAGCGTGACATTGACTTGTTACTTTAAAACTACACGAAGAGCAAGGTATATACGAGGTTAAACGGAAGCTTGCGTCCGGACCGGTATGACCCGGAGTCCCGGATAGCCCGGCCGGTAATGAGCCGCTTCGCTTTCCGCCTCTTTCGCTATGGATCAAGTACTAGGTACCTTCGAGAAGTTTATCTACTTCATCTATTTAACCAATTGTTATAACTTCGGTTTGGTTCGTTAGGTACCTCACCTTTTCGGGTATTGAGATCCTGGTGAACTTTTATAGCCTTTATAACAAAAAACAAAACATTAATTTAAATTTTAATGTTTTTTATTAATCTATTTTAATTGATTTTGACTTTATTTAAAATGATCACTTATATTTTTAGGGTTCCGTACCCAAAGGGTAAAAACGGGATCCAATTACTAAGATTTCGCGGTCCGTCTGTCTGTCACCAGGCTGTATATCATGAACCGTGATAGCTAGACAGTTGAAATTTTCACAGATGATGTATTTCTATTGCCGCTTTAACAACAAATACTAAATACAGAATAAAATAAATATTTAGGTGGGGCGCCCATACAACAAACGTGGTCTTTTTGCCGTTTTGTGCGATAATGGTACGGAACCCTTCGTGCGCGAGTCCGACTCGCACTTGGCCGGTTTTTTATGCCTAGTAGATGATTTAGGGGCGGCAATTTTATCATGATGAGTGCTATGTACGTCGTACTTGTCATGTGCATTGGTTCTGTAATTGTTAAAGAAAATCTCTCGATGTTTAATGCATTTGATGTGTGCTATTTTAAATAAATAAATTAAAGGTCAGGCTGCCAGACAATAGAGACGGCATGTTATCAGTATTTCACGCATGTCTCAGAACCAAATTATTCGAAGACACAAATCTCATCTCATCTCACTTCTGTGTCCCTGGTCTCAGCAGTACGAACGTTATAGGCAGGTCATGCTTACGCAGGTTATATGCTTACCAATTGTGTATTTTACAGCATCAATACGAATTTTGCTGGATCTCACTTCCACAAATCCTTATTATTTTGAGATTTTTATCAGTCAAGTTATTGCCTAGCCTCGTAATATTTCTTGCAATACACCCCAGCACGGAGGACTCTAGTCAGCTGTCTCGATGTCTATTACGTCACAATATGGCCGCCGATGGAACTGAACCGATGCGTGTAATCGAAACTCTATGGGAAATGGGAATGCTATATTGACATTCGGCACCCGGAAGTCAATTATCCTGTGACATTTTTCAAGTTCAATGAAATGGAACAATGGCAATGTTTAAGAAAGTTAAACGGTAGTTATGTTTAATTGTGTGGAGATCCGAAATGTATGCTATTTATTTTAACTGTGTTTGAAAAGTTTGAATGTTAAGTTTGAACGTTTGTTAGTAAACCTACCCGATCTTTGAATTCAGAATTTTGAAGTTGAGTATAGTCACATAGACGTTCGGGAAGTTGCGTGGTAACTACTCGTCCAATTTACCGCAGTGTCTCAAGACAAACGTCTATGACCAGTGTGTGTTGCCAGTGATTACCTATGGGACCGAGACGTAGTCGCTCACAATGGGCCTCATCAGAAAGCTTAAGGTCACCCAAAGGGCAATGGTGAGGGTTATGCTCGGCGTTTCCTTGCGAGATCGCATCAGAAATGAGGATATCCGCAGGAGAACCAAAGTTACCGACATAGCCCGAAGAAATGCGAATCTTAAGTGGCAGTGGGCAGGGCACATTGCTCGCAGAACGGATGGCCGATGTGGCCGAAAAGTTCTGGAATGGCGACCGCGAACCGGAAGACGATGCGTTGGAAGTCCCACCAGGTGTCACAGGCCTAAGTCCAGCAGTGGACGTCTTTCGGCTGAAATGATGATGATGATTGACAAACTGTACTTCAGCCTGAAAACTTGTCAAACTTTGGCATTTAACTAAGTTATGACTCGGTCTTAGCTCCTAATAGTCAATTCTGAAACTGGCTTAGTGACATATCAAAAAATTTAGGATTTAACCATCAAGTAAAATAGAGACAGCTGAGACAACATTATTAACATCTTTATTTCTTTCATCTTTCTTTTCTAAACTCACACGCAAACTCAAATATCGCCTGACGCAGAAACAGCAACAGAAAACCTCATTACAAATCTTATGGTGTTTTCATACCTTCAGAACTAATTTACCTCATCTAACAAAAAAGTGTTCCATTCAAATTAGGCAGTACACACCATAAAAAGTTTGCAACAGTCGGCTTGAGTTAATTATTACGCAGTTACAAGGTGGTTATGAATAATTTAGCCATAATTGGCTTGTTAGCGGCACGAGAGGATACCAAATATAGTACACCAACCATACACGGAATATTTGAGATGCGAATGCGAAAACGTAATTAAGAAAATTTGATTAAGGTCACCTTTTGCAATGAAGCATTCATGTGAATTAACAGAAAAGGGATTAGGCAAATAGAATCCGGGTCTTCATCAGTCTTCCTAAGTTTCCTAAAGCGTTAATTTTACTAGAACGCAGTTGTGAAATCAAAGTAGCAACTACTAAAGTAAGTAATTCAGATATCCATCAAAATAGCCACCTTTAAAAAGTCGAAGAAAAAGTAAATAATATGGCTTGATTGTGTCAACCGCGTAAGGAAAGACATGAGATGACAGCTGATAGATATATGGCAGAAAAATAGGTACTGCGTTAACCCCAAATAAATTAGCAAAGGCACTTTTCCTACCGCCGATGATCAGCAAGTAGCAAGTAAAGATAGAAACTAAAAACGAGTTGGCGAGCAGCGAGAAGCAAGTGTGTAGTTTCGATAGTGTTTTCGCTCGGCTATAAGCGAGTGTTCTTGTGCGACGGACGATTACTCGCACCACTCGCTCGGGGCGGCCGCACTGTAGGTAGAAATTACCGCTGCTTGGTCTGGGCGTGAGTTCTGACCGCCAAGCGAGCAAGCGAGCTTCGCTAAGCGAGTATAACTTTGATAACTCTTGTCGCTGCGACAAACTTGTGGTGAGAGAGTACTCAGCCGGCAGTGTGAACAGCCAGCGATCAACTATTTCTATATGTATCTCTTTTTGACACGGGCTCTTATATCTTTTGTACGTTTCTTCAGCGCGAAAATAGTCGATAGCTAATTGCTTACACGTCGGCGGTGGGACCTTATGTATATGGCAGGAAGAAGATAAAAATAATTTAGATTATACAGCACTCTTAGCAAACATTTTGATGCCTCGACGCGATTCGATTTATATCTCACCGATGAGCGATATTTACAAAGCGAAATTGCAAGTATTTACGTTCACACAGATGCAATTCGACCGATTTGCACTTGAACATTTTCATAGAAAATACATGCGCGATATCTACCGCCTATCGACACAATCTAAATTGCATCGCGCCTTCAGGTAGATCCTTTACTTATAGGACAGATAATATAATACTAGCATACAGATGCCTCATCTCATACATCCTCATGCTGAATTGCTGACGTAACTAGCGTTTTTCGTCTGATTAAACTGATTATTTTTCTAAGAGCATCGATCGCGTTCGGTTCCGTTCCGAGGATATAAATGGTGTTAGCAGCGACTTGCAAGTAAAAGGGTTTATTCGGTTCGTAAATACTTTTTTTTTGAATAGAGCGACGATTTGTTTTATAGTATTTTGTTGGACGTTTTTACAGTTTCATTGTACCAAAAGAGTTACAAAACAAATTAAAAAAATCGAGTGGATGCCTCAGAAATTTAAAAACGCGCCATCTACTGGCTTCAATTTTAAATGATCCAATCAAATAATCTTTGAATTGAGATTTAAGAGCCAAATATTCCTTAATTTTGTGCTAAGGAGAGTTAATTAAACAAGAATATATATATTTTTTATGATCGTCTCTAGAAAATCTTAACATTTTTCAAAACTCAATAACTAATAAGAAGAAGCTTATAACGCCATCTAGTGCAATTTATTTGAACCAAAATTTATTTCTTCGTGTTGGGTGCCCGTGCTCATAGGTAGTTACGATAATAATAATTCCGAGTTTAATAACAGACAAGGTAGCCATGATCTATGTCTAGCCACTGGACTACAATTACACTGAACAGACACAATTAGGTGAGAGTTATTTGTGTCAAGAAATATTGTTTTGGGCTAAGAATAAACCAGCCTGTTTTATCCGTGGGTGTCTTAATGGACTTATTGCATCAAATGAGTAGGCAGCATCAATTAGCAGAAATATTAACGGAGAGAGAGCCTAATAAAATTATACCGCGGAAAACTCGTTACAAAAAGGATCTCGGGTTGCGTAGGTGGGAAAAAAATCCAATTTCAAAACCAACAGAGACGGGTAGACAGAAATAGAATTTCCTTTTTTATAGAATTGTATAACAATGATATCATTATGTAAAAAGTTACCAAAAAGTGGGTAGGCGTAGGTTCCGAATAGGATATCCTTTTAGGAAAGTTTTTATTTGAATATCTCTGTACTTTAATAAATTGTGATGTAATTTTTGGTGGGATAGAAACTCGACGAAATTAAGCTATTGTTAAGTGAGTTTATTATTTAATCAAATGCGTTGATGGGGAAAATCTTTTTAGCCCTGCCTTTTATTTAATACTAGCTGTCCCACGCGGCTTCGCTCCCGTCAACTGGCTACGTACCTACCCTATCCTACCTACCCTACACCTACCCTACACCTACCCTACACCCACCCTACACCTACCCTACACCTACCCTACACCTACCCTACACCCACCCTACACCTACCCTACACCTACCCTACACCTACCCTACACCTACCCTACACCTACACCTACCCTACACCTACACCTACCCTAAACCTACCCTAAACCTACCCTACCCCAAACCTACATCTACCCTACACCTACCCTACACCTACCCTACACCTACCCTACACCTACCCTACACCTACCCTACACCTACCCTACAACTACCCTTCACCTACCCTACACCTACCCTACACCTACCCTAGACCTACCCTACACCTACCCTACACCTTCCCTACACCTACCCTACACCTACCCTACACCTACCCTACACCTACCCTACAGCCACCCTACACCTACCCTACACCTACCCTACACCTACCCTACACCTACCCTACACCTACCCTACACCTACCCTACACCTACCCTACACCTACCCTACACCTACCCTACACCTACCCTACACCTACCCTACACCTACCCTACACCTACACCTACCCTAAACCTACCCTACCCCAACCCTACACCTTCCCTACATCTACCCTACACCTACCCTACACTTACCCTACACCTACCCTACACCTACCCTACACCTACCCTACACCTACCCTACACCTACCCTACACCTACCCTACACCTACCCTACACCTACCCTACACCTACCCTACACCTACCCTACACCTACCCTACACCTACCCTACACCTACCCTACACCTACCCTACACCTACCCTACACCTACCCTACACCTACCCTACACCTACCCTACACCTACCCTACACCTACCCTACACCTACCCTACACCTACCCTACACCTACCCTACACCTACCCTACACCTACCCTACACCTACCCTACACCTACCCTACACCTACCCTACACCTACCCTACACCTACCCTTCACCTACCCTACACCTACCCTACACCTACCCTACACCTACCCTACACCTACCCTACACCTACCCTAGACCTACCCTACACCTACCCTACACCTTCCCTACACCTACCCTACACCTACCCTACACCTACCCTACACCTACCCTACACCTACCCTACACCTACCCTACACCTACCCTACACCTACCCTACACCTACCCTACACCTACCCTACACCTACCCTACACCTACCCTACACCTACCCTACACCTACCCTACACCTACCCTACACCTACCCTACACCTACCCTACACCTACCCTACACCTACCCTACACCTACCCTACACCTACCCTACCCTACCTACCCTTAGTACGATACGAATGTAACCTGTAAACTTTTGTTTCTACCGGCGGCGGCGATCTAATTAAAATTTAGAACGTAAAAGCTGCTATTGTGAGTAAATCTTAAAAGATAGACATATGCTGTCGCGGACTTCTTTTTAGAAGTTTTAAAGAAGAACAATTCCATCATACATTATATTTGCGTAACTTAAACCGTTTACGCAGCGCACGCAACAAAAGCTCTCAAAAAGGAATATTTTTGCCCGTTTTTGCAACATTTTTCATTTATGCTCGGCTCCTATTGGTTGTAGCGTGATGTTATATAGCCTATAACCTTCCTCGATAAATGGACTATCCAACACAAAAAGAATTATTCAATTCCAACCAGTAGTTCCTGAGATTAGCGCGTTCCAACAAACAAACAAACAAACTCTTCAGCTTTATAATATTAGTATAGATGGACAATTCTGACTTGATCCTCGAATTCTCTTTCAATTCATTTACAATGACGAAATCTCTTACAATTAACCATTTATAAATAAAAGCTACATTGACGACATTTTAACGATGGGTGAGTAACTACATCTGCTATTTAGAATTGCGTTCTTACTCAAAGATCTGCTATTATAACAATGCGAGGCGTTTTTACAAAGTAATTGCCATCGTGTCTAAATAAAATAGTCTATAATGTTTCTTTGATTGCCAGCTTGTGTTTCTAATGGATTGCGTATTCAAAATGGACAAGTTGGACAAGTGTCAATCATTGGATATTATCAGATTCTTGTATTAAGCAATTATTATTCAATTTGATATAGGAGTAAAAATCAAGGCAATTTTATATAAGAAATAAAAGACAAGAAGGCTTGTATATAGACTTATTGATATTGGACATGAACATATATATAAATTAGTGACTGGGACGAAAACCAAAAACTTAAAAGTTGCGGATCAGAAGGAACCCCACAAACACTGCAGTCTCCAAGACTGTTGAGCATGTAATGCACAATTGGCTTTGCAATTGTTTGTTAAGCAATGCAATAGGACCTTATCCTTTCTGTAGCAGCGAGATTAAACTTTCCATATGGCACTTGAAGAACTGAAAATCATCACCGAACATTATTATGGAATGAATATTAAACTATGCAAAATACTGTATAATAAAATACGTCCCCAAAAAAGACCCTTCCAAGAAAAACATTAAAACGTCACTGTCTTGACCGTGACTCGCATATGATGCATAGCAATGATCGTTGAAGCGCGTGACAACCCGACTTCCTTCCTCCCAAATTGTGTGGGAAGTACCGAATAGCCCGATCCATCTTCGGACCGTACGTCTGCACATGATGGCACATTGCCGTACGTCGAGTCGTACGGCAATGTGCCATCGGTACATGGTGGACCTCTCACCCATACGCACTAAACGTTTTGGGAATGCTTTCATTGTGCGTTCTGTCTATGTTACCTGATACAACCTGAGGGTCTTCAAGGTTGCTTCACCATCGACTTCATCATCGCTTACCATCAGGTGAGATAATGGTCAAATGTCAGCTCATCAAAAAAAATGATCCAAGGAACTGACAAACTGACATCGTACTGTGTAATCAAAGCAGAGAATGCTCGCTATATCTGATAGTACAGCTATATCAGATTAACGGCTGGAGGCTGAGGAAGCTGCACTTACTTACCTACCATGTTATAGCTACGATATGAAATGAATGGAATTGGGGTACACGTGGAAAAGGTTTGTATGTACGATTCTAGGCTACGTATTTTATCAGAGATTTTTCTAGAAAGTAATATTTTTTGAAAACGGGAGCTTAAGCTATAAGCGGTAACGAATAGAATATGTGGAGAACTTGTGCTTCTTCTTTTCTTGTCGACGGTACATTAAGCCATACTTTTTGAGCCCAGTGGCCACACTTGCAGCCTCGCAGGCGTTGTATATACTGACTGTTGTCTGCCGGAATGTGCAAGTGTATGGACATTTGGGACACTCCAGCAAATAGGTTACAGTCTGTATAAGAGCACCGCACTCGCACCGGTTGTTTGATGAGTAGTTCCCCATATCGCCGTTATTGTACAAAACGTTTGAAAACCTGGCAAAACCGTATTTCATCTACCTACCTACTCCCTAGTGACCAACTTATCCCGTCTGCAATGCGTACAAGAAAATAAAAGTGAATGATACATGCATATTTAAAGCAACCAACAATGTTAGGACGTCGAACCGCGAATGTGGAAGAAAAGAGCGAGCTAATCTAGAATTCTGAACATTTGAATACATACTGCCTTTTTTGTCTTACATAAAAAAAAATGGCTGTTTTATGATTGAAGAACAAAAGTTAGAGATGGATGGATCGTGTGAATAATTTATAAGAGAGAAAAAATAATGCTAGAGTGACAGAGGAAAATAGAAGGTGAAATATAATTGCGCTGTCCCCAACTAACATGAGACATGATGAGAAAGATGCTGATGATGATCTATTCCGAGACAAAGCAACATGATAAAATGCTCAACATAAATGATCGTGTTCTTGATAGACAGTAGCCGAATACCGTCAGAGGTAGACAAGACACCTACTACTCCATACTATTACACCAGGTACACAAACATTTATTCAGAGATTCACAGTAAAATTACTGCAGTACCCTATTCAAAACGAATCCAATAAGACGACGACGCGAATTGATGAGCTAACCTTTTTCTCGCCGAGTTAAGGAAACTACATTTAAATGAAACGAAAACTCTGGCTGCATTTGACTTTCCTCGGCAACTAATTAACTTGATTGCAAAGAAAGTTATCCGAAACGTTCTTATAAGAGCCAGCTTTTGTTCACACATTCACATTAAGTTATTATGATAATAAAAAGCGCCTTCGTTAAAAATAACGATATTAGTTGCATGAAAATTCATAACATTCATAACAGATTATAACACATTTATAACAGATGCACGGGTCGATCTTCAAGCTAGCAATGGTTTAAGCAATGCTTGACGCAGTTGGTCCGTATATCGGTGACCTTTAATGACATTCCGAGACTTCTCCGTGCCTCGAAAAGCAACAAGTGATCCTAGCAGATATTTGTAGATCTTTCAAAGACGTTGCGTGTCGTTAGAAACCAGAAGATTTGACACCAGTCTTGCTAAGGGTTACCGTGTTGTCAAGTTACTGGGTTGTGGAGATCAAACAGGCACTTGCAACATGTAAAGTAATGATATTCAGCTGCGCCGGGTCCAATACAGGAAAGGCTAAGCTGAATGTTTGATTGATAGCATTCATAATATAAATGTCTTTATTAAACAATTTTATATACAATTTACATTAATTTAAGTTTAATTATCTGATACCAGTTAGAGATGATTGTTTTGCTTTCCAGCATAGGCCACTAAGGCTTGCCATACTGTGCGTTGCTTGTGTTCTCCAAGTCATACCTGCTATTCTTCTAACGTCGGGAAGTGGCCCTTCCGTCTACGACGCTGTCTCCCTTTATTTATTTTATGTTGTGTTGGTCACCACTCTGTTACGTCCTTAGACCATTTGGCTTTTTTGCTCCTAATCATATGTCCTGCCCACCTCCATTTTATTCTGGTTTGGTTCCTTAAGTCACATAGTTTTATTTTATCCTTTATTCTGATGACTAGCAATGGGCTTAGCTAAATTGCGTTTCCCATCTTAAATTCTGCACACACAATACCGAACCGATAAGTTGCATCTGCTATTTATCAACAAAGCATTATACCTTCATGTATTGAACTATGCGCTTGCCAAGCCATCCAATATATCTTGACAATATTCAGACAGCGGCAGTTCTTAGTCATAAGAGCTACAATATTCTGCCTGCTAAGCGTGTCTTGTATCATCCTTCATAGCAATCTGTTTTGGAGCTAATTCATAGCAATACTTGCTTACGTTTGTATATTGCTGATATATTGTCTAATGGTTTTGTTGGCAAGGTGAGTTTTCTAGCTATGAATATTTATAGGTAAGTGGTAATTTTCAAAAAGTTTTACTACTGCATCATCACGGTGATGCAGAAATCGTCCGGCTGGAGTTGATTCCTGGGTCCGCAATGTGCTATTAGGCTTCTTCATCTCGATTTTTTCAGTAGCATCCTACAGTATAGATAAATATTATATGTATTCGGATAATGGCAATTAGCTCGTTCTATGTTAAGGAACTTGAACGTAACTGGCGATGTATAGATGTTTTATTGGTAGACCACATCTAAAGCAAATAGGTATTGAAGCTGCTTATCAGTTCATCACCTTCGTTAACATTATTTCTTTCATTCTTTATGTACCTCGACCTTAACATACGGGCATCGAATACTGAACCAGAATTCTAATCCACAACACGTTACGGCAGTGTTACGGTAGTTCGCTCCCAATAAATCAATGATGTTATCGTTACCGCACAGAACAAAGACTGCTGTATAATAACCGTTTTACATGATCCCGCGAGGGATAAGACAGTTGCAAATTATTGTATACTAGTTTTTGTTCGCAGCTTCACTTCTGTAGCCTATACCGCAGAAACTGTCCATTATTTTGGAATGAAAAATAGTCCATGATGATAGTGTAGCTTGCTACCAGGGCAAGAATTTTCTTAATATTATCAAAACTTCCAGAAGACCCTTTACAAATATACATAAATAAGCAAACCTACATATAATTCAACTTCTTTATCTCAAACATGATTAGGTAGTCTAGGAACTCTGTCCACTTCTTGAAAAGACGTGAACAAAACAGTTGAAGTGCTTGTAGTCGGCAATAAGCTGATTGCATGTCCAATAACACTGCTGTCCACAACAGGATTCCCTCCTGCTTGGATTGATTTCCCAATGCTGAGGTGAGGTGGACACATCATGGTTTCAAAGATCTATGGTATTTAAAAAAGAAAGTACTAATGTGAAGACCTTCAAAGATACGATAGCTAGTAACATCCTTGATGCCTCGGGGAACCTGAATATTCAAAGCCACATTATTCGTACAAGAAGATCCGTTACAAGGGCTCAGATAAGACCACATGATTCACAGTCACATTTACGTTTACGCTATCGTAACTAATTAGTTGTTACCCCTGGCTTCCTAGTCAATATAACTTTGAATACTCTTAGTAAATGAATTCGCACGGATATTATTATTATAAACTACTACTACTACTATTATAAAATATCTGCCGATGACCTAAGATTACTTTCTTCAATTTTCGTGATCATTGCCTTTGTTGTTGACTACAACAGTTTTTTTTGTAATGATGAACGAATTTTGGATAATAGAAACTGTTTCTCTTCGTATATAGTTTTGATGACATGAATTTTTTAGACTATGTTCAACTTTCGTTCTATTTGGCACATTGTCATTTTTCTGGCAATGCATAAGATTTCTTCTATAAGTACCTAAGCCGTAGACTGATATCGTATTCAGTTCTATAGAAGTATTGTTTGATTTTATTACGTCCCATGTGTAAGATTTGTTTTGCAAGTAATACTTATTAAAACATCTGCTATAGTATTCTGACTGACACAAATAGTATAGTTATTAACTTACAAATCCAACTGAAAAAAATCTCCTAATTGAAATGTGTCGACGCTACTAAGCGGATTACCAGCTCAATTACACAGCCTGTTCCGATACGCCTTCTGAATTGAATGATAATCCCTTTCATGCACACAAAAGAGAATCCATACATATGTTTACAAAAGCTTCATTCAATCCAGAAATCTTTTCCCCTCCAATTACGAGCTGTATGAAAAAATCCGAATACTCAAATCCGTCATCTGTAAGTCAATTACGATCATTATTATTCCGTTCTTAGACTTGCCCCCGATATAAGGAAACTCTTGAAGACTGGAGCCGTGGAACTCAAGACAGTTTCCGTGGCAGTGAATATATTAAAGGACTATCCAGTGTGAACAGACGTTAACTTTTCAATCGGACGTGGAAAAGATTTGAGATATACCTTGAGCCTCGCTTTGAGAGATTTTAAAGGAAAGGGCGTTTTATTATTGAACGAGGAGACCGAGTTTGCTAGTAAAGGTTTTCTGCGAGGATTATTTGGAACAGGAACGGAGCGAATGGCGAATTATACTGATGTAGACAGATAAAGAATGCTCCACCGTTTTAAAATAAATACTCGAGGGAGTTCGTTATTAAGTTTTATATAAAAAAATGTAGTTCCTAAAACTAAAAAACACGCTTTAATGGTAAATTGAACTAAAAATTCGCTAATCCTGAAGATCTTGGTAAAGCTAATGGGACAAACTATTTAAACGCGCACGGTAGAATCAACTTTCATTACTTGTAAATTTGAACCTAGTTGAATAAACATATTTTCTTTGACTTTGGCTTTGACTTTGACTAAATTATTGCATTGTCATCGGTCCTTGATAAGTGTGGAAAGTTTCAAATCAATCCCACGTTTTGAAGGGAGTGAAAATCACATTCAAAGATTCCGTTACATTGATACATACATACCAAGCTAATAAAAGCGTGTTAAAATCACTCATGTATTATTCGTACAGCTAAGGAGTGGAATTCCCTGCCGGATTCTTTCCGATAGTTACAATCTAGGGGTCTTTAAGTCAAGAGTGAATAAGTTTATTTTAGGCAAGCGTGCTTCACCGTCGACCATATCATCGCTTACCATCAGGTGAGAGAGGTCAAGCGCGAGCCAAAAGACAAAAAAACACCTATGTAATTGCCATCAACCAGGAACAAATTCGGACACCAGGTTGCTACTCATAAGTTCCAGATGGGAAACCCAATCATATTAGTTTTAGGACAATATTATTCGCAAGTGAGCGAGTGAGTTACAATTCGGCTGCTGAACTTTCGGATTCATTCTGGCATTTCACCAAAATTTCGTTTGAAGTCAAACTCTCAAAAAACCAACCGGTCCAAAGGAAACCTAACGAACTATAGCTTAGATTATACCGTCATCATCATCACAACAAAAATAGCAATAACGTATTTGGGTAATACCAGAAACCTCAAACCATTAGCATTCCTTGTGGGCACGTATACAATCGTACAAAACTTGTATAATATCTATCATTTGTTAGGAGCCGTCTCCACGAGCGAGAGAATCGCAGCGATATTATACATGGCAATCAATAATATCGCCGCGATTCTCTCGCTCGTGGAGACAGCCCCTTAGGGTACGCACTAAGTGCGAGCGGGAGATTATAATCTATAAGTATTTAGTTACAGCGACTTTACCGTTTTGGACTTGACAACACTGACAAACAAGGTAAGGATTACAGACATAGATCTAACTAGATAACGCAAGTCCCTCCATCTGTATGAATACCAAGCGTGCCAGTTTTCACAAACAAATTTACTTACCAATGAAAGAAAACATTTCCAATGCCTCGGCCAACTTTTTCTATTCATTCTTTACAGCTCAATCTATACTAATATTATAAAGAGGAAAGATTTTTTTGTTTGTTTGTTTGTACCGAATAGGCTCCGAAACTACTGGACCGATTTGAAAAATTCTTTCACCAATAGAAAGCTACATTATTCCTGAGTAACATAGGCTATTTTTAATCTTGAAAACGGGTCCTATGGGGTGGTCCACGGGAGCGAAGCCGCGGGCAACAGCTAGTATGGCATATTTTTTTTTCTCGATTTCTGTGGCTTTCCGGTGCCGATAATGCTAAAGGAAAAGCTCAGATTACGATCAGTGATCGTAACTTTACTCCGTTTTTAAGCACGCGAAGTACATACAATCGCGTCATCTGATTAGATTTATGTCTGTGGTAAGGATTATCATCATCCTCGTCATTTCAGTCGAAAACTAAAATGCGTTTGACCACTATCTCACCTGATGGTAAGCGATGATGTGGTCGAAGGTGTAACACGCTTGCCTAGAAGTAACCTATTCACTCTTGACTTAAAGACCCCGAGGTTGTTGTCCAAATATCGCCACATCGTCCGATCATGCAAGCAACTAGTTGGTAACTTAGGAACGCTTGCAAATACCTATTTACTTGTTTTCGTCAACTCTGAAAAACTTCCACGAATAAGGAGACTAATTCTAGTTGCTATGTTATGCAAATCTGTTGATGACTTCAAATCTGTTTGCCCCATTTATCTGTAATTGCTTTAACCTATGTGGATAAAGGTCATTTACTCTAACGTTAATGCTAATGCTCTTCAATTATGCCAATGGTCCGAATTCGCAGAAGCATTTTGCAAGAAGGGTATTTTCGTTCACTGTTGTCATCAATAAAAGTGTAATACAAACAAGAAGCTAAAACGTATCAACAATGAAACTGCTTCATTGCCCGGCAAAATCATATTATTCTAGAAAATCTGAAACCGATATTTATAATATAAAAATCCCCTATACGTGGTAATAACGTATAGGTAGGGGCTTTTAAGTTATTTTGAAATCTTTCCTTCCGCTACCGCTTCATCTCAGGACAAACCTTTACATGTTTCCAGTGGCGGCTGGTGGATCATAGTAGTAGTAGTGCACTTTGCCGTCTAAGTAATTGTGTTGTGTTAGATTTACTGAAATTCACAGGAGACTATGTAAATCGGCTAACTATATCGCTAGCGACTTCTAATTCGACGCCAACGCCATCTAGTTACGTCGTTGTACAACTTGTAATGTTGGTACTCGACCCGAAGATTAATTTCGTTCGTCAAACCTCGCCCGCTCTCGGTAATCTTCGGTTCGCTGGGACGGCGCACGAGAGTGGTCATATTTTGCCGTACATTTTCTATTGAACTATCTCTGTCTCACGCGCCAGGCGTTTTCGCTTGTTTCTCGTAGAATTGTATGAACTCTCGCCGTGCGCTTTAGTCTACCGCACGGGGAATATTTTTTACAGCAATATACGTCTTATTACTTTAGCAAAGAGCTTAAATTTGTTCGTCATAATTTCGTAAATATTGAATAGATCGTTAATCAGATATTATTATACATTTTTATTTTATTTCTAAACCTATTAAAATCTGGCAGTTCAGCGCACGAGTGAACTTAAAGTACAGCCGCCCCTGCATGTTTCTCAGAACGGTAGGCATATTCAGTCTGGCGACAATTTATTTACGCCTAGACTATAATACATATATGCCAGAATCGGTGTCAAGTATCAGTATTTGCTCGGCTTTCAGACATAGTAAATGACACTGAGGGAACAAAGTACCCAAGAAAAAGAAAAATATCTCTCTTTTTACCTAAAAGCTATTTATGAAATGGAAGAATATTTTAAGTGCTCATGTCCCTGGAGATAGCAATAGATCTCAGAATAAATATAAACACAACAGATATAATAAAATACCTAGTTCATTTTCCGGGAAACGATCTTTTAATAAGATCCTCAAGTTTCGAGATCTTCAAAGATAATTGAATTATTTTTCGGAGAAAGACGTGACCAATATTCCATGGCCTAGATGTTTTTTTGTTATTCAGAAATACCACAGAAGATTCCATACATGAAAACGAGCATCAAATCTTGCTTGCAATAGTTGCGAGCGATTTAAGGAGGTTGCCTGGCGGGAGGCTCTATTTAAGTCTCCACAGGATCGCCCAGTTATGGCCGTACCCTGACCAAAAAATCAGCATGAGATATGAGCATTCCTATTGCATGAATTACGGTAGTGAATACGCCCAGATTTTAGAATAAAATCTTTATAAAATCGAAAAATGGTCTTTTGAAAAAAATTTAACTTACAAAATGTTCGTTATCAAATTATCTATCCATTAGTGTTAGTATAAAAAATAATTAATGAACACTTTACGAGGAGATGCATGCTATCAATAATGATTTCACATTTTTATTGTTGTGTTGGAAGGAGATTAGTGACACATATACCTCTATAAAAAAACCGGCCAAGTGCGAGTCTGACTCGCGCACGAAGGGTTCCGTACCATTATCGCAAAAAAACGGCCAAAAAATCACGTTTGTTGAATGGGAGCCCCCCTTAAATATTTATTTTATTGTTTTTAGTTATTTGTTGATAAATCGGAAACAGAAATACATCATTTGTGAAAATTTCAACTGTCTAGCTATCACGGTTCATGAGATACAGCCTGGTGACAGACGGACAGACAGACAGACAGACAAACGGATCGCGGAGTCTCAGTAATTGGGTCCCGTTTTTACCGTTTGGGTACGGAACCCTAAAAAAGTGTACTACCATTTTAGAATCAACATTATGTAGAAATTTAATGTATTTTTATTAATTGATATTTCTTTTTAAATTAAGAGTAGATAGCTCTTAAAAAATGAGCTCGGAGCCAGAATATCAATATTGAACCTCCTTTTAGACAGTTTTGTTTGCTAAATATTCTTTGATTTACATATGCTATTTCAGTTATGAAGAAATTCTAGCCATCAATTCTTCTGTGTAAAAATATTTTTAAAAATTCAAGTAGTTTTGGAGGAGTATCCAAAAGCAGCGAAAAATATATCGTGTTATTATTTTTTTAAAGCAACTTATTATTTGAAACGAAAAAACCATGTTTCATAAATAATGTACATGAATCAATATTATATATATTCTTTTCAAACCTGAGTATGCTTTAGAATGTAACCGTTTTACAGCACTAAAGCGGTGGAAGGCCCTTAAGCAGTATACGCCAATCACTTTGATTTAAATGCGGGAAGTCTATAAAAAATAAAATAAAGCAATTTAAAGATATTTTTGCTGTTGTTGTTTGTTGTATCAGGAGACGCTCTATGATTTCTGCCTACCACACACAACACGGCGTAAATTTATGTATTTACGTACATATGTAGCTGGCCTTATTAAAAGTATGGAAACCAATCATAATCCTTCCGCAAATACGCTTACGCAGTCCAAACCAACAAAAAACCTCACGTAAGTAGTATTAAAAGAAAAACTAGGAAACAGCGCGAGCACGTTGCTAATCAAATTGGTAAAATCAATCATAATCGTGACACGCGATCCGCTTTTATGTAACCACCAATGTTGGATCACCAACACCGAGAATAAGATCCATTGCTGGTATTGTAGCAAGTCTTTCAAAGTTCAAGGACACAAATGTAGCATTGGATGTGCCAAGCATGTTGGTCTTATGGTTGGTCAAGGTTGGCGAATTGGTGAGAAGGATGCGTATGACTGGTTTTCCATAAAATTTGCTCGGAACTGTTTAAGACAATATATTAAAGATGGATGTGGTAAGTATAATTTTAGGTATGAAAAAAACATTTTAGCGACTATTATGTTATGAAGGAGATAACGGGATGAACTAGACAGTTTTGCCAAAATTTAAAAAAGAAAGCGTGGGCTTGGAAAGGTGGATAAAGTGGAAGGCTTTTGTTCATGAGTACGAGACTATTCTTCGAGAATAGAACACCAATTGTGTCAATTTAAAACCCATTCTTTTTTTATGATCAAGACTGTGATTGAGACACATTTCGACAATCCTAGTTTATTCAACATGCATCCGTTCTTTTAACGATAATTGAGTCCTAATCATGAGTCAATATCGTCATCGTCATCAGCCTTATAATGTTCCCACTGCTGGGACACAGGCATCCTCTCTGTGACTTTAAATCAATATCGAACACAAACTTTTCTCAAATATAATCCAACAGTTCCGAAATCAATCAAAAACAAAAATCTCAATCTCACCCGAACTAAAGCGGAAATCAAAAACTTTTGTTCCAAAGTTGTAACACGGACTGACAATGATTTATTACAGCACATAAAGCGAGTAAGCGACCTAAGTTCTCGTGAACCTACTAATGCCCCTATTTCAATCACTACCAGTCCATAGCGCACCGATTTTCTACAAAATGTACCGCGGTTATGAAACTAAATTGCTGAGTCATTTGTGTATCGTTGCTTTGAGATTTTAGAGATACGTAGATAATAAACAGCCTTTTTAGTTGTGGTTTTGCAAGTAAATGTGGAAAATATTGAAAAAAACGAGGTTTTATTAAAACTATAATCATCATCATCATATCAGCCGAAAGACGTCCACTGCTGGACATAGGCCTCCCCCAAGCGTCGCCACATTGACCGGTCTCGTGCGGCCCGCAACCAGCGGATCCCCGCAACCTTCACCAGGTCATCGGTCCACCTGGTGGGAGGCCTTCCAACGCAACGTCTTCCGGTTCGCGGTCGCCACTCCAGAACCTTTCTGCCCCATCGGCCATCCGTTATGCGAGCAATGTGCCCTGCCCACTGCCACTTAAGTTTGGCAATTCTTCGGGCTATGTCGGTAACCCTGGTTCTCTTGCGGATCTCTAAATTTCTGATTCGATCACGCAAGGACACTCCGAGCATAGCCCTCTCCATTGCCCTTTGGGTAATGGGAGCCATATGTCATCACTGGCAACACACACTGGTCATAGACTTTCGTCTTGAGACACTGTGGTAAGTTGGACGAGAAGATACCGCGCAACTGCCCGAACGCTGCCCAGCCGAGTCGGATTCGACGGTTGACCTCTTTCTCGAAGTTGGCCCTACCCAACTGGATCGTTTGTCCCAGGTAGACATAGGTCGTCCACAACTTCGAGTGTAGAGTCTCCGACCTTGATAGGAGTGGGTGTAACATGGGCATTTAACATCACCTTGGTTTTGTCCATGTTCATTCTAAGACCCATTCTTTCGGAAGCTCTACTGAGGTCATCGAGCATTGTACTGAGGTCCTCCATGGTCTCAGCCATAACCACTATATCGTCGGCAAACCGAAGCTGAGTAATGTACTCGCCATTGACGTTGATGTCTAGCCCTCTCCAGTCCAGAACCTTGAAGACATCCTCCAGTGCAGCGGTAAACAGTTTCGGAGAAATGACGTCTCCCTGTCTCACACCTCACTGCAGAAGGACTGTTTCCGAGGTCTGATCCTGAAGTCGAACTGACATGGTGGCGTTTTTGTACAAACACTTCAACACCTCAATGTACCGGTAGTCGATCTGGAACCGTTGGTGAGACTGCAGTACAGCCCAAGTCTTGATCGAATCGAAGGCTTTCTCGTAGTCCACAAACGCTAAACAGAGAGGCAGGTTGTACTCTTAAGTCTTCTGTATAACCTGCCGCAGCGTATGTATGTGGTCTACGGTGCTGAAGCGTTTACGAAATCCGGCTTGTTCGGGAGGCTGGAAATCGTCAAACCTGCGCGCGAGACGATTCGTGATGACTCTTGAAAACAACTTATAGACATGGCTAAGAAGTGTGATGGGCCTATAGTTCTTCAGTAGGGCATTGTCACCCTTCTTGAAGAAGAGTACCACCACACCCCTGCACCATGCTTGTGGCGTTTTCCCTTCGAGTATGACGGAATCAAACAGCTTCTGAAGGGCCTTAAGTATTGGTTTTCCACCCGCCTTCAGGAGTTCGGCCGTAATTCCGTCGTCACCCGGTGCCTTGATGTTCTTAAGCTGTTTCAGAGCCATCCTAATCTCATACAGGCTGACGTCGGGAATGTTTTCGGTATAGTGTCGGGTCAATGTAGCTCTAGGGTCATTCGCTAGATTCGCGACGGGTTTACTGGTTGACGTGTACAACTGCCCATAGAATCTCTCGATCTCCCTCAGAAGCTCCGGTTTGGCGGAAACGATCCTGCCATCATCGGTCTTCAGTTTCGTGAGCTGGCTCTACCCAATAGATAGATCTCTTGCAAAGGCCTTGGAGCCCTTATTCCGCTCAATCGCAAAACTATAATGGTATAGTTGTATAATGGGTATATCAACTTTCAATCATCAACATCAACATCGTCTTCAAGCAACAACAAACCATTTCTGCAGGGAATATTAGCGCTCGAACAGATGCCCAATAAGAAAGAATGGACCGCGTATTTGAATGCATAGTGTTGAAAGACTTACGATAAGGTGGACCGATGATCTGGTGAGAGCCGCGGAAATCTGCTGAGTTAGTGTACCACATGAAACGGTTTATGTGGCGATGCGTGAGATAGACCAATGTTTAGAAGTGGACGTCAGCCACGTCAGCGTGGCGTTCAGCTGAAATGATAATATTAATTCTTGCATCATAAACACTTTCAGAAAGCCAGAAAATCTGTTTTATAGAGTCTCACTTAGAATATTGATTATTGAATTTATGCTTTTTCAACTTCATCTAAAACATCAGCGACATCTACGGATCCCACCTCCCTGGAGAGCGGCTGTTTTTTCATCAAATTACACCTTATTTTCGTAATGCCTCGTAATGAGCCATTGTCTAGGGACCACGGACGGTACCTGCAATCTGTCGGCATCGCGTTTTCTTGAGAATTTCTTTGTTTTACAACAGAATTCTGCAAACAATCTGTATTGAATCACGTTGGTTTATTGTGGAAGAATTAAGTGTGATTGATAAGATAGGGATCTTATTAATTTTGTAAATCTTAATGGCTATTGCAAAATGGCAATGGGTCTTGACCACGTGGGAATCGTGCCTTAAGAATATCTTCTGCAAATTGTTGGTTAGTTAAAATTGTAGGTTATAGTTGTGTCTGTTATGTCTGCAGAAATAACGGCAGTCTAGCCTCACCAAATGGCCACTGAAGAGGCCAATAACTTTAACATCCTTAACAGAATGAAATAAAATACAATAATGTAATCATTGGTATTCAGTGCCAAGGAATTTAGTCACGTTGTTATATTATACTCGTGTCTAGGAATTTGTTACGGTTTGATAAGAAAGAAAACTAGTTACTTTTAGAATACCTTGGTCCAAGCTAGACTGCAACGTAAAAAGTAGACACGAAAAATGAGGTTGCGTGCGACTGCTCCAATGATTTTTGTCTTTATCACAAGGAAAATCGTTCAAAAGCAAATTGTCCTGCTCAGATAATTTTGCATAAAACTATATATTTTTTCTTGATTTTCTTGTTTCAGCAGATGCGAAGTAACGTGTTAGATTTATATTTAACTCATCAAAACATCTTCGTTTCAAAAATAACTTTTCCACATAAAACAAGCTAACTCGTCGTAATAAAGGATTTATGCTCGAGGCTACCTGAATGCGCAAGGTAATGCATTTAACAGCTACCATTATCTGATCTAACTTTCAGCTAACAGGATGGAGAGAGACAGAAATATAAACTTAAAGAAGGGTAAAAAGAGAAGGTAGTCTGAGATTAGTCCCATTACACCGGACGCGATAATTGCAAGACTTGTTTCTCGGAGGATACACATCGTGATTCCGTTGACAAAAAGTCTACTGATGTCATTCTGATTGCTTAGGATGAAGTAGATGGCAGATTAGTTTTTTAATCACTTCCTCTTGCTAACCATTCCGAAGCAAAAACTGAGCAAAGCCTATAATCGACCGGAGGAAACTAGGAAGCTGACGAGATAATTTGCCTTCAACTCCAAAGTTGGAACGCGTATATAAATGAAATTCTCCTTTTATAAGGAAAAGTTGGAGCAAGCTAACAGTCTTGAACTAATTGAATGATACAAGAAAAGTTTATCTTCAAAAGATCTCGCCTGTTGAGTGAACTACGCAGAAACTCGCAATGAATGAGCTTAGTCTGCAAAATATAAAATCTTTACTATGCAAACCATTTTCAATATAAGCTTTCAGGTGTTTTCGCAAGTATTCAGCGTAACGAAAATTTGAAATTGCATTAGTAGGAATCCTTGACCGCTATTAAGCAGGTTGGCAAACAAACAAAAAACTAGGGCAAACTCGCTAATGTCTGTAATGAACGTATGTGAGAATTTGCAGCAGCCGAATCCCGAACGGGTGAGAGCCAAACGAGGCTGTAATCAGAGAGACTCTTACAAAGTTAACTTCACTAACGAATTTCAGTTTTAAATTAGAGTCTGCAATTCATATGTTGTTTTCATAGGATTTAGGACTTCGGAGTTCGCTTGTTTAATATTAAATTGTACGAGGAAGTAGAAAGGTCGGTTACATTTGTCCATGTCCCAGTTCAGGGAAAGAAAACTGCCCAAGTTTTAAATTACCAATTACTGATGTTTGTCTTTGTGCAAATAATGCCTTGAGCTGGAGAAATTAACAAACAACATTTCTCATAACAGACAAAAGCTAGGAATTGTTATGAGATTCCTTGTTTGTGCAAATACTGCTGGCATTTGTTGATTGTTTCATTGTCCTACTCGCGCGCTTGTGGGTTTAGGTTCTCTGTATAATTTATAGTTTCTCAGAAGTTTAATTGTTTATTTGTGTTTGGTATTTGTTTAATAATAGGTTGGGGATGGAAATGTGCCTATCACGCTTTCACGGACGCTGACGACGAATTTTGTCGAACTTCTTCGTGGGATCTTCGCACAAAGAGCATTAAAATCCTTCCAAAATGGCTCAAGTTATCAAGTACAGTAATTTAAAAATCACAACTTCTATAAGTTAGCGGAGTGTTACGAATGGTAACCTAGCCCAGTTAGCTCCAGATGCAGACATTATAACAGTTCATTCAAGTCTCGAACAATTTTCCAGTGAAAATGTTCACCACAGAAAAGAAAAATATGAAATCGAGACGTCTAAATGCCACAGAAGCTGGGCAAAAATATATTTGGCACGAAATTGCCGTATCTTTGCCGGCAAGCAGCCATTTTAATAAATTATATTTTCGAAATGCGTAGGGTATTGTATTTTTTTTTATTTCTGATGGGTTTGCTCTTGACTCTAGTCTAGGTCATAGGTGACAGAGACAGAGTCGACGATGGAGTGAGTTTACCCAGGAGAAGCCTGTTCACTCTAACTTTGATTGTATTTTAAAGGTATCATGTTTCTGGAGTCCTAATAAAAGTCTGATGAGATTTTCTGCCAGACGATGGCAGTTCCTTTGATCAATTTAACACGACTTTTTTTCTCGTTCAAGGCTTTAATTACCTACATGCTTTTATTTAACTTGCCTTGTATATGTGGGTCAAATCTTTCAACTGAATTTTAAAACAGCACGGTTAACCACTGCATCCGATCCGAATCTGAGAAATTTCGGTTCCAAAGTAGCCGTAGCTTACGTACTTCTTGTAGGGAAGCTTACGCACTACATCCCAACTCTATCCGTCATGATTCAGAAAATGTTCAATTCGGATAGAACTCGGAACTGAAATCATGGACTTGGATCGGATGTAGTGCGTAATCGCCCTTTTGCCCAAACAAATGAGCTAAAATTTGTTGGTTTGGATGGCAATGCAAGGTAAGCTAAAAATCTTGTTTAAAAAGTTGTTTTGTGTAGCAAAAATTATTTTTATATAACAGAGAAAATAGTCTTAACATTGAAACATTACCTAGGCAAAACTTACTTCTTAATTTCAACAAATTGGCTCGACTAATAGATTTGGCTACCTAGAAATTGTATAATTAAATGTCCATTAATTGTACAATTCCTGGTAAGCCAAATCTCCCTGAGCAATTTCTAAGGTTCCCGGAACCCGAAATGGATAACTAATTCCCTACATTAATATTCCGAACACAGTTATTAGAACGAAGAGTTGAAGACCACATGAACTAGCTTCCAGGAATTAATTAATTATTTATAAAGTTAAGACATTTACTAGTAATAGGACAAAATCGTCGAATCAATCTAAGCCTTACTTGAGGAGCTCGTGGCTGTTATAACATCCACACGGGTCGATCTTCAAGGTTAAGCAACAATTACTGAGGTCGGTCTGTGGATGGATGGCCATCTTAGCATACCAAGTTACGTTAGCCGGAAGACAAATATCTGACACGTCTTACCAAGATAACCAGTGATAACCAGTTACTGGGTTGTGGAGGTCAGAGAGTCAGTCGCTCCGTGTACTACAAGTAAAAAATAATATGGGCGCACGGTTGGCGCAGTGGCGATACAGCGATTGACTGCTGCGCTGCGTGACACTGGTTCGATGCCCGCACGGAACAAACATTTGTATGACCTACAGATAGTTGTTCCGGCTCTGGGTGTTGTGTATTTGAGTTTATATGTTTGTAAACGTAACCACGATACGGAAAGAAATTCCTAAAGCAGGGCAAGTTAAAAAAAAAAAACAAAACACCCGTTTTTATTTTATTTTTAATCTACATAATTTATCTAGTAGTAGACACGCTTCGATCAACAATCTATCGAACACGTATGTTACGTCGAAATAGAGATCCGCCGAACAAGTGCATATCGAAGAAGGGTTCTGTCGAAGTAGTGTTTTTCGAAGATGCGTGTTGTCGAAGTTTAATCTGTCGAAGTAATGCTAGTCGAACATATGTTCTGTCGAGGCAATGTGTTGTCGAACTATTGGTTTTCGAAATTGAGACCGTGTCGAAATAATGAACTGTCGAAATTCAGAATGACACCCTTTTTTATATATATTTTGTGTGAAAATATTAATGCGGTTCACAGAATACATCTTCTTATTAAGTTTCAACAGCATAGCTCTTATAGTTTCGGAAAAAAGTGGCTGTGACATACGGACGGACAGACAGTCAGACAGACATGACGAATCCTTAAGGGTTCCGTTTTTTGCCATTTGGCTACGGAACCCTAAAAACTAGCTTCCAGAAATGTATTTATTAATTGCGTTGATTTAGCTAAGTTCTTACTTACTATAAAAATAAGAGAAAATGGCCGGTTTATACTAAGCTTTATAAGCTTCAACGTTGTCAATACACAATTTCCCAATTCCAGGAACAGACCGCTTGCGTATGTCAGGGGTCACGCAAAATGTCAACTTGTTACCGTTTGTGACCACAGAATGGTGGGCGGAATTCCGTAGCCACAAACTGTGTCCGAATTTGTACATGGCTCCGTTGTGGTTGGTCTTTACAATGTCAAATGTCCGGTAAATGGACATGCATTGGATCGAGATGTTGTTTTTGTTCGTTTTCGAAGTAGGCTGTTGTTGTGGTCAGTAACGATTGAGGCAGTTTTATTCTACGTTATTATAATTTAAAGCACTGCCAGTTCAACTCTAAATGACACTTAATGTAAAAGACATTAAGACATTATAAGCCTAAATATATTTCCCGTATAAATTGTTCGTTTACTGGTAAAATTGTGACCTTCAACAGCAAAGAAGTTTAGTTTTTCTGTCGCACGAAGAAACTGGCAAGAAATATTATTTTCGCGTCCGCCCGTTCCTGTTACTAAACCCAAATTGCTTTAACATAATAATACGATATTCTAATACCCAAAACTTTTCCTGGTATAACTTGGAACAGTTGCAAACGAGTACCTTGAAATCCTTCAAAGTTTGTGCGCAAACTAAGACGATATTGCTGCGAACATTCTAGATCCTATTCCGGTAATAATTTGCCGCAAAGTGCGGTGTTGTATGGAGGTTCAAGGACCGTTAGTGGCCCCATACCAGTTTATCCAGTGCAGCACTTAGGACAGGCCAGTGTAGCCCAGCTGCTCGGTACCTATCGGAAAGGTTCGCCAGATGTTGAATAACTTTGTGGACTGTCCAACATTTTATTAACTAGGAGTCTAGTGATGGAATGAACTTCTTTTTGTCCAGATTATATTGATGACATTTTAAAGAGCGTCTCGGAGACACATTACTGCTTAATTGTTGCGGTAACCTTTTTAAATGTCACAAAATGTTATAAAAGCGTCTGCACGCCAAAAGAAGGGCAGTAAAAACTTGATAGCCTAAATGTAAATTGTTGTAATAAACTTTGATCATCTGCGCATATAGTTTAGCATGGCTAGAAGCGAGAACTGTTCAAAATGTATTTTAACTCTTGTAGAAAAACGTCCTGATGCCGTAATAAAATATTCTAATGCTATTTTATTCCAGTACAAGATAGACCAAGGCCGACGGCAACATTCCTCTCTTGAACTGGAATCATGATGACATTTTAATCGAAATACGGACCCTGATATTATCGCAGACTTTCCCATTAACACTTCTATATTCATAGGTACTTCGGAATTGGTCTCCACACAAAATGAAAGAAAATTCCTTGCCTTTGATTCGAAATATCGCTGAATTTCCAAAGCATTTTCAAAAGACTCCTTCGAAATAAATATTTTACGATCGGAAAGGGCCGGACCTTCGCCGTTATTTCGTCATTACGAGTTTGTATGCATAGTACACGGTAGGAAGTCGTGCATTTTATGTTCAATTGATCTTGACAAGCGAATATATTATGACATGCATCCAGCCGACTACGATAATTATGTACGATGACTAACATAGATGGAGATGGTTAATCCAAAGTCTATGCATAACAATGATATGAAGTTTTATGAATATTTTGGTTTCTTGCCGATTCCATTGTCCTGTTTTTCTGGTGGTTTCAGGCCTTTGGTCTTAGTACCAGTCAAGAAGGCTATGTTGTAAAGGCTGGTATTATTTGGAATTCATTAAACCAGGGTGGACCGATGACGTGGTGAAGAAGAACGCAGGAACCCGTTGAATGCACAGGAACGCGAAAGGCACAGACCATGTCCTAGATAGCAAGTGGCAACGCAAGTAATATCTAGCTGTGGAAGTTTTTGGGTTGAAGTGGTAATGTAATGTATCAGGTGCCTGTAAGGAGGGAAAATTTCAGATGTCGTGGTTTTGAAACGAAATATAGCGTCTTACAAAGTTAAATAGAGAAATGAGAAGATAAGATTTAATACAGTAGCTTTGACGAAGCGAAACTGGTTAGGCAATATGCTGTTCTTTGGTTGACCTATTTTCTCCTGCAGATCAAACGCACAATGCTGTAATTATAGACCGTAATAAATTCATTCAGACATTTACGATATTCTCGCTCATTTTAGGTGATACAATAAATAGGTCAAGAGCACTTGGGATCTTTCGATTTCCTAGTCAGACAGTGCTATTGGAAAAATGCGATAAAAACAAAGATCATGCGTAATCAAACGAAATAGAAAATTAGTTTTTCTGTAAGTAAATTTTCTGTTACAGTCAGAGGTAAGGAATTAGGTAAGTAAAGAGTTACAGGCTTGACCCTTTTTAACCAACTTACCAAAAAGGAGGAGGTTCTTTGTTCGACTTTATGTTTATTTTTAAGAGGTACGCAGATCTCTCATTTCACCGGTTATGTTCAAGTTTCATGTTATTCGGGTAATCTATTCTGGCGTTATAGTTAATAGTAGCTTACCAAACAACTTGCCTATTAGGTAGGTACAACTAAAAAGGGAAAAATAAAAATAAACTTTTTTGTAAAAATTACTACCGACTTCCAAATAAAAAACTATTAAGTGAAAAAATAACTTTATTTTTTGGAAGTCGGTGTCTATATTCCATTAAATTGGTACCTATGAAAGACACCGACTTCCAAAAATAACGTTAATTTTCAGTTTGTAGTTTTTTATTTGGAAGCCTGTAGTATTTTTATTGCAAAAAAAGTTTTTTACAACATACTCTTTACTAACGTATAGAGAATAAATCATGATTACCGCCAATGGGGGATGGGCCAGAGATGGCGAAACGCTGGGCAGAGTATAAGGTCTTGGGGAGATCTCACTCCAGCAGTGGGATAACGTGGGTTGAGAAAGAAAGAATAAAATTGACATGACACACAGTTGAAATGAATGCTAAACAAAACGCATGGTCACCTTACCATCTAATGACGTTTCGAGAAGGAGAAGGTAATAACTGAAAAGCTTAAGTAAATAGTGGTGTAACAAAGTCAATATCGAGCTGTTTAAATTGGCTTTCAGTTTATCTTGAGATAATGTAACTTATGTATTACATTATGTAGGCTTACTTTACTTATGACTCGACATTACTGCAAATTGCCACAGCATTTGCTGTAATCTATACGAATGTATCTGCTCAAAATGTCGTTAAGAGGAAATATGGGCAGAGAGCGTTCAATTATATTTGTTTAATTGTACACTAAGCCTCTGTTGACAGCGCAATTGGACATAGTAATATATCTTTAATTTTCAGTTTATGGAATATCTTTTAAATTGGTCCAATATTGGAAGAGAAAAGAGACGAGAGCCAAACCACGAATTATGACTTATTACTAAGGAAATCCAGTCGGCGCTCTCTGTCCCCGTTTCCTCTTAAGTAACTTAGCTCTTAGCTAGGACGGATCTTTGGACTTTTTTATACGGCTGCCTAAAAGAGCCGTGTTATGTTTTCAGGATTCATGTTTGGTTGTTCCTTTATTCTACTGTAACCTCTTCAGGCCTAAACCGATCTTATGTTTATATTAGGTCTGTAACTATGAATTTGCCGTTTTTAACGAAATAAAATAATGTAAATATTGTGTTGATGCTAACGAAAGCTGCTAGTAATTCGCCTGTAGATTGAGTATCATCAGTTTCTACAATCGCCTTTAATTCGTCATTGTCGAGCAAGTTTTCGTACGACCACCGGATTCATTTTTCAGGTCGATATTACCAGAAGCTCAAGAACGTAGGCGGGGAAACCTGTATCTATGAAGTGGTGCGTTCGTTTCGTTTGTGTTCGCTCCGTAAATGTCGTTGATGTTGCGTGCCGCTTGTGCCGCGTTGTTGCCACGACGGTACTCATATTCCAATGATTACTCGTATTTTTAACTTATCCATGATGACGAAAAAGATTCAAATGCAATAAAAACATAACGCTAATCAATAAACAAATGACAAATTTAAATAAAGAATTTCATGTTTTTAAAATTAAATTAATTTGAAATTATTCTTAGCCTAACAAAAATGTTTTGATTTGAAATGGCCAGTACTGCAGGACGGCAATTTCATAGGTAAAGGCCTATTATATGGTATCCTTTAAATCCTGGTGGTTTCTAGGGTTCCCTACCCAAAGGGTAAAAACGGGGCCCTATTACTAAGACTCCGCGATCCGTCTGTCTGTCCGTCTGTCACCAGGCTGTATCTCATGAACCGTGATAGCTAGACAGCTGAAATTTTCACAGATTATGTATTTCTGTTGCCGCTATAACAACAAATACTAAAAACCGAATAAAATAAATGTTTAAGTGGGGCTCCCATACAACAAACGTGTTCTTTTTGCCGTTTTTTGCGATAATGGTACGGAACCCTTCGTGCGCGAGTCCGACTCGCACTTGGCCGGTTTTTTACGTTTTGGCGTTCCAAGTTTATAAAGGGTCGGTCGTCACGGGGTGCAGGATAAACCCAGCGATAACAGAAACGTCTAATTAGCTAGTGTATTATTTTCTTCTAAGAATCTAAAAATAAGCATGTACTTCAAAGTATTCCCACGACAAACCGAACTGATAAGGTGTGATAATAGTGTACCTTCGTGTTTTCTTTACGTTCCCTTGCTGTGACTACACATATGTGTCATACTGAAGAATGTAGATAAAAATAAATATGAAAATATTTAACCAAGATAACTGATCAAAGTAAATAATGTATATGAATAAGAATTCATTTTATTGACATTGTTTGTACTTTAAATACCTGAATTAACAAAAGTTTACAATGTTATGTTTATTAATCTACTGTCTACACTAATATAAAAAAGAAAGTATTGATTGTTTGTTTGTAATGTATAAACTCCAAAACTATTATCCCATTTAAAAAATTCTTTAACCTATGGAAAGCTACATTATTCCGGAGTGACATAGGCTATTTTTTTATCCCGAAAACGAGTCGCGGGGAAATGCTAGTCAATAATAAAATCCTTTTTGGAGACTATTCATAATTAATTTAGTTTAACAGAAAAGGGACTTCAATGGACAATGAGAGCTTAACCAAAGCAAAAGAATCTAAAAGACATCCAGACAAACAGTAAACAAGCCAAATAACCATATGAAGTGCAGTCTGCTTACACCACAATGGAAAACACACCATTGCATAACGCATTTACACAACACCAGTAGCAAAATAATTGAGCTAAACTATAACATCCTGGAGTCAACAAATTACATTACTATACGCTATAAAGTATAAATTGTCCATATTACACACACCACAGCAATCGGTATTATTGATGTTTCCTATCAAAAACATCTAAATGAAGTAGGTAGGTAGATATTGATAAATATCGGTCCTTTTTAACCGACTTTCGAAAAAGGAGGAGGTTCTATGTTCGACTTCATGTATGTTTTTTTTTTTGTATATGTTCGCCGATATCTCCGTCAATTGTGAACCGATTTAAAAAAAACATTTTTTGTTTGAAATAGTTGGTCCCATTTTAATTTGGTGAAGATCTGATGAAGAACTTCGGAGATATACAAAAGAACTCTTTAATAAATAACGGCAAATCTCTCGGGACTGCTGCAATCTCATGTTGGGTTATTGTTTATACCATTTCATAACATAAAATCACGCCAGTATGCTCTTAAGGGGTAAGCAGATCTCTCATTTCACCGGCTTTGTTCAAGTTCCATGATATTCAGGTAATCTATTCTGGCGTTATAGGAAACTTACTAAACAACTTGCCTATTGTATGTACAACTAAAAACCCCATACTTTGTGATAGTCCGAAAGAGTACAGCTATAGGAAAAAGTTAGGTGTAAATTATTTGCAGCACTACAAAAAAAACTTTTTACATATAAATACTACCGACTTCCAAATAAGAAAACTACAAAGTGAAAAATAAATTTATTTTTGGAAGTCGGTGTCCATAACGCAAAAAAATGGTACCTACGAAAGACACCGACTGTAGTAAAAACATTTCAGCCGAAAGACGTCCGCTGCTGAACATAGGCCTCCCCAAGTGTCGCCACATTGACCGGTCCCGTGTGTGTCGCATCCAGCTTATCGACATAGCCCGAAGAATTTCCAAACCAAAAAGTCCAGGTTTCCTCACAATGTTTTCCTACACCGTTTTCAGTGATGTCCAAGTTAAACTTAGAAAGTACATATGAATTTGAAAAAGTCACATTGGTACTAGTCCGGATTTGAACCCACGACCTCAAGCACTAGAGACGGGGTCTTAGCTACTGGGGCCACCACAACCTTTTAAAACACAAACAATAAATTTTACCTAGCTTTATAATATTTACTAGCTGACCCCCGTGGCTTCACTCCCGTCAACTGGCTACCTACCTACCCGCCTACCCTACCTACCTACACTACCCTACTTTCCTACCTACCCTACACTACCAACATACCCTACCTACCTACCAAACAAACATATCCACCTACCCTACCCACCTACCTGGATGGGTACCTACCCTACATACCTACCTACCTACTCTACCCACCTACCCTACAGTGCGTGCCAAGAAAGATGAGACTTGACAAACCACGTGGTTTGACTTGCGCAGCTGTAGACGATTACAGGTCTCTTTAGCGGTATGAGGTCTGAGTGCGGCAAGGGACCGGGCGTCATCGGGGTGGTGGACAGAGCGCGGGAGGCGCGGTCAAGACTCGTCTTTCGTGGCACGTACTGTACATACACAATTGTTGCGTTACTTTAACCGCTTACGCAGCGCACGTAACGGAAGCTCTCAATAGGAATAATTTTACGACATTTTTCATTCATGCTCCGCTCCTTTTGGTCGTAGCGAGATGTATAGCCTATAGCCAGCCTCGATAAGAGGGCTAAAAAAAATAAAAATATTTTTTGAATTAGACTGGTAGTTCTACAGATTCGCTCGTTCAAACAAACAAACAATCAAACTCTTCTGCTTTATTATATTCGTATAGATTTAGATGTTTTCATATCTATGTGAAGTAGGTATTGATAACACCAGTAGTGCTGCCAATAATTTACATAAAGATAGTCGCAATAGTTATCAGTTTCTATTAGTCATGTCTCTTGGTGATAAGATAATAAAGTTAGGGATTAATAAATGATGAAATAGGATGTTATTTTAAGACTTCCTTATTTAGGTATGCTTTCAGAGGTCTTGTGTTTTCAGTGCTCAAAATGAAAAAGGTTTTTATACTGTATGTAGGGTTGCCAGGTCTTAAAACCGAAAAGCTGGACAGACCAGTCAGTTTAGTGGAACATTTGGGTAAATCGGCTGGACATATTTCATTTTTTAGTGTTAGTAAGTACTAAGACTAAAAAATCAAATATGTCCGGACTTTTAAAAAAAAGCAAAGATCTTTTTTTTATTTGCAATAAAACTCTAATGAAACAACAATAAAATTTAATGAATCAGTGTTTTTTATTTTTCTTCTTCTAGCCAATTGGTAGCAAATATAAAAAGTTTAATATTGTGTTTGGCCCAGAATTCAGCCATTCTTTATTATTAACTAGCTTCTGCCAGCGGCTTCTCCCGCTGAGTGTCAAAAATTATCCCGAGGGAACATATTCCCGGTATAAAAAGTATCCTATGTGCTATTCCTGACTGTAATCTATCTCTGTGCCAAATTTCATCCAGATCCATCCAGCCGTTTGAGCGTGGAGAAGTAACAAACATACACACTCACAGACTTTCGCCTTTATAATATAGAATAGAATAGAATACTCTTTATATTAGCGTGAAGTGTGATAATTCCATTATATTCATTTCAATAGTAGTTAGCAGTAACTATTAATGCAATTTGCAGTGGGAAACAAATTAAAACAAAACATTTTTTTACCATATTTTTTTTTTAAATCATAATGAAATAACAAACTTAATTATTCAGTCTTCCTTTTTAATTTTCATTCATTACTTACTCACTTCTATTACAATTTGTAATGGAAAACAAAACACTAATGAACTAAATAAACTATAAATTCATTGTAACTTAAAGTAAAGCTCATTTTCCTTTAAAATTGTCATAAAATGCCGGACACCGTCTTATTTGGCCACACATGCAACCAAAAAGCCGCAGCAGCTTTATCTGGTTTTTTTAGGTGAGAATTAAATTACTTAAGGAGCTACTAAACCACAGTTGTTTATTTTCTACACCTCAACTAATTAGACCTATTAAGAGAAATTATATCAACACCACAGAATTAAGCTAAATGAAGTATAATTGACTTTGGATCATTTTATTAAAAATATAATGTAAACAATACTTACATAGAATACAATTAGCCAAATGGTTTGTGGATGATTGAATAGTATATTCAAAAATCTTTTGACATAATAATTGTAATTACAATACCTACATAATTAAGTTTGCAATACTTTTTGATTAATAACCTGATTAAACAAAAATATTATGCTAAGAAGATGAGATTAAGATAAGATTCCAATTGGATATTTATTTCTATAGAAGAATAACAGTTAGGTATTATTAGACTAAGCAAGTACTAAAGTTAGTAAGCTCTTATATACATAATGAGTTATGTAGGAATTGTTTTGTTTAGCAGTTCATAGTTAACTGTCCACTTAGAATATTGTTTCCGATACCATGGCGTGTTGGAACAAATTCAAAATTTAAACGTTTGTGCTCGTCGAGGCGTGAAACTTTACATTGATAACATGATAACACAAAGTTTTAACTACGTTTCATTCCTCCACCGTTTGATTTAAATCACGTAATATATTACTTCCTAATATAAGGACAACAAACAACATTGAGACCATGATTGCAACAAACAAATAAAAAATGAAAACAAAAAATTACTCACCGATACACGTTTTCCTCTTTTTTGTAAATATCCAACACAGTCGGCCACGAAACGTTGCGAATATTCTCACAAAACACTAACACTCTATACTTGTCCAGTTTTGATATTTACTTCATTCATTAATATATTAAAAACACAACAAAAGAAGAAATTACGGGACGAAACACTGGGTTTTCTTTTGTTGATTTGACATTATTATTTTCATAATTTGACAGCAGGAAGTTGACATTTAATCTTGAATTGACACATTGCTTGACAGTTGACACTAGCTCCATTTGTACATAACTTCACACAAGTCGGTAAAACAGGAAGAAAACATTTTGTTTCAGCATTGATTTTAAATAAACTTAACTGCCAGTGTAAATAGTACATTTCAGTGAATTCAGTCAAATTAAAACGAATTTTACTATTACTTTAAAGCAATAACCTTTTTGGTTACTAGGCAAGAGTAGAGAGCATTACTGAATAATGATTGGTGTAATAACTAAACGTGGAGCGTTTGTAGCGTACTTCACGTTAAAATCATAAGCAGTGCTATATTTTAGTCCTAGATGGCGTAAAAAGCTATAAAAAATTAGTTTAACAAATGTTTGTTAGATGGCACTTGCCGCTTAAAATCGACACTGAAAGTTATGACTGAACTGAAAGTGTCGATTTTCGAGACCATGGATTTTTTAACGAAACTCATTGCCGGTTTCTGACATGTTTACCGGTGCCTACTTTAATCTTGATTATTCTTGATGTTTGGGCTGATGGTTATGCCAATGCCCGTATAATAAAAAAATAAAATATTCTTGATGTACTTTATCTCTGTGTAATAAAGGTATGTATGAACTAGGGATGATACAGAAGTGATGATATCGGAACCGACAACCGACGTCGGAATCGGAGGTTTTAAATTTGGTTTATCGGAGGCTGAAGGAAGAAGAACCCAGGTTAAGAGAAACCAGGTTTAAAAAAATAAAATGAAACATAGTTTTTTTTTTATATTGTCTATAGGCTTGCGCTTGACCACTATCTCACCTGATCGTTAATAAGCATTTTTACCCGACTGCCGAAGGAGGGTTATGTGTTTTTCAGTCTTTGTATGTATGTATGTTTGTTCCTATTTGGCGTTCTAGAGACGTCAATCGATTCGTCTTAAGCCTGCGAGTGTCACTAGCTACATTATTTATTTATTTATTTATTTATTGGCCTATCTACAATTGTTACACTAATAATAAACTTATAATACAAGCAATAATATGAAAAAAATGAAAATAAAAAAATGGTCGATTTTGTACGCCATTTTGTGGCGGGAATATATTTTGTTTTCGTGTGGTATCAAAACTGCCAAAAAAAAATGAAATTGCTCAGTTATTCAAATTAAAAGGGTTTTAAAAGGTGATTTCAAAAATATGTTAAACTTATGTGTTTAAATGTATCTAATTCTAAAACAAAAATAACTAAAAAGTTGTAAATAACAAAAGTTAATTAAAAAAATCAAAAACCCTTAATTATTTTTTTATTTCACCTCAAACAGCACAATACAACAAACTAGGACTTGAAAAAACAATCAAGTTTTCTAAAATCGCAATCAGTATTATATAAACAAGTTTGTACGCGTTGTCTGCGTCAGCGAGCCACCCGCCAGGCCGCCGCGCCGCTGCTGCGCATCGATCTCCGATTACCTCCGATTTAAATGTACCTAAAGTAACCGAAATCGGTAGTTAAAAATAATCGGCAGTTTCAACTTTTCTGAATCGGAAGCGAACCTCCGTAAGTCCGTAACATCCATCCAACCCTCAGCCGCGATATCGTATGGCAGGCCCGATACGACATCGCGGCCTGCCTCATTTGCGATGTCGCCCAAGTGGCACGGCAACCTACTTGTTAGCCGCTAGATCGTCTGCTTAATCGGCTAAAGCTTTGAGGAGCGGCCCCTCCTCGGGTTCCTTTTCGTTTCACAGTGAGTGACCAAGTCACGGCTACTGAGCCCCCCCGCCTCGACAATGCGGGAACCCAACGGTGGGGGACATAAAGACCCCTGGTTGTAGCTATCGGACAATACAGACTCCGGCAGGGAATTTCACTCCTTTCACGTATTTTAAAATTTCCAAAACGTTATTCTTAGTCCCGACATTTTGCTAAGTTTTTAAACAGTAAAATTTTAATGTTAGAGACATATCCAAGGTGATGTCCAGGTATCGGGGTTGAGGGTTGCTCTATGACAACACCTTGCCACGAAATATTGAATTCTATTTTACTGGCGGTTGCGTAGATGTAAAGCAAAGGATTGGGTTTGGCCGTAGAGCACTTTCCGAGCGCTTCCAGAGCTTTCGTCAGTCTTTCTTCAGCCTATTCGAAACAAGATGTGTGGACGGCTAAAGCAAGATTGTCTGCATATAGAAAACGTTGCGTTAGTGGAGAGCTAGGCTGGTCGTTTGTGTAAATGTTGAATAGGACCGGGGCCAGCACGCTGCCTTGAGGGTTTTTTTAGCAACGCCTGAGATGAACTTGGAAGCGACAGTCATGGGCGCTGGCAGGACTTTTTTCTGGGGGTACATCTTTAGCAACCCACCTCGAATAGAATGGGACTTCTTTGGCCCATTCGTACGGAGATAGCAATAACTTTGCCGACAGATCAGAAAAGTTTGAAAATATAGAAGAAGATTTTAGAACCTCTCCTCGGATATGTTGTAGGTAATTATTTCAAGGACAGGGCCGAGTCACAATATTGCAAAGATAACATAACCGTGACACAGGCTTCTTAAACCGTTGAGTGAAATTTTACTAGAACGCTTTTTATGCAACGAAGATGAGCACCAGTAGATTATGAAGGGTTTTTGAATATTCACCCCTTAAATAAGATGATTTATACTTATAGAAAGTAATAATTTTTGGCACCGGGATGTCTCAAAATGCTTGCTTTACTAATAAAAGGCTATGAACTACAGATTTCAAACTTACTGAAACTGAAAATAGTATTTATTGTTGTAGTGTAATAGTTTTGGTAACTGTGTTTTAGGGGACCAGACAACGTCAATCATTATTTTCCCCAATTTTCTGCGTACCTTGCAACCATTACACACTAACCCTTCGCCTGTAAAAATCAATGACACATCCAAACCGAACCCAATACCTACCCGAAAATATGTAACCAAGCAACGTCCAAACGACATAGTCTATATACTAAGCGTAACGCACTGTATCTACTATAAATCACATGTTTTGTATGTATGTGTTGTTGTCAGGGGAATAAAGTCATAAATCACGAAAGGTCAGTACTGTATAGCTAGTTACTTATGTAGTAAATTGCTTTGATAGTGTACTATCTATGTGTCGGCGCTTGGTCGATTTTTCCGACGTGTTCAGGGGTGCTTTGTAATATTGGTGAATGAAAATGTGGATATTGAAATGGGTTTTAGTAAGGGTTAAATGGGGTAAAAAAATTGTACAGTAGCTTATTATAAAGAATCTATTTAGAATGATTTGCTTAATTGGTTTTGTTAGTAGCGGTAGATAAGGGCTCGGTGAAATTATTGACCAAATAGAGGGCGTCTTTCTGTGTAACATATGGTTCACTTGAGTGTCACAAGCTTTCAAGTACTTGAAAGATTGGTACATTGTGGTATCATTTGATTTCATTTAAGAATAACGGTTTAAAAGAGTTTTCCTTGGATTTTCTTGCTCGTACCTCTCCATAGCGATCTACCTGACTGACCTTGACTATTTGACAGTGAAAATAAATGTTTTAATTTAAATTAATTGCTTCGAATTTAATTTTAAGATAACATTATACCCAGATGTTTTTTTAGTCTTCGGCATGATTCAGGGACGAGAAGTCCCTTTTTTAAACTCTTCAGAGGTCGACGATAGATAGGTACTTTTTGCAGAATCATTTTATTCTGGAATATAAAGGCTGTGAATTTAATTTTAAGATTTTATTGCACCCAATTGTTCTTTTTTTATTTTTGATTTTTCTCTAAATAACGCCCCTGAATTATGTTAAAGACTAAAGTCTTTAACATAATTCAGGGTCGTTATTTTATTCGGGTATATAAAGGCTGTGGTCTTCATTAACCACAGCCTTTATATTCCCGAATAAAATAATTATTAAAATATTATTAAATTAAAAACAAACAAAACCCTTTGGCTTCAGTCTACTTGATTAGGGAGAACCCTTTTCAAAATTTTGATTGTAAATCAGCAGTTCCGTGTTTTATGAAAATTAGGTAAAGTCTCGGTCGGCTAAGCCACGTGAATAGGGAATTGATCTACAATCTCTGGCTTGGCAGTTGGCAGATATTTAAGGGCAGCTTATTGAATATCCTGGTACTTAATACCATTGGATTAAGTTTAAATCATTGACTTATCTTCGATTTTTACTTTAATTATAGGAAACGTAATGGAATAATGATTTCAAAGTTTTCCTGTGTAGTTTGATCTTTGTAAGGCAGCTCTCCAACCAGCAGCTTTGTCCACTTTGCTCTGAAATAAAAATACCTCATCATATCAGCCAAAAGACGTCCACTGCTGGACATAGGCCTTCTTTTTCTCTAAATAACGCCCCTGAATTATGTTAAAGACTAAAGTCTTTAACATAATTCAGGGTCGTTATTTTATTCGGGTATATAAAGGCTGTGGTCTTCATTAACCACAGCCTTTATATTCCCGAATAAAATAATTATTAAAATATTATTAAATTACAATAACTTGCTAACAAACAATAATTAATTGCTTCAAATCATTTCTGAAATAATACGTAGATCAGTAGCTAGAAGCGCTCACTTATCATTTTGTGCTTACAACAACTGACGTGGGACGCCCACGGTGGGAGGCATCGATCTCATTTTCCTATATGCCATAATTTTCTCAAAACAATATGATGAAAATTTAAAAGTGACATTTCTTTTACCGAGTCAAAAATCCCCTGTGGAAAAATAAGTAGGTTTTTAAAAAAATACCAGTAATTCAATTCCGTACCGTCTTCACTATTGCCCCAGACAGTCTTCTTTCAGTCTACCAATCTTCGATTTTATACCCCAATTGCACATAAACCTACCATAGAGCCCCCCATAAAATACACAAAACATTTAAAAACTATATACAAAAATGGATTTATTTGAAAACGTATGGGGACATCGCGTGCCACATCCAGCCATACGGATTTCTATGCAAATGTGAACATGCATGGCCCATACGTGCATTGATAACATCATGCTGTTTCTGATAACGGTTATTTAAATAAAATAAGTCGTTTTATCGTTATTTTACCTGTACCAACCATTATCTGTATATCTATTTATGAACAGAGCACGAGAAGCCATTGCTTGCAATCGTTGAGCCCTGAGCTAGCAATAGTCAGAATTGTCACTGGCCATCGATATATATGTACTACGCACAAAATATGGCGATCCAAACACTCACTCTGTTTGACTGAACTGTACCGCAATCCGTACAAGCGCCATGATTTTTATGGCACTTACGACGTTTTGATCGCTATTAAACTAAACTCTATAAGCGATCTAGCGCTGCATGTTTTAATAGTTTGACTAGACAACATAAATATTTTAGCGCCGCAGCGAACTTTATTTCTAACACACCAGCATCAGAACATTTTTTTTTTCATGAATGTTTTTGTCTATCGGTAGAATGTCAATTTCTATGAATGCCGAGTTGAGTCGGTGGTCTGTGTATTTATTGTTACATCAAATATCGTTTTGTTCGAACATTAACAACCCTTTGGCTTCAGTCTACTTGATTAGGGAGAACCCTTTTCAAAATTTTGATTGTAAATCAGCAGTTCCGTGTTTTATGAAAATTAGGTAAAGTCTCGGTCGGCTAAGCCACGTGAATAGGGAATTGATCTACAATCTCTGGCTTGGCAGTTGGCAGATATTTAAGGGCAGCTTATTGAATATCCTGGTACTTAATACCATTGGATTAAGTTTAAATCATTGACTTATCTTCGATTTTTACTTTAATTATAGGAAACGTAATGGAATAATGATTTCAAAGTTTTCCTGTGTAGTTTGATCTTTGTAAGGCAGCTCTCCAACCAGCAGCTTTGTCCACTTTGCTCTGAAATAAAAATACCTCATCATATCAGCCAAAAGACGTCCACTGCTGGACATAGGCCTTCCCCAAGCGTCGCCACATTGACCGATCCCGTACATCTCGTAAGCAGCGGATCCCCGCAACCAGGTCGTTGGTCCACCTGGTGGGAGGCTTAAAAATACCTATATATAATTTATGCAGATGCTTAAGATGATCAGCACAGATTATCCTCATCTTATCCGAAAGACATAAATTGCTCCATATAGGCAACCTATGCAAGCATCGCAACAGCAGATTATTGTATGCAAGAAAGACCCAATTCTTTCATTTCCTTCGTCAAATATAAGTAGTAAAAACTGTATTTGAACACCCTGCCCTTCAGAGAGGCTCACGGCTCAAATAACATGCCTTCTGTATGCCCTATTTATGCAGTATTGCGTGATTTCTTACTCTTTGAGTGACATATCATCACAGCCGTATTTAACCCCCTATCGGATTTAAAAATCTAAGGAAATAAAGCTTGAAAACACGTAAAATATAAGGAAAAGTGTGATTTTTTGACAGAAATGGAATGGTTTATGGAAAAAATGATGAATTTAATGGGCATTAGGGGTGGTTTATTGGGCAAAGAGTTTAAATAACGGGACAGGAGATGAATGAGGTTGAGGGTGCATAAAAATTCTGGTAAACTTATGCAAATATTCAAGATAAACGGAAAGAAAAATATAAGGTTACTATAAAAAAATACATAATGGCATTACTTATGATATTCTTTTTTTTTTTGTTAGTTATGTGGGACTCCGACCCACTAAAACGCCACGGTGTCCTCCTGTGCCACATATAGTGTTAATACACGTCCGGATTTGGTAAGGCCGAACCACAGATTTTAGGGCGGAGTTAGTGCGGTCGTACCAAATCCGGACGTGTGTTAGCATTATTATTATGGCGGGAACACGGGCACGCGTTAGAACTCACCGCGAACCCGCCGCCCGCGGCAGTCCGTCACCGGACCCTCTTCTGAGAGTACCCCCCATCACCGGCTCGCACTGACTAACCCCTGATCTCTGAAAAAGTTCTTTGAAGTTGAATATTCAAAGAATTAGAATTTTTTATTTTTATAACTTCTAGCTTTTTATTATTAAACTATGCACCTGCCATGTTGTCTCTTCACCACCCTAGGTTGACTGGTAGAGAATGCCTAAGGCATTAAGTCCGCCTTTGTACCTTTGTGCATGAAGTCTAAATAAATAAATAATAATATTGAGAAAACTTGTAAAACGTTGGTATTAAAAATAGAGTTTGCCACGTTCTTTTCTTAATTCGGCAACTGGCACTTAGACCTGTAGTTGCTAATGGTAGAAAAATTCAAATTGCAACTTGACTACGAGTCATAACTGCCTACGCAGCTACGCTTCGACTACGAGGCGTAACCGCCTATGCAGCTACGCTTCGACTACGAGGCGTAACCGCCTACGCGGCTACGCTTCGTAGTGTTCGCGCAACGTCTACGAGTCTGCTACGCGTTGTTGTTTCTCAGGCCTCAGCAAAACGGCTAAATAAATGGGTACACCGTTTTTCCATATGACGAATGTTATTTTGACATGTCATACATAACATCGGTTATTTCTAGAACGCATAAATCAGCAGTAACAAAAAGCTGATTTTCCACATGTGCCGATAATATACGCACATGAAAAAGTTTCTCTAATAAGAAATAAAACTACAATAGAACTGCCATTACCAGAACTTTTTCACATACGTCATGCGTCGGCGTTGCCTGTTCTATTTTCAAAACGGAATCATAAGCGATGAATAGCGTGTCTCCTGACTACCGACATATATAGAATGGATGTCGGAGTGACTTTAATGAATTATTGGAAGGAAAATGGATGCCGTCTGTTATTTGTTCTAGTTATTTGCCGGTTATTCGCATTGGAAAACTTTGGGAATGATTGGAGTTTATTAAGTTTTGTAATCGTCTAAAAAATATGCGAGGAATAGGATAGGTGGACCCGGAATGGGCCGTAATCCACCCCGCGGGCCCAGTGCGCTTTGGTGGATGTCACATGTCTTCGAATTTTTGGATCTAATACACTGGTTCCTCACAATGTTTTCCTTAATTTTTTTGAGAGCAGTGGTGGTGAAATAATTTACACAAAGAAAAGCGCTTTTCTGGCTTCGAACCCACGACCTACAACTTGTAAGTCGCAGCCGTTACCACTGCGCCACCACTGCTCTTTTTATGAAAGTATTTTTTTTTAAAGAAAACGTTGGCCCGCACTAGGAATTTCTTCCTGTATCGTGGCACGCACCCACGATACAGAAAGAAATTCCTAGTGTGGGCCAAACATATAAACTCACATACACAAACACCCAGAGCCGGAACAACTAGATAGTTGCCTACAGATTGTTATACAGATGTAGGTCATACAAATATTTGTTCCGTGCGGGAATCAAACCCGCGACACGCAGCGCAGCAGTTAATCGCACAACCACTGCGCCAAACGAGTTTATGCCATGGGTTTCAGAAAACAAAATTTAACCGATGGATTTCATTTAATCTAGTAAGAAGGCTTTGTAAACTCATCAAATTATTTTTGGAAGTCAATCAAAATGCAGCAGACTTATCTTGATTTTACAACCATCATCATCAAAGTCTATCAAAGGGTCGGTCTTTGTAGAATACTAGTATTCAGTTGCTTCAGGTTAGGTCGCAGGACGCCTTCATCGTGACAAAAGGCTAGGCAGACTTAGCCGCCTCAACGCAAACTTTTTCGTTAGGTTATGAGTAATCATGTCAATCTGCATCTTCTTGGTGTCGCTAGCACTACAGTAACGTTGAAGTTTGGTCTAAAACTTCGCAATTTTCATAGTGTCTTCAATTCATCGCAGAAGTCACTTTCGTTTCATCTCAATGAAACCAGAGCATCTATAAAACACGATGCCAATTCGTATCCAAACAGACAACTAAACAAACCACGGCCCAATATTCCTCTTCAAGGTTCTGCCACGTAACACTTTGTCCATCTAACTTTATCTACTAATGGTAGCAGCAACAAACTTGGTAATTAAGCATTGTATCAGCTAGGTAATCGGCAGTCGACGGTGCCTCGTACCAACTGTTTGAACTGGGTTAACACATTACTGTACAGCTATGCATATCTGCCTTAATAGGGGCTGAGGAATCCGTTGTATGCTACATAGTATGCTAATGTCTATATTAAAAAATAATGTTTAACATTAGGAAGCTTTTAGGATTTCGTAGACTCTTGTAAAGTTTATAATGTTAATATTTATCTGGAAACCAATTAAATACCTTAAAGAGAAAATGATAATTCATCATCATCATTCATCATTTCAGACGAAAGACGTCCACTGCTTGACATAGGCCTCCCCCAGGCGTTGCCACATTGACCGATCCCGTGCGTCTCGCATTCAGCGCCCTCCCGCCACCTTAACCAGGTCATCGGTCCACCTAGTGGGAGGCCTTCCAACGTATCGTCTTCCGGTTCGCGGTCGCCATTCCAGAACTTTTCGCCCCATCGGCCATCCGTTCTGCGAGCAATGTGCCCTGCCCACTGCCACTTAAGTTTGGCGATTCTTCGGGCTATGTCGGTAACCCTGGTTCTCTTGCGGATCTCCACATTTCTGATTCGATCACGCAAGGAAACTCTGAGCATAGCCCATTGCCCTTTGAGTGACTGTAAGCTTCCTGATAAGGCCCATTGTAAGCGACCACGTCTCAGAGCCATATGTCATCACTGGCAACACACACTGGTCATAGACTTTCGTCTTGAGACACTGTGGTAAGTTTAATAGATAGACAAGTAATAAAAAAAAATTAGAACAAGCTTTTTGAACTGAAAGGTACTGATTTTGATGTCCAATGTCAATCACATAAAATGAGCCCAAACAAGATGATACAATCTTATCTTGTTGAGGAGTTGCTATGGGCACCATCCGGCTCCATCATAAGAGAAGCTCCATAGTAACGTATTATTTCAATGTTTACATCTTACCAATATTATAAATGCGAAAGTTTGGATGTCAAAAGTCAAATATATTTATTCAACTAGGCCAATAAGCGGCACTTTTGAACGTCAAACATAAATTAAAATTTACAAGTAATAAAAGTTGATTCTACCGTGCATTCGGAAAAGTAGCTTGTTATGGAGAAGAATGCACAAGAAACTCCATAACATGGATATGTGTATGTTTGTTACTCAATCACGGCAGAGCGGCTCTGGATGAAATTTAGCACAGAGATAGATAGTCAGAATATACTTTTTATCCCAGGAATATGTACCGTCAGAATAAATATCGACATTGACGGGCGAAGCTGCTGGCAAAAGCTAGTAGTTACATAAGTATTTCGGATGCCAGGAAGAGCTTGAAAAATCGATTACTAATTGCCGAACACAAAGAAATATAAAGCATGTAAAAACTTGCTTGCGTTGCTTTTATTTTTACAGACTAAAAAAAAAAGGAGGTAATCAATTCGACTCATATATGTATGTAATATTGTTTGAACTGCACAATATTCTCATATGTTATTCTATGCGGGCTTCTAAACACGTGTGCTAAATTTCAATAGTGTATGTATGTATGTTTGTCCGCGCATTTCTCCGAAACTACTTACTGAATCGTAATCATAATTTGTGTGTTGGATTGAGTATCTCTCAACTTAGGGATAGTGCAGGTTTCATCAGAATCAGTCCAACAGTTTTTAAGATATGGATCATACAATCGAACACATTAGTGACAAACAGCACGAATGTGTTAAATTGAGTTATTATGGGCATTTTGTCAATTCTTTACTATAGAAATTGCTCATTTTTAGTGATGGTGTAATAAAACTAAAAAGAGAGAAATCAAAACTTTTTAACAAAAAATAAACCGACTTCTAAAGCGAAAGACAAAAATGTGCAAAATTAATTTCATTTCAGCAGTGGGTGTCTTTTGTACCTCTTGTTTTTATATTTTTCTAAAAAGTTTTTTAGTATAAGTTTTTATTAGAAACCAGATTTTAGATGCCTAAAGAGGATCCTCTTCAAATCACACAAAAAACAATCTCTCACCGCGATTAGGTGGAAGGCAAAAATGACACAAACCGAGAAAGATACCAGATAACTTTACATGGTTCGCGAGCTTGACGACATGTGGCGAATGACTTATACTTAATAGACATTGTTTGCAATTTTTTAGGAGGCTCTTGCAAGGCAGCTGGATCAAGGGATTGATTCAAAAAACCGATACTTCTGACTGGACGTGGACACAGCTCTTATTGTTAGGAGATCCCCCTCACTAAAGCCCTGACCACCGCGTAGCTTGAACTATGTTCTCGGTACCGGTAGACTATTACAATTTTATCTTTTTTCATAGTTTTTCTTCAGGAAAGAATAAACCCAAAATCTGTACAGTTATTATATTGGTTAACGATAATGTTAAGCTTACTCATCTTTATATATTCTTCGGCCATCAGACAATGCCTCCTCCTCCTCAAGTCGCAGAAGGCAAGCAGATCAGCATGGCAGCGAGCGCCATAGCCCTGCGTGGGGTCCGCATATTTCTGACAGCTGGCCGGCAAGGGGCAGAGCGCTCGCAGGCCCAGGGCGCAGCCCCGGCACCCAGGCCGAAGCCTAAAGGGAAGAAGCCGGTGGTAGGGGGCAAGCCACCGCAGAAGGTTTTCGATTTGCTGCTGAAGACTACCAGATTTACCAAGTAAGTTGTTTTAGTTGTTGATGTTCGTCTATTTGGTTTTGGTCATTATTTACGCAGATTTTCGTAACCCTCAGACGAGTACAGTAGGTAGCAGCCTGCTTTCCATAAAACCAGTCAAAGATGGCCTTGTATTCTATTGAAAATCAAGGTAGTCCTCGGCCAGCACAGGGTCAATATGTTCAACTGTAACTACCAATATGGGTATTTCTCCGCATCATTACGATGCTATATTTATTTATTTACTATAGATGGTGACACTGTTGACTAGTTTGGATCAGTCTGTCATATTGGGTCTCTGGCCACAAGTTAGTCGTGACAACTTTTCGAATACTTCCATCAGAATAAATTTTAAGCCTACTGAACATTTTTCGTTCCCCCATCATCTTCCTGCCCTTATCCCATGTTACTTGGGGTCGGCGCAACACGTTTTCTTCTTCCATACCGTCCTGTCCCCTGTCACGCTATCACTAACTCCCTTTTCTTTCATATCACTCATCACCCTCTCCATCCATCCACATTTATATTCATAACTCTTTTAGTAGCATGCGTTTCATCTCTCCTAATCACATGACCATACCAGGACAAACGGTTTCCTTTCAACTTTTGTGTCCCACACATGGAATTTTCATTGTTGTTTAGTCCCTTATGATTAAATGGCCTCATCAGAGCTCCATCAAATATTGAAGGTAAGAGGAAACCACTTAATTATTTGAGTATTTCAAACAGAAATACATAAGTACAGATTCAGAAACCAAACTGTTATAAACCCACTTTAATTACACCTGTATGAATCTAAGAATGAAGTGACGTCGACAGGGCACAGAGTTGTTAAGCTGTGTACGTGAAGTTGACAAGTATAGTGAGGTGTGCGATGTGATTGACGTGCCAAAAGTCGGGCATTTATAAAATAGTTGTGCATTTGGAGCTGTTACTATGATAGAGTGCTGATTGGATGCGAAAAGTGTAGAAGTTGAAATATATTCATAAATAGAGCTGTCATTTATTGCGAGACCAATATAAAATTACCACTAAAATAAAACTTTTATATTTATTTAAATTTTGTGCTTGAGGGCTTTTCAAACCATAAACTTTTTTAGTTGTTCTATCTCACGATGACGGATGAATCGTAGCAAAATGAATCTTATTTCGGCGTCATAAAAGTCACATAACCCTTCTTCGTGAGATAGAACAACTGTAGCAACTTCATTTCCTCTTTTAAATTATTCACATTTCAGCTTTTCCGGGATAGTATCGTAAAAGGATTTCCGTAACCCTCTTCTGTATTTCGAAAAGCAGTAAAAATAGTTAAAGCTCCATAAAACCGAAAAGGACTTTAACATAACATAATCAGAACCACGTATGTCTATTAACACATATTTAACCCTAAATGAACCCATTGAATTGGTAAGCTATAAACGATCGAAGGTTACTATTGGCTTCCACAGCTCGAGGTTCAGTAGGACGGGTATAGGCGGCCGGGACGGGTCGCTTCGGTCATAAAATATTACGGTCCTAGCAGTATGAGACACGTAAAATGATTCCGAACAAGAAACTCAAGGAGAAACACCTCGATGCGTTGTATAGACTCACACACTTCAATAAGTGAGTGGGAAGTTTAGTGTTAAAATTTAAAGTTTGTTGTTATGTGGTTCGAAAGTTAAAAGTTTGGTATTTGAAATTGGAGTTTATTAATTTGTTTATATTGTGTGTTTGAAAATTAATTGGACACTGAAGTTTCGAATTTAGTTAAGGAATGCCATTTTCTAAGTTTCTTTAGTAATTTTCCCTCTTCTCTGATTTTTTTTTAAATCATTTTATTTAAATACTGCTCTCAAAACGGTGAAGGAAAACATCGTGAGGAAACCGGCATGTCCTAGAAACAAAAATTCGAAGACATATGACATCCACCAACCCGCACTGGGTCTGCGTGGTGGATTACGGCCCATTCCCTCTCACAGAGAGGAGGCCTGTGTCCCAGCAGTGGGAACACTAATAGGCTGATGATGTGAAATACTGCGGTATTATAATTAAATTATTTGCCTCGATGGCTGACGGTGGCTTGCAATCTTCTGATTTTTTTTGCCAATCTTTTTGTCTAACTTTTTTCCTATCGTGTGTATGTTTCCTAGACAAACACTAGGTCACCAGTCCTAGTGCTTACTTAGGTTACACAATAGAGTGCGTGATAGCTATCTGCTAGTTTACGAGGGAACTCTGTTTTGTACGGGTAACCGTAAAATGGACAAATTATTGTGTCTCACAGTGAGATCGGCATAGACATGTTTTTTACGAGCATTTGTACCTTTATTGGGCATCATTTTTCTTTGTAACTGGAGTAATAAGCTTGGATATTACACTGAATGTCTACATGTATTAAAACTGTCAAGTGGAGTGACTTTCAAAGAGTTTGAAATATGTGAAATACAAAACACATTTTTGATTTCAAAAACTGATTCACCGGTAGAAAATTACTCTATCACTAAGTTTTTATCCCGGAATGCTTACTGATACTTTTAAGCATTTTCTAACTGGTTTGAAATTAATAATATTCAGTTAGAAAATGCTGAAAATTATCTCATGTTATTGTCTGATTAAGTGCTGAACTGAAAATTTATTGGACTATAAACACCAAACTGTTTAGGTGAAATTGAAAGACGGTTATGACCTACATATGAATCTACAGAACATCTTTATAAACCTCTGCAAAACACAATCTTTCAACCAACTCAATTGAGTAGTCTGAAATATGTGTGTGTAGTTTTAAAAGTCATGATAGCACTAAGTGTTTTTATGAAAGCTCGTTCCATTTTCAGGGCTGAAATCGAAGCCTTGTACAACATGTACCGTCGCCTGGTGATCAGCGCGCAAGCTGCTGCACCTGCCACCGCTATTGGACACTCACCCAAAATTGATGTAAGTTTCACAATAAGATAATTTCTTCCTTTTATCTTGTGTCGGGAAGAGCTCAAGTAATGGTAATAAAATGGCCAGTGTAAAAATAGGACAGTTTCAGTCGGCGTACACTAGGACGTCCCTTCTGTCCAAAATAAGATGATGTCACTAAATTACATAGTTGAATGAATAATTATTTGTTCAACGCCAATCAAATTTAAGGTATTATGTGTAAACCCACTTCTTACTTGGAAGTGTCCTACGGATACATTACATCCTCCAGCATCACTCATGCTCATAAGCTGGCCGTCGTATACAGGTTTGGTGAAAGAAATCTATATGAGCAAAGAGTTCTAATGCTACAATATATCCCAATCCTAATGATATCAACCTTAAGTGGAAATGCGGTCGCAGACATCCGAATGAATTTCCTAAGTAAAAAGTCATAATTCGATGTTTGGCCACAGATTACTAAATAGTTTGGTTTGGCTCTCTCCTATTTGCTCCTCCAATATTGGACCAATTTTAAAGATATTCCTTTAAAATTGGTCTTAGTAACTTTTATTCATATACACCTGGGGTTGTCAAATTTGTACACTAGGCCTCTGTGAACAGTGCAATTTTGAGGCATATTTTGAGGGTTCTAGTGCTTCTATAGATAATGTATCATCAAAAAGGATAGCATAGGGGCACAGTATATATCTTTATTTTTAAGTTAATGGAATATCTTTTAAATTGGTCCAATATTGGAGGAGGAAATAGGCGAGAGCCAAACCTTGAATTATGACTTAGAAAATTCGTCGGATGTCTGCGACCGCATTTTCTCTTAAGGGTGAGAACAAACGGACGTAATTTTGTGAATCGCGTAAAATGCGTCGCGGAATTTACGTTCAACTGAAATTCGTTTAGTCTGTCAGACGGACGGATAGAATTTCAGTTGCTACTGAAACCACTCCCCCTCCCCTACCTGACTACCCCACTCTGACCTCGAGCGCCATTCGGGTGAAATAATGTGCGTGAATCTACAGATAACTCATTTTGCGTCGCCGTGTGGCACAAACAGAACATTAGTATGAAACCGATTGAGCGTAAATTCCGCGACGCATTTTACGCGACTCACAACTCACAAAATTACGTTCGTTTGGCTTCAACCTAACTTAACAAATAACCGTCTAAACAAATCAACAATCAAACAACTCAAATTGAACCAATATACATAAAACTTCACAACCTCTCTTTTCAAATCCAACTACTTTTCAACATCAACTTGTTCAATAACGATAAATATATCAAATATGGAATAAAAATTGAGGGGGGTTGGAGCGCCATTGCCCCATTATTCTTTATTGGCGATAACATCACGGTTTAACCGTTGGATACATAGCAGGCAGGCGATATCCTGTGTTGCGTGCTTGCTATGCGTTCATATGGCTAGGAGCAGGAATTAGGCCGCGAATGGTTATTCTGTTATGAAGTTGTAATCGAGTTACCTATGTGGATAGTTTGCTGTAACAGGTAGAAATATATTTCTCATAAAGAAACTGAACTTTGTATATTATTTAAACTAATAAATGATGTATGTATCTGAAATCATAGACAAGACAAAGATATTTTATTTCAAGTAGGCCACCAAGCGGCACTTTTGAACGTTAAATAATAATTCATTTCATAATTTTGTAATACATATTATCAGCTGTAAACCTCTAATAAAAAAAAAAAAACTTTTTCACAAAAAAATACTACCGACTTCCAAATAACAAAACTACAAAGTGAAAAATAACTTTATTTTTGGAAGTCGGTGTCCATAACTCAAAAAATTGGTACCTAACGAAGACACCGACTTCCAAAAAAACTTTTTTACAAAAAAACAAAACTACAAAGTGAAAAATAACTTTATTTTTGGAAGTCGGTGTCTTCGTTAGGTACCAATTTTTTGAGTTATGGACACCGACTTCCAAAAATAAAGTTATTTTTCACTTTGTAGTTTTGTTTTTTTGTAAAAAAGTTTTTTTTTATTTCATTTTTTTGTTGTACCTACCTAATAGGGAAGTAGTTACGTAAAGTACCTATAATGCTAGTATAGATTACCCGAATATCGTGAAACTTAACATAACCGGTGAAATGAGAGTGTACCAAAGTGAACTGGTACATCTGCGTACCCCTTTAGAGCGTACTGGCGTAATGTTATGTTATGAAATGGTATAAACAACAAACAGACATGCGATTTCAGCAATCCCGAGAGATTTGCCCTTATTTATTAAAGAATTCTGCTGTATGTCTCCGAAGTTCTTCATCAGATCTACACTAATTAAAATGGGACCAATTTCGGCACATACTCTTTCAAACAAAAAAAGAATTTTCAAAATCGGTCCAAAATTGACAGAGATATCGGCGAACGTACATAAAAAAAAATTTCGAACATAGAACCTTCTCCATTTTGGAAAGTCGGTTAGTAAATATAGAAAGTAGTTTAAAAAGTTGGATCCGAAAAATGGTAAAAACCAACTAAAGTTTCTGCTCAGTTTATTAACACTGTTATTATGAGTCTATCTCTCTGTTTTGTACTCTCTAGATATATTATCATTATCTACTGAAATACCAAAAGTATTTTCAGTGAAATTTGCTCAAGTTTGCTCGGTTTTCACAGAACAGTGATTGATAAAATAAGTACCTACCATTAATTTAATTTCGCTTTGCAATGTTCACGGAAATGAAAATGACATCTGAGAGACAAATTGGCTTCACATTTAAGTTACTTAAAGTCCAATTTATTATGACATTGACCATTATTTGCGTTGCCATGAAAACCAGAAAATGCGGAAGTAAAATATTTTGATAGAATTTTGGAGAAAGCGAAATTCTATTAACTTAATTGCAGACTTGGAAATTGGTTAATGGATGCGTTTTTAAATGATTAATAGTTTATGAAAACCTTGATGCATATTTGCCTCCAATCTGTAATCACCAGTCTGTCTATCTAACGTGGTGAATAGACAACATCCTCTTGATCATAAATTGTTATAAAAATGCCAGCCTGTTACTGCGTCACTGCAAAAAAGGCTTTTTGCCTTACTGGGAAGACATTAGCTTTTATCTAATGGATTTGGAGAATCTTCTCTACTTGTTCGATAGGTTTTGGCTAATTGCAGATTTATTCGTTGTCGTCCGACTTTCTCGAGCTCTAGGAGTACCTCTCAAATAATCAATTCAAGCTATTAGAGATCTTACTACCTAGACCTACCTTACCTACTTAATGTCTAGTATCCTCAAAGGGTAATGCTGCACACTCTGGGCAATCTTTTCCCGTATCCTGAAGCCAAATATTTTAGGCAACATGTCGTGCCGACACGGGTTCTCCCGCATTCTTCTGCAGACCACACATAGCGTAAGCCTCAGCTATGTATCTTAACTACGACCCAGAATGACAAGTTAAGATACTTGCGGTTTTTATCGAATGAAGTTTTTTAACCGAGAATATTTTTATAGCCCTGTAACCATGTTATTGTAGTATTAAGCCAGGGTTATTTATGGTGTCCAATGAGATATGATACCGTGAATGTGTTTGAACTAATATGCGTAAGTTGTATGTTCAGAAATTTACCTATTCACAAAGTTTAGGTACCTTTTTCCTTGAATAATAAGTAAATTAATAGCTCCTTTTAAACTATTTTACCGTTTCCAGACGTATTAGTATAAAATTATTAGTGTACGTATTTATAGTAAGTTTCTAATTTATTATCTGCAGTGTAAATCCATGATGTTCAATCCTTTAATTCTGATTTTCAACCACCAACAATATTTTTTCAGGTTTAGGATGCAATTTCAATGAATTTCCCTGCTAATTCAAAGTCAATGAAATGCGGAAACAAACCTAGAATCCCTAATTCTTCCAATCCAATCTTATAACTGACTTTCTGCATCCCCAGGGCATAGACCAAAGCACTTTCCGTGACGTAATGCACAACACCTTCGACCTGGTAACAGAAGAAGCGATACTCGAGCGCATGTGGATGACCTGGGAGCGGGGAGCGGCTGGCGGAGAGGGGTCCCTGAGATTTGAGTCATGGGTCAAAGGCCTCAGCGTGCTGCTCAGGGGAAACACGGAGGAGAGGATTGGGTACTGCTTCAAAGTGTACGACCTGAATAATGATGGGTTTATCACCAGGGAAGAGATGTTTCTGTTGTTGAGGTAAGTAATTTTTGACAACTGTCTGCAGTTGCGTACTCTACTTTACTAGTTATTAGGGTTGTTTACCAATATAGTACGGCATTGTACGGGAGAAGGGTCGCTGAGTTTCGAGTCCTGGGTCAAAGGACTTAGTGTGCTGCTCAGGAGAAACACGGAAGAAAGAAAGAAAACGTTTATTTGCGCGGGCACTGTTTTAAGGTGTATTTTCTGAATAATTATGGGTTTTCACGAGGGATTAGATGTTTTTGCTGTTGAGGTTAGATATGTCTTGTCTCCCTAAAGTGAAAAAAAGTGTGGGGTGCTGCTTGATGTCAATTGTTATATTATTTTAATGGTAAAAGTAGCGTCATTTTGAAAATGTCTTAAACAGCACCCCATGCTTTTTTGCAATATATTTTTTTTTGTTAATCACACTATTCTTAATATAAATTTATTGAAACTAATATTCTACTTTTTAATTTGGCTATCTAATAAAGCGTATATTTTTGTTATTTAAAAAAAAAAAAAATATTTAATGGGACAAACTATTTAAATTATTGCATTGTTATCGGTCCTTGATAAGTGTGCAAAGTTTAAAATTAATGCGACGTTTTGAAGGGGAAAATGAAAATTTCGTTCAAAGATTCCGTTACATAGATTCATAGATACATGTATACCAAGCTAATAATAAAAAAGCGCCTTAATAAAGAATCATCAAAATCACGTTCAAAGATTCCGTTACATAGATTCATAGATACATACAAAAGCTAATAAAAGCGTTTTAAAAAATTGGCGCCATAATCGCGAAACAAATATACAAAAACATACAGTCGAATTGAGAATCTCCTCCTTTTGAAGTTGGTTGAAAATACATCAAAATACGGGACAAGATACTAAAAGTCTTTCTGGAAGTACAGTCAACATTTAACAGAGAGAAAAATTCTTGAGTTATATTTGTTCTTACCAGTAATAACGAGTATATTAACAACATTTGATGTACTCGTATTTTCAGGAACTCCTTGCTAAAACAACCTGGCGACGAGGACCCTGATGAAGGTGTACGTGAGCTTGTGGAACTGGTTCTCAAGAAGTTGGATGTCGACAAGGATGGAACTGTGTCGTTGGATGATTACAGGTAAAGGCTTATAGCTGTTCTTGAAATAAGTTCTAATTTAGTGTCAGCTTTATAAAACTTGAAGGTAAAAGTCACTGATTAGTAACTCACTCGAAATATGTTTCGTGAGTAGGGTATTTGTGTAGGACCTTTTTCATAACCGGGTATCGGGTATTATTTTTTCGGATAACTAGGTACCCGGGTATAACCTTTTTACAAATAAATAAAATACCGCATTTTTTGAGGTTTGAGCTTAATTGTTATGACTGTAATAATCACAAAATAAGATACCTACTTTTTTAAAGTGATACAATATTGTATAGGCAGTTAATCATGTCATCATATTAATTTGATTTCATCTCATGAATGATGGCTGAATTTTGTGACGACAATCGTAATGAATAAAAGCAAACAAACTTAGGTATATTAATAACATAAAAATACCAATTTGAACCCATTATTAGATTTACTACCACTACAAATTAATTAATACAAATGTTATGTAACGTATAGAAGTCAGATTCTTTTATATGCGAATAATGAAAAAATAAAGATTTTTTATTATTGTTGTAATCAAAAATAAAGCACAACACGGTAAATTTGCGATATTTTATTTGAAAAATGATGGTACCTGGGTTTTTAGACAAATAATACCCAGTTTAAATAACGCCCGGGTATACCCGACCCGGATCCCGGTGTCGAATACTGTAGTCACGTGTCGTCTACGCCAAGTCGACGGATTAAGGGTACACTAGTCGAAAATTCTTCCATACAAACGTAGTCTAGGGATTATTCCACTGTTTGACAATGTACATTCAAAATAAAAAGTGATATCAATTTGTCTCATTATTATCTAGCCCTGTATGGAAATAAAAAAGTAAATATTTTAAAAGTTATGAGCGTCGAAAGTTCCACATTTCGACACTAATTTTAACGCATTTTTGGGCGCGAATAAATATCATAAGAAGACGGAAAATTGCAAAGCGGCCTCCATACAGGGATAGATTAATAGTTCAACAATGCAAATAATTTTATTTTGAACAGATGACAGACGTTTAGTCGTTTTTTCATGATATCCAGACACACAAAGGTCTGTTTATAAAATTTCGCGTGCTCGGTTTCGTCCTAACTCATTATCCATTTCGCTACAAAATTGCAAAAGTGTGTATTCGTACGCGAACTAGCTTTCTACTGCTCATCACAGCATCAATCTCTTCCGCACGTGTTGTGGGTTGATATAAAATGCATTTTAACCCCGCGCACAAAATATATTTTCGACTAGTGTTTTTTTTGCGATAATGGTACGGAACCCTTTTAAGTTGATTTATTTTAATTTAATTTGACATTATTTATATTTTAGTTTGATTTAATTTAAATTTTATTTTACCTCCTTTGTCTTTGTAGTTTAGATTATTAGTAATTTTATTTGATTCCTGTATTTAAAAATTGATTTTATTTGATTTAATTTGAAATAACTGTATTTGTATTGTTATGATCTAATTAGACATAACCTTAATCTAAACCTTAATTTAATCTTATCTGTATTTAAATGTTATTTTAATTTAACTAATTAAATATGTATGTAAGAGCAGTGGTGGCGCAGTGGTATCGGCGGCGACTTACAAGTTGTAGGTCGTGGGTTCGAGCCCAGGCAGGCGCTTTACTTTGTGTAAATTATTTCATCACCACTGCTCTCTAAACGGTGAAGGAAAACATCGTGAGGAAACCGGCATGTCCTAGAACCAAAAGTTCGAAGATATGTGACATCCACCAACCCGCACTGGGCCCGCGTGGTGGATTACGGCCCATTCCCTCTCACAAAGAGGAGGTCTGTGTCCCGAGTGGGAACATTAATAGGCTGATGATGTGATGTGGTGTGAATATGTATTAATTTTTATGTAGAGCATGTATACTCAATAATGTTTAAGCTGTGGTTACCTATAATTGAGTGTGCATAACATGATAATATTTTTCAATTTGTATATTTTCTGTAAGTTTTTGTTATGTTACTCGTTGGTGATCCTAAATCAATAAATAAATAAACTCTTCGTGTGCGAGTCCGACTCGCACTTGGCCAGTTTTTAACTTTGCCTTTTGTGTTGATACAAACACTGTCTAAAATATCCTTCAAGTGTAATAATGATACGTATTTGTTTCAGACAAGCAGTTGAGCAAGAACCCCTACTTTTGGAAGCGTTTGGTCAGTGTCTGCCTACGAAGAGGCACACCACCACATTCCTCAAGACTCTTACTAATAAGACTTAAACTATTTTCTATAGAATATAAGAAAAAATAATTGATCTATAAGTTCACACTAAGATTTAGTTATAATTGTTAAAAATAGAAGTAAGCTATAGGTTGATTGTTTCTAGTCCACGTTTTGTTATTTATATCTACTTGTTTGCAAGTTACATACTTTTTTTAGTAATATTATATTTATTTCAATTGCGTATACGCAGTTGAATCCTTTGGATGAGTTTTAAACGTTTAATATATACTATATATATATATCTATACTTAATATTATAAAGCTGAAGAGTTTGTTTGTTTGAACGCGCTAATCTCAGGAACTACCGGTTGGAAATGAAAATTTATTTTTGTGTTGGATAGTCCATTTATCGAGGAAGGTTATAGGCTATATAAAATCACGCTACGACCAATAGGAGTGGAGCATAAATGAAAAATGTTGCAAAAACGGGAAAAAATATCCTTTTTGAGGGCTTCGGTTGCGTGTGGTGCGTAAACGGTATAAGTTACGCAACAATAATGTATGTAGGGTAGAGGGTAAGGGTAGGTAAGGGAGATGGGTAGGTAGGTAGCCAGTTGACGGGAGCGAAGCCGCGTGGGACAGCCAGTAAATATTATAAAATGAATCAAGCCAATCGGGAACTTCGCGGTGCAATAATTGAAAATACCAGTCTATAACAACAATTTCTTATTTATTTACAAATGCGATAATTTTGTCATGTTATTTTTATTAACAATAATGCCTTCTTTTATAAATATAACAGTAGCTCAATCGTGGGGATCCAGTCCAGTTCCGATGAAATCAGTCAAAATCTTAGCACCAGCTGGCGGGAACAGGTTGAAGAGCTGAAACGAGGGAGAAAATAGATTAAAATTATAATATGAATAAAGAAAGAAAATTAATGAAAGGTCTTGTAAATAGCAGATGTGAGTGGAAATTCCGGGAGGGGATATCCCAGAAGAATATACATGGATCCTGTTTGTGATGTTCTTCAGAAAGGCTTCTATAACTGGCGTGCGTTTATGACCAGATGTATGAATGTAAACAAAACACCAAATTAAACATTTTCACGGTTTTCATTGTGCGATAGAATTGCATGATTTAATTCCACCCAGCCCGTTCCATCATCGGACTACCAGACGTACGGCGATGCGTCATCAGTACATGGTGGACATCCCACCCATATGCACTAAACGTTTTGGGGACACTTTTATTATGCGTACAGCTAAGGAGTGGAATTCCCTGCCGGAGTCTGTGTTTCCCAATAGCGACAATCTAGGGGCCTTTAAGTCAAAAGTGAATGGGTTTTTTCTATGCAAGCGTGCTTCACCGTCGACCACATCATCGCTTACCATCAGGTGAGATAGTGGTCAAGCGCAAGCCTATTGATATTATCCAAAACATTATCCAAAAGCAGAACCAAAGTTTAAAAAATACAGCCAAAGAACATCGGGTGATATATGCGCCACCCTTTATTTATTTTCTACCGTATCGGTGGTGGGATTCAGAAATTGAAAGTAAATCAGTCTTCCACTATTTGTGCTTCCCCGTGGAAATCGATCCCACGAGACCTCCGGAATGAAAGCCCAACGGTCTAGCTATTTGAACTCAATGGCAGTTCAGTTTTTGCTCATTTTATATCAATTTATATGACAATAATTTTTATAATAAAATAAAATAATGAAGTTGAGCAAATGTAGTCTACGCTAACAAAGACGCGGGTGGAATGCTATGTTTAAATAATAATTTGCAATATCCCTCCAGAACTGGAAAGACGAAACAGCCAAAATCGTGTAATCTACGCAGGAACCTTCGTAGCAGATGGCGTTGTGTAGATTCTGCCTAAAAAGGTGTGACTTATGTATGAAAAAAGATAGATTTTTTTAGGGTTCCGTACCCAAAGGGTAAAAACGGGACCCTATTACTAAGACTCCGCGATCCGTCTGTCTGTCTGTCTGTCCTTCTGTCACCAGGATGTATCTCATGAACAGTGATAGCTAGACAGTTGAAATTTTCACAGATGATATATTTCTGTTGCCGCTATTACAACAAATACTAAAAACACAATAAATTAATATTTAAGTGGGGCTCCCACACAACAAACGTGTATTTTTTGTCGTTTTTTGCAATAAAAAACGACAAAAAAATCACGTCCGACTCGCACTTGCCCGGTTTTTTTATTTTGCGCAATGATTGACGATAAAAGCAAAGTTAATTTAAGAATCAAAAATTCGACTGAAGATGTAGTAAACGCTCAAAAGAAGCTCCTCGAACCTGCATGTCCTAGTCTGTACAATAACTTACCTTGTTAGAGTAGTACATATCACTGGGGATGGTGATCTCGTGGAACTCCCTGCGGATAGCGTCCACGATCTGGTCGGCGGCGTCACCAGGGTCCACGGTCTTCATGAGCCCCTCGAACCGGATGCGTGGGTTGTGGCATAAACCGGTGTTCACGATGTATGGGCAGATTGTGGTTAGCTTGATCTGGAAAAGCGGAAAAGGTGACATAAATATTTTATAAATGGCATATGAATAACGACTTAGTTTTGTACAGTCATGGGTCAAAAGTGAAGTCATACTCTCCCAAAACTCAAATGGCTAGTTTTTGTAGAAGAAGTTAAATTATCCACAACTGATTTAATATTTTGTGTAGAAATTAAAGTGTAGATTATTCCTAGTAACCGCGAAAAGTTGAAATTCTGCTGCCTACAAAAAATTGCCTTTTCTGTTTTGGTAGAGTGTGACTGCACTTTTGACCCTTGACTGTACATATTTGTTCAATATGTGTCTTCCATGTCATGTCTGAGTCTATGTGTAGTGCTAGAAATTTTTTAGTGTTGATTTTGTGTATGTTTATTTGTTCGTAATTTATATTTAAAGTACTTTGTTTTGAATTTCTGTTTTTAAACGGAGCAATAAAAAAAAAAAAAAAAATTTTTTTAATAGCAGTGAGAGCAGTGGTGGTCCAGTGATATCGGCCGCGAGTTACAAGTTGTAGGTCGTGGGTTCGAGCCCAGCAGGCGCTTTACATTGTATAAATTATTTCATCACCACTGCTCTCAAAACGGTGAAGGAAAACGTCGTGAGGAAACCGGCATGTTTTAGAACCAAACATTCGAAGATATGTGACATCTACCAACCCGCACTGGGCCCGCGTTGTAGATAATGGCCCATTTCTCTCACAGAGAGGAGGCCAGCAGTGGGAACATTAATAGGCTGAAGATGTGAGATGTGAAATGTCATTATATATATCTTAGTTAAATTTATTTTGAGTTCATTAAGATTTAAACACCGTGAAATTTAAGTGGTTGTTTTCCCGCGGCAGAACGACTTGCCTTTAGGAGTACTTTCGAAGCATAGAGTTAAAGTAAAAAATAACGATGTTTTTATTTTAAAATTATTTAAAAAATATTCATCAACTCGAAAAAGTGAGTAACAATAGTAACTTGTAGGTACTAGGTACTACGGTGAATAATACGGTGGTGACGCGAGTAGTACCTAGTACCTACAAGTTACTATTGTTACTCACTTTTTCGAGTTTATGTTTTTTTTTTTTAATTATTTTAAAACAAAAACATCGTTATTTTTTTACTTTAACTCTATGCTTCGAAAATACTCCTTAAGGCAAGTCGTTCTGCCGCGGGAAAACAACCACTTAAATTTCACGGTGTATAACAATACTGGTGGGTTCCATCTTTCAAATAAAAACACTATAAAGTGAAATATAACTTCAATTTCGGCAGTCGCTGTTATTGATTTGTTTCTTCGTTTTTCCGTTTTTGTCTTCCGAAATTGAAGTTATTTTTCACTTTGTAGTGTTTTTATTTGGAAGATGGAACCCACCAGTATTGTTATACACCGTGAAATTTAAGTGGTTGTTTTCCCGCGGCAGAACGACTTGCCTTAAGGAGTACTTTAGAAGCATAGAGTTAAAGTAAAAAAATAACGATGTTTTTGTTTTAAAATAATTAAAAAAAAAAACATAAACTCGAAGAAGTGAGTAACAATAGTAACTTGTAGGTACTAGGTACTACTCGCGTCACCACCGTATTATTCACCGTAGTACCTAGTACCTACAAGTTACTATTGTTACTCACTTTTTCGAGTTGATGAATAAAAACACTATAAAGTGAAATATAACTTCAATTTCGGCAGTCGGTGTTATTGATTTGTTTCTTCGTTTTTTCCTTTTTTGTCTTCCGAAATTGAAGTTATTTTTCACTTTGTAGTGTATTTATTTGAAAGTCGTTTGTATTTTTTTTGTTAAAAAGTTTTTTTAATGTTGAACCTATGTTGGGCAGCCAGCTCTGATGGAGATGATATAAAACATATTGACAGGGATTTTTTAACTTTGGGACTTATGAACCTTGGACAATCTTGAATCTCACTCTGAATGTCACTTTGTCTAAGGTCTCTAATTGTCTGGCATTCTCTTACAAATACGAAAGCTTCATAGCCACTTACCCCGTTAGTATCCCTCGGGTCCTCATGCAGCTCAACAGCGAGCGCCTCCATGATGCCCCTGACGGCGTACTTACTGCCGCAGTACGGCACCAGGTTGCGGAGCCCCATCTTACCGGCCATCGACGACATCGCGACGATGTGGCCGGCGTTGCGCTCCAGCATCGCTGGGAGAAAGGCTTGGATCATCTGGGAAAGAGAATTTACCATTAGTGTTAAAATACAAGTGCGCTCCTTTCCAAATCATGATTCACTTATTGGAGTGAGATTCTGGCTTGCAGGAGTTGCAGTGGTTTGGGAATTGTGCGGAGGGATTGTTCCAAATTATTGGAGTGCTCCAAGTACCCAAACATAGCACCATTAAGGTGCTTTGAAGTAGCTTTGAACTGGGTCACCTGCTGGGCTAAACTATTTAAACTGGGTATCCATCGACTTGAAATGAAGAATATTACTGTTAGTAAAATCTCTATATTTTATGGCTTGTTTCATCAGCATCATCAACAGCCTTTTAATGTTCCCACTGCTGGGACACAGGCCTCCTCTCTGTGAGATGGCTGTGGCTTGTTTACCACATCTCAATGATGTCTACTTTCTCTGTCTCTCATGAGAATTCTCTGTTCGATTTCCGAATTTATGTCAATTGCATATTCTTTATAAATAAAAGCTTACGCAGACAGTGCGACCACATTTTTAGGGTTCCGTACCCAAAGGGTAAAAATGGGACCATATTACAAAGACTCCGCGATCCGTCTGTCTGTCTGTCTGTCACCAGGCTGTATCTCATGAACCGTGATGGCTAGATAGCTGAAATTTTCACAGATTATGTATTTCTGTTGCCGCTATACCACCAAATACTAAAAACCGAATAAAATAAATATTTAAGTGGGGTATTCATACAACAAACGTATTTTTTGCCGTTTTTTGCGATAATGGTACGGAACCCTTCGTGCGCGAGTCAGACTCGCACTTGGCCGGTTTTTCATAGATGTATTCTATCTGTAGCGCAATTTTAGAAATGAAAACGCGTCTTTGTACTCAGGAAGTACAAATGCAATTTTAAAAATTCTATCACTGATGGAAAGCTTTACACTATCACTAAGTTTCACAGGCTTATTTTGAGTCCAGAAAATGCACGGATAGACCACGAGACCGAATCCACGGGTTAATCCCACCATACTATTCCCAAACCACTGCAACTCATGAAAGCCAGAATCAACAGTGGCGACCACCAGAAAAGCGCCGATGCAACGAAGCTCGACGAAGTCCCGGAGAATGAATTTAACTGTCTTGGATCCCGCAACGAAATTAATCAGAAAAGAATAACGGAGGAGTAGGAAAACATACAACTTTCCTCTTCCCTCCAAATCAAGCAGGAGACAGAACAAACAAGGCCAATAGGCACAAAGGGTTGTTTACAACTGGGATAAGCCCATTTGCCTAGCACCGCGGATAAAAATTTGCATTAATATTAATGAGGCCGCGGGATAAATAAGTTTTCTTCAAAATGCTTTTTAATTTCTGAATTACAAATACAAAAAGCTGTAGTTACCAAGTGCTTTACCGGAAATCGTTACCAATGCCCTTCTATTTAATTTGAAGCCTTTATTCGTGACATTGATTAAACTTTGCACTTAGTTAATCCAAAAATAAATTGACCAATGACTGAGACTAACGTAATAAACGTTGTCTAGCAAAGTAGATTAAGGTTTTTTCAACACACTTGCTCATAAAGTGGCTCTAATTTCACCGCAATTAGGCACATAATGATACCTGTTATCAAACTGTGACTTTTTCATTGATATTATTCACAAGTAAGTTATATAGAGGTTTTTTTTAAATTTATTAGTTGAGTTGCTTTGTTTTAAAAAATAGTTTCGATACAAAAAAGATCGTGTTCAATAGTAGAAAAAAATTAATGTACCTATTGCTTGCTCATTTTATGCAACTTCGTATTTAAATAGATAATTTCAACTTGTACGGGCTTAATAAATAAAACTTTCACTCAAATATATAAATTTTATTTGCTCTGTAATTAAGAAAAATTGAAATTCCCTATTTTGTACGTGGCTAAAACACTATCCACGTAAGGCCAAAACAAAAGAAACCTGATTCTTTTATTCTATGGCCGATCGCCATTGCTAAATGCGCGCGCATAGGAAAACTGATTAATTTTGCCCGCCATTGTGAAAAAAAATTACAACTCGTTTTTACTGTTGAAATTGTTTTTTTAGTATTATTTTCTTCTTCTTTATTGTTGTAAAACGTCGTATGATACACGTGTGTATTGATGATTACCGTCCTCGGCTCACTTAAGACCTTCACCTACGGCTCGGGTCTCAATGGCGCCTCAACGGTAATCATCAACATTGCACACTTGTACCATAATGTACTATTATTGTCAGAAACCTGGTTAACATTTATTTTATTTTGACCTTGCACACATTTAAATGCAGTACATGATATCTATCTATGAAGTTGGTGGCCATTTTATGTGTACGCACTTAAATTGACAGTTTGATCGGCGGAATGGCTGAGAGTAGGTAGATATTCAGAATATTTTTTTTATTTTTATTATATGATTAATTTATAATCTGATTTGCAGATTCTTAATTCAAATCTATGAACAATGTGAATGAAAGTTTTGATAAATAAGGCTGTATTTTTTACTCGACTGCCGAAGGAGGGTAATGTGTTTATCAGTCTATGTATGTATGTTTGTTCCTATGTGGCGTTCTAGAGACCGAACGGGTTAACCGATTTTGATGATTCTTACGTCAATCGATTCTTCTTAACCGTGCGAGTGTCACTGGCTACATTAAAATTGGAGAATCGAAAAATGGCGGATTTTGGGTGCCATATTGTGGGAGCATTTTTTTTTTCTGCCAAACCCATCGTGTGGGGTATCAAAATAAAGGATTTTAAGAGGTGATTTCAAAAATATGTAAAACTTATGTGTTTAAATGTACCTAATCCTAAAAATAAAAACTAAAAAGTCATAAATAATAAAAGTAAATTAAAAAAGTCAAAAGACCCGACTGCTTAAAAGGCGAACTAAAAAGACGTAATCAAGAAGAAAATCATGCTGTGCAGACGGAGGATACATCTGGTTTTGGTCAGCCAGGTCACGAATATGTATCGTCCGACTGCACAGCATGATTTTCTTCGTCCTTTATTCGATCTCAATTTGATACCGCTCTAAGAGCTTATGGTCATCCCCCTGTTCACTCTAACTTTGAAGAGATTTGGGTTGAATGCGTTCGGAAACAGACGCAGGTAGTGAGTTCCACTCTTTTGCTGTACTCTATGAAACTAACCAAATTCTAATGTCATTATTTTAAATAACTTTACTGTTGAAAATAACGTTTCTGTTTCTAAATAATTGATATAATTATTATAAAACATTTACCTAGTTATAGCTTGGTTTAGTTAAATGACACATCTTTGTTTTTCTCTCTCTATTTCGCATTCTTTAGTTTTAATAAATTATTTTTCATTATCTGTACTCACAATTTATTTAAACAAAAACTACTCGTTGAGTGTCAACCACTTTTTATGCCCGGCAGCAAACCCACAGCAAAAAGTTTGTAATTTTTAACCTTTTTAAGACAATGACTGTGTAAAACAAAATAATTAAATAATTTGAAGATAAAATCACACAAAGACTACATGTTTGAAGATAATAAGGAGGATAAAACTATAATACATAAACAATAATGAAAATCCTTGAACTACTGAATTAATTTCCAATTCACCTTATTATGTAACTGTTGTTTCCTTTTACTCTTGATCTGTTTCCTCAAATTTCACATGAATCCATGCAGAATTACAAAGGTTAGTTGTACGTATAACAATCGGAATTTCGGTCACATGGCACGGCCATGTACTTGTTGAACTTGAATTGTATTATGCTATCAAGTCTCATTTTACTAAAAAAAATAACAGTTGAATGTTAATAAACAAGTGACAGTCAACCACGATATTTGGTGATTCATGTAAAATTCGGTAAGACGTAAAATGTATGATGGGATAAAATTGCACTTGTGTTTTACAAATTAGTACGAGCCGAAGCAACTCAATGTGTAATTCTTCGGGGAATATTTGTCTTATTGTCTTGCCACTATCCTTTGCGTTGCTCAAAGCAAACGAATATGAAGTAATCTCTGAACGTAATCTTATTACTTAAGATATATGAGTAATATAAAGCTTTGCTGTCTCTCAATGGGATGGGACATACTCTTTATATTTTAGGTACTGTTTGTTCCGACAACATTCACATTTTCTGTGAGATATGCTTGGGGAACGAAGCTGGGGGCAAAAGCTAACAAACATTTGTATCTATGCGGAACAGAAATTAGCTATACGTAAATCTTGGACTGAAACTGAAGCAACACTTTATGCTTGTGCATGCATGCATAAATATTAAGACCCGCATATATATTACATTTATATTATTATAATTAATTTAATTGTCTGCAAATTACAATTTTTTGTTGCTACAAAAACCACAGCTCTATTTTTGTGTACCTTTATACATACCTACTGCTTCGCGTGGTATATCTTAACACAACTCACTACAAGAACTTTGACAAATGCCAATTCAAGTTATGAAAACCGTTTAAAATCTCCTCGCAATCTTATCAAAGCTATAAATCAACAACAAAATGTTTTAAAAAAAATTTAGCATTCTAATGTTAATTTGTAAAAATTCTTTACCAAGATTTTTTTGCAGATTAACATTAGAATGCGAACGTTCCTACAAGAAAATTGAATTTTCCCTCCGCTTTCTAGTGTACCTGCCTCAATATTTAATGTCATCATAATATTAAGAAAAATAACAGTAATAACACTCACCCAAAGGTTTCCATTAACATTGATATCCATGAGGGCCTTGATTTCCTTCTCATTGTGCTTCAACACTGGCTTGCAGGGCATAATGCCAGCATTGTTGATGAGGATGGTCACCTCTCCTACTTGTTTTTCTACATTCTCTGCTAGTTGGAAGACAGCGGTTCTGTCTGTGACGTCACACCTGAAAGATAAAAGGTACGATTCTGAGCCCTGAAATGCATGCCAAAACTTGTGAAGAAGTTATGCTATTAGGACCAGTGAACTTAATTTTTTTTATATATTTTTATGCAGATTCCGTAAATTTGCAGAATGAATAATGAATGTGGTATAAAATAACCTGCATTATATCTGAGAGAAACAAAAAAAAACAAATATTAATAAAGAGATTAATTGGGATGAAGATAAACATACAAATATTAATATTAAAGAAACATAATTAATAGTCTATAAATAGTGAATGAATTTTTAAATTCGGTTTTACTAATATTATTACGTAAGTATCTTTTTATGTTTTTTATTACATCAAACATTTGCAATTTAAAATAATACTATGTAGATAGGATTAGTTTTACACAAAATTATTTTGAGGATCTAGACTCAGATTCTCTGAGAGATAAATATAGTTATGCTAATCTAACCGCAAACGATGTAGAATACGTAAACCAAGCCGAAATCCAAATGTGACTGCGAATCAGTTTTTGAATAACAATAACGTGTCTTATTACTTTCTTGCTCATACCTCAAATTCAGATTTGGGCTCGGCTTACCATGTCTTATTCTTTCATACTTGTTTATCTATCAGCCATCATCTCAGTTTTCAAGTCCATTCTAGCCATATCAACTCTCGCACGGTTCATCCACCTTTTCTTTGGTCTTCCACTACTATAGTCATTATAATATATAGTCACTGTAAAATAATCTACTTACACATAAGGGTAGGCCTTCCCTTTCTCCTGTTTGATCAGGTTGACGGTTTCCTCATTGCCTTGAGGGTTGATGTCCACGCAGACTACCTTGGCTCCCAGTCTGGCAAGTCTGGTGGCCACCTCCCGGCCCATTCCATGGCCGGCACCGGTTATCTGGAGAAGGAATATTTGATTAAAATCGTTATTTTATAACAGTGTTCTCTGTTGTCTCCGTATAACTTGGCATAACGACAAGAGAATGATCATCTTCTTCTTTCGTTTCAATTAACTCAAATATAGTCTCAACTATTCAGATTTTGTCTGTAGCTAATTGGACAGCTCTATCATTCGCCACGTTCAAATCTTGAAAGGTGCAGGTGATCGAGCATAAAGGGCAGATTTATTTATTTATTTATGTACACAAAACACTTTAAAAAGAAAGTACATATATTTCACAGATATTTAAATTAGTCCTAAACGATCTTCAAGTGACGAATATGTGTCATTGAAACAGTTACACTAGCTAAGGTTTAAAGTCATAAAAGTTGAAGGCATAGCTTTCATAGAAATTTGCCGGAGAAAGTTGCTGAAACCATAAAAAGATGGGTTCTAAATAGATTAACCAGATGCATCTGCGAAAAGCTAAGGTGGGTGTGCTTATTCAAACAGATGGTGGTCTTTGTTTTTATTTTACATTCCTGAGTTATTTCCTCCATTCTTGACGTCCATTTCAATCATGACTAGGCAGGAAAACACAATAAGTATGTGTACTTTATCGTAAAATCATCATAGCCGGTACCAAAAATGAGCTCAAAGTCCGTGTGTCCTAATTAAGCCAGAGATAAGATATTGTAGCAATAATATCATCTGTACGTCTACATATTACATAAAGTCGAAAATAATACTGAGTGACGCATTGATCACGAAAACCCCCGTCCATAACTTTACAGGTTTGTTTTGAATCCTTTTAATATCTTTTATTTATCTTTTTTTTTTCTCATTTTGACAGCCGACGTCAACGACAGATTGGCGCGCTCTCTCGTTAGTCTACGGTTTCGACAAATGACAATTGATCCGTCGGGTTTTTGGTCATATATTTATTGTGTTTTATTTACTTATTTGTTTTATAAATTATACACAAACATACTGTAACTCACCTTCTGTGTTTGTACTATTTTGTTATTTGTTTTATTCTATTTTATTCCTAATATATTGTATGTTTCGTTCCGTGAGTGTGTCCGTGGCATCAACAGTGGGCCCTATCAGAATATCAGCGCAGTGATATTTTCTTTTTAATATCGTTGCACATGCTGAGATAGGAGCCTTTTTGGTCTCGCACGGGGATTTTTAAATTTTATTATTGTTTGTGTTTTGCTTATCTCGTGTCTCCTGTGCGGGTCACAAATAAATATTTTTCTTTCTTTCTTTCTTTAATATTTGGCGAGCGAATTCTATTCACACCTAGGGCTTCGGCGCTTTAAAGCTTCGGAGTGATCTCCTTAAATTTAATTCTGTAGGTGTTGTTACCTCATACTTTTCGACTCACTGCATGATTTAAAGGGATACTTAGCGATAAACTTATTTAGAGATTTGTGGTGTAAGTAAATTTCATTATTTGTTTTAAACGGAGTAGGTTGTGCTTATAAGCTGAATATTGTAACAAATCTATTACAACGTATCACCATCGATAGGTATCTACGCTAACAATATTTTTAAACGGCAAGCAAAGCCTATGTCGACTATTCTACCAGTGTCGAATCGGAAATGGAAGAGCAAGTGTGTTTATTAGTAATTAAAAGAGAAGGGAAACGTGTCGAAGGCAGGAGATGCCCTAGAAGGACATACGTAATTTTAACTTGGATAAGGGGGCAGGTGTGCAGTATTCATGACTGGCGTACGTGTATGACTAGATGTATGAACGACTATGAAGCAAAATGAGTATGTAAGGATCTTAGCACAAGTGGCGCTCTGTAGTTGATGCCTACCCCCATGGAAAAAGGCGTTAGTTATATTAATGTATGTAAAAGAGAAGGAACAGGTACTAATATTATTGTACGCAGTTTATAAGACGGCAAAGCAGTGGCCAATTATAACAAGGATGGCGATATATTATAGTAGTTTATGCAATGGGGGTTATTAAAACACGAGCGTGGGTTTATCACATGAGGCAAAGCGCGCGCGTGTTTAATAACACTCGCGTTTTATTAAACACGCGAGTGTTTTAATACCTAATTATATGCCGTTGCACACACTATTTTAACTTCACTCAAACAGTTGAAATAAAATAAAAGTGGAAACGAAATAAATATGCGGTATGGCGGACAATTTAGATTTTCATTGCATTCATGACTGCGCAGCGCGCACATCCATAGACAGTGAAAATACTTTTCTACATAGACAATAAATCCCATAAGCGCCAATAAATTAAAAAGTAAAAGTGTACAATAAAAATTAAAAAGTCCTTTTATGATGCAGTTGTTTGAAAATCGAAGCAAAATGTTGCACTGTAATGGTTTTTTTTTTTTATTTTACCTATCCACGAATATAAAGTACCTATGTGTTTATGCAATATTTTTTGAATTCATATTTGGAACATTACGTTGTGAGTGTAGACAAAATAATTTTAATCAATTATGACTCAACTTTATAAACCGTACAAAAGTCAATGTAATCAGGACCAACTTAATTGTAATCGAGAAAATAGCAAGGATATCTAGTCTTTGACATTGTCTTTCAAAGTGCTTAAAAACTCGTTTCAGTGTTTGTGTGTCATAAATTCATAATTATATCACTTAAGAATAGAACAATGAATACATTTTACCTACAATTGATTTAATGCTTCGTCATTAAATCAAATGTAGGCAATTAATGTTGATTACGCATTTTTGCAGTCTTATGTGCATTTATTCATTTTACTTTACCTAGAAAAGGGCTTAATTATCTATAAAAATCATCTTATTAGAAACTAGCTGTTGCCCGTGGCTTCGCTCCCGTGGACCACCCCACATGAACTGTTTTCAGGATTAAAAAATAGCCTATGTTACTCGGGAATAATGTAGCTTTCCATTGGTGAAAGAATTTTTTAAATCGGTCCAGTAGTTTCGGAGCCTATTCGGTACAAACAAACAAAAAAATCTTTCCTCTTTATAAGATTATAGTACCTATAGATAAGAGAATAGTATATACTTTATTGTAAACCATAATGAAAATCTTATTTATAGGGGTACAAAGGTGGTCTTATCGCTGACAGCAATATCAACCAGACAACCTTTGGATAGACTGAAATAAATTAGAATAAAAAAGTCTGCGGTGTACTGCTATGACATTAAAAAGAAATTTCTATTTTTTTAAATAGGTAACAACTATTTCGGCAGTCGGTGTAGTTGTTTCTACGTTTTTTGTAGTGTTTTTATTTGGAAGTCAGTTGTATCAAAATGCAACAAAACATGCTATTTTATTACATTTAAAATGTATCACAGATTATCACGCCTATCAGCTACTTATCTACCGGAATGTGAAACATTATCAAATTAAATGCTTATATACAAAAAGAGATGGTAAACAAATAATTTAGAGCCGAGCTACCCAGTTCAGAAACTTATTGGATTAGACGGCTAAGGTTTCTTTTTGTTTTCTTTAGGCTCGCGTTTGTACACTATCTCACCTGATGGTAAGCGATCATGTGGTCGACGGACAAACACGCTAGCCTAGAAATAACCTATTCACTCTTGATTTATGACTCCTATTTTGTAGCTGTCGGAAAACAGATTCCGGCAGGTAATTCTACTCCTTAGCTGTAGGTACGCATAATAAATGTGTTCCCAAAATGTTTTGTACGTATGTGTGGGATGTACACCATGTACCGATGGCGCATCGCCGTACGTCTGGTAGCCGATGATGAAACTATGTGGAATTAGATCGTGCAATTCCGTCGCATACTCCCCGAAACGTAACCGATGAAAAACCGACAAGCTGGCAACTCGGCGACGATGAGCAGGCTCTGGAGCTTTAATTTGACAAGTGCCTCATCGCCGATGAGCCACTTGGCCCGCTTTTCGATCGGTTACCAACCGTTACCGAAATTTAACCATGGAGTTACATGGATTGGATAGTTAAGCTGCATTCGATTTAAAAACAATAAGAAGAAGATAGGCTATTGGTGGGGACAATGTGGATCAGCGAATTGATAATTTCTATCCCCTACTACTTCTGTACTTGTTATAAAAAAAGCTTTAAATAAGAATACAATAATTAAAACCAAAGTTTTATACTAAAAATAACTCTGTAACGGAAAAAAAGTTAATTCAAATTTTCAGCTCATTCGAACACCGGATGAACTAAATAAAAACTTGTAAAAATAGAAAAAAAAAAGAACAAACTTACCAGCACTATATCTTCAGTAACATCCTTTGGTTCTTGTGGCAACGCGAATCTGAAGAGTGACTTGACAATCTCCAGGTCAAGACGAAGGATCATCCATATCACCTCGAAGACAATCCTGATCGCGTATATTATCTGTGGTTCTTCTGCCCTGTAAGTTTTCATCGTTCTTTTTAGTACACTTAACTTCAAAAATACTAGTCAATTAAAAATTTGTTCACAAAAGTTTTTTAGTTATAAATAAATTAAAATTGGCACACGGCCGGCGCTAACGAGATCTTAAAAAGAATACAGATTTTTTTGGCATAATAATATGATTAAGGGTGTGTACAGATTGGCAGTGTTTGCTACCAAACTGAATCTGGCCGGGCAAGTTCAAATTAAGCTGCGGCTATAATATTTGATATTGATGAATGCTGGTGCTGTTAAAATAAGCCGTAGATACTTTTCTAAATAAACAGAACATTGAAGGTTTCTCCTAGATTCAGTAGGTATGACCAGTTCTTCTACTTTCCTTCCATTACGCACTTCTCTCACTCAACAAAGAATAGACATCAGCAAATGTACTTTTATAACAAGCTTTCAACTTGCTATGTATGTATGCATGTATGTAAGTGTGTTCGGGTCAAATCTTGCAACTGAATTTTAAAGCAGTTATCCTCCACCGATTAAGATGAAATTTTGCAAACACGTTTAGTTTGGATGACAATGCATGGTTAGCTAAGTGACATTATTCTAAATCCAATATGGCGGCGGGCCCAAGATCGTGGACTAGTTATTTTTTGCGCAGTGCCATGATATGGGTATCAAATGAAAGAGTTTTCTGAGAAGAATACGAAACAAGAGGGGTTTAAAAAAAAAACAGAATAATTGATTACTTTGTATAATTGAAAACCCGTCTGTCACTATTCTTCTGCAGGGCAAAGGTTTCAAAAAAGTGTCATTCTTTTTTCTTTTATTGCCATTTGAATTTCCCTAATCTATAATTTGGTATTTCATTTCTACGATGTCAGTGGTGTCATACCTATACATTGCGTTTAGTGATGTATTGACATAGTTTCCAATTTAGAATATTTAACAAGGCTTTTTATGAGTCACATTGATAAACAGCAATTCCAAAATATATTTAAGATAATTTCGTTGCGATAGTACAGATTGTTAAACATCTGTAGTAGTATCATAATAATTATGATCAAAAATCACAGTCCGTAAAGAAAAATATCATTGTGTAATTTATATTTGTACTTCGGACATTGGCACTGAAAACTGTTTATGATAAAAACTGCTGATTAAACTAATTTGTCATTGATTTATTTTATCTATCACGTAATTAGACAAAATGTTTATCTTTTGATATCCATGTCCCATTCGTGCTAAACACGACTTTGTCCCTCTGCAATGCAGTGGAATAAATTGTAGTTCTAAACACTAAAAAACACGCTTTAATGGTAAATTGAACTAAAAAGTTGCTAATCCTGAAGATCCTGGTAAGGATAATGGGACAAACTATTTAAATTATTGCATTGTCATCGGTCCTTGATAAGTGTGCAAAGTTTTAAATCAATCCAACGTTTTGAAGTGGGTGAAAATCACGTTCAAAGATTCCGTTACATTGATACATACATACCAAGCTAATAAAAGCGTGTTAAAAATTCAAAGTATTACCCTTTTTGGGCTTTGCCGTAGACGGGTAAAGCGCTTTATAATGAACAAGCCTTTATTCCAGTACTAGCCTTTGACTGGTAGCATGACGTCACAATACCTTGATACATTATTTTTAATTAAAATAAGTTGTTCTTTGCCAACCAGTTTTACTCGCTCTGGTTCCACGAGTAAATTATTCCTAATGCTGGTATAGAAATTGCATTTAAAAAAATGTTATTATTTTCTGATCTGATGCAGTTTTGTTTAAGTTTGGAATCAAAGAAATTGCCTTTACGAAGGTTATAATTAAAGCTATCGAAACATTGTTATTCTGTTTTACTATCTTTTTAATAACTTGCACTTGCAATGTAACTAGGTATGTATGTGTGTTCGAGTCAAATCTTGCAACTGAATTTTAAGGCAGTCAATCCTCAACCGATTTAGATGAAATTTTGCATACACGTTTGTTTTGGATGACAATGCACGGCAAGCTAATAAGCTAGTTAAAAATATTTGATTTATTGTCATTAGGTATCAATACTTATGACGCCTATGTGGACGTCTTTCGGCTGGAATGATTATAATGATGAATCTTGACTTCTGCAGAGTTTTGTAGTTAATTCGATTTGTCCGTTTATAAGTTACTAAAACCTCTTGAAAACTGTTTTTTTTTTATCAGTTGGCTTGCGCTTGACCACTATCTCACCTGATGGTAAGCAATGATGTGGTCGACGGTCAATCTCTCAAAAATAATTTATTGTAATGCTGAATAGAAATATATTTATCTTCACAATCAATTATTTTTTATCCAAAGCTTTGATTATACGTGACGTCTTCAATAATATTCGTTTTGTAGCAACTCTGTCAGCAACTTTCAGGCATGTTCCATTTTTCAAATGAAAACCTAATTAAACATTTCCTATTTATTTATTTTATAATTTGAGGTGCACACAATATAAAATATAGAAAAAAAGTCATCCAAAAAAGAAAAAAAAGTAATTCCTTCTCTCAGCTGGATTCTATCTAAACTAGTCAACAAATTACAACCAAGTTCAGGTATGATATTATAATAAATATATATATATATATATCACACCTTATAATACCCGATTTATTATATTTTGAAAATTCTCATTGATGACGCAGCAAACTATTAATTTTAATATTTTTGTTTATGTTAAGAACCGACTGCTGACGCCATCTCTGCAGCGTGACAGGCAACTCTTTTCTTTTCTAGGGCTTCGATTCGAATCCCGCGCACTCCTGGTCGTCGCTTCAGAACATATTATATCCTGTGGTCACCGTGTTGTTTTCAGCATCGGTTTCCGCCACTTCACTCTTCTGCTGAGAGCCTCTGGACGAACGTGCGTTGGCGTCGTCCTTACTCCTTATACGTTTTTTTTAATTTTTATTATATTTCAACCATCATGACTGAATGTCCTACCTACCTACTTAAAGATTATTAAAATAATTTCGAGTATTTTAAATATAAATATCATTGAAGACCACCCGCTGCGTCCTGCACACATACGCATTCAAACAGTTTATAATGGACCAATCTCAAATCTGACCCTGATATGCTCCAAATAAGGTCACATATTAAAATTAGCAAGGAAATAGACCTAGAAAGTATTTTAATATTGTGCGTGATAAATATTATAATAATGACCCAGATCTAAACGTGTTTTTAAACATAAGTGGCTTGTTAGTTGTTTACTTATGTTAATATATTGTTATACCAGCTTCCACGACGATGAATTAATTATTATCTATTTAATGAGGTGAACTATATCATGTAGCTGAATATTAAATATCAGAGTATAGTATCTCTAAAAGATATATTCTATATATATATCCACTAGCCATCCCACGCGGCTTCGCTCCCGTCAACTGGCTACCTACCTACCCTACCCTACCTACTACATACATGAATTTTGCGTAACTTTAACCGCTTACTTAGCGCACGGCCGCACGCAACGGAAGCTCTCAAAAAGGAATAATTTTCGTTTCGGTAGCATCGTCGTGGTCGGTAGCATGATGTTATATAGCCCATAACCTTCCTCAATAAATGGACTATCCAACACAAAAATGATTTTTCAATTCCAAACAGTACTTTCTGAGATTAGCGCGTCCAAACAAACAAACAAACTCTTCAGCTTTATAATATTAAAATAATATACTTTATATTATTATATTATAGTATAGATATTAGTATAGATATGTAAACTTGTATAGTAGTCAAAGCGGATCTTTGTGTCTCGGAAGTTGGCTGCAAGACCCTGCGCAGTTGCTATTTTTGTGTCAATGTTGAAGCAGAAGTTAGCATTGTATAACTGCCTCTTTCACTCGCTTAGATTTGTCGCATCATCCTATCTCGCTTACTGCATGCAGTATACTCGATGACAAACTGTTTCTTGCGCAATCGTTCGCAGAGCTAACTTCAGAGACACAGAAATCCGCTGTAACTACTGTTTGATTCTTGTTTATTCTGTACTAAGCTGATGCAGGATGGATCATAACAGCAACAGTTTTTGACACGGAGACGAAGTTAAGGAAATTAAAGCCCAAAGACAAGACAAAGTCACATTGTTTCAGCGATGATGATTGTCAAAACTCCAAAATGTTTCGATTTAACCGCGATACATAACAAAAAACACTTTTGACAATCGTTATCTTTGATATTATGTAATGTCACTTGTCATGTAGGTAATTATGATCATAGATTTAGAATATTTTTTTGCTACTTATGATTATAATGAAGTGTTAATGTCACAAACTTAAATTTGTGGTACCTTTACATTTCAAGTTTGACATATCTTAATACACCAGTGGTTGACCATAAGCGCTTAGAGTAAGGTTATTTTGAGTGTGTGTAAGGGACAGATGTATTACATGACTTGTATACATCTGTCACTTACGCGATCTCAAAATAACCTTACTCTAAGAGCTTAAGGTCAACCCCCTGTGTTAAAAAAAAAACTTAAGAAATGTCACAAACTGACATAATAATTAAAAATAACACCGAATCTCATCGATATTGTAGAGTACATTGACAATAATGATAAAATAAGTAGGTAGTCCAAATAAATATCTTATCACCACACGAATAAGAATTATAAAATACTTACATGTTGTTGCTCCGTGGTCTCTGTTGCTACTAAATAAAATGTGATTAAACTCTTTAAAAGTGTTGTTGATAACGGCTGATAAGGGTCGTCGGCGGTTTGGTAGATTAGCTGACGAATACACACTTGCGACTAAACGGTGAGTCTTTACGATTTTTCTAAGAACCTTTTTTTTAAATGGCTATAAGCTTTCATGTGCTTTTAATGTTGACGAGTTTCTGGCATTTGTTTGTTTGTTATTGCTGTCCAATTTTCGTGGCAACACGTTATTATTATATTTTTAGGTTTTTTTTGTAGGTAGGTAGGTACATAATAAATTGATCTACCCACAATGTTTTTCTTACTTATATTTGCACTCACTGTAGTAGATGTAATTTTTGATGCCATTTCCGTAAGTAGGTAGTTACTTGTATTATATAATATATATAGGGAAATTATTAACCGAGGGAAAAATATACTGAATGGGCGACTATTATACTTACTAAGTAAGTAACTATTTATCCGGTTTGAGTAATACCTTTTAGGAGATTTTTGTGAGCTGCGGTAATAATATTGTTACATACTTTAATTGTATTTGGGGTTCTATTTTTTCTATTTTAGCATATTATTCTTTTGAAAATAGCTGAACAACTATCGAGGCGACATCACTGTGCAGTGCGGGAGTTCGGGTTTATTCGTGTCCAAGAGCGAGCGAAGCGAGCTCGGGAACTTAGCGCACCCCGACACGGATAGGTTAGGTTCGAAGGGGATGACGAGAGCTGAAGTGAGCGAGCAAAGCGAGCGAACTTAGCTCCCGTCATCTCCTTCATGTTAGGTTACTTTAGACCCTGCAGACAGAAAAATGTTTTAAACATTTGTATTCGCCCACTGTTTGTCGCCCACTTAGTATTTCAGTAAGCCATATTCAGTATTTTTTACACCTTTAATTTGATTTTTTTTTCGCTCGTTTAAATACTAGCCATATATATATATAGTATATACAGTACCTATATACATCTAATGCAAAATTATTGAACGTGAAAACTTTCTTTTATATTTTTATCGAACCACGAAGCTTAAAAATCACAGAAAAGCATGTGTTTACTTAAAGTATGTCAAGAGGGTAGTCGGTAACGAACTCAAGTGCGTGTTACTTTGCCTACTTATTACATAACCGAGCCTCTAACACGCCTCTTTACTACCGGTTAGTCTTCTAATATTATTTCAACACTCATAATACTTACGAAAGTTATACTAAAAACGTAATAGTATGCGCTTATCTAAATTTTAAATAAAATTTCCATGACGAAAAGTCTGAAATTGCCTACTACCTACTGTTAAAAAAAAACAATTGCTTTTTTGGTGTATCTACACCAAAGAAACACTTGTTTTTTTTATTGTAAAGGTGTTTCTAATTGTTTTTCCCTTTTGATACTTAAAAAAAATAAACTTGTTTTATTTACTTTGAAATGGAAGGATGGCTTTTGAATTTTATTTATGAAAGCAATAGTTTTCTCTTCCTGACACTCATTTAACCTTGAACTAAAATTTTCCTAGGCAATCAAACTTGGAATAATTAATTTTTATTAATATAATTAAATTTATAGGTGATGTTCTTCAGAAAGGCAAGGTGCGCAGTACTCATAACCGGCGTGTGTGTATGACAAGATGTATGAATGTGAGTGAAGCAAAAGAAGTATGTAAGGATCGTAGCAGGTGGCGTTCTGTAGTTTCTGCCTACCCCCATGGGAAAAAGGCGTGAGTTTATGTATGTATGTATGTATGTATAATTAAATTTGTAAACTATTGTTTTACATAAACAAAAGTGAAAACCTGATCTTTAATTTAACAAAAACTGTAATAAAACGTGTTTCAACTAACTATAGGTAGTGTTTTTTTAAGTATAAAAAACGAAAACCATTTGGAACATCCTTTATTTGATTGAATGTGAATACCAAAGACCAAGTCGGTTACGCATTAAAGGACGATTTTTACGAGTATATTTTACGATCTGAGGTACTTAAAGATAAAAAGACCCACAAAACTTTTGTTTTAAAATCACAATAAAAGCAGTTTGACGCGATTTGACCACTCAGCCGTTTAATCGTAAGCGTGTGATCGTCCTAAGGATATCAAACAGACTTCAAAAGCATAATGTGGGATGGCTCAAACAATGGTATAATCTCTTAGAAATATATAAATATTACTTTTCAATACAGTTGTTAAACATGGCGTACTTTCAGAGGCTATAATTATGATTCGAAAGTTAAATCTTACGCATAGGCATCTTTCTGTTACGCGGTCGTGACTTTTGTTTACGAGCTCGATCATTATGTTTGCAGTTTAGTTTTAAATTTATAAGTCAATTTAAAAAAGTTTAGTAGCAAGGAGTTTTCAAACATAGAATAAAATGGGATAGATTTTCTACGAGGAAAAATTAATCATTCCGTACGTTTTAGCATTGAATTCTCAAAAGTCTTATAAATGGTTGTTTAATATATTTAATTACCAGTTTTAATTTAATTATTTTCACATCAACATTTGTCAAAAATCGTATAGGCTGTATAGGCTATTTCGTTGAAAAAAAAATATGTCCAGTTGCAAAAACGCGCCATAAGTCAATTTAAAAAAGTTTAGTAGCAAGGAGTTTTCATACATAGAATAAAATGGGATACGATTTTATACGAGGAAAATTTAATGATTCCGTACGTTTTAGCATTAAATTCTCAATTTTTTTTAAATAGTTGTTCCAAAAAATCACGTTTGTTGTATGAGAGCCCCACATAAATATTAATTTTATTTTGTTTTTAGTATTTTTTGTTATAGTGGCAACAGAAATACATCATCTGTGAAAATTTAAACTGTCTAGCTATCACGGTTCATGAGATACAGCCTGGTGACAGACGGACAGACAGACAGACAGACAAAAAAAAACAGACAGACCGCGGAGTCTTAGTAATAGGGTCCCGTTTTTACCCTTTGGGTACGGAACCCTAAAAACACTAAGAGTGTACGTAGGTACCAGTTAACATTATTATGTAATTTAAGCCTCGTAAAGAATGAGATTTTGGCATACGAAAGTAAAAGTATCTTTGTTGGCAGTCGGTAACTAACTAAACTGCCTACTAAATTATAAACATACGGAATCCTACTACTATCACACAAATATTATTCAGGCGAAAGTTTGTGAGTGTGTGTGTACGTTTGTTACTTCTTCACGCTCAAACGGCTGGACGGACATGGTAGAAATTTGGCACAGAGATTTATTCTAGTCAGGAATAGCGCATACGATACTTTTGATCCTAGTATCAAAGAAAGAAAAGAATGAATTATTTAGCACAGACTAAAAGACACACAATATAGATACTAGATTCATATTAATATACCTACACCAGATAAAAAACACAAATAAAAAAAGTGTAAAGTATGACGTAAAAAGTTAGCAGGAAAGTGTGCCTCACGGCTGTGCCAAAAAGGGCCCAGTTCAACAAAATTCCCAGACAACTAGTGCCTGACGCTGGTTTTCAACTGGACCTGATGTGTGAGGTGAGGGATGTAAATCAGTGCCTCTTCTCTTGGGATGATAAATACAATACTTTTGGGCTGGCTTTTACCTTGGTCAGAGAACAAGCATTGTCATACAACGTGGCAATGCTGCCAGTCTTTTGGGCACATTACCAGTGGACAACGATGTGGAGGAGTTATATTTTAGTTTAGTTTAGGTAGTGAGTAGTTTTTGGTTTAAGGTTACACTAGTCGACGGCACGAACTAATTTGTGCGCGGCGTTAATATGCCGGCTATCTCGTGTTGTCACACGTGCGAAAGATATAGATGCTGTGACGAGCAGTAAGAAGCTAGTTCGCGTACTAATAATAACATTTGCAAGTTTGTAGCGAAATGGATGATGATTCAGGAAGAAAACGAGCGCGCGAAATTTTATAAACAGACCTTTGGGAGTCTAGATATCATGATAAAACGACTACATATACATGTAGTCGTTTTTTCAAAATAAAATTATTTACATTGTTGAACTACTTATCTATCCCTGTATGGTGGCCGTTTTGCAATTTTCCTTCTCCGCCCAAAGATGTGTAAAAATTAGTGTTGAAATATGGAACTTTCGACGCTCATAACTTTCAAATATTTAACTTTTTCACATTTTTGTTTCCATACAGGGCTAGACAATGATGAGACAAATTGATATCAGTATTTATTTTGAACGTACATAGTCAAACAGTGGAGTAATCGCCAGACTACGTTTGCATGGAAGAATGATCGACTAGTGTAACCTTAAGTGTATATATTTGTAGTCTTAGTTAATTAAGTATTTTATACACTATATATACTTTTAACCATGTATCGAAATTAAATAATTAAAAAAAACTAAGCACTTTTCAAGAGGGCGAAGCCCCTGACAGAACCTATTACCTAATATCTCCAGCGAACTTGACACCTCCACCTTAAAGATCCACCGTGACCAAAATTCATTAATTTAAATAGGAAAATGAAAAAAAAAAATAAGAAAAATTTTTATTTAGTTTACTTAACTATGACCTAATTGCCAAATCACCAGTTATATCTGCTTAGATTCGCAAAGATAGGTACGCAGGTAGGTCAAGGCTTATCATATATGCTTACCATAGAATAAATTATCATATTATTTATATAAAATATACGAGCCACGATCTTGAATGTGTTACGTATTAGGAAATTAAATTAATACAAGGCAATTAGTAACATATTCTAGTTTTTGGCCTACTTTCGTACTTTGCTAACAAAATTTGCTAACGTTGCTGTGCTGTAGGTACCTACTGGTTTGCTGAGGTTTGCAAATATCGTTAATTTTAATGAATTGCATTTATGTCTAATGTTTTTTTTAAGTAATTTTCAGTGGTGTCGAAGATGTTTCAGTGTGACTTTAAAGAAATTCAATTAGTTTTTAGCACAATATGAACATCGACTTTTTTTTTCCTTTGCCCATAAACTGGTAATATTGTAACACTCTTACCTATTTCGTCGAAATCTCGCGAGAAACATTGATGCAAATCCAATAAAATACACTTAAACGTTAATTAACATCACTTCACTGATTATTCAATCAAAACCATGCTCATATTTTATAAACTTAAAACAGAAAAAGTAAACTATAGCAAACTTTTTTAAAACATTTTCGCGCGATAATTTGAAAGTGGAACTCGCGATACGCACTGAGATTCTCGTCTCTTCGTCACATGCCGTATACTGACTAGGTGAGTCCAAGCAGCCAGCATAATTTCGGGGCTCCGTATTGGGTAATTGATTAACAATTTGAATGTTACGCACTTTCATTTTAGTAGCGTGTCTTGAGAAGTTTTTTGGCCAATTAAAAGTCGAATGTTTAAATGGTGTGTGTATTATTGTTGCAATAATTAACAGGCAGTCGGCTAGTACGTCATAGCTACAAAATATAGTTGATCGTAGCTTGCTGCATATATTTTTGCATGTTAATGTTTTTAATTGTCTACCAATTTTCACTCTTGTTATGTCAGTCCCTATAATCCTACTTTTCTTCAGTAGATCCATTTAAAATATTAGTAATCTTGGTATACATAAAAATAAACTAACTAACCTACATAAATTTTGCAACAATGAATTCACGGCCTTCAAAAAAAAAAAATAGGAGCCAGCTTTTTTAAATGTAACAAGCGTTCCATAAAATAAAACTTGACTTAAAGGTCCATGTGACCAGGTCATAAAAATACAAAAAAGATAACAAGCGTTCCAAAATTAAATACCTAGTCGCAAAACTTCTTTTGTTATTTTTACTAAACAAAAATGCTAATGAAGTCTGTTACGAACCCTTATTTTAGTGAAATTATAACTCGATACACTTCTAGTCGCCCAGGAACACAACTGAGTGAGATAGTGAACTGTAAATAATTATATTGTCTTGAACTTAATTACTCAGAGGAAGTAGATAACTCAGAGATAATCTTGTTTGTTAGGTAAGTGAGAGGACACAACAGTTCTGTTCAGTAGCAAAAAAAACATGTAAGATTTGAAATCTTTTCTTTGGAGAGTTTTATGAATTTTAGGGAACTGATGAACTCAATGTTAGCTCTCGAGTTAAGGCGCCGATTCCCTTGAGTAGCTGGTTTTAAAATGAGAATCACGTCTAAATGGCTAGTCGTAATTTTTTTAAAAAAATATATGTTATATTAGACTATTTTCTTAATAATTTGATATGAGTAAATTTTCAGTTTTCTTCGTAAAACATAGTGTAATTAATTTGTAAAGTTATGTCTAAAACGGACAAAAACTCGACAATCACACCAAAACCGCTGGGCGCATTTTAATGAAATCGACACCATTTCAAAGACAATTTAATTATCTACATTTTGATCTGAGCCTTTTTTTTTAAGTCATAGAATAATAAGGAAAGTACAAAAAACTGCAAAATTTTGGGGCACGCGGGTGTGAAACGAGTGCGCGTTTTGTTCCCTCAAGGTCGTTGGCGTTAGTCGTCATCTTAACATTGAGATCGTTTGAATACAGCTTTCGGAATAAATTCTCTAAAATATGGTGGAAACCGCATCAATATTTTGTTTTCTATCACACTAACATTATAAAGGCGATGTTTGTGTGTGAATATGTGTGTTTGTTTGTTTGTTACTTCTTCACGCTCAAACGGCTGGACAGATCTGGATGACATTTGTCACAGAGATAGATTAAAGTCAGGAATAGCACATATGATCTTGACTTTATCCCGGGTATATGTTCCCTCTGGATAATGTTCGACTTTCACGCGGGTGAAACCGCTGCCAGAAGCTAGTATTAGCTAAAAATAGATTTTCTGGGTTCAAACCTATCAAGTTAGAGGTCAAGATACTTATCCTGATTGCTGAATTTCAAATTCATCATCTTCATCTTCCTGCCCTTGTCCCATGTTACTTGGGGTCGGCGCAACAAGTTTTGTTTCTGCCATACCGTCCTGAGCAGTGGTGGCCCAGTGGTATCAGCCGCGACTTACAAGTTGTGCATCGTGGGTTCGTTCCCAGGCAGGCGCTTTACTTTGTGTAAATTATTTCATCACCACTGCTCTCAAAACGGTGAAGAAAAACATCGAGAGGAAACCGGCATGTCCTAGAGAAATTCAAAGACATGTGACATCCACCAACCCGCACTGGGCCCGCGTGGTGGATTACGGACCATTGGCTCTCACAGAGAGGAGGCCTGTGTCCCAGCAGTGGGATCATTAATAGGCTGATGATGTTACCGTCCTGCCCCACGCTATCACTGGCTCCCTTTCCTTAGCGTAAAACGAAAGGCTTTAATGCAGCTGAAACCGGCACAGATGTAAGTACTTATGTATACAGAAAATATATAGGGGAGACCGGGTCAAAATCGTATAGCTAAGGGTTTAGGGTTGTAGGTCTTTCATCTCAAAACACTAATTTATCTTCTCAACAATTATAATTAGTCAGTCTCATATGGAACATAATCACTTGAAAATATTTGGAATAATTAAAATCTTAAACAATAAAAACCAAAAAAAATAAACATCTTCTAATTACGGTTTTACCCCGACACATGGGCAAAACCGTATATTATATACGATATTGCCCCCGAAATTATCTAGAAGCAACGCATCCCATACATACAAAATCATCTAAATCGTCGGAGTCATAACCTGTGCAACCTTCATGAGCCCAACCTTTGCACTCCCTACATTGCACCCAACCTTCGTCCATGCGGCTTGAACCATATTCTTCCAGGCAGTACAAACAAATGTTGTCATTTATTATTTTTTGGTTTAGTTTTTTGGCCTTAGAAGGTTGAGTCAAATTAAACTTAGGAGTTTTATTTTGTGAGATGGATATTATTAATTAAAAAAAATAAGTAAGTTTATATTCATTCATGCGGGTCAAAATCGTATAGTGGCCGGTTTTGCCCCGTACGGTTTTGACCCAAGACTCGATGTTTAAATATCTCACTCACTACTACATACGCAAACCGATTATACCTATTCAAATATTTGTTAATTACGAGTTAATACACACACTTTAACATAGTTGATTGGACACTTACCTGTTATATGTGTAAATTTCACTATTATTGATTGAATCTTCACAAAAATAAGATCAATAACACCGAAAAACAATAAAATCGATTACTTTGATAACGCGCGTGCATGCAGCGACAAGTGTTTGTTGACAAATAGCTCCGATTGGTCGACGCCGCTGAGCAGTTGGCGCGCGGGAACTTTGAATTATTTGACAAGAATAGACATGCTGTACTGTTTTACCCCGGTATACGGTTTTGTACAGGTCTCCCCTACAGAAGAAGCAAATAATGGCACGTGTATCCTTGCGCGTTTGTACTCGACACTTTATATTTAGCTGCAATTGCCACGTAATTATGTAATTACTATAGTAGACCCCTGACATTAACCTAAGGATCACAATAATATTTCTTATAACGAAGGCAATTCTTTTGTCTCGTCCACGTTAGTCTAATGAAAAAAGGTTTAAAAAAAAAATTAAGAATATATTTATGCAGTCAGGGTGTATCTGGTATCAGAGGAGCTCGTGGCTAAATAATAAGCCGCACGGGTCGATCATCAAGGTTAAGCAACGCTTGACGAGGTCGGTCCGTGGATGGGTGACCAATTTCAACATACCGAGTTTCCTCCGTACTTCGGAAAACACGTTAAGCCGTTGGTCCCGGCTGTCATTTGAAGATCTTTGATAGTCGTTACGGGTAGTCAGAAGCTTGAGATCTGACACCAGTCTTGCCAAGGGGTACCGTGTTACCCAGTTACTGGGTTGTGGAGGTCAGATAGGCAGTCGCTCTATGTAAAACACTAGTACTTAGCTAAATCCGGTAAGACTGGAAGCCGACCCCAATATAGTTGGGAAAAAGGCTAGGCAGATGATGATGGTGTATCTGGTATACACCTTGACTCATAGCGGTATCCAGGTATACCGTGTTAACCAGTTACTGAGCTGTGGAGGAAAGATAGCCAGTCGCTCTATGTAATTACCATACTGGTACTCAGCTGCATCGCGTCTTTCATCTCGCATGTGATTGGTCGATTGATGGAAATGAAACCCTTTGCCTTGTCAGATTCACTTATGCAATAAGGCTGCTGAAAGACTTCTATGCTATGGAAGCTGACTCCAAGATAGCAAACTGTAGGTAGTGGGCTTGACTAATGTGTTGGCGGTCAGAATTTGGCGTCTACATCAAGGCTCTATCGCTTTTGGGCGTCTTCTGCATTTCAGTGAAGTATTCGGTTAGTGGAGATTTCAGTCGATCAATATTTTTGGTCGACTGTAATCTCAATGGTGTTCGGGGATTGTCTGAAAATTATCATCCTATCATCCATCCTTATCTCAATATCTTTGGGGTCAGCGGAGAATATATTCTTCATCCATACAATATAATGTATGCCTTCATTTTAATGAGTATCACTGAGTGCTTTACCTAGGGTTGCCAGATCGGTAGACCAAAATATCAGGAGAGAATTCGAAAATGTCGGGCTTTTGACGTTTTTGTCGGGCGAAATAAATATATTAAAAATATCAATTAAAAAGTTTATTTTTTAAATTAATAGATTAAAAAGATAAGAAAAAGATAATAAAAGGAAAGAGAAGGAAGGGATATTAATTACATAACTAATTTAGGTAAAAACACCAAATTTTTATGTTGCCACATGTATTTGTAATTGATACTGAGTCCACCAATTTAGATCCTTTAATAGTATTCGGAAAAGATTTAAAATTTAAACAATTTACTTTAAAGTACAGTCTAATTGCTAACTCAACTTTTATTAATTCATAGGCCATACAATTTCTCTCTTTGGTATTTAAATTATCTAGCAAATCGAACTTTCGCACTTTACTTTCACAGTAAGTATTGCTTATAGGAATTGACAAAACAAATGATCTGAAAGAAAGAACTTGCCGAGAACTTGTTTGTCTGGAGATTTTGAGTTTTGTCGGGAGTCTGGAGATCCTTTAAAATGTCGGGCGAATCCAGACGAATCCCGACCATCTGGCAACCCTAGCTTTACCCCTATATTCAAAGCCATGTCCTACAACTCGATTACAGCACCTCCGTGATGATAATTGTGTCAAGTTAAACAATTTAAGATTAAATCAAGTTAAATTAATTATGCTAAACTAGAGGTAAGTCAGAATTCAAAAGAAACTCTGAAGTCAGATGCTTTCGCCGCGTTGGTGCATCCGACACTCGGTAAACGATGATAACGTAGTATAAGTTAACAGTAGCACAAAGACTGATATAGTTTAATAAGGCCGATAATACACTGACGTATTTTTGAAGTTGCAGCGAGACAGTTCAGTTTAAAAGCCAGCAGCAAAATTCGCCTCCAAAATGACGCGTGGAAGGAGGAGTGGGTCCGCACTCGGTCGAGCGCTCAGCCATGTGTTTATACTTACCGAGCACTCGGCCGAGGGTACTGTCTCGCTACTCTACTCGGTAGATCAATGGGCGAGTAGTAAAGTGAAAACGTTACCAGCCACACCACTAGCGCTTAACACCTACCATTAGCCTCTTTTTTTTTTTTTTTTTGGTTGGGTAGTCATCCAATGACTTCTCCCCCAGAGCGGGAGAAGTCATTGGATGAAGCGGAAGGGCATGTCAGACTTTTACTGACTAAAACCCACCCGTGTTTCTTTCAAATTTATCCGCGACCCAGACAGGCATCGGCCCTATCGGACCCCGTCACTTTTGCTGACATCTCTTTGAGGCGCGCGTGGAACACTACGCGCCGTAAACTCAGGCTTGGTCCTTATGGGATGGCGAGCTACCCATCACTCTCCGTCCTCAAGCCCGCGCCTACGGTGGCCGGGAATCGGCTCGTGACTCCCGACGCCCGGGGCGTCTCCTGCGGTGCCTAGGGGCGTGAGGGCGTCTCCTTTGCGTCTACCTCCCGCGTTCCGCCTCCTCCTTTGCCCTCTCGCTCCGTACCATGGCCTGGACCAGGGCCGTACGCGAGAGGTCGCCACCGCCGATCGCCTCCATGAGGAAACTGCGGTGGTCCGTCCAAGCAGGGCAGACCATTAGCCTCTAGGCGTTAAATAAACCGCCTTTCGGCCTTAGACGCATACATAAAAAAAACTTATCAAACTTACAAGACTAGATTAAAAAATCTAGGTGCTAGGAGACGCCGCCTAATAAAATGAATCACGGTGTTTTTGTATGAATAGGTGGGCCAGACATTATCAGAGAGCGAGAGGGCATTGAGATAAAAAATACCTACTTTTTTCTTACTTTGTTACAAGCTACAGAAATGAATGAAAGTAGAGCTTAGCTATAAAGTCGCCTTTACGATGATTAATTCATTCGTACGACTTACTACATACGCTTTAGTGCCGTAAAACGTTAACATTCTTAAGCATACTCCTTAGTAACGGCTAGGTTAAAAGGTTTGAAAAAATATATATTTATTATTGATTCATGTACATAATTTTGAACATAAGGTTTTTACGTGTAACTAATAGTACTGCTTTTAAAAAAAATTGAAAACACGATATTTTTTCGCAGTTTTTGGAAACTATTTTTTTCAAGCCTTTTAACCTAGCCGTTACTAAGGATGCTTATGCTTTAGAAAGTTACCGTTTTACGGCACTAAAGCGGATGTAGGCCCTTAATCCTTTTTTTTATTAGCTTAACCCTAAATTCAGGTGTGGTGCTATTATGCGTATTAATATAAAAAAACCTAACTCCAACTAGTTACTTGTATTTTAATTTATACTCAAATAACTGACAATAATTAAAACTATTATAACAAATATTAGAAACCACTTTTTACGAAAACTAAAATAAATACCAGCTAAAGAAGGACGTAAAAGCGCCTTTCTCTAAGTTCATAGCACAGTTTTGGTAGTGAAGTGCGATTTCATAAGTTACTTAAAAATAAACTATGTTTTAATCGTGTGAAACTATGCTATTATCAATAAAAAAGGCGCTTGAATAAACTTTAAATCAATTATAGTAATTAAGATTGGCCACACTTTTGATTGGATTCTACATAACACTACATCTGAAGACCCGCCAAGAGTTATCCCGCCGCACTATTCCTAAACCACTGCAACTCCTGAAAGCTAGAATCAACAGTGGCGACCACCAGAAAAGCGCTAATGAAGCTCGCGAAGTCCCGGCGAATGAATTTAACTGTCTTGTCCAAGAGTTAGCCAAAACACGCACAACGGTCCCAATGGAAGTCTATTTGCGGATAATGGAGTCCCCACTACCTACTATAAAGTAGTACACTGATGTCTAGAGTTATAGATATCGGTGTATTAATAGTAGACCGATTTAGAACCAAAAATTCTTAGGCATGTGACATCCACCAACCCGCACTGGGCTCGCGTGGTGGATTACGGCCCATTCCCCTCTCAGAGAGGAGGCCTGTGTTCCAACAGTGGGAACATTAATAGGCTGATGATGTGATGTGTGATGTGATTTCGCCATTAATGTTTAAGTCCTTTGACACATAAATAAATCAACTGATGTGACTGACCGAAAGCTTACAACAGCAAATCCCCTTGATATGACATTTAACATCAAATTAATTTCAATAGGCTTCCAGAAACATCCAGAAAATTCTTTCAGGAATAATGACAATAGGGACGTTTCTTGGGTAGAAAAACTGTAGTAACAATTACTCCGTCAGTGAGATTATCAAATAACATTGGACATGTGCATCAAAGTTCAGGAGTGGGGGCTTGTGACGTCACTAGCTACATCAGTGTAAAGTGTACTAGGGGCGTGACGTTTCATGATATTTCAACGCATTTTATCGTCGTTACTTTATGTTTACACGTCAAAAGAAAAAAAATACGTGTCCAATATTTTTTTAAACCTAACTGATGGACAAAACAAATTTTTTCAGTAAACTATCCTATTCAGGAAACCGATTATGCTTTTGATATATGAATTGATTAATTCTGGCAAATTAAGTCAGATGGCAGAATTTCCTATCGTTTTAGTATAGTTAACCTACCGTTACCGAATTTCATTACTCCTATCCTGTACCGCCACATAATCGTTGTTAATATCCGATATAAAATGTAATAATTAATAGTACAGCTACAGTAGGAGTCACTTTGATCGATCAGCCGGGCGTGCACGGCCTCTGTGATAGGCTTGAATCACGCCTTGTATCACAGTTTTTGCTCCCAAACTGTGATAAAAATGCGTAACTCAAGCCTGTCACAACAGGCCGTGCACGCCCGGCTGGAAAAGTCTGCGATTTGTATTTGATATTCAATAATCATTCTAAAACAAAATATAGAATACAAAATAATAGCTTGGTAAGCATTCTGGGAGTATGGACAAGTTTTCAGTTATTTTTGGGTACTGTTGCAGTTAGTTTCTTCGACAATAAAGTAGGTCTTACGGTAAGATGCTGGACGTAACCTATGTTTTACGCTACTTAAGAAGGATCATGACTTTACATAGAAATATCCCGTCTGTTAGATATAGTCAAGGGGACCGAACAATCTATCTTTTTCCAATGCTAAATAATATGGTATAGTCAGTTGTGTATCGTCACATACAAAGAAACCGTGCCGAAGTTCTATACTGATTATTCTGATTATATTTTGTACATCGATCGCGTTCGATTCTGTTCCACCGACATATATGGTGATCTATATATCGCCGTGGAATGGAACCGAAGGCGATCGATTTACAAAAAATAATCGGTATAATCAGATGAAAAACGCTAGTTACGTCGGCACGGTTTCTTTGTATGGGATGAGGCATCTGTATGCTCGTATTATATTATCCGTGGTATAGTGTTGGTTTCATAATTTGCCGTCTTAGGTATAATAAATCCTTGAAGGTCGATAAGGCAGGAGGTTGATAAACTACTTAACCTTTTTAAGGCATTTTGATATACTGAGAGGCAGAGTGGACCTTGGAGAATAATAATAATAATAATAAAGCCCATTTATTTCCAACAACCTTAAATAACATTTTCTCTTATTACTAAATAACTATTACTCTATTATTGGAACCCCATGCTGGGTAAAGGCCTCCTCTAGCTTACTCCACAATTTTCTATTTTTTGCTTTGTCTCTCCAATTTTTTCCTGCTACTAGAATTATTTCGCCGATCCACCTGTTTCTTGGATGACCTCTTTTTCTTTTTCCCGTCGGTCCTTTCCATGTTGTGGTTTCTAATGTCCATCTATTGTCTGTGTATCTCGCTATATGCCCAGCCCATCGCCATTTTTGTGTGCGAGCATGATGAAGTACGTCTACTAAGTTGGTTTTTGCTCGTATGTCTTTGCTTCTTATCTTTTGAATTTTTCTTATTTTTAAAATACTTCTTTCCATCGCTTTCTGACAGTTTGTTAGTTTTGTTTTTATTTTTGTATTATACGTCCATGTTTGGCAGCCGTAGGTGAGAGCCGGTAGAATACATGTATCCATTACAGTCTTTTTCAGGTGAAGGGGGAAAGCGCCTTTTAGAATTTCTTTTAGACTCCAGTATCTTTTCCATCCAATGTTCACTCGCCGTTCTATTTCTTCTTCCTCATTATTGTTACTGAATGATACTTGCTTGCCGAGATATATATAGTTGTTTACGTATTCTAGTGGCTTGCCATACAAGTCGATGTTGGTAGTTTTGCTGTTTGTCATTAGCTTGGTTTTATCTTGGTTCATCATGAGCCCAACTTTTTCGCTTTCTTCTCTCAGTGTGCTTATCATTTCGTCTAGTTTGTCACTGGTTTCGGCGAAAATGACGATGTCGTCAGCGAATCTTAGGTGAGTTAGCCACCTCCCATTTACTCCGATTCCGTGTGTTGGCCAGTGCAGATTCTCAAAGATAAGCTGCAGTACCGCTATAAAAAGTTTTGGTGAAAGAGGATCTCCTTGTCTTACTCCCCGACAGATTGGTATATTTGTTCCTCTTTTTTCCAGTTTTACCCTGCTGGTGCTTCCTTTGTAAGTGTTCTTTAATACCTTTATGTATTTTTCTTGGATTTTGCAGTGATCTAGGGCTTCCCATATAGACTTGTGAGAGATTGTATCAAAAGCTTTAGCGTAGTCGATGAAAGCTATATATAGTGATTTGTTGAACTCTTTGTGTTTTTCTATAACTTGTAGAATAACGTGTATGTGGTCTGTTGTGGAAAAGCCCGAACGGAAGCCAGTTTGTTCTAACGGTTGGTGTTCATCAATTTTTGGGGACAATCTGCTTTGCAGAATTGACATAAATAATTTGTACACGCTTGAAAGAAGACTTATAGGTCTGTAGTTACCTACGTCTTTCGGGTCTCCTTTTTTGTACAATAAGATTATATCGGATCTCTTCCATTGATCTGGCACCAGACCAGTGTCTAGAACTTTATTAAATAGGTAAGTGAGAGGACGTGCTAGGAGCAGAGTACCTGTTTTTAAAGCCTCGTTATGTATAGCATATATGTTTAATAGTTTCCAAATCGTCTATTGGTGGTATATTGATATCTTGATTGGTTACTTCAGTATGTAGAGTATTTTTACTTATATGAGATGTAATCGATATGCCAGTTTTCTTTGCATACAGTGTTTTGTAAAATTCCGTTGCACTATTTATCACGTCGTCTCTGGTTTTTGTCTCGTTCTTACTAGTATTTAGGTTTTGAATCCAATTTTTATGTGTTGTCAACTGTTTGTAGGCTTTTTTGGAGCTTCTATATTTCTGCAGGTTGTCTTCTATTACCTTATTTCTATAATTCTGATAATCTGTTCTGATGGCTTTGCTTGTTGTTTTAAAGAGAACACTTAATTCATTTTTAATTTCTTTAGTTTTTTGTTTCATTTTTATTAACTCTGTTCGTTTTATCAGCATGTCCCTGGTTCTTTTACTTATAATATTTTCAGCTCTATCTATTAATGAATCAGGCGCTTTTAATTGCGGACTCTTAATAATGGCGTTTTGAAGTTTATTATATAGTGTCTGAACGTCATGATCGTCGTCTTGGAGATTCAATTCTTGTACATTATGTTCTAAGTTTTTCAAGTAGCGATTGTTATCTTCTGTTGTTTTTAATGGTTTGGGTTGTGATTTAAAAGTTGTTCTGGTTTTCTTTTGTTTTCCTAGAAGATAAGTAGCTCTTACTAAGCGGTGGTCTGATCTAAATCCTAAGCCGTGGAGAACTTCTATGTTCCTTATTTTTTTGGGTTCGTTTGATAAAATATAATCTACTTTATTTTTTGTTTTTCCATCTGGGGATAGCCACGTCCATTTACGGTTTTTTCTCATTTTGAAGAAGGTGTTCATAATCGATAGTTTGTTTTCTAAGGCATATTGCACTAACTTTTCACCTTATATTTCACTTGGAGAATAAGGTAGGTACTTTTTATCCTGGGAGTTTGTTCCCTTCCAATAATTGCCAATATTAGCAAGTTGGCAGATGTCAGAAATAATTATACTTATATTATAAATGTGTGGATGTATGTTTGTTACTCAATCACGCCAGAACGGTTGAATGGATCTGGATGAAATTTGGCACAGACATAGATGATAGTCTGGAACATAACATATCCCTTGGGGTAATTTTCGACATGCACGCGGGTGAAGCCGCTGGCAGAAGATAGTTTTAAAATAAACCTGCTTAAAACCACCAGAAACGGCATTACTCGTAAAGGGCCTTGATACAGATTTAAATCGCAGTACTAAAAAGTAGTTGGCGAACGAGATCTGTACCAGTATGTAATATGCATGGTGTTCGCTGGCAGTGGTTCACCTTGCACTCTATAGCCGGTCCTAAATGCGTGTTATGTAAGTGCAGCTGATTATTATTTATTTTCTCAAAAATGATATGTAATGTTGTCATTCTAAAAAGTATCCAGAAAGTGAACTTTACCGGAGACTTATTCACAACTGTCCAGTAAGAAGCGAGATTTTAAATTTGGAATCTCCTACTGTCCAGTAACTAAGTATGTAATTTACTTACTGGACAGTAGTAGGGATGGGTCCGATATATCAAAACGTAACTTATATCGGATATGTGTTAGATATCATATTATATCGATATCTATATCAAAATAACTGATATTACAAAAACTGTATCTAATAAAAACCTTACTAGCGTGCGAGACGTATAAGTCAAAACTTAAAACCGTAACAATGCGAAAACGTACAACATACGAACAAAACGCAAACTTAACGCTTTATGCGCTACCTCTCTTTCTAAGTATTATTTCGCGTTCGTTGTTAGTTTGCTCATCTAAATAACATTTTAACTTTTGCAAACTGTACTAATGATATCGATACCTGAAATCCGTTTTCCATATCGATATGAAAACTGTATATCGGTTACATAACCGTTTGCGCAAAAAACCGAAAACGTCCGTAGGTCATCCTCTTTAGATCTGCTTAGAAAAAAAAAACATAGTACCAGACACAGATTAGAGATTAGCCATACCTAGTATTATATTATCTGTGGCCATTATAACATGGTTATAAGAGGGAGGCTCCAAACATAGAGCAACACGGGTCCGCCGGTGGTCCGTGTTGCTCTATGGCTCCAAATATATATCTATCTCTCTTTATGGTATGACATTTTATGAGATAGATATATTTTTGAGTCCGTTAATCAAGATTTATACAAACAAACAAATGCCCCCGGTAAATCGATCACAATGTCTATCAGTAATTGCCCTAATATGAATGTAATCTTCAATATGAATTAAACGAATTTGTTGTTAAACTTTCTTTATTTTTTGAGAAAAGCATTATACAAGCCTCAACCAGTAATACAGCCATCCTGGCCTCGTATATAACCGGACCTCACCTGCGGTTCGGTCCGGTTAACTCATATTGGCCAGGAAGGCTTACTTACTGGATTCTGCAGTAATGTACTATATGTCGATGGAGTTTAATTGTGACTGTTAGGAATTATAATAATAATAGCTGCTGCTAGTGGCTTTGCCCAATACCGGGATGAAAAGTATCCCATGTGCTATTCCAGACTATAATCTATCTCTGAGCCAAATTTCGTCCAGATCGGTTCAGCCGTTCTGGCGTGATTGAGTAAGAGACATACATCCACACACACATCCATCCAAACTTTCACGTTTATAGTATGAAGTAAGATAGTAAGATGGTGACTCGTTTTATGTATTACTAGCTGTTCCCTGCGGCTTCGCTCCCGTGGGCCACCCCACTTGAACCGTTTTCGGGATTAAAAATAGCCTATGTCACTCAGGAATAATGTAGCTTTCTAATGGTGAAAGAATTTTTAAATCGGTCCAGTAGTTTCGGCGCCTATTCGGTACAAAGAAACAAACAAACGAATAAATCTTTCCTCTTTATAATATTAGTATAGATATAGTAATATAGTATAGATTTATATTCAAGTTTCCAATAAGGTCCCTGTGGACGTTGACTTGGCACATAGATGTTAATTCAAAAGATCCATTGTGTCACAGAAACGGTTAGTATTTAACAAGATTCTGTTCAAACCCCTTATTTCGAAGAAAACATTCGTGTTTTAAGTCTCAATCTATCCAAAAGACCTATTTTACATTTAACACAGTTTTTATATATATATTATTGTCGCCGAGATAGAATTGCGACTTGATGATTTCAGCAACTAGAGAACATTATTTACAAAGTTTTACAACAATACAATTGTTGTGTTTTTTTTTACCTTTGTATAGATTCTTTTACCTATTGTGAATGTGTGAACATTGTAGGCTTTCTAGATTTCTAGATGATTGTTAACATTTGTTAACTTTATATTTCGTGCATAATTTTTTTTTTGTTTCAATTTCGTACGACTTATTGTCGGGCCTACGTTGTCCCCCCATATCCAAGTACTAATGCTGTAACATGGAAATATTGTAAACAAAAAAAATTAAAAGAGTAACCATGGAGTTTCTTGCCGGTTCTTCTCCATAGGAAACGACTAACCCGAACCGTGCACCTTTTGTCGACGTTTTTTAAGTGCCCATGTAGGCCTATGTAAAATAAAAATATTTGATTTTGATTTTGAATATATGTTTGTGTGTGTGTTTAACTCACACTCACGCACACACACACGCACACCCGAACTCACACTCACACTTCCACACACACATGCGCACTCACATACATTTAGTAATTTTTTCTATTAACACAATCAAATAGATTTAATATAAGTTGTTATGATACATAAATGTAATCAAGTTAAGGGAGAGCGGCCTCTCCTGGCACAGGTGTTTTCAAACTTAAGACGACGACTAACGCCAACGACCTTGAGGGAACAAAACGCGCACTCGTTTCACACCGGCGCGAACCAAAATTTAGCAGTTTTTTGTACTTTTCTTATTATTCTATGACTTTAAAAAAAAAAGCTTCAGATCAAAATGTAGATAATTAAATTGTCTTTGAGATGGTGTCGATTTCATTAATATACGCCTAGCGGTGTTGGTGTGATTGTCGTGTTTTTGTCCGTTTTAGACATAACTTTACAAATTAATTACACTATGTTATACGAAAAAAACTCAAAATTTTCTCAGATCAATTTTTTAAAAAAATAGTCTAATACAACATATATTTTTTTCAAAAAATTACGACTTGCCATTTAGACGTGATTCTCATTTTAAAATGAGCTACTCAAGGGAATCGGCGCCTTAAAAGGAGAAGTCAACCTCAATATTGTTCGAATAAAACATTTTATTTATTATTTTTATGTAGAAGGTACTTACTAACAGAGTAAACAACATTTTTGACATGGTAATATATAACAAATCCGGATAGACTGGAAACCGGCCCTAACATAGTTGAGGAAAGGCTACACAGATTTTTTGTAGACGTTCCTACAATATTTAAAATTCTTCAAAAGCTTAAACAACCAATGTGTTACCAACACGTGTTACACAAACACAATGTTTGCAATATTGAATAAACTATTGATCAAAACACGACTGTGGCGCCAAACGCGACCTGCCCTTTCGTAATCGGAGAAATGGCTTCATAAAAAAAAGTAAACTGACCTTGTAATTTAAGCGAAAGTGAGTGTAACTGTTCTTAAACGTGGAGTAATTAGGTTTGTGATCTTGTCTAATTGGCTACCTGATGAAGGTTGGTTGTTTTGGATGCAAAGGTCGTGCGTGACCGATTGTTATGGCGATCTTCGGCCAGGAATCAGTCCAGCTGTGTACGCTAACAGCTGCGATTTTCTTAATGTAAAATAGATTGGGATGAGATTTTATTTTAAGTTTATTAAAATTATTTAATTTCACAATCAACAGGTTTTACATAAAAGTTGTAGAGGACCTCTTTTAGGTATGGATATACCTGTACCAGAGGACCATGAGATGGCTTTGCAGGTGCTTTTCTTTAACTAAAATTATATCATGCAGGGCCGGATCCAGATCTAGACCACAGATGGCCACTGGAACTCCTTAATACTAAGTATGTCACGGGTATAGGATATCTCGAATAGCTAACCGATTATGCAAATACTTATAAATAAATGGTACTGATGAAAATGGTACCATCGAACTGATGATGAAGCAAAGTCAAAGTCAAACATATTTATTTCTACTTTTGAACGGCAGCGATTAAAATTTACAAGTAATAATAATTGATTCTACCGTTCATTCGGAAAAGCACCTTGTTATGGAGAAGAACGGACAAGAAACTCCATGCTAACTCTTTAAAAAAAAAGTGTTTTACATATGTGTGAGAACGATGCACCCAGAATAGCACTACATACTATACTACGTATAGGTATAAAGTATTAATAGCATTAACAGGTAAATTTATTAATTTGATAAATAGGAACATGGTTCTCACATACTTACAAATATTGCAAACATATTTAAAATACCTAATACAACAGCAACGTGTGAGTCAATTTCTTAAACGAAAAAAAAGGAATACGGTAACTATGAATAGGTATATAAATTAACAAATTTGATTTGTCTACACTAAAGTTTGGCCTATGAAGCAGGACCAGCAGTAACAGCCCTTTTCATTTCATCAGAAAACCTAACTTATTCGTGGTGTGGTGCTCCAATTTTCAAGCACGCTTCGCTGTCGAAAGTTATTGGTTGTACACTAGTCAACGGCACGAACTATTTTGTGCGCGGGGTTAAAATGCATTTTACATCAACCGACTACACTTGCGGAAGAGATAGATGCTGTGATGAAGCAGTAGGAAGCTAGTTCGCGTACGAATCCACACTTTTGCAAATTTGTACTGAAATGGATAATGATTTAGGACGAAACCGAGGGCGCGAAATTTTATAAATAGACCTTTGGCAGTCTAGATATCATGAAAAAACGACTAAATCTATCTGTTCAAAGTAAAATTATTTGCATTGTTGAATTACTAATCTATCTCTGTATGGAGGCCGTTTTGCAATTTTCCGTCTTCTTATGGTATTTATTCGCGCCCAAAAATTCGTTAAAATTAGTGTCGAAATGTGGAACTTTCGACGCTCATAACTTTCAAATATTTTCTTTTTTTACTTTTTTGCTTCCATACAGGGCTAGATAATGATGAGATAAATTGATATCACTTTTTATTTTGAACGTACATCGTCAAACAGTGGAATAATCCCTAGACTACGTTTGTATGGAAGAATTTTCGACTCGAAAATTATTAGGTGAAATTTTCGAACTCACTTTGTTTTCACTTTCGCTCGAAGTTGTCTAAAAACACGGTTTTATCGCATCCGACAGATAAAAAGCGCATTTTTTTTATAGATTTTATCCTGAAACATTGATTTCCATATAAGATACTATTGTAAAGAGCGGCAAATAGAGTTAAGTGTAGTGGAGTGGCAAAATAGCTAGATCGGGCCCTGATAACATGCCGTTAACAATGCTACCAGGCAAACACTTCAATATTCTTCATTCTCTTGAATGAATCGGGGTCAATGCCTCATGATATAGTATGAAGTAAGGAACTAGTCAATGCCTAATGGCACCAACTCAAGTTTAGTCGTGGCGCAAACGTCTCACGTAGTTTGGAAATGCAGAACCTCTCAACTCACGTGTGATTTAGTAACGTAGATGTCGCAGATCTTCGTCTGCATCTCGTGTCACGTGTCGGTGTGAGTTTGGTAAGGTAAGTAGTATATCATCGTCTGTGCTTGCATTTATCAGCCCGTGAAAGTATTTAGGTAATGTATTATATGTATAAATGTCTATCTATACAGTGCAACTGGAGAGTGTTGGCGTAAACTCATTAACATGTGCGTCGCATTATACAATTGGTATATTAGTGCACATTAAAAGCATTCCTAACAGTAAGTTGATTTCGAGACCACGTCATGGATAGGAAAATAATTAAGTAAATTATTGGATAACCCAGTTTTTCTGAATCTCAACTTATTCCGCTATTAATTAAAAATCTCTGTAAGCAAGCCACCGGTGTTATACTTCCGCAATGCCCATTTATGTAGCAGTAAAATCTGTGACAAGCCATTGTACGCGTAGTTATCAAAATATTTTATTAATTTATATATTATGCTGAGCGCCATTCCACAGCGTCGTTACTATAGTTGTGTACAAATTAGTATAAGCCGACCTTGGACTAGAAAGCCGTGTGTGTTTCGCCGCAGTATAAAGGTGAATGCTCACTATATTACAAATATTAAATTAATAGAAATTGGAAATTATGTGAAAAAGCTACTTACAATAAACACGTTCTAAGAGCAGTGGTAGCCCAGTGGTAACGACCGCGGCTTACAATTTGTAAGTCGTGGCTTCGAACCCAGGCAGGCGCTTTACTTTGTGTAAATTATTTTATCACCACTACTCCCAAAACGGTGAAGGAAAATCATCATGAGGAAACCGGTATATATCCACCAACCCGAACTAGGCTCGCGTGGCGGATAACGGCCCATTAATTCCCTGTCAAAGGGCGGAGGCCTGTGTCCCAGCAGTGAGAACATTAAAAGGCTGATGATGACGATGATGAAGGCAAGATTGCTTGTCTGACATGCAAGCCTTCTTCCAGGTTTGCCTTTCAGCATTTAGTTAGGTGTTAACATCTAGATGTTCTTTATATGTCAAATTACCAGAGAGAACCTAGGCGAACAAGACTCTTTAGTGGTGACCGTGTACAACTTAATTCTCAACCACTGCAACTCCTGAAAGCAGGATGGCCTGAAGTCATAACGTTAGAAGGCCGCTCACAAGGTGACCGATAACTTGGTGAGGGTTGCGGGCATCCACTGGATACTGATCCGCAGGACCGTTCGTTGTGGCGACACTTGGCGGCAGCTTATGTACAGCAGTGGGTGTATTTCGGCCAAAACGATGATGGTGAATGCAAACAAGCTGACGCGGTCTTTCTACCTATGCACACTGCCATCCATTGTAAACAGCCCTCAACTCCATACATACTTTTAGGCAATTTCATGCACATTCTCCGTGAAGGTCACTGCAGGCGTCTCAATGACCCGCGCAAGTTGCTCTTGCTCAGTTAACTGTTTTGAGCGAATTTCGCGCAACGCTTGCGCAAGCACTTTGGACCAAATGCCTGCAATGTTTACGGGTTTACGAGTATTATTTGTAATGTGAGAATGGCACGGGGTCATTTCTTTGAGAGGTTTGTTTGAAGTTAAATCTTAAATGGCCTAGAGCTGGCTAATCGAAGAAAAAATATTTCTTAAATTCAGGCCTGACTGACTGCGTGACATAAAACATAAAGTCGAATAAACGTGTCCACTGAAGGTTCGGTTTTGGTTTTGGCAAAACACTGGTTTCGTTCAGAGTTTCGGTTGCAGCCGAAAGTAGTAGCCGGATGGTCAAACCAGTTTACCCATTGCGATCCTAAATGTGCCCTAGAAGTTCACTAACGCCATATTGTTTGCAATCCTAAGGGACTTTGGTTGAAGTTATAAAGCAAAGTCTCGGGAAATACCTATTCTATACGAGGTGATGAGGTCAACAAACTTGTCAGACATGTATATTAATTTCCAACCGCAGTTACCGTTGTCCTTTACACGGTAATAACGTTATCCACCACAAAACATGCTATTTCAGGTTGTTATGTTATTCACAAAACATACCATTAAATAAATTCCTTGTTTTATATATTATTTACTAACTTCTGCCATCGGTTTCGCCAGCGTGGTGAAAGTCAGACATTATCCCAAGAGAACACACTCCTGCCGGGCGAGCATGGCCTCTGTGATAGGCTTGAGTCACGCATTTTTTCACGGTTTTGCTCCCAAATTGTGATAAAAATGTGTGACTCAAGCCTGTCACAGTAGGCCGTGTTCGCCCGCCCGGGATAAAGACATTGTATCGTACCGGTAAAAAGGGACGACAATTATATTTTGAAAAATATTAAAAAATTCAGTGTGTTAGAGAATATAAAACTTTAAGTAAATTCACCAACTTTACTTAAAGTTTTATATTCTCTAACACACTGCATTTTTTAATATTTTTCTCTAACCCTAGATAGATAACCTACGTCAAATCGGATTTCGGACTTTTACCAGTCATCATCATCATCATATCAGCCGAAAGACGTCCACTGCTGGACATAGGCCTCCCCCAAGCTCCGCCACATTGACCGGTCCCGTGCGTCTCGCAACCAGTGTATCCCCGCAACCTTCTCCAGGTCATCGGTCCCACTGGTAGGATGCCTTCCATCGCAATGTCTTCCGATTCGCGGTCGCCACTCCAGAACTTTTCTGCCCCATCAGCCATCCGTTCTGCGAGCAATGTGCCCTGCCCACTGCCACTTAAGTCAAACTGCTGCTAAACTTTTACCAGTAAGATTTGGTAAATCTTAGGATTTGCCGGTAAATCATAAGTTTTACCGTAGTTCGGACTTTTACAGTAAATCAAACATAATCAAAAATATACCCACTCAAATATGCGCACGTGAAAATCGACGTATTTTCTTTAGTTTACAGTGCAATAGTTATCTATCTAGGGTTATTAAAACCAAGTTTGGCATTGGGCCAAGAAACCAGTATACTCTTGAGCCAGTAGGAATTTAACTACACCAAACAAACTAATATTGGACACAGAGTAGTTAGTTAAATACATGAGGAAATCTAGACTGAGTTACCGTAACGTTGAGATCAATGTATGTTTCTTCTATGGATGATAGCCTTCGTTCATCTATAGGAAAAGCACCAGAGACAGAGGAACAGGAACTATGTCTTAAATACCATTGACATTTGATGGTCCATCCCAAACATCTATCATCTTGTATTTAACTTACATCTTAATGTCCAGTTTACTATATTAAAAATAAAAATATACAACTAAAATAAAAATGAATAAAGAACAGCGATTTTGCAATACTGGCAGCGACACATCTTATCAAAATGTCGGTAGTTACTTCATAATGCACGTGCGAGATCGTTGACATTTGTAATAGGGTTGGCAAATGCAACAATCATGAAATAAAACTATTATTTTTCGAAGAGTGGACCAAATAAATTGTGTAAAATATGATTTGGCTTGAAAGAGAAAAAGTGAAACAAGATATATGACATGGAACAAGTCATGTTGCAACATTGGGATAATTGCAGAAGAATAACACCTAAGTATTACCTATGAGGTTGCGTAAACCCAAATTATTCATTGGGTATGGTACAAAAAGTTGGAACCAGAAACAACATTCTTCGACGATTTAAATCCACTAGCTGGGGAGCATCACCACAGGTTCTGCGTACCGGCCTGTCTTTCTTTTTTTGCAGGGAAGTTTGCATGTGCAGTGACGTCGTTCCAAGAAAGAAAGAAAGAACCATGTGATTGGTTAAAATACTGATAAGTAAATTCTTATTTCAAAATCAATGGAGAATTTTGAATTTAGAACCTGCTAATCAGTGAACGTGCCTGCGAACGTTTATACGTGAAGTGGTTATCTAGATGTGAAATAATTATCTGTTTCTGTTGTCAATTTTAATTTTATCAGAACACACTTGATGATTCATTGGTATTGCGGAAATCAGATTACACTTTATGCATTTTTTCCGGCAAGACAGGAAGCCAACGGCAATAAAGTTAAGAAAAAACGAGGTACATGAATATATTATAAAATGCCCGATAAAGATAGGAAGATATTTAAGACGTCATTTCATCGGTCACCAAATTGAATTTCCGCTTGCCATCTTTGGAAAAATTAAACTTCAAAACCTGCCCACGTAAATGCTAAACAAGCTTTCTTTTTTCATTTTTAACCGACATCAAAAAAAGGAGGAGGTTCTCAATTCGTTGGAATCTTTTTAGGGTTCCGTATCCAAAGGGTAAAAACGGGACCCTATTAATAAGACTCCGCGGTCCGTCTGTCTGTCTGCCTGTCACCAGACTGTATCTCATGAACCGTGATAACTAGGCAGTTGAAATTTTCACATATGATGTATTTATATTGCCGCTATAACAACAAATCCTAAACACTGTGAATAAAATAAATTCCCGTACAATAAACGTGATTTTTTTGCCGTTTTTTGCGATAATGGTACGGAACCCTTCGTGCGCGAGTCCGACTCGCACTTGGCTGGTTTTTTATTTTTCATGTATTTTCCCCGATTACTCAAAGACGCCTAAACCAATTTGGAAATTGGTCCAGGCAAGTGGTTGGTTAAGCAACGCTTGACGAGGTCGGTCCGTGGATGGGTGACCATTTCAACATACCGAGTTTCCTCCGTGCCTCGGAAAGCACGTTAAGCCGTTGGTCCCGGCTGTTATTTGAAGATCTTTGACAGTCGTTACGGGTAGTCAGAAGCTTGAGATCTGACACCAGTCTTGCCAAGGGGTACCGTGTTTACCCAGTTACTGGGTTGTGGAGGTCAAATAGGCAGTCGCTCCATGTAAAACACTGGCACTCAGCTGAATCCGGTAAGACTGGAAGCCGACCCCAATATAGTTGGGAAAAGGCTAGGCAGATGATGAATACAATCATTTGCACTCAAATAGTATCATTTGGTGAAGTGGAACTGATGAAGAAGACCACAGATGGCCACTGGAACTCCTTAATGTCACGGGGTTAAGATATCTCGAATAGTTAACTGACAATGCAAATACTTATAAATAAATGGTACTGATAAAAATGGTACCATCGAACTGATCTGATGATGAAGCCGGAAGATAAGCACTCGAACGCCGAAATAAAACAATGAGTCGTGTTTGGGCTTATTGGAATCGTCATGATATGAACTTTGGTTATAAATGATTGAAATTTTCATGACAATTGGAGATACCTACTTAAACTTAAAAGGAGATAAATAAAAAACAAACCGACTTCCAAAACAAAACACTACAAAGCGAAAAATAAGTCGGTGTCGAAAAACGTAAAACAATAGGTACAAAAGTTATCAAAATCGGAAAATGTTTCGGTGTTTTGTTTTGGAAGTCAGTTTGATTTTTTTGTTAAAGAGTTTTTGTATGTTCACGTGACTGGAGCCAATAATCAGGTGTGTAAATTCCACAGACGATCGTATAATTAATATAATCGTGTCGTTACAGGAATTGATGGACGATACCGAAGACACAAAAAACTCATAGTTCAATTCTGGACCGACTCCATTTACATAGTTTATCATTGTCGCGGTAAGAAGAAGAATACAATACTTTACATTCCGTCATAGTTGCATATAATTATGTATTATAATTTATTTATGATATTATTTTGTTTTTAGTATCGTAATATTTATGTTATTATTAGGCTTGTTCTTAGTCGTTACCCTCTTGACAGAGCTGTCGTGGTCGTCAAGAAGTGTTGTTACTATTTGCGGCAGATGTAATGCGTCTCACAATGTTTCGCCATCTTTCCCGATTAGAAGTCATTTCGTGTACGAGACAGCCTACAGCCGACTTGATCTGGTCGGTCCTACGCATGGTTAACCCACGCAGTCTAATGCCTTCCACATTCCTTGGACGACTAACCGCTCTACGGACTGACTGTCTCGCCTTGAAACGTGTCCGAAGAAAGTGAGTATTTGGGACTGTACAGACTATTGTTTATTGTTGGATAGACGCTGCTTGATGTGGAGTTCTTGGAGTATCGAGACATTTGTGCGGAACTCGGTCCACGACACTCCGAGCATTCTTCGCCAGCACCGGATCTCCACAGCGTCGACCTTTTTTCTTTCCACCGCCGCAACGTCCACGTTTCTGCAGCGTATAGAAATTTGGGTAAAATTAAAGTGCGAGTCTGGTCTTCGTGGCTCTGGTGTTGTCCCTTACCTCCATATTTTTTTATTTTGTCCATCGCAGTTCTTGTGATCGCCATACGTCTCTTTATCTCGTCAATGCAGCCGCCATTCGATATTAAAGCTGCAAGATATACGTAAGATTGGACTACGTCGCAGTTCGCGATCTGAGTAACTTCTGGTGAATTATTGTTAGCACAGTCCATAATCATTACCTTGGTCTTGCTGCAATTAATCTATAATCCGAATCCAAGGCATTTACATGAGAGTAATATTTATCATTTATATTATTATTATTATTCTACTTTATAGCGAATTTTTGAGTATGTTTTTCTTTTTATTTCCCCTTCTACACACGGTGTCTACATATCTTTTTTTCAACTCTCCCCTCGCAGGTATCCTAGAAGAGATTTCTTTAAGAAATCAGTATATATTCTGTTCCTTCTTCTTTGTTTTTTTATGTGTGGGTAAATTATTAATGGTTAAATAAATAGTAATCTAATTATAGTGCAATAACCACGAACGTGGTAGCCCTAAGATTAGAGCAGCGTTCTCAATTAGCGATAAACCGGCGACCTAATTTTGATTGCATCGCAAACGATCAAGTGGGTTTACATGTAGTTTGTACTATAGTTTTATTTAGAACTCACTCATCATCTTGAACTCATAGAACAGCATAGAGAGTGATCACTAATACCTAAGTTATAGCCAAGATCACCATTACGTAGAGGAATCGTGTTTTTACTTTTTAACAGTAATTCCCGCCAGCGATAAAGTTCATTAACAAACTAATTACAAATTTGGCAAGTAATGATGTTATACCATGTTACCAAGCGGCTTTTTATTTTCGTCGGTGACTTCTAAAGCTTAAGAGGCAACAGGGGCAGAGAGCGCCGAATGAATTTCCTTAGTGAAAAGTCATAATTCGAGGTTTGGCTCTCGTCTCTTTCCTTCTCCAATATTGGACTAAGTTAAAAGATATTCCGTAAACTGAAAACTAAAGATATATACTATGTCCCTATGTTTTCCTTTTTGATGATACATTATCTTTAGAAGCCCTCAAAAAATGCTCAAAATTGCGCTGTCAACAGAGGCTTAGTGTACAAATTTGACAAATTTAAATGAATAAAGGAAAACATAGGGACATAGTATATATCTTACTTTACCAGTTTATGGAATATCTTTTAAATTGCTCTACTAATGGAGGAGGAAAGAGACGAGAGCCAAACCTCGAATTGTGACTTTTTACTAAGGACATTCAAACGGCGCTCTCTGCCCATATTTCCTCTTAAAAAGTAATTTTAAAAATAAATTGCCAATTCAAACTCTATTTTTAATTGACTACAACTAAACGCCAAACAAACTTTTAATCAAGTCGATATCTTCTCGCCGCGCCGCCGCCGCGCCGTATGAATTTGTCGTTTTGTACAGACGGGCTGAATGCGAGTTCGGAGTTACTCTATAGTCACTCGCGACATCCGACCAAGAGCGGACGCGGTCGCCATTGCGAATTATTTCCCGCCTAATTTTGACAGTTGTCTGTGATCGTGCTTTTTTTTCTTTTTCGAATATTGTATAAATGTAAGTAGTTTTGTCTTTTGTTTTTAAATGTTTTTGAGTTTTTGTTTTTGAGCAAGGATTAATAAGAAATAATATTAATTATATTTTATGAGGGTTATTGATATTGACAAAAAGGAATTAAGGGCTAATGTTTTCAAAGGCCCTCTTGTAATAAGTACTTAAATGTATTTTATATTACAATGAACGTGAAAATATTCATTGTTATAAAAATATACATTAAAATTAATCGAAAAGCATGCAAGTAAGTACGCTTATTGCAATAAATCAACATATTTTGTGCAACACAATAGAATTAAAGCAGTGATTATAAACAATGTAACTGCTATTTAAATAATTAGAATAATAATGAATAAGCTTAGCACTAAACAATTACCCAATCAATGAAAGAAAAATAATATATTTGTATAAAATAATAACTCTTGAAACATACGAGTTCCAGTTACAATAAAGCTCAGCATTTTTCAAGAGCATCAGTCAAATTCAGCCATAGTAAAGTGCCCCAAAAAACATGAGAATGAACAATGTGTCAAATTACCCTCGAAACTAAATATAGATCGTTCTGTTTTTATCTACACTAAAATAATGACAAATGACGCTGATAAAAATAGTAGTTAAAATGCAACCCATACCACAGCTATAAGGTAAATTTTAATGAAACATTGATAAGACTGCTATAAATAACGACGAAACAAATCATTTTAGCCAAAAGTAGTATTATATAAAACACTGTTTGTATTGCTACAAATACAGAAAAGATTTGAATGCACTTTTGAGAATAATGAGTGTGTGTCTTCAAAATTCAATAGTAATAGTAGCTGTATGCTTTTGATGGTATATTTCATTGGCTGGTAAGACTACTTTTATTACATATATATAAACGTAAACTCACGCCTTTTTTCCCATTGGAGTAGGCATCAGAAACTATGGATCTCCACCTGCCACCATCCTTACACACTCCTTTCATTTATGTTCTGACAACTGGTGATACACGTACGCCGGATATGAATACTGCTCACCTGGCCTTTCTTAAGGACATCACCAATAAAATCTACTCTTCTCTGTAAATACCTTTTGTTATCCTCGCACCGTTACCTACTAAACCATCTAAGCATACCTTTTTAAATTTTTGTCACTACATTATTTTACTGAATGTAAAAGTTCTGTAGTCGAACTAGACTTACAAATTGATCATGCGCAATTAAATGTAAACAGTAATAGCCACATTATCTACGTAAATCCAAACCAGGGTGACTAATTCGTGAGCAATGTAACTAAAGTAGCATTCTTGAATACTAATAATCGCGAAAATAATCATCTGTTCCTTTAGTCCGTACAATTTTTCGAGCTAGTTCAGACGAAAACTTATTTTTGCATGATAGCCCAATTCTTAAGGGTACACTAGTCGATGGCACGAACTGTTTTGTGCGCGGGGTTTAAATGCATTTTATATCAAACGACAACACGTGCGGAAGAGATAGATGCTGTGATGAGCAGTAGGAAGCTAGTTCGCGTACGAATACACACTTTTACAAATTTGTAGCGAAATGGATAATGATTTAGGACGAAACCGAGCGCGCGTAATTTTATAAACAGACCTTTGGCAGTCTAGATATCATCAAAAAACGACTGAATCTATCTGTTCAAAATAAAATTATTTGCATTGTTGAACTACTAATCTATTCCTGTATGGAGGCTGTTTTGCAATTTTCCGTCTTCTTATGGTATTTATTTGCGCCCAAAAATGCGTTAAAATTAGTGTCGAAATGTGGAACTTTCGACGCTCATAACTTTCAAATATTTTCTTTTTTTTACTTTTTCGCTTCCATACAGGGCTATATAATGATGAAACAAATTGACATCACTTTTTATTTTGAACGTACATCGTCAAACAGTAGAATAATCCCTAGACTACGTTTGTATGGAAAAAAAATCGACTAGTGTAACCTTAAGAAAGATTTATAGGCTATTGGACATAATGCTGCCCTTAGGAGCCGAGCAAAACTAAAAACTCGGTAAGGGTAATGGTGCGAGTGATTTGTAAGTATAACTTTGTAACAGCTGTTTTTTAGGGTTCCGTACCCAAAGGGTAAAAACGGGACTCTATTACTAAGACTTCACGATCCGTCTGTCTGTCTGTCTGTCTGTCCGTCTGTCACCAGGCTGTATCTCATGAACCGTGATAGCTAGACAGTTGAAATTTTCACAGATGATGTATTTCTATTGCCGCTATAACAACAAATACTAAAAACAGAATAAAATTAATATTTGAGGGGGGCTCCCATACAACAAACGTGATTTTTTTGCCGTTTTTTGCGAGAATAGTGCGGAACCCTTCGTGCGCGAGTCCGACTCGCCCTTGGCCAGTTTTTTCATAATTCAGAGGTGACCCATGGAAGTCCCTGTAGGTATGAGTTGTTGTAATTCATGAGTATACTTTGATCCCTGAAAGATTGTCAGTGTTTAAAGTTAGATCCCTGCATTGTGTGCTAATTTAGTTTGCCGATTCACCTATGATAGATGTCCAATATGTAGGTATGCAATTAAATATTAATTACGACTTCTTGTTCGCTAAATTCCTAAGTTATTCGGTGTTTTTGTCCAATTATAAAAGATTGGCATGACGATAAATAATTATTAGATGTGCTTTAGAGTAACAAAAACTTTGCACAGATCAAGGTTCTCACTACCGGTTTGGATCGAGATTAGCATTGTATGTGTCGAATCTTTGTATCTTTCCTATACAATACATGTCATTTTCAACATCATTATAAATTTACCCTGAAAATACCATCCTATTACAATATACTAGCGACCTGCCCCGGCTTCGCCCGTGAAAGATTATAAAAAAACCTTTCCCCGTTTCTCACTCTTTCTATTGTTGAAAACAAAATCAAAATCCTATCAGTAGTTTTTAATTGTATCGCGAACAGATGTGGCAGTGCCTTTGTTTTATAATATGACGTAAATAAAAAAACATGTAAAATACATGTAAAAAACGTAAACTTGGGAAAGATTCAATCGAAGATCCGCATGGGAAGTTTCCGCATTTTGTTGAAAATTAAAGGATCGTTTGAAAGACACATGTATTTTACATAAAAGAAAGAAAGAAAGAAAAGAAAAAATATTTATTTGTGACCCGCACAGGAGACACGAGACAAGCAAAACACAAACAATAATAAAATATAAAAAAACCCCGTGCGAGACCAAACAGGCTCCTATCTCAGCATGTGCAACGATATTAAAAAGAAAATATAACTGCGCTGATATTCTGATAGGGCCCACTGTTGATGCCACGGACACACTCACGGAAACGAAACATACAATATATTAGGAATAAAATAGAATAAAACAAATAACAAAATAGTACAAACACAGGCGGTGAGTTACAGTATGTTTATGGTATGGCATGGTATTTTCAACGCTAATCGCGATGTTTTTTTTTGACTTGGTTGAATTGAATTTGTTCATGATGCATATCTTACACTCTGTAACGATCACAAATAACTACCATGTCAGTTTTTGGCAAACTGCTTCACTGGTTGGAAACGCTACTGATGAAGATAAGGTCCTAGGTACTACTTCCGGGTCAGGGAAAAGTGTTATTATATCGGGATTTACCATCTAGAATTTGTTCAGTAAGATTCCAGAGTCCGGATGCCAATAGGCTCGCTCTAAACCTATATTACTGTTACCGTAGTTTTTGAACCTTAAAAATCGTAATTACAAAACTGTTCTTATAGCTTTAGAAAATATTACGCCATAATACATTGGAATCTATTTGAAATAGCTTCTAGATTAACACAGAAACAGATGGTGCAAAGGTGCCTGTTCACTGTCGATGGTTGCTGGCCTTGACTTCTTTGAGCATTGGGTCATAGTCGTCACAAACGCGTCTTTTGCCTCGGGCTTCATCTTGAATTAATTTATTGCAAATATAGCTGTTAGGAAGGCGTCTATTAAATACCTATCAATGGCTATATATTTAAACGAGTCTTGGCAACAAGTTTAGTAACTTTACCGGTAAAATAGCAAAGTTGCTGTATCGATTTGAAGAGTGGGGATAACCGTGAAATAACAGGCTTAGAACGATTTAACGGTATTATGTAATTGTTTATGCAAATACAGACGCAGAATAATATTATCCTGTAATAACTTCGTACCTATAGTTCAACTGCAAAACAGTGTATAAAATTATCGAGTGTTTTGAACTAACACAAGTTCAAAAACCAAACCGGCCAAGTGTGAGTCGGATATTACACATACTTAAAGGTATTATAGACCTTGGGTATTTGATATGAATTTCAATTTAATACCTCTACGCGTTCATGAGGAAAGGGGTAGTAAGTTTAAAATTATTAAAACTATTTTTATTATATGATGTAAGTAAAAATTCACGGTGTTCGCAATGTTTCCTTTATTTGTGCTATAAGACGTTGCTTCGTACCAAATTTCAAGATTCTGAGTTCACGGAAAGTACCCTGTAGGTTTTGATTCCCTTGCGAGTGTTGAAAATTTGCGGAAATTTGCGGCATAAACGGCTGTACCTTTTGATTGCGTTGGCTTAGGAGTTTGATTATTCACAGCTTTAAGGGACAGTAGACTTGAGTATATAAATTTCAGCTTGATACCTCCACGCGTTCCTGAGAAAAAGGGTCTTGACAGACAGACTAAAATTTTCCAAATAAAAAAAAATCTATTAATTTTATTGCATCCATGTACAAACGATGGATGGATGTATTTAGACGGACAGACAACAAAGTGATCATATAAGAGTTCCGTTTTTTCCTTTCGAGGTACGGAACCCTAAAAATGTAGATTTATATTCTGAAGAACTGGAACTCCTTCTAGCATACACGACACCATGCTAGAAGGAGTTCAAGTTCTTCGGAGTATAAATCTACAAATTGTAAGAGTAGGTAGTACAAATTCTCATCTTCTTTAAACTACCTAAAATTATTTAAAAAAAATATCATCCCCACTTTACGTCTATAGAAGGAACCCCAAAAAAAATGTTTTTTCATGATTTTATTTTACCACTTTGTCGGAATTAATAATATGTATATCTATGCCAAATTATAGCTTTCTAGTATTTAAATTCTCTGAGCTAAGCTGCGGACGGACAGACGGACAGAGTGAAACTATAAGGGTTCCTTGTTGACTTCGGAACCAAAAAAAAATGTAGGTTTATATTCCGAAGAACATGAACTCCTTCTAGCATGGCCTGAAACCATGCTAGAAGGAGTTCAAGTTCTTCTGAATATAAATCTACAAATTATACTTAAAATTCTCATCTAAATATATAAAAATATCCAGAACAGCAAAAGCATCCATAGACAAATCATAAGTATATGGTATGTATAGTAGTAGGTACATACTTATGACTAGATATATACTACACAGGGAGAACTATGGAGCCTATTAAACCACTCATTAACATAGTTGTTATGGCATTCGGTATTTCGAACATACGTGTTTACAATAGGCTAATGTTCTAGAACGTTCTTTATAAATCTCGATTTGAAATAATTGATGCAAGGCAAAATTAGAACAATTTTTTTTTTGTAAATCCGTAATTGGCTGTAATAGTAGTACAATATATCTGTCAAGGTATTTTTAAGAACTGTGGATTTTGTGATTAATAAATAAATAAATAATCGGTCCTGATTTAAATATACACCATGACTAAATATCATTCTGGAATTTACCTACAAAGAATTTATGGTCCACCCATATTATTACGAAAACAGGTAACTTACGTTCCCTGATCGTGTTTTCGTAACCTGCATAACCTCTTAGAACAAGTTTTTTTACAGTGTGTGTAAGAAAACGGCAAATAAAAACACGTGTGTTGTATGGGAGCCCACTTAAATATTTATTTTATTCTGTGTTTAGTATTTGTTGTTATAGTGGCAACACAAATACTCGTTTTACCCTTTGGGTACAGAACCCTAAAAATGAGGGAATTTCAAAGAACAAAATCTGATTTATTAATATATTGGTTGTTATTATATTGATTCTATAATCCTGTTGACCAAATAATATATTTTTGCTTTGAAAATAACTTTTTTCGCAGATATTTCTTGCTGACCGAATATTTAAAATAAAAACGATACTAATCTACCATAATTATCGAATTGCCCGACAGATACGTAGCAATATTCATAGTGACCAGGCAATGTGATAAATAATGAAGTTAAATCAGTATCCATTACATTGCCCGATTTGACTTGACTTGATTCATATGGCCCGGGCATCATATATAGTGCCTTAATTAATCACTTGGTCCATGAAATCTATAAAGTAATCATAATCATAATCATTTATTAATTTGCGAATATGGGTACAAAAGAAAAGATCTTATACAAAAATAGTGTCCATTAGCCATATCCTACCATAATTTTATGCTAGCAAATTTACACAGGTATCCTTAAATAAACAAAATTTAACAGTAATAAGATATTATTTATGTATGGAGATAAATATCGTATGGAATAACATTATATAAGTTTATCCTGTAAATATTCAGTGACAGAATAATATGCTTTTTTTAGTAACAGTGTTTTTATATTGTTTTTAAATATATTTATATCACTTATCTCCAGAAGTGAATTTGGTAAATGGTTATATATGCGTGGAGCCATACATAATATATTTTTATTTAATAACGTTGTTTTATTGCTTGGAAAACATATATTGAATCTGTATCTTTTGCTATTTAACTTATTAAAGTAGTTTGTATTTTTCCTAACGAACATTATAACCTCTAATATATATATACATGGTAACGTAAGAATATTTAATTTCAAAAATGATGGTCTGCAGCTGTCAGTTACTTTAATACTTGTTATGGCTCGTATACATTTCTTCTGGGCTTTAAACACCGCTTCTTTATTAGTGGAATTACCCCAAAAAATAACACAATACTTTAGAATAGGTGCAACATAGCCGTTGTAGGCTGTAAGGACTGTAGAAGTGTTGACCGTTTGTTTAAGTTTAAACAATGCATAAGAAAATGTGTTCAATTTAGTGCATAATGTCTGGATATGTTCCTTAAAATTCAAATTATTATCTATCTGTATACCTAGAAATCTAGTAACGTCAACTTCTTGGATCCTATTATTTTGGTAATTTATGTTCATGTTTGCTATTTTACTTACTCTACTTCTAAATGTCATGATATTTGTTTTGTCGAGATTAATATGTAAATTGTTTGATGTCAACCAGTTTACAATACTATCTAAAGTCATATTTATCTCAAGTTCCATGTGTGATTTATTATCTCCTGTGAACAGTACTGTACTATCATCAGCGAATAGGATTGTGTTGTATTTTGTCGCTTTTGGAAGGTCATTGATGTATATTATAAAAAGAGGCGGACCCAATACACTTCCTTGTGGAACGCCAGATGTAACCTGTCTACATGAGGAGGAATAAGTTATAATTTTTTTTACATACGGACATATCCTTGTTATTTGTGTTATTTGCGTTCTATTACTTAAGTAAGATTTAATCAGGTCATAAATGTTTCCTCTGACACCATAAGCGTATAATTTATTTAAGAGTGTATTGTGATCCACATAATCGAAAGCCTTTGTGAGGTCCATAAATAATGCACACGTTTGTTTACCTCTATCCATGTGGGTTAATATGTTGTGGAGAAAATTATATACTGCTATATTAATTGTTTTATTTTTTCGAAAGCCAATCTGTTCTTTGCAAAGTAAATTGTTTCTTTCAAAGTAATTATAAATACCATCATGGATCACTTTCTCGAATATCTTCGATATGACTGGTACAAGTGCTATTGGACGATAGCAGCTCATGTCATTTTTATTATTTTTCTTAAATAAAGGTTTAATTATAGTTAATTTTAACTTTTCTGGGTAGACTCCATTTGCTATACATAAATTTATTATATGACTAAGTATAATTGATAACTTAACGGCTACGTGTTTTATGACTTTTGTTGATATATTGTCATATCCGGTACTATTAGTGTTCTTTAGGGCTCTAATTATTTGGTAAGTAGGTATAGTGAAAAGTACATAGGTATATAAATAATATAATATAATATACTGTATGTAGGCAAACAATGAGAACCGACCGGTGCTTGAGAATCGATCAAGTAAATTAATATTTTATGTGGTTAGAATAAACGAAATAACTTGTCATTTATCAAACATATATTGTGAATAAGATTGATAAAAAAAAAACAATTTGTAAAATTATTAGTATTATGTTATTTTGTGACATTTCATATTGGAATATAAATAATATGTCTAACAGCCGTCTGTCTCAGTTGCTCGAAAAGTTATGTATGCATGCTGTGTCTATCGCATCATATTGTATACTATGCGTTTATCATATTGCTTGTATTATTAGAATAAACAGTTTATTCATTTTAGATAAACCAATTAAGAAATAAAAAAAATACTGCATAAACTTGTAAAAGATCCTTTCATTTGATGTCCATATCACAGATAATATAATACTAGCATACAGATGCCTCATCCCATACAAAGAAACCGTGCCGACGTAACTAGCGTTTTTCGTCTGATTAAACTGATTATTTTTTTAAGAACATCGATCGCGATCAGTTCTGTTCCACGGATATAGATGGTGTTAGCAGCGACTTGCAAGTAAAAGGGATTACTCGATTCGTGAATACTTTTTTTTAATACAACGACGATTAATTTTATAGTATTTTTTGCACGTTTTTCCAGTTTCATTGTACCAAAATGTTACAAAACAAAATTTAAAATTTCGAGTGGATGCCTCAGAAATTTAAAACCACGCCATCTACTGGAATCAATTTCAAATGATCCATTCAAATAATCTTTGAAATGTGAATTGAGCCAAATATTCCTTAATTTTGTGCTTAGGAGAGTTAATTAAACTAGATCATAATCTTTTCATGATCGTCTCTAGAAAAATATTTCACAAAACTCAATAAAAAATCGAAGCTTATCACGCCATCTAGTGCAATTTATTTGAACCAAACTTTCTTTCTTCGCGTTGGGTGCCCGTGCCCATATCATGGCATTGCACCAAATATAACTATTCCGCCAACTTGGGCCGTCCGCCATATTGAATTTTGAATTCACTTAGCTAACTAAGCATTGTCATCCCAACTAAACGTGTACTCAAAATTTCATCTTAATCGGTGGATGATAACTGCTTTAAAATTCAGTTGCAAGATTTGACCCGAACACACTTACATACATACATTGCAAGTTAAATAAAAGTTTGTAATAACATTACCCTCCTACAGTCGAGTAAAAAAAAAAAAAAAAATAAGATCACCGTTTACTAAACGCAATAGTTCCATAAATGTTAATGGTTACCTCCTATTGATTCATAAATATAAATTGAATGAAGTGGCTATAACACGTCGTACGTAAACTGTTATGTAATACCTATTATCGTAAATACTACCTACAACTACATAAGTACTAGGTACTGTAATACTAGGTACCTATTTGTAATCATACCTACCTAGAATCACTCTAGATAATGGCGTAAAAAATAACTGGTTAGTTACGTATTGTTGTGTCATGATTTGTGATTTGCCGCATAATCCCGATTTTAATAAGATTTCAGGTTGCATGAAAAATTACTCTGTCCATCTTATAGTATCTTGGTTGTTATTTTTCTTGTAAGACATAGGTACAATTTTTTGCGCAAAAATACAAGAAAAAACAAAACGAGTATCATGATGTGCTCTATGTAGATATAGGCGTAAGCCAGCATGCAATGCCATTAAATCCTTAAAAGATGGATTCATTCTGCTTGGCTAATAGATTATAGTCGTGACAATCTAAGAAGTCGGATTTGACAGATATAAAAATACTTAATAATTATTAAACTTGATGCTTGCGAATGATACCCGTTGTTATAGTGTATGGATAACATAGAAGGCACTTAATTAGGAATTTGATTTTTCAATGTCTTACGTAGCAAGCTATCGCAGAATGTAAAATGAGAAACGTCAACGGACTTCTTAGATTGTCACAATTAATAAATGTTTTTGAATCTTTGCTTTAATCTTCTTCAATTCATTACCGAGAATCGTGGTCTCTGGACCCCTTTGAGCGGACAATCTGCCTCCACCAACTACGGTCCTTAGTTGCCCTTAATTGTGAATGTTTTAGGTACCTATGTTTTCTTGATCTTAACACAAGGATAAATAAATCACTATTGTATTTTTGACTGATACCACTCTTCAACTCGCACAACAATACCATATCGATCCTTATAAATATTTAAATTTATTTTTCTTTGTCAGAGGTCTTGTAAGTTCAGTGAATATTTAAGATAAATCTTGACAGCCAGGTACTTCTTGAGGTCAATGCTTCAGTTCATCCTTAAGATAAATCTTGACAGCCAGGTACTTCTTGAGGTCAATGCTTCAGTTCATCCTTAAATAAATCTTAACATTGATTATATCTTTTCATTACTCATACTCTGAAAGTAGGTCTGAAGTTGCCTGAGGAGCGGGATGAAAGTAATACTTTTCATTCCTAGGGAGAATCGCTTTCAACTGACAGCTGTCAAATTATTTAAAAAAACTAGTTCTTTTTCACATATCTATTGAACCATGTTCCAACTTTCTATACAGCCACTATGTAAAATTGAAATAACTTAAAGTTAAGCATTGATTAAAGAATATATATATTTTTAAATAACTTTATTATAATTTAGTTTCAACAATTTCTTTAAAATAACTTAGATTTAGGCAAAATATTTACCATTTTTTCAATGATGAAAATAAAAAATAATGGCTGAATAGCTGGCCGGCCACAGAAAAAAAAACAAACAAAATAGGAGGGAAAGCGGCAATTCGATCTTCATTAATTTTTTCGATTTGAAGACTTTTGTTTATACGTATAGCAGAGATTTGTACCTATAAAATGAGTTCGATATGAATTTAACGCCTGATTTTATAAGGGAAGAGGCTAATACCATAAACTTTAAATAAAATTATCTCATCAAAGTTGTTTTTAAATGTAAAATAAAATTTACTCATTTTTTCTTCAGCTAATTCATGTTTTTATTTTTACTTTCCTTGTATTTGTAATGAAAAGCACAGTGTTTACCTCGGGTTAAAGACTTATTTAGTCCCTCGAACTATTGGCGCCCTCACTTCGTTCCGGGCGCCAAACCCCGTCTCGGGACTAAATAAGTTACTTTCACCCCTAGGGTAACAATGTACTATTACCACAACTCTTTGAGCATTTTTTCTGAAAGATCAAGATATAGTTATCTACTTATTTAAGCAGATTTTGGCCACTTCATTGACATAAAACACTTAAATCCTTTTGAGGTGTAAAGAGTAGAATTAAAACTAGACAATGTTTTATTCTATCAGAGCGTTAGCGATGGTTGATAAGCTAAAATGTAAGGGATTGATTACTTGACATTTCGATAGCGCTTGAATGACTTTAAATCGCTATTGCGCTTTCGTTGAAAGAATTTCACTTGTCTAGAGCATCAAGAAGCTCTTGTCTCTAAATTTTAAATTTATTTGACTCTTTTATTGTGATATTGTTTTGATTAAATTTGAGATTACCTTTATTTTTATTGTTTGATCTAATTTGACATCGTCTATATTTAGATCTAATTTGAAATACATAATATGAATCTAAATAATAATTGAATTTAATCTGTATTTAATGTTATTATGATTTTAATTTAATTAAATATGTATTCATTTTTATGTAGAGCAGGTATACCTACTCAATAATGTCTAAGCTGTGGTTACCTATAATTGAGTGTGCAAAAAATGATAATATTTTTCAATTTCTAAAAGGTTTTGTTATGTGACTCGTTGGTGATCTTTAAATAAATAAATAAAGTGTGTTTTCATTTTTCCGATAGATGCTAGCCACGAGACTATTTGAAAATCGAACAGTTTTTCGTTCAGAATGTTTGGGGTTGAGAACTGGACACTTCAGTGGCGTATGCCAATCCATCCCAAAAAATATGTATAGGACATTTACATGCATTACTAAAAATACCTTACATTTGACATTCCGACATACGATATCGCTGATACAATGTCAATCTTTGTCTTCAGCTCTATGCCTAAACCCTCGTACTTAGCTTTTTTCGGAAAATCTTGTTTAGAAATGAGTAAAATTTACTTATTATTTAGCATACTGCCGTCTTACGCACACGAGCTATGCAATAATAAACGTATTACAAACTGCTTATGTATGCAGCAAACATTTGGTTGAATTTTGATAGAATGCAAATAGTAACTACTTCACATTATGTACCACTTATTACACGTTGGTATTATTATTTTTAGTCGTGACTAGCGTCAAGTGTGAAATATTTTAGGTCCTAAACAATATTTGCTGTCTATTTCTGGGATCATGTGGACTTTAATCTTGAGCTTATATCACAGAATAAATAATCTTATTTTTTTTTTAATTTCACTTTTGTTTCGTACCTTAGAATTTCGCTTATAGAATAGCTTGTACCGTAAGTAAATTGCCTGATCTCCATCAACATGGTCCTCAGTAGTAACGCGCAAGAACATGAGGCCCGTGCTGTGGGTCATCCATGGCACAGCATCATGCTGAGTGAACCTTCTCGTCACAGTCATGATCTGGCTACTTTCTGTTCCATCATAATGTCATTCTTTCGTATTTTTCTTATTTATTTAACAATTTATGCACACACACATAATATACAGACAAGACAAAGAAACAGAAAAATAAGTACATAGGTAATGCTTATTTCTATAGAAATCTCTTCCAGCATATCTGCGAAAGGAAAGATGGAAAAAAGAGATGTAGAGTTGAAATAGTTATTTATGATACAAGTGCGGGAGGTAGGTGATTTCCGATGAGTGGTATTTTATTCACGAGCGAGCGAAGCGAGTGAGTGGATAAATCGATACGAGTCGGAAATCATCTTACGCACGTGTATCATACAACATTTTACTATGCACTGTGCGAGGAAATAAAAAAATATATCTGAACCAAGCAAGAAATTAATAAAATGGCGGGCTTATTCAAGGGCGCTCAGCATATCCACAGATTGACTTTTACTGCGCATGTGCAAATAGTTGTCACGTCGTAACGCAAAAAGGCACGAGCAAAATATTAATTCTGCCCAACATATTTAATGAATATTTAAAATTAATTTATTGATCAAAATCTAAATCTAGAGTAATAAAAACGTCTTAAATGAAGTATTAGTTTTGTTTTACCTTTTATATGAATGATAATCTGTACTAAACAATTTTTTTAAACTTTTCTCAAATAATAAAAACTCTATGCGGCGGGCTGACGTTGGAGTTAAAAATTAAAAAGTTCAGGAAAGTAAAAAGCACTAGTTAAAAAAAGTGACACTTTCCGCACAGTTTGGATGCTTGGAAAACGCTCTTTTCGAGGACATGCATTGTAAAATAATTAACACAAAACGATTCAAAACTAAGTAATAACTAATAAACAATACTGATAACAAATTAAATATAACTACTGTTATAATAATGTATACAAACATATTTATAAAATAAATGTTAAAACAATAAATACGAATACCTATCTATATATATATATAAAATATAAGAAATAATAATACTTAATTATGCAACTATGACCAAATGTATGTAATGTACAATTTCATAACATAACATCACGCCAGTACGCTCTTAAGGGGTAAGCAGATCTCTCATTTGATCGGTTTTGTTCAAGTTTCATGATATTCGGGTAATCTATTCTGGCGTTATAGGAAACTTATTAAACAACTTGCCTATTAGGTAGGTACAACTAAAAAGTGAAAAATAAAAAAAAATTTTTTACAAAAAAATACTACCGACTTCCAAATAAGAAAACTACAAAGTGAAAAATAACTTTATTTTTGGAAGTCGATGTCCATAACGCAAAAAAATGGTACTTACGAAAGACACCGACTTCCAAAAATAAAGTTATTTTTCACTTTGTAGTTTTCTTATTTGGAAGTCGGTAGTATTTTTTTGTAAAAAAAGTTTTACTGACATATTTTTAGTACAAACATTCAGTACAGTTATTTTTGGATAAAAAAACGACTTCTAAAGCAAAACACTAAACAGTGCAAAAATAATTTTCGTTTCTGGAGTCGGTGTCTTTGGTACCTCTTGTTTTTATCGTTTTTCAACACCAACTTCCGAAACGAAAGTTATTTTCGCACTTTTTTAAGTTTTGCTTTAGAAGTCGGTTTATTTTTGTGAAACATAAACCGACCGTGACCGTAGAGCAAGCACATCATCGCTTAACATCAGGCGAGATAGTGGTCAAAGGTGAACCTTTAGATAATAAAAAAAAACTGTTTTTATTTATCTCTTTTTAGTTTTAGTACCCTATCACTAAAATGAGCATAGTCAGTAAGGTACTTAAAGGATTGACAAAATACCCATACTAAGTTAATTTGTGCTGTTTGTCGCTAAGGAGTTCGGTTGTACGTTCCATATCTTGAAATCTGCTGAACTTATTTTGATGAAACTGGCTCTGTTCCCTAAGTTCAGAGATACTTTAATCCAATAAAAAAAGAATGATCACGATCCGATATGCGTGGATAAACATACATACAGACATACATACGGTTATGAAATTTGGCACACGTGTTTAGAAGCCCATACAGAGTAACATATGTGAATATTGTGCACTTCCAAGAATATTACATACATACGTGTCGAATTGATTACCTCCTTTGTTTAGGATTCGGTAATAGTACATTATCGTACAAGTGTGCAATGTTGGTGATTACCGCTGAGGCGCCATTGAGACCCGAGCCGTAGGTGAGGGTCTTAAGAGAGCCGAGGACGGTAATCATCAATACACACGTGTATCATACGACGTTTTTCAACACACTTGTGAAGAAAATAATACAAAAAAATCATTTTCAACAGTAAAAACGAGTTGTGAAAAATTTTTCACAATGGCGGGCAAAATAAATCAGTTTTCCTATGCGCGCGCATTTAACAATGGCGATCGGCCATAAACTAAAATAATGAGGTTTCTTTTTTTTTGGCTTTTCGTAGATAGTGTTTTAGCGACGTACAAAATAGAGAATTTAAATTTTTCTTAATAACATAGCAAAAAAAAACTTTACGTTTATTTAATACTTTAAGTTTTATTTAATAAGCATGTACAAGTTGAAATTATCTATCTAAATACGAAGTTGCATGAAATGAGCAATAAGCAATGGGTACATTAATTTATTTGTACTATTGAGCACGACCTTTTTTGTATCGAAACTTTTTTAAGAACAAAGCAACTCAACCAACAAAAAAAAACTATAACTCACTTGTGAATAATAGCAATGAGAAAGTCACAGTTTGGTAACAGGTATCTTTATGTGCCTAATTGCGGTGAAATTAGAGCCACTTTATGAGCAAGTGTGTAGAAAAAAATTAAATTGGCTGGAAAGTTTTCCGCTTTATAAAATTGGTGGTTTTATAGATTTCGATGTGTTCTTTCCGAATTTCAACTTTCCTACCTCGTACAAAACAGTTTTTGTCAATATCTCCTTTCCTACTCATTTTACGATGAAAATAGTTGCGTAATAAATCGGTTCAGCGGTTTAAGCATGAAAAGGTAACAGAATTCGCATACTTTTGAATTTTTAATTATTTATTTATATAATTATACTTTATTGTACACCAGAGTAAAACAAAGAAATGAATGACTGGTCTATAATACCCCACGTTAAGTTTTAGTATCAAGCTAAATTTAACTAGTTCAGGGGGGTGACCATGAGCTCTTAGAGTAAGGTTATTTTGAGTGTGCGTAAGGGTCAGATGTATTTATAAGCTGTGGTTGCCTGTAATTGGGTAAGCATTACAGGAAAATGATATTTTGTAGAATTTTTTATATTTTGTGTAACATGCTATTGTTTTGTAACACTCGTTAGTGATCCTTAAATAAATATGCATTGTACATCTGTCCCTTACACGCACTCATAATAACCTTACTCTTAAGAGTTTATGGTCACCCCCTGGTTTTTGTGACGAATGAACACTTTTTAGGGTTCCATACACAAAGGGTAAAAACGGGACCCTATTACTAAGACTCCGCGATCCGTCTGTCTGTCTGTCCGTCTGTCACCAGGCTGTATCTCATGAACCGTGATATCTAGAGAGTTGAAATTTTCACAGATTATGTATTTCTGTTGCCGCTATAACAACAAACACTAAAAAAAAAAAAAAATTAAGTGGGCTCCCATACAACAAACGTGTTTTTTTTTCTCCGTGCGCGAGTCCGACTCGCACTTGGCCGGTTTTATATTTCTTTTTGTTTTTATCACACATAACAATTGTCAAAACTCCACAATGTTTATGATTGACAACGTGACTCTTCGGCAGCACATGTCAATCTTATACATCTTGACAATCTTTATCGCCGACGAACGTGTACAATATAGCATTTTTTATTTGTCTATCTATGATTGCAATATTCTCAACCACATTTACCTATAAATTGTAACACATTGTGTCATAGTATAGCACATAATATGTATGTAAATAAAATTGTATTACATTGTGTCATAGCACACATGTATGTAATTAAGACAGCAGTCAATGTACTACAAAGTTACAAACATGTTTCTCCGGTCCCAATTGATAGATTAAAATTTTTCCATAGTTATCTGTGAACGCAGGAAAAATACCAGATGGGTCCAGTTGTTATGTCACTTAACATTCCTCGTATCTTAAGTAGAAGCGTACAGGTATTAAGTTAGTCTTTACATAATATATCTGCCCTTAAGGTTACACTAGTCGAAAATTCTTCCATACAAACGTAGTCTAGGAATTATTCCACTGTTTGACGATGTACGTTCAAAACAAAAAGTGATATCAATTTGTCTCATCATTATCTAGCCCTGTATGGAAACAAAAAAGTAAAAAAAGAAAACATTTGAAAGTTATGAGCGTCGAAAGTTCCACATTTCGACACTAATTTGAACGCATTTTTGGGCGCAAATAAATACCATAAGAAGACAGAAAATTGCAAAACGGCCTCCATGTAGGGATAGATTATTAAGTAGTTCAACAATGCAAATAATTGTATGTTGAACAAATAGATTTAGTAGTTTTTTCATGATATCTAGAATGCCAAAGGTCTGTTTATAAAATTTCGCGAGCTCGATTTCGTCCTAAATCATTATCCATTTCGCTACAAATTTGCAAAAGTGTGTATTCGTACGCGAACTAGCTTCCTACTGCTCATCACAGCATCTATCTCTTCCGCACGTGTTGTCGGTTGGTATAAAATGCATTTTAACCCCGCGCACAAAATAGTTCGTGCCGTCGACTAGTGCACCCTTAAATCCCACTTGTGGACTAAAGATCTCTTCTCGGAGAGGAGTGCGCCGTAATCCACCATGCGGGCCCAAAGCGGATTTGGACGGTTATTATAATGTCTAATGTCTTCGGATTTTTACTTCAGGTCATGCCGGTTTCCTAACGATGTTTCCCCTAATCATTTCAGCAGAGTGCTCTCAAGCACATTCTGATCATTTATCAATGTCTGCTTCCTTTTCCAACGATTCATCATCAACAATGTAAGATCTAGAGGGAGACCAGAAGCTCTTAGAGTAAGGTTATTTTGAGTGTGTGTAAGGGACAGATGTATATGAGTTGTATACATCTGTCCCTTACGCACACTCAGAGACATGTGTCATTCTTTCATCGAAAGCTTGGCGATAGCGATAATTATGTATGAACGTCAAAAATATATGAGAATGACAAACGCTGTCGAAATGTTACGTGATCGATCCCGTACCGTACGTACATTTATAGAATATGACAGACTAGAGGCAATATTAATTTGTGGTCAGCACAATATATCTTCTTCCTTCATAGTTTTTAGGGTTCCGTACCCAAAGGGTAAAAACGGGACCCTATTACTAAGACTCCGCGGTCCGTCCGTCTGTCTGTCTGTCACCAGGCTGTATCTCATGAACCGTGATAGCTTGACATTTGAAATTTTCACAGATAATGTATTTCTGTTGCCGCTATAACAACAAACACTAAAAATAGAATAAAATAAATATTTAAGTGGGGCTCCCATACAACAAACGTGTTTTTTTATGCCTTTTTTTGCGATAGTGGTACGGACTTGGCCGGTTTTTTATTTGTCGTCATCTCTGTCTCGGTAGGCACCTCCTTCCTATTTCATCATCATCATCATTGCCGTAGCTAAATGATGGTCCACAGCAAAACATAGGCTTCTTCCAGAAATATCCTACATAATAATATAATAATTTATTTTGGTGCAAAGACGAAGATCTTGCTCCAAAATAAATTATTCCCCAAAAGATCTTCGTCTTGTAATGCAGACAGCGTTTAAATTGTATGATTCTCACGATCACAGCTGCTCTTCTTCCGTGTCAATGACAATAAAGCTGTGTTGTGCATTTAATTGCTCACCGAGATCAATTAACGAGAGGCTAATTAATGACTTTTGCATGATTATCGTACAGTTAATAATTTCCTCATTCCAGCATTTGAATACAAATGAAGAGCTAAAAATCTTAGAATTAATTGGCTGACAAAGGTGGTCTTATTTAAATTGTCTTTCATAGAATTTTTTAAGTCGTAAGACGTGAAAGTTACGGTAGGCGAAGAGTCACTCTATATAAAATATTGGTATTCATCTGAACTCGGTTAGACAAGAAGCCTGTGTTTGGGAAGAAAGTCTGCAGAAAAGTCTGCTTAATTTTCATTTTTGTGAGAGGATGTGGCCACCTCTGGTGTCAGAGGTAATTAAGCCGCCTCTGCAAACCCTACAGGCCTCTGACTTGGCTATTTCAAACTTATAATAACTATATAAGTCCAGGTTTCTTCACGATGTTTTCCTTCACCGTTGCCTGTGTAGTGTGGACCCACCGTCATAGTTCGGACAGACTAGACAGAGATGAAAGTTTGTCATTTGTCTTTTCATCCGTCATAATCCTGAAGTCAATCCATTGCGGTAGGTATCAGGAATTTAAAACAAACTACATAATGTTCGTCACTGACCTGATTCAATGCTGAATTTCAAAATATTCCCCTTCGACCCCAGAGCATTGTAATCTAAATGTATTTTGTAAAATTGAGGTCAGAACATTGAAACCAGTAGGTAGATATTATAAAGTACGAAATACTAATTATTAAATTATTAATATTAAAAAAATATATTTAATTTAATTTCTTTTTTGTTTCAGAAGAGAACATGGCAACAGCTACGGTAGAAACAAATAATAAGATTGGGGCCGCACAAACTCTGATGGAGAAAGCACCATGGTAAGTCATTGTCATTTTAAATACAAATTAGGACGTTTCGGACGATTTGTAGCATATATTTACGTGTTATAAGTATAACTTGGGGCGAACGGCTACTGATGGACATACGCCTCCCGCAAGCATCGTCAGTCTTATAAATACATTTATGTTCAATCCATATTATTTTCAACTACAAACTTCTTGTTCATATTTTTATTCATGACTCTCAATCTGTCCACCAGAATGTGGTCACGCTAAGCCCAAATATATTGTCAGTGTTCTCAAGTTTGTTAGCTAATTGTATGTAGCAATTATGGACTTTGTCTGAATAAATACAAATTATACTTCTTAAAAGATAGCTCTATCTCTGCGACAGCTGCCAGTATCAATAGCGCTTGACAGGCTAACAATAACGTATACGTCAGTTTGACATATGTCGCAGAGATCAATTAAGAAGTTTATGTCATTTTCTTTGTAAATAAATAAACTAGGAAGTACATCCTACTTATGTTCAAATCTAAGGAGATTCAAAGTGTGTTTTGATTGGCACAAAATAATTAATAACTTCACGTAACTATGGCAGAATTCACACAAATACGTGAATTATTCGTACTAAATCTTTACATAACTACCTACGTGAGTTTTCTTGGTTAACCTTTAACAAAATATTTGTCATAAAGATGTCATATTTGACGAGTCTTGTTTTTAACCGACTTTCGAAAAAGGAGGAGGTTCGATGTTCGACTTTACATAATCTATGTTTCGATATTGGCCCATTTTAATTTGGTGAAGATCTGATGAAGAACTTCGGAGATATACAACACAACTCCTTAATAAATAACGGCAAATCTCTCAGGATTGCTGCAATCGCATGTCCGTTTTTAGTTAATATATTTCATAACATAACATCACACCAGTACACTCTCAAGAGGTACGCAGATCTCTCATTTCACCGGTTATGTTCAAGTTTCATGATATTTGGGTAATCTATTTTGGCGTTATAGGTGCCTTTCTAAACAACTTGCCTATTAGGTAGGTACAACTAAAACAGTGAAAAAAAACTTTTTACAAAAAAATACTACCGACTTCCAAATAAAAAGACTACAAAGTGGAAAATAACTTTATTTTTGGAAGTCGGAGTCCATAACGCAAAAAATTGGTACCTACCAAAGACACCGACATCCAAAAATAAAGTTATTTTCATTTTGAAGTTTTTTTATTTGGAAGTCGGTAGTATTTTTTTGTAAAAAGTTTTTATTATTGATAATACCAATTTGTTAGATATTCAATTATTCACATTGAAAATTTAAAATTATTCTTCTACTACTCGAGTAGCATTAGGTGACTTATAATTTTTTCCGGAATATCGATTTAGTCGACTGGCATAATAATCACTGAAAATGGGAATCTGAGGTTACCATTTTCAGTGATTAATATGCCAGTCTAAAAACGGTCATTACCGTGTTCATCAAAATCCATCATGACAAACAGCCTTGAATAATGATTGCTGAAATTACTTCGCTTAGCTGTTTTAGTCGTGGCCTTTGTTTATTAATTTAGTGTTTACTGTGTATGACGGGAACGTACAAAATGATCTGAGGTATTTGCCAAATTTTATTGGATTTAACTTCCAGGTTATCCTTACGGCGAACGCCGTATCAACATATCGCCGTATCATCATTATTAATTGTTAGGTCTTCCAAAAACATGTACTTGCTGTATGCCGACTCATTATTTACTACGGTTACCACTTATTTTATCTTGGTGAAATGCTCATGCATACTGCGCTACCACAGGGAGATAGCGCAGTTATGTGGGATTCCTACCCACTAAAACTCCACGGTGTCCTTCTGTGCCGCTTATGGCGGGAACACGTGCACAAGTTAGCACTCACTGCGAACCCGCCGCATACTACGGTTACTCCTTGGGTAAAAACCAGCGTGATTTGTTATGTTATTTAGAACGCCGTACCTGCAAAAACGCCGCGATGGCAAACAGACAAATCGTGGTAAGAATTAAAATTAAAATCTTAGATTTTTGTCTAGAACATTCTCTCGGTTTACTAAGTCACCTTACACGACCAATCTATTACACAATCTCTTCTAAAGCAAAGGAAGGAATCCTTCAGATCCTCGTCCAACCGGCCAGGTATAGCTAGTTAGGGCAATTTGTTTGACCGCGCATGCGCTGTTACACAAGCCGCGCAGGCGCATGAGACACGCGCCGACCATTGACCTTATACGTGCTGATGTAAGTGACATTGACTTTCGAGTCTATGGGGGATTTTCAAGGTCGAGCGGTCAACTTTAATGGTTGATAAGGACTATTTTGGCTTGGATTGGTCAGTTTCTGTTTTGTTTTTGTTTTTGAATGGCGTCCTTGCTGGTTTTTGCCAGAACCTTTTTCCTCGTAACGAGTATGATTTAGGCTTAACACGCATTGCAATTTTTATTCGCGCGAATTTATATTAATTTTTTTACATCTATTTGAGCGCGATTATTTTACCCCAATGCGTGCTCCAGCTTCATACATTTCCATAGGTCACAGAATCGGCGGCAAAAATTCCCGCGAATAAAAATCGCAGTGCGTGCTATGCCTTACTCGTTGATGGAATAAACCTACTCTATGCTACATTCGCAAAATTGTAACACAGCTGCCCTTTAACAATAATCAAAATTACATATTGTATACTATTTAAATTATGCTGAATATCACCAATTTTTGAACGTCAATAATAACATAAGCCAGTTCCCCAAAACACCTGTCCGTCACCACTTCCAAGTCCCAAAGTCCCAAGTCGTATTTAGTACACTCCTCTTGTTCAGGCCATTCGAAGGTTGTCTGTAAGAGATTGCCGAGTGCGATAAGACCGCACATTGTACACTTGTTTTGTAAATGTTCATTCTGTATGTTTAATGTGGTGCCATCTGCCTAGCCTTTTCCCAACTACATTGGGATCGGCTTTCAGTCTTACCGGATTCAGCTAAGTACCAGTGTTTTACATGGAGCGACTGCCTATCTGACCTCCACAGCCCAGTAACTGGGTAACACGGTACCCCTTGGCAAGACTGGTGTCAGATCTCAAGCTTCTGACTACCCGTAACGACTGTCAAAGTTTTTTGTGGTGTACATTAAATAATAATAATACAGAGCTTAGATTTTCATTTATCTTATACTGGATTTAGCTAATAAGCCACAACGCAGCGTCAGCAATCTTCGGGACAATCTGGCGGTCGTCGTTATGAGAATAGGGTAAATGCCTTTAAGTTTAATAACTCATGGTTACCTGCGGGAAAGTCTAGGCAGATGATAACAATGCTTTTAAATGTGAAAACTTAAATTTATTTGTCCATTAAAACTTAATTAGAATTACGGTACCTCTTAGTACATAAACGCTTCCAAAACAGTTATCTTTACTGAGGATTTAATTATCCAAGTAACACATCTTTGTAACGTACTTATTAAAAATCAATTGAATACCTACGACATCATATGTTGTGTAGTCCCATTGTCTTTATTGTGATACCTACATACAATACAATCTATTTGTTGGTGTCATGATTTATTGTTTGAATAATTTTGGAAACTCATTTCCATATGGATTTGGAAACTGAAGAATTTTGTTAGTCATCGTCAGCCTGTGGCCTGTGGTTTTTAACACGCTTTTATTAGCTTGGTATGTATGTATCTATGAATCTAAATATCTATGTATCAATGTAACGGAATCTTTGAACGTGATTTACACCCCCTTCAAAACTTCGGATTGATTTGAAACTTTGCACACTTATCAAGGGCCGATGACAATGCAATAATTTAGTCAAAGTCAAATATATTTCTTCAACGAGGCCAATAAGCAGCACTTTTGAAAGTCAAACAAAAATTAAAATTTACAAGTAATAAAAGTTGATTCTACCGTGATAGTTTGTCCCATTAGCCTTACCAAGATCTCCAGGATTAGCGACTTTTTTGTTAAATTTACCATATTTTTTTTTTTGTTTTTAGAAATGCAATTTATTTAGACTTAGAATTAGCAAGTTAAAGCCCTCTCGTAAAACATCGTTGAACGATATTTAAAAATGCCTACATGTTGACTATATGCAGGAACCTGTTTTCAAAACCAGCTTGTGTGAAGCGTGCAAGCAATAACATTGCTACCGTATCTTATACAAAATATTCCACAAAATTTGGGATACATGGAGTATTGCTACTCCAATAAAGTCTAGAAGAAGTTCTAAAGGCACAGGAAATATGCGACTTCTGCAAAGTGCTGTAAATAACTGCTACATGAATCGGGGCAGGTGCCCTAGTCGAGATTTTTTTATTTTATTTTTTATCTATAGGCTTGCGCTTGACCACTATCTCACCTGATGGTAAGCGATAATGTGGTCGACGGTGAAGCACGCTTGCCTAGAAAAAACCCATTCACTCTTGACTTAAATACCCCTAGATTGTAGCTATCGGGAAACACAGACCCCGGCAGGGAATTCCACTCCTTATAATAATAGTGTCCCCAAAACGTTCATTCGTGCGTTTTTTTTTCATTCTTCCACACAAACGTAGTATAGCGATTAATCCATAGTTTGACGGTGAACGTTCATAATAGAAAATGTTATCAATTTGTCTCATTATTATCTAGTCCTGTATGCGACCAAAAAAGTATAAAAAACATATATTTATAAGTTATGAGCGTCGTAAGTTTTATATTTCAACACAAATTTTAACGTATCTTTGGATATAATATCATGGAAAAACCGGCCAAGTGCGAGTCGGACTCGCACACGAAGGGTTCCGTACCATTTTGACAAAAAACTCTTACTTCAAAGAACTTTTATTCTGTTTTTAGTATTTGTTGTTATAGCGGCAACATAAATACATCATCTGTGAAAATTTCAGCTATCTAGCTCTTACGGTTCAGGAGATACAGCCTGGTGACAGACGGACAGACGGATCGCGGAGTCTTAGTAATAGGGTCCCGTTTTTACCCTTTGAGTACGGAACCCTAAAAAGGAACTGATTGAGCGCTCATTATAAAGCGCATTTCTCTCTCGCTAACCGGGGCAGTTGACCGGTACAATGATCACTTTGAAGTAATTTAATCGATTAAATGTCCTTGTGTGCTTGGTAAGGAATATTAATAAAGATAGCGGTAAAGTAAAACATCGTGAGAAAACCCTCATGTTCTAGAACCAAAAAGTCGAAGATATCTCAACACGCACTGGGTTTATGTGTTGTATTACATCCCAGTTACTCTCTTAGTGGAAAAGCCTGTGTCTTAAACGTCTAACTGGGGGAATGGTTACCTATATGTCGATTATGGTTATGCTGTCTAAGTCTATATACACACTAATATATACTTAATATTATAAAGAGCAAAGATTTTTTTGTTTGTACCGAATAGGCTCCGGAACTACTGGACCGATTTGAAAAATTCTTTCACCAATAGAAAGCTACATTATTCCTGAGTGACATAGGCTACTTTTTAATCCCAAAAATGGGTCCTGTGGGGTGGTCCACGGGAGCGAAGCTGCGGGCAACAGCTAGTATTTAATAAATTCCTATCGAGAACATTCTTTTTACCTACTGTTTTCGTGATGATTCTACACTCCAGTTTTTATACACATAGTTTTTATATATTTCATTCTCAGTTAAATTCAAAACCTAGAATACCTAGCAACTAGTTAATTAAAACATGCATATTTCATAAAATTATCTTTTTTTCGTTTCAAAATTATCGTTTCAATGGTCGTACAGACCTGCTAAAAAAAAACTCACGGTCGTGCTTGTTAGTAAATTATTTAAAAGACTACCTAGTAATTTCAAACCTGCTGGTGCTAAAATTATACAAAAACAACAGCAATCCAAATTTTAAACTAAAATTATCAAGGTTAGATTGAGAAGTGAGCAAATTGCCATAAATATAGAATGTACAGCAGCACTCATAAATCGTAAACGGTGATAAATTTTATTGTATCGTCATGAAGCAATCGTGCCATGTTTAATTCAATGCGAAACCAATAGACACAATTTATGCGACAAGATTTTACCGATTTGTTTACGAACAAGACAATAACTGTAAAATCTACAAATAACTTCCTGATAAAAGCCTGTACTTCTAAGTTAACCATTACTTGAAACATCTCCAAGATCCCAATTAATCGGCCGAATCTTTTCTCAACTATATTGAGGTCTGGCTAAATAATAACAGCCGCACTGGTCGATCATCAAGGTTAAGCAACGCTTGACGAGGTCGGTCCGTGGATGGGTGACCATTTCAACATACCGAGTTTCCTCCGTGCCTCGGAAAGCACGCTAAGCCGTTGATCCCGGCTGTCATTTGAAGATCTTTGACAGTCGTTACGGGTAGTCAGAAGCCTGAGATCTGACACCAGTCTTGCCAAGAGGTACCGTGTTACCCAGTTACTGGGTTGTGGAGGTCAGATAGGCAGTCACTCCATGTAAAACACTGGTACTCAGCTGAATCCGGTAAGACTGGCAGCCGACCCCAATATAGTTGGGAAAAGGCTAGGCAGATGATGATTGAGGTCTGGATTCAGTATAACCGGATGCATCTGAGTACCACTATTCCACAAGAAGCGAGTGCTGTCAGATTTCTTGGCTCCTGAATTATTATTTTTTGAGTTGTGTTTATTTATTTCGACTTCATGCACAAAAGGTACAAAGGCGGACTTAATGCCTCAGGCATTCTCTACCAGTGCATTGTTTTAAACAATTAAAAAAAAATTGTTATTAACATACTAAGATAGGTAAAATAAACGTACTTGTATATTGAATAAAATATATACTTATATAAATATATATATTTATGAACTAACAAAAAAGAAGAAGGTGAGATGACTCTCAACTCTTACTTGTGTTGAAAATAAATCTGCAATTTCCGCTTAAATGAAAACCGACTTGTAGCCGTCTGATCTCGAGAGGAAGCGCGTTCCAAAGCAGAATGGACTGAATATTGAAGGAAGAGTTTAAATTTAGACATAAGATAGGAAGGAGGAGTGGGAGAATTTAGTAGGGAGAAAAGCGTGGTCAAAGCGCGTTAACTTCTTCTCTGACGAATCGGCAACCATTTTAGCTCAGACCTGTAGTTCGACACATGGTCATACTTTCTGAGGTTAAATATGAAACTAATACAGTTGTTCAAGACCCTATCTAGTTTATCCAGTAAGACCGCGTTCAAGTCAAAGTAGCACACGTCCCCATAGTCGAGCACTGGGAAAATTAAAGTCTGCACAAGCATAGTCTTCGTTTTGGCTAGCAAGAACCTCCTCAAACGATACAAGGATCGCAAAGTACCGCTGGCTCTCTGTCTGACACTGGACACCTGACTTTGCCAGCTAAGTGTCGAGTCAAGATGCAAACCGAGATCTTTCACACTAGGGCTAATGGGAATGACGGAACCAATGAAAATGATCGGGGGAAGAGAGCCACCCGCCACTCTACCCATCATGCGCGAGCTTCCAATTATAATGGCCTGACATTTTGTGGGGTTTACGGATACCCCAAATCTGTCAGACCAATCTTTGATAGCAATCAAGTCCCGGTTCATATCCTCTATGGCGTCAGATAAATCTTCGATCCGCGCCGCTGTATATAGTTGTAGATCATCGGCAAAAAGATGATACGAACACCGAAGACAGTGAGTTATAAAATTAACGAAGATGGAGAATAATAATGGAGATAGAATACCGGCCTGTGGAACACCAGCATCCAGGACACGCCAATTCGACGAAGTCTCATCGACACGAACCGACTGCTGACGTCCCCGAATATAAGGGGAGAACCATTCCAGCGCCTCGGAAGAAACCATAAGATGGGAGAGGGTAGATAGGAGTATATCGTGACTGACAGCGTTAAAGGCATTGGAGAAATCAATTAATACTAACACAGTGACCTTAGTATCCTCCATTGCTTCTCTAATGTCGCCAGTCACTTTAAGGAGTGCGGAAGCAGTACTGCGGCCAGGTCTGAATCCAGACTGGAATGAGCTTATAAGGTTGTTTCAGTGAATAAACCCCGAAAACTGCTTGCTCTTGTGTTTGCTCTTGACTCTGGTCTAAGTCAGAGGTGACAGAGACGCCTGTACACTCTAACTTTGAAGAGATTCGGGTTGAATGCGTTCGGATACACAGACGCAGGCAGTGAGTGCCACCCTTTTGATGTGCGCATTATGAAGAATGTTTGAATGCACTTGGTGCGAATTGGTGGAATGGCATAGTTCCAAGTATGGTTACTTGCAGTGCGTCTAGATGTCCAATGGAAAAAGGGGGCCGGTGGAATGAGGTCGTGGAGTTCTTGAGCACACTCACCGAAGTACAGTCTGTAGAATAACAAAAGCAAGCAACCTTACGGCGATGAGCCAAGCTGTACAGCTTGATACCTATCCGTAACGACTGTCATACATCTACAAATGACAAACGGGAGCAACAGCTGGGTCGGTACATGTCTGACGGGAAATGCGCTGAGCTTGAGCGTATTATAGACGCATTAATTACATCATCATTGGTTTAGTGTGAAAGGTTGAATGTTATATTATATGTTTGTCAGTTCTGGCGTTACGCGACATATTTTCCGTCAGATATGAACCAACCCTAACGTGTTTTACGAGTTGCAGATGAATCTTAATATGTAATGATGGTCACTCATACACAGACTAACCTTGACAAACATTGCTTACCCTTGAAAATCGACCCGAGTTGCTGTTATTAGTAGATGGAGAAGCAAATTACCGAATCATCTGATATATTTATCTATAGGAACACCCTTAATCTGAATACCAGTGTAAATAGTAATGCGGTGCTGCATTATGACCATGTATAAATATGCAAACATATTACAAAGTGTATACTATTAACCTTGATCTACACGCAGCTAAGATTATACATACATATTTTGAGTTGTTAATGGACTTTTTGGATAATTCAAGATAAAAAAGCACATTACGATGCTAAGCACTATTACGTCAATTGCGGTAGTAGACAATAATAACCAGATTTTCGACTTTACGGGACACAAAAAAAACAGATTTCCTATATGACTTACAGAAAAACGCAAAATAGGAACAAAAAACATAACATAATTAGATACATAGGCAGGCATATCTAGGTATTTTCAATGAAGGCTAATAAAATACCTAGATATAAAAAACAAACAATCACATACACACACACACACGCGCACACACACATAGCACATAGTGCCTATAAATATTACTAGAACTAATATTAAATAACATGGCAACCTGAGCCCGACCGGCTAAAACCAGTAACCCACCAAACGCGGAAACCACAATGTTTCCTACAAGATCATTAAACCAAGACATTTAAAGCCAATTACAGCGACCTTTAACTTTGCGACAATCATCATTCACAATATTTACATCCCAAGGTCGGACCAATCAGCGAGTTTCATCGGTATTCTGGAGCAACTCGTTCGGCCTCCACGGGCATACTGCACGCACGGTCCCTAACCTACGTACTTACCAGTATGTATGTACAATTGTACATACTGCGTGTATAAACGCAGGATGCATAGCAGGATGCACCTCTGTTGTGTATTACCTATGCTGATTTTCGAAACGTTTCCTCCAATTATTATGCAACTGCACTCCGCTGCAACTCTAGCCCGCATACTAGTGAAAGTCTTGTCGAGTGCACAGCGTATTTACAACAGTAACATTTTATTCATTAATAAATTCTGTGTTCAGTGGTAGAAGTCTCTCAATTTCACTTATGCGTTAAGTGATTTTTACGATCGGACTGACCGGGCTTGAAAACATCTGTGTACTATGTGGTTCGACGTATCGTTCGTAGGAAAGAACGGCGGAAAGCAGAACCTTCTTTTTTTCGAGTGAGTAGAAAAAGTCCTTGCTTTTTTATAGGTAGTGTGTTGAAATCTTCCTTTTGACAGCAAATTTTAGCTGTAATAAGTTAAAGTACCTGGGCGACCGAACTCTGCTCGGGTGAAAATAGAGAAAAGCGACGTTTTCTAAAAATGAAACCCAGCTAGATCGATTTATCACTCCCGAAAGGCCCTCCATACTAAATGATGAAAATCGTTGGAGCCGTTTCCGAGATTCAGATTATATATACATATACAAGAATAGATTGGGTTACATTTATACCTAGTAATTCAAAAGACGTCTGACGAGAGTTTATAGGGGGGAAGATGAAAAAAAAGTTGATGACCTTGAATATGTTCGTCTGATCGCAGTAGTCTACATCTATGGCCAATACAAAACACCAGTTTGATATGAAAAATGACAATAGGACATTTGAAAAGTAAAATTTTGCTTAAACTCGTGGAAAAAAGCGTGAGTGATATATGAAAAAAAGTAATGCAGCGGGTGCAAAAGAATAATAGTGAAAGAATTTTGAAAACATTACATATGTATGTACGCAAAACAATCACGCCTAACTCAATATTCACGTGGTATGGCGAGGCATGGTGTGGTATAATAATAATAATATTAAATGTTTATTGGTGCAAAAAAGGTTACATTACAGTTTGCATACACGTACAGTCAGCTATATTGCAAGAATCCCATTGTAACCATTTTGAATAATGAACCCTGCCTCTCAAACTAGGGGAAACCTGTATCTTGAGAGACAGTATTCAGGTAAGATTTTACACAATATTAGCATTCATATACAATATGTGGTAGGTACATAGTCGTCGCAATCACAAATTATTATCAATAAACTATTCAAGAAAAATACTAATTAATAAAAATAAAATAAAAATAACAGTTAAAGTAAGAATTAAAAACATAAAATAAACCAAAGTGTGTGTAGGGTTAGATTTGATGTGTAAATCATTTATCTGAGAGGTGTAGGTATAGTGATTGATAAAAGTAAAAATTGTTAGGGGGTATATCGTTATCGAAATTTCACGTGACCAATCCCTTATATTTACAACCGCCGATGGAAAAAGAGGGGTGTTATAAGTTTGACGTGTGTTGTATGTTTGTGTGTAAGTGTATTTCTGTCTGTGGCATCATAGCTCCTAAACGGATGAACCGATTTTGATTTTGTTTTTTTGTGTTTAAAAGGTGACATTATCAGGGTTTAAAAGGTGACATTATAGGGAGTGTTCATAGCTGTTTGATGAAAATCGGTTCAGCTGTTCAAAAGATATGGGCTATTTACTGTTTGAATCGGGGTATTTTCAAAAGATATCGTGTCATAATTACGTGTTCGATAGATTGTTGATCGAAGCGTGTCTACTACTATATAAATTATGTAGTTTAAATATACAAATAAAAAAGCTTCCGACGAATTGTGAACCGCCTCCATTTTTTGAAGTCGGTTAAAAATAATGAAATTAAAAAAATTGTCTGGTGTTTGGAATTCTTTTTTTAATTAACTGTATTTCGACCATCGCCTTCGCGAAAAACACAGGCTCAGACAAATGGAATTCGATGTTGAGCCTCTTGTTGTTTATAGGATAGACTTGTTATCAAAATGTTTCGAGAAGTATCCAAACAATGCAAAATGTTAATTTATATGAAATCAAATTTGAAAAAATGTATATTTTAAAGACGGGGCCGATACAAGGAAAATACAACATTTTTGTGACACATCATTTGGAATATTTACGTTAAATGACCTGAATATATTTTAATATTTTCCCTGTTTTAATTATCATTTTTAAAGTACCTAACAGTAAAACTAGCAGCAGGTTAACATTGAATAACGAATCACGTTATTCAATATTATATACGTTTTCATCATAAAACGTTATTATACCTCATATTAATAATTATTATTATGATAATAGTCTTTTATGCAATAAAATAATAACATTAAACCTATGAACCTATATAAATGAATAAAATTATTAATATTATTAAAAGCAAAGAGATCTACTTTAATGCAGAAAATGGAATCTTTATATAAGTGCAACATAAAAGAGTAGTATCTATTGTTACTAGTATACTAGTATCTATTGTTGAGTAAGATCATTGTATATATGTGTGTCTATCACACATACAATGATCGTACGTATAAGGCAAATACGTATGTATGCATGTGTGTGTCGCCCTAATATCCACAAGAAATTGTCATTTAACTAGTCGCATATAAATCAGCATATAGCAAATATGTATTTTAATTACTCAGTATTCCCACAAGCAAAAGTGAACCTTAAACCAATAACACTTATATCTATGACACATCCAGTGTTCCTAAGTTAATTAATTTAAGTTGTTATGACATGATTGTGTTAAATTCTATTTATAAATTCTGATTAACAATATATATATTAATAAAATCATTGAAGAAACTTCTAGTTGGTAAACGTCTAAGTTAAACAGGTTACTAACCGTTTATCGTTATTGGTCTGTAAAGTTTTCCATAAAAATAACAATTACTTTTTTATTTTATTTTAAAATCGTTGCCCCACACTAGGAATTTCTTTCTTTAACGTGTGTGTGTTTACAAACATTTAAACTCACATACACAAGACACCCAGATCCGGAAACTATCTTTAGACCTTACAAATATTTGCTCCGTGCGTGAATCGAACCCGCGACACGCAGCGCAACAGCCGATCGCTCAACCACTACGCCAACCGTGTCGTCGTTTTATTTGACCGTTCTTCCAAATTAAGTATATTGCGTTGGTTTCTAGAGTGAGTGGTCAACCCTACAACCCGTTTTCATCTAGTCAGATACACTTGTATCATATATGCGCACCTGCCCAGGTGCGGAACAGCGTTTAAAGTTCCACATCCTACATTAAAAAGGTAGGTTCCTCCGACCAGACGATGGTTTTTGTCGAGTTGTTGTATTTATTTTTAAAGCACGCGGATAATTTTAATAGCGCAATCAAAATTTTTTGTGACATTAGTCCTTTTTAGGGTTCCGTACCCAAAGGGTAAAAACGGGACCCTATTACTGAGACTCCGCGATCCGTCTGTCTGTCTGTCCGCCTGTCACCAGGCTGTATCTCATGAACCGTGATAGCTAGACAGTTGAAATTTTTACAGATGATGTATTTCTGTTGCCGCTATAACAACAAATACTAAAAACAGAATAAAATAAATATTTAAGTAGGGCTCCCATACAACAAACGCCGTTTTTTTGCGATAATGGTACGGAACCCTTTGTGCGCGAATCCGACTCGCACTTGGCCGGTTTTTGAAGTTCGTATGTGGCGGGATAAATATATCCCATAATGGAATACTTGAAAGAAAAATAATATTGAAGACCTTCAAACAGCTTTCCTCTTTATAATAACAGTTACATAATTAATGATTATTGAAGGCGTTAATTGGTTTGAAACCGAAGGCCTGTTAAGTTTCTTATCATTTAACTCAATTAGTATATCCTTATGTGGTTTTTATTGATCCGTTTGTTGGACAAGAAGATTTGTGCCATCCTTGGCCTGGTATCAAAACGCTTGTCTTTAGTAAACTGCTTCATAGACCAGTTGTTAAGGGTACACTAGTCGACGGCACGAACTATTTTGTGCGCGGGGTTAAAATGCATTTTATATCAACCGACAACACGTGCGGAAGAGATAGATGCTGTGATGACCAGTAGGAAGCTAGCATACGAATACACACTTTTGCAAATTTGTAGCGAAATGGATAATGATTTAGGACGAAATCGAGCGCGCGAAATTTTATAAACAGACCTTTAGCAGTCTAGATATCATGAAGAAACGACTAAATCTATCTGTTCAAAATAAAATTATTTGCATTGTTGAACTACTAATCTATCCCTGTATAGAGGCCGTTTTGCAATTTTCCGTTTTCTTATGGTATTTATTCGCGCCCAAAAATGTGTTAAAATTAGTGTCGAAATGTGGAACTTTCGACGTTCATAACTTTCAATTGTTTTATTTTTTTACTTTTTTGCTTCCATACAGGGCTAGATAATGATGAGACAAATTGATATCACTTTTTATTTTGAAATTACATCGTCAAACAGTGGAATAATCCCAAGATTACGTTTGTATGGAAGAATTTTCGACTAGTGTAACCTTAGTTACTAGTTTGGATTTATTCAAATCATACCTATTCAGATATCTCTAAAGAAACGTTAGAGGGACTGTGTGAAACATATCTAATACAAGACTAACGAGTTTTATTAAAGCTTGCTTTTTAAACAAATTAATTAATCTAGTAGTAGACACGATTTGATCGGCAATCCATCGAAACACGTAACTATAACACTACGATATCTTGCGAGAATACCCTTATTCAAAGAGTAAAAACCGCATAACTTTTGAACGGCTGAACCGACTTTCATTGAACATAGCTAAGAACACTCTGGAAGTCTGGACAAAGTCACCGTTCAAACAAAAAAAATATGTCGCATCATTCGTTTGGGAGTTATGACGCCACAGACATATACACAAACATTACCCACGTCATACTTTACCACCTCAACACACCTCTAACACCTCTTTTTAATGGCAGGTGTTAAAAATGGTAAGTTCTGAGATGACAGTTAAGGGTACACTAGTCGACGGCACGAACTATTTTGAGCGCGGTGTTGAAATGCATTTTATATCAACCGACATCACGTGCGGCAGAGATAGATGTTGTGATGACCAGTAGGAAGCTATTTCGCGTACGAATACACACTTTTGCAAATTTGTAGCGAAATGGATAATGATTTAGGACGAAACCGAGTGCGCGAAATTTTATAAACAGACCTTTGGGAGTCTGGATATCATGGAAAAACGACTAAACGTATCTGTTCAAAATAAAATTATTTGCATTGTTGAACTAATAATCTATCCCTGTATGGTGGCCGTTTTGCAATTTTTCGTCTTCTTATGGTATTTATTTAAGCCCAAAAATGCGTTAAAATTAGTGTCGAAATGTGGAACTTTTATTTTTTAATTTTTCGGCTCCATACAGGGCTAGAGAATGATACATATAGATATCATTTTTTATTTTGAACGTACATCGTCAAACAGTGGCGTAATCACTAGACTACGTTTGTATGGAAGAATTATCGACTAGTGTAACCTTAATAGAGAAATATGGATAGAGAAGACATTTTACGCAGACCCCAAATAAATTGGAATAAGTGTAAAATAATGATGATGACCAATTCTATTCTGGGGAGTGACCATAAACTCAGTAACGTTAAATACCTTCTGGGGGTCGACCATAAGCTCTTAGAGCGGTATCAATTTGAGATCGAGTAAGTGACAGTTGTATACAAGTCATATACATCTGTCCCTTTGTCGATCTGAAATTGATACCGCTCTAAGAGCTTATGGTCACCCCCCTGTTCACCTTTTTGTAAGAGCTTATGGTCACCCCCCAGATAACGGCGGCATTCTCACTCTGAATGGCCTGGTGCAAACGCTAGCCAAAAAGTATCCCTGCTTATAAATCGGTTGTAAATAGTTTCTATATAATTTTATTGATTTTCTTCTTTTCGTGCGAAAATGTAGCCACCTCTGGGGGGTGACCATAAGCTCTTAGAGTAAGGTTATTTTGAGATCGAGTAAGTGACAGATGTATACAAGTCATATACATCTGTGCCTTACTCGATCTCAAAATAACCTCTCTAAGAGCTTATGGTCCCTCCCCTGATGTCAGAGTTAAGGAGTTTTTACTCCACGGAGTAAAAACTCCGTTGAGTTAATTGGAACCCCACAGGCTTCTGACTTGGTTATGTCCATGTCAGACTTATAATAATTATATAAAGTAATTTTAGGCTTCCGTACCCAAAGGGTAAAAACGGGACCCTATTACTAAGACTCCACGGTCCGTCTGTCTGTCTGTCTGTCACCAGGCTGTATCTCATAAACCGTAATAGCTAGACAGTTGAAATTTTCACAGATGATGTATTTCTGTTGCCACTATAACAACAAATACTAAAAACAGAATGAAACTAAAATTTTAAGTGGGGCAACAAGCGTGATTCTTTGCCGGTTTTTGCGATAATGGTACGGAACCCTTCGTGCGCGAGTCCGACTCGCACTTGGCCAGTTTTTATTGATAACGATGATCAACACGGTCGTTCATTAATCCTCCACGGAAAAAGAGGGATGTTATAAGTTTGACGTGTGCACCTGTGTGTTTGTGTATTTGTGTATCTGTCTGTGGCATCATAGCTCCTAAAATAATAAACCGATTCTGATTTACTTTTTTTGTTTAAAAGGTGACTACATCGAGAGTGTTCATAGCTACGTTTGATGAAAATTGGTTCAGCCGTTCTAAAGTAATGGGCGTATTACTGGATGAAACGGGGTATTTTTCACAAGATATCGTGTTATAAATACGTGTTTTGATGGATGGCCGATGGAAGCGTGTTTACTACTAGATAATTTATGTAGTATAGGGTATTTGTGTCGGGGATGTTTTAAATTTTACTTGATTTTGATCTGATGATATTTTCTTTGACCAAAGGTCAATTATGCTTTCACCCAATCCTTTAATCTTCACTTGTTAACTACTCAAATTCTGTTTCTAAATAAAGACGACACATATATATCTTATGTCTAAAGACTGCATTATATGTAGACTTTATTCCTTTGTGAAGTTAGATTGTCATCTTCCACAAGGTCGACAAGACTTATTCTAAAGATAAAAGGTTTCTTCATCCGTGAAGTAATTCCTGATTTAAGTTGGTATGTAGGGAAATCAGGTTCTTGTGGTAATAAGGTCTGCCTCGTAAGATATAGGTACTCTCTATATTATAGAGAGCTGTGTATTGTAAATAAAGAAAAAATATATGTTGTGCTTTAATTTTTATCTTTTTTCATTTATAGTTGTCAAATTTGCACACTAGGCCTCCGTTGACGGAGGCTCTACGCGGGGGTCGTGCGGTCCATGGCCCTTTACGGGGCACCGGTATGGGTGCGTTCCCTGAGGCGGCGACCAGCCCGCCGACTGAACGCGTCCCAAAGGGTCATGGCCATCCGGCTGGTCCGGGGATACCGCACGGTCTCCGGTGAGGCGGTGAGCATCCTTGCCGGATTGCCGCCATGGGATCTGGAAGCAAAAGTCTTCGCGCAAATATGGGAGTGGCGCGAGGAGGCGAAATGCCGGGGCGAAACACCGTTGCCGCGACAAATCGCGGCTCAGTGGACAGAGCTCCGGCAGGATCTCATGGCGACATGGAGGGGGCGATCGTCGCAACCCAGCGCTGGGCACGCCACAATTGCGGCGGTATGGCCCCTCTTTGAGGAGTGGCTTGAGAGGCGTCACGGCGTCCTCACCTTCCGCCTGATACAGGTCCTCACCGGACACGGCTGTTTCGGGAGGTTTCTGTTCAGGATAAGGCGTGAGGAAACGCCCGGGTGTCACCATTGTGTGGACCGCCCGGAGGACACGGTGGAGCATACGGTGGAGATCTGCCCTGCTTGGTCGGAGCACCGCCGTGTCCTCATGGAGGCGATCGGCGGTGGCGACCTCTCGCGTCCGGCCCTGGTTCAGGCCATGGTACGGAGCGAGAGGGCATGGGAAGCTGTCTCCTCCTTCTGCGAAGCAGTAATGCTCGCAAAGGAGGAGGCGGAACGCGTGAGGGAGATGCAAAGGAGACGCCCTCACGCCCCTAGGCACCGCAGGAGACGCCCTGGGCGTCGGGTTTCGCGAGCCGATTCCCGGCCACCGTAGGCGCGGGCTTGCGGACGGAGAGTAATGGGTAGCTCGCCGTCCGATAAGGACCAAGCCCGAGTTTACGGCGCGTAGTGTTCCACGCGCGCCTCAAAGAGATGTCAGCAAAAGGGACGGGGTCCGATAGGGCCGATGCCTGTCTGGGTCGCGGATAAATTTGTAAGAGAGTTACCGCGGCCCTGGCACAAGCAACTGAAGGAATACGGGTGGGTTTTAGTCAGTAAAAGTCTGACATGCCCTCCCGCTTCACGCAGAGCGGGAGAAGTCATTGGATGATTTCCCACCCAAAAAAAAAAAATCTGTTGACAGCGCAATTTTGAGCATTTTTTGAGGGTTCTAGTGCTTCTAAAGAATGATCGTATCAACACGATGGGATGGGAGGAGATATCGGAATATCCATCAGCGCAGGAGCAGTGGATGTGTGTGGGACTTTACACCGTATATATATACTAATTCTTTAGAAGCACTAGAACCCTCAAAAAATGCTCAAAATAGCGCTTTTAGTTTTAGTACCTTATATTACTAAGAAAATCATTTATAGCCAGAGGGCTTCTCATAACAATTCTAACAAGCCTAAACACGACTGGGATACATCGTTTTATTACGGAGTTCCGGTGTCGTCTACCTTTGGGCTTCATCACCAGAGCAGTTCGATGGTACCATATTCATTAGAACCATTTATTTAAGTTTCCATTTCCTCTTAAGCTTTGGAGAACACGGTGTAAAGTCCCACAAACCTCCATTGCTCCTGCGCTGATGGATATTCCGATATCTCCTTCCATCCCATCAAAATATGTGAGATACTGAAGCTAAAGGAACAGAGCGTGCACCAATGTTTGCGCACACACTTGACCACCATAACCGTTGACCAACATGATCGAAATTCGTCAATAGAGATGATAACTGAAAATTCGTTGCATGTCCGTAAAAAAATATTCGACACGTATTTTTCTTTTGACACATAAACATAAAAGTGACGAGAATCTAATGCGTTGAAATATCGTGTGACGTCAAGCCGTTAGTACACTTTACACTGACATAGTGACGTCACAAGCCCCCCTTCCTGAACTTTGATGCGTTTTATATTTGACAATTTTTATTTATTTATTTATAGGCCTATCTACAATTGTTACACTAATAATAACCTTATAATGCAAGCAATAGTATAAACTAAGTGTGCAATATGATACGATAGACAGACGGATTATTTATTTGGTAAAGCAAAAAATATGTGTCCAATTTTATTTAATAACCTTACCTACTAATGTATAATATTAATATATCCCTATTGTACCCGAATAATTAGCTGATAGGTACCTTTTATAGCTAGTAGGTTGTTAGGAGTAAAGTATACGCTATTTTGGAACAACATGGCTTAATAGCGGCATTGGCTCAGTATCTCCAGCTTTATGGGTTTCATGCCTTGCATTTTGCAGTCCAAAGTCAACTTAACCTTTTCATAAAAGGACGCTAACCAAATCTGTCATAGCAAACATATCCCAATCACAGTTGTTCCTCTCGCAACGCATGTCAAGAAGCGTAGGCGCAATCTGTGGCGCAAACGTTGGCCAAACGTGTTGCAAGCCACGGTTTAAAGTTATAGTATACTACTTACTTTACTATGGGCGTTACATTAATCGGATTGTTTAAATAGTAAAGTTGAGTTAGTAGCCGATGTAAAAGTTAATAGCTTTAAGTTGCAGAACACCGAAAAATCGAACATGAAATCGTTCCACCGATGGAAGTTATGATCATTAGGAAAAAAATCAAGTTAGGTTGATAGCTTGGTAAATAAAGAGTCTACCTACAAGACGATTGCTCATAGATATGCTGTACATCTGTGCTGGCTCCTGCAACGGCCGTTGACCAGTAGTAAAGGAGTGTTTGAAAGGCTTTTAAGATGTTTCGTTAAAATTTTCTATAGAGAATTTTAGTTTAGAACTTGCTAATCAGTTGCTACACAGCTCTGAGATTTTTATTAATAAGTCCCAAAGAAATAGGGTCAATTCAAACAGTTATACCAAGTCCACATCACTGGCTTGCGATGTTTGAACGCATTACAAAACGAACTAGTTCCTAGGTGGACGCAAGCATCTGTGACGCGCCATGGCGTCACACCATTAAGTAGCTACCTACCTGTAAGAGACTAGACCTTTGCACTGCACTAGTATTGTAAAAAACTGAGTGGAAACTCATGCTGTGCAGTCGGAGGATACATATTCGCGAGCTGGCTGACCACCTGATCCTCCGACTGCACAGCATGAGTTTCTACTTGTTTACATCTTCTTAGTTCGCTTCTTAAGCTGTCGGGTTTTTAATTTTTAAATAAACTTTTTTATTTCCAACTTTTTAGTTATGTTTTTATTTTCTATTAACTTTTTACACATAGAAGTGGTATATATTTTTGTAACCACCTCTTAAACCCCTTTATTTTGATACCCCACTCGATGGGATTGGAAGAAAAAACAAATTGAGACCCTCACAATATGGCGCCCAAAATCCGCCATTTTTGTTTTTTTTAATGTCACTTATCTATGAACGCTTGGGCGGTGAAGATGTATCTAACGATGTCTTAATTGTATAAATCCGTCTAGCGGTTTGCAAGATATGAGGTAATAAAGAATAATACATACATACATACTTATAAGATACGCGCGAAAAACATAACCCTTTCCTTGCAGTCGGGTAAAAATGCATACAGGTATAGTTGTTCTATCTCACGAAGGCGGGTTACGTGATTTTATGACGTCGAAATAGTCATTTTGTTACGATTCATCCGCCTTCGTGAGATGGTCCCGCAACCTTCATTAAAAAGGTACGATTCGCCTATCAGACGGGTGTTGCATCTGAAGCCTAAATGCGTAAGTCAATTCGACAAGGCAAAAGGGTTCACCGCCATCAATCGACCAATCGCAAGCGAGATGAAAGACGCGATGATGATTTCCGTCTAACCATTTCCTTTCTATCTAACGCTTTTATATTTGGATCTAATTTCTTTCATCATTATTCAAAATATATATTCTTTTGTCCCTTCTTTCCTTGAATTTCTTAACATGTAATATTATGTATGTGTATATCTAAGTATATATGTAAGTATATGTGTATTTAAGTTTATGGATAGTATTTACTATAACAATATAGTTTTGTATATATTTATGTTTCAATGTAATAGCAGTACACCACAGACTACTCCCTTTTTTGATTCTAAGTTCTCTCAGTCCATCCAAAGGTTGTCTGGTAGATATCGCTGTCAGCGATAAGACCGCCTTTGTATCCGTATAATTAAGATTTCTTATAAAATAGATGTGTAATTCTTATGGTGTACAATAAAGTATATTCCATTCTATTCTATTCTATGAGTTTGTCGATTGATGGCGGTCAAATCCTTTGCCGATGATTCTTGTCGGGCCGTTGCATAAGTATGTTCAAATTGCGTGAAAAACTTTGATTGCACGAAGTGTGACGTTAGTTCTTTTAGTAGTTCGTACATATGTGATAGCATTAAAGGTTCTAAAGTTTCCAATAGTTGATTTCAATACCATTTATAACAACGCAAACAAGTCTCTATCTCTAACTACAGCCTCTAACGGCCATTACAATACACTGTGGTATAGCTACCATAAATTAACTAGCTCGTGTCATGAGCGCCTTGCGTCAGTTAACCTCGAACTTGAATACCCGCTGTACCGTGTTGCCGGTCTGGTTGCACAACCAATGCTCGTTGCTGTAAACTTGCTCACCCACGAATGTTGTGAAAAATATTTGGTATATTTTGTTAGTGTAAAAAAATTAAGTTGGTATTTAGGTAATAAAAAAAGCGAAGTATTTTTTTAAAATAAAGTAAAAAAAAAAAAAAAACTTTTAATAATAGTGGGTAAGAAAAATAAACATAAAACTCATTATTAACCTCTAAATGAGAAAACAAAATCAGACATCATTTCGACAGTTGAGAAGAGCTCGCAGGATACTTATAAATGGGGCATTATTATTGTACATTAGCATTGTTTAATTGGGGTTGTTTAATTGTTTTGAAGAATTTCCTAATTTAAAATAACTCACCCTAGTAAAAAGTCTGTTCCATCAGTAATTTGAATCGTGCTTTAAAACAGATTCCAGGTCGGAAGTCAGGCTTTCCTTTCTTTCTTTCTATTCATCTTGTGCTGAAGGCCATTCAAAAATATGTCTACTTAGGCTTTCCTGTTTTTTCTTAAATTTTACTATACAATCACTAAATAACACCATATATTTACTAGTTTATTTGTAGGGTAGCTGTAATTACGAGTATGCTTGCTTCAATACTTTCTTCATGCAACATTTCCAAAGATCTTGAAGATGTTGTTCGTAATTCCTTAATTGTTAAGAAATTATAGAATGGGCCAGACAGCAAGATCAACAAAACATCAAACAAAACCGTGATTGTTACTATCTATAAAATTAAATGTCCAATTAGTAATGAATATAGTTAGTGCTGTATCTAGGTTGTGTGTTGATGTTGGCAATGAAATTACTAATTCAGGCTAATTACCGGTGTGACCAATGAATGAATTGAAACCAGTGAATCGAAACTCGTTGTTTTGTGTAGTGAGAAATAAGATGTGTTGCATCGAATCGTACGATAAGATGCACATTGTCATAATATAAGGTTAATGACCCCCAGATTAGTTTATTGTTTTTTTTATAAATCACAAACATTACAATCAATGGCATAAAGAAAAAATACATATTTATTTGGAACACGCACAGGAAATACAATACGATAAAGGGGCATTAATTAAACTGACAACAGTAAAAAAAATACGACAAAAAGGTTCTTATCGCCGAAAGTTGTGAAATGAGTTGATGGTGAAATATTTAATTTGAAAATCAATAACAAACAAGTAAAATTTAATAATTTAATATACCCCGTCATATTTTTATTCCATACTACATAATACAATTTATCTAATATCAGTAAGCAATCTATTGAACACGTAATTATGACACGATATCTTATGGTTACACTAGTCGACGGCACGAACTATTTTGTGCGCGGGTTAAAATGCATTTTATATCAACCGACAACACGTGCGGAAGAGATAGATGCTGTCATGAGCAGTAGGAAGCTAGTTCTCGTACGAATACACGCTTTTGCAAATTTGTAGCGAAATGGATAATGATTTAGGACGAAACCGAGCGCGCGAAATTTTATAAACAGACCTTTGGCAGTCTAGATATCATGAAAAAACGACTAAATCTATCTATTCATCAATCAATCAATCCATCTATTTATTTATTTTTAATTATATGCATTGTCGAACTACTAATCTAACCCTGTATGGAGGCCGTTTTGCAATTTTCCGTCTTCTTATGGCATTTCATAATTTGCGCCCAAAAATGCGTTAAAATTAGTGTCGAAATGTGGAACTTTCCACGCTCATAACTTTCAAATATTTGCTTTTTTTACTTTTTTGCTTCCATACTGGGCTAGATAATGATGAGACAAATTGATATCACTTTTTATTTTGAAAAAGAAAGAAAGAAAGAAAAAGTATTTATTTGTGACCCGCACAGGAGACACGAGAAATCAGCTTAAAATTAAACAAAATTAAAAATAAAAACCCCGTGCGAGACCAAAAAGGCTCCTATCTCAGCATGTGCAGCGATATCCAAAAAAAAAATGAAATAACGCTGCGCTGATATTCTGATAAGACCAACTGTTGATGCCACGTTGAATGTACATAGTCAAACAGTGGAATAATCCCTAGGCTACGTTTGTATGGAAGAATTTTCGACTAGTGTACCCTTAAGGAAACAGCCCGCTTCAAACAATAAAACGCCCATAACGAACGGCTGAACCGGGTTTCAACAAACATAGCTAACAACACTCTCCATAAAGTCACCTTGCAAAAAAAAAAACTAAATCTGAATCGGTTCATCCGTTTAGGAACTAGGTATGATGCCACAGACAGATACACAAATACACAAACACTCAGATACACACACCAAACTTATAACACCCCCTCTTTTTCCGTCGGGGGTTAAAAAAGTAAAGGAAAGTTCCTTCTAGATTTGCTCTATAGACTTTCCAGCAAATAATAAAAAAAAAAACCTTGTCACTTCGGTAATCCTGTGGTGTACCCATTCATAAATGATGTGACTTTTCAATAGGTTTTTAAATTGTATCTCGTATGAGACATCTTCCTGTAAGACTTCATTTTAAAGTCGGTCAATAAATATGCCTTTCAATGATCTCTCAGGATCTACCACACTTAAGGCCGTAACCTGACCAAAAAATCAGAGAATAAAGAAAACTATGTATAATAGACAATTTGATAACGAACATTTTGTAAGTTTAATTTTTTTCAAAAGACCTATGTTCGATTTTATAGAGATTTTATTCTAAAATCTGGGCGTATTTACTACTGTAATTCATGCACAACCAGTGCCGCTAGGCCAATAGGAATGCTCATATCTCATGCTGTTTTTTTTGGTCAGGGTACGGCCTTAACTATGTTCAACAACAAAAAGGTACCTATTGATATTTTTAACTTTATGAGTATCAACATTCGTAATGGAATTCTTTATTATGAATCATAACCAAGAGGCACATGTTTATATTTTAAAGTTATTTGCATAATCAAGCTAGTTGGGGCAATGATCTGTTCTTACCCAACTGCGCTGCGAAATAGGTGGTATAATTGCTTCACCGCTAATCTCAATGTCACTTGGTTGCGTTTGTGTTGTTTTCGCGATTAGTTATCATTATTTATTTTAAGATTAAAATATTTATTGAGTAGAAGCAAAGTTATTGCAGTCACGTGGTTGTCGAATGATCCCAAGACAAAATGCTTGGAATAGTTGTAGTAATTTTTAGGGTTCCGTACTCAAAGGGTAAAAATGGGACCATATTACTAAGACTGCTGTATCTCATGAACCGTGATACCTAGACAGTGGAAATTTTCACAGATTATGTATTTCTGTTGCCGCTATAACAAAAAATACTAAAAACAGAATAAAATAAATATTTAAGTGGGGCTCCCATACAAAACCCACGATTTTTTTTTGCCGTTTTTTGCGATAATGGTACGGAACCCATCATGCGCGAGTCCGACTCGCATTTGGCTGGTTTTTCTTAATGTTGCGACACAGGCACACAGGCATCCTTACTGTGAGAGGGAGAGTAAGCCTATATGGATGGAAGGAGTGGGAGCCCTCTCTCTCTCCAGACATCCATGGGATGTCCTCAGGGTTCGGTTATTGGTCCACCTTTTTGGAATTTAGGCTTTGATGATTTCCTCGCGATTCCGCTTCCAAGCGGCTGTTCATTAACCGGTTACGCGGACGACGGTCTTCTGCTCATTCAATCAAGTACTCGAGCTGGACTCGAGAACTTGGCTGACACTTGCCTACGATTAATATCTCAGTGGGGTGATCGAAACCGCCTGACCTTTGCTCCGCACAAAACTTTTCAACTCATTTTGAAAGGTAATCTTAAATCGTGTCCTACTATAAAATTTAATAACGTTCCCATAAAAAGGAAGCAGTCCGTGTGCTATCTTGGTATAGTGTTAGAGAGAAATTTTGCATTTATAGATCATATTAAAATAGTCGGTGAAAAAGCAAAAAAGAACTTCTATGCTTTAACGAGTATTTCTAAATCTACGTGGGGTCTGTCTTTTTTAACCTTAAAGACTATTTATGGAGCTACTTACTTGGGTTGTATGTGCTATGGGGTGCCTGTTTGGGCTGATAGGGCCACAATAGGGGTGGTACCAAAATTAGGGCGTACGTAAATTACTTCAAAGCCAGCGTTTGGCTTTGATATTCTTATGCAAAGCATACAGGACGGTTAGTACTGAAGCCTTACCGGTACTTGCTGGCGTACTTCCGGTCGACCTTGAAGTGCAGCGACGTGCTGCACTTCAAGTGCCAGACGTCATAGTACATCTATTCCGCACGAGAGACCATGGACGTGAACTTTTTAACTCGGTGTGACCGTGAGAAAATCTAGATTATTTAAACTACATATTGACGTCTGGGAGGAACTTTTATCCGAATGGCAATGTAGGTGGGATAATTCCATCAAAGGCCGACACCTCCACCAATACTTTCCATCCGTTCATGTGCGGCTAGCCAGGACGTGGCTGGAGGTGGATCACTGTGTTGCCCAATTTCTCACAGGGCATGGTAACTTTAAAAATAAATTATTTTCTTTCAAGGTCGTTGCCTCACCTTTATGTCAGTGTTCTACGTCTGACTGCGAATATGTACAATCTGCACATCATATCTTATGGGAGTGTATTCTTTGGCAGAATGAACGCAATACTATGTTGAATAATGTACAGGCTGCATCTGGAGTTGTTTACTATACGGACCTTGTGGAAAAATTTTCGTGCGTTCAAGCGTTTTTGCCATACCTATTATTGGCAACGAATATTGCAGCTCACAATGTAGGACCCATTAATATTAATGCTATTTTTTATCCGTTGTGCTAGGCAACTGGGCTAATCCCAGTTGTAAACGACCGTTTGTGCCTATTGGCTTTGTTTGTTCTGTCTCCTGCTTGATATGGAGGGGAATTTGTACTTTTTCCTACTCCTCCGTTATTCTTTTCTGATTAATTTCGTTGCGGGATCCAAGACAGTTAAATTCATTCTCCGGGAATTCGTCGAGCTTCATTGCCTCGGCGCATTTCTGGTGGTTCGCCACTGTTGATTCTGGCTTTCAGGAGTTGCAGTGGTTTGGGAATAGTGCGGTGGGACTGTCCCAAAAAAAAGGCCATGTAAGGCTAACGAAAAGATGTAGGTATTGAATAATGAGGAATGAAATCGAAGAAAAGGGAGTCAGTGATCGCGTGACGGTAGTTAGGACGGTATTACATTTGCTATTTTTGTGACGCTATTTTATTCTTAATTCATTCAATTTTAATAACAGTGTTTAATATTCATTTTCATAACATCATAGATAGAGGCATTTAATTTCTCCTACATATTGTAAAGGACTCAATTATCTTGTCGTTTACGTTTCCCAAGAGAAATTTTTGTTAAAGACATATTTAACATCATTCAACTAATGTGTTTACTAAACTTTAAGCTATTCATAGAAGAACTAATTATAAGGATATTAATATCAATAATTAGTTAATGTTGTTTGATAGTTAATGAATGTACAAGGGTCGTGGTACTATCTACCCCTCGTTAAGTAATGACTGTGGTATAAATAGTCTCCACTGCTCTTCCATAAATTCAGTATTAAATCAGTATCCAGAGTATAAAGTCAGTATTAAGAGAGTGTTAAGATAGTATACGTCAGTATCAAATCAATAGTCGGTTGTCAGTCACAATTTGGTTATGTACTAGTTATCATAACTTGTAACCTATAATCAACGTTAACATAGAATAAACCTCAGTTGCTCATACAACCGTGACTCATCAAGTGTCTCCCACACACCTAACGTCAACCGCCACCGCTCGGGCCATTACAAATTGGTGTCAGTAATTGGGATTGATTGAGAAAATTCCTCGCAAAATTCGATAACCGCGTCGAGTGGAAATCATCGAAAAGGAAATACAGAAGAAAACTGTACGAGACCTTCATCGGAGTTCTGAAAACTCTGGTTCTCTACGAGTCTACAAGTTCCTGGGAAGAAACTCTTCGAGACCTTCGTCGGAGTTCTGAAAACTCTGATTCTCAACGAGTCTTCAAGTTCCTGAGCTTGTTTCTCTGCAAGTTCCTGAGCATCACGACGAGATCAACTGGATTGAACGAGACGTATCCTCAACGGCCTGGAAAACATCAGTCAACCGTTTACGCCGTCCAACCTTCACGTCTTCACGCCGAGGTATTTCATAATGTCAACGGGTTACATTCAAACAATCTTACTGTGAGTACGCTGAAATTTTAAATCAATACCGTTGAAATAAAGGATATTTCCTGTACGGAATCATCTGCCAGTAGTGAAAAGTGAAAGATCGATTCAATCATGTCTCATCCTAGTGTAGCTACAAGCACAAGCAGTTATATTTCGTTAGAAATGGCTGAAAGGATGCTAACTAAATTTGATGGCAGTAAGGCACGTATTCACGAATTTTTAGACAATTGTGACACAGTCAATAATCTGATAAATCCAAGTTTAAAGAATATATTATTACAAATTATTATAACAAAAATCACGGATAATGCTAGGTCTATGATTAGGAATCGCGAATTTCTAACTTGGGAAAATCTAAAAAGTTACTTATTGGATACATATACCGAAAAACGAACAATTGGTCAGTGGCAATTAGAATTAAGCAGTTGCAAACAAAATTACAACGAGAACGTATTAACTTACGCTAATAAGGTCGAAAATTGCTACATTAAATTAATAAATTCATTAGACTCAACAAATCAAACAAAAGCAGCACGCGAAGCATGTGTTGAATTATTAAAATCACAAGCATTAAGTGTTTTCATTACAGGATTAAATAAAGATCTTAATTTAATTTTAAAAGCATTGCAACCAAAAACACTAGAAGATGCAATTTCTTTAACAGTAATCGAAGAGCAACAGCTCAAAAATGAGATATCAAAATTCCAAAATTTAAATGCTTCAAATACAAAACATTGTTATAAATGTAATAAACCAGGCCACACCGTAGTAAATTGTAGAGTTCGATCATTTTCGGGACCCAATCAAAATGTATAATTTTGCAATTATTGCAAGAAAAAGGTTCATATTAAAGATGAATGTTACTATCTAAAAAATAAAAACACTCAAAATCGAAGTAGTAATAGATCTAATAATAACAATCGTTATCCAAATGAAAGCGTTAGCTCCGATCAAAAAAACGAGTAAACCCCAATGGTGTGAGCCAACCAAAGGGTAATAGTTTAATAGAAGGGCTCATAACTACAGTAAATAATTGTTATTTTGCTTCAATGAAATTAAAAAATAATGCAGGAAACATAGAGTTTCTAATAGATACTGGTGCAACAATTTTATTAGCCTCATGATATTTTAGCTGATTTAAAAGGGATCGATAAAGTAGACAAGCCTACAAGGACGTTAGGTTATGTTGAATTGGAGTTCATAGGAAAATTAAATTTAATACTCCACATTGTAAACGATAATTTCCCTATTGATGCTAATGGCATTATTGGAGGCGATATGCTAGATAAATATAAAGGTATGATAGATTATAGCACCAAAACATTAAAACTAGCGGAAATCAAGTACGATTTGTATTATGAGAAGCAAATTGATCAAGTCGGATTAAATAAAGAAAGCATAAAATTAACTTTAACGGTCAAGGCAAGAACCGAATGCGTTATTCCTATAAAGATAATAAATAATGAAAAAATTAAACATGGGATTGTTCCAAGAACCGAGTTATTTTCGGGAGTACTTTTATGCCCCAGTCTTATCACAGTTAACGATGACAAAGGCATTACAACCGTTCTTAACACGACAGATCATGATGTAACCTTCCCTATTCCTAAAATAAAATTAGAAAATGTTGATTTTATTATCTCAGACAAAAGAGTATTACAATTAGATAAAAATAATGAAGCAAATGTGTATAATAATAATAATTATGAAAGCAATCGACTTGAAAAACTAGAAAATTGTCTACGGACAGATCATTTAAATTCTGAAGAAAAGGATTCTTTGATCGAATTATGTAAAGAATATAATCATATATTTCACTTAGACGGAGATAAATTAAGTTGCACAGATGTGGTTATGCATGAAATACATACAAAAACGGAAGCTCCCATTAAAACGAAAAGTTATAGGTATCCGGAAGCCTTAAAGGGAGAAGTTGATAAACAAATTAATAAAATGTTAAAAGATGACATCATTAAACCATCGAATAGTCCTTGGAATTCACCTATCTGGGTGGTTACCAAGAAACTAGATGCTTCTGGTCAGAAAAAATGGAGAGTTGTTGTAGATTATAGGAAGTTAAACGAGGTCACTATCGGGGACTCCTATCCCTTGCCTCAAATAACTGAAATATTAGACCAATTGGGTCATTCAAAATATTTTACAACACTCGATTTAGCCTCAGGCTTTCATCAAATAAAAATACATCATAAAGGACTCATCGAAAACAGCATTCACTGTCCCTCAAGGACATTTTGAATATAATAGAATGCCATTTGGATTAAAAAATGCTCCCGCGACTTTTCAAAGGTTGATGAATAGCGTTTTGACTGGATTACAAGGTAATCGTTGTTTCGTTTATTTAGATGATGTCGTTATACATGCAGATAATCTTGAAAACCACAATAGGAAATTAAAAGAAGTTTATGAAAGATTTTCCGTCAATAATTTAAAATTGCAACCTGATAAGTTTGAATTTTTAAAACGAGAAGTTATGTACTTAGGTCATTTGATCACAGAAAATGGAGTTAAGCCAGATCCAGGCAAGGTTTCAGCAATTAAAGGTTATCCAATACCTAGAAATGTGAAAGATATAAAAAGCTTTTTAGGATTAGCAGGGTATTATAGAAGGTTTATCAGAATAGAATAGAATAGAATATTATTTATACTACTACTACTACATTCTGAGCAAATAAATAATATTCTATTCTATTCTATTCTGATTTCAGTAGATTGTCACAACCTTTAACTAAACTTTTGAAAAAGGATGTTCCTTTTAATTGGACAAGTTTACAACAACATGCATTTGAAACCCTTCAGAAGAAACTTTGTGAATCTCCAATTTGAATTTATCCAGGCTCTAATAAATCTTACTACCGATGCTAGCAATGCCATAGGAGGAGTACTATCACAAGGGCCAATTGGGCAGGATTTGCCAATCGCTTACGCTAGTAGGACATTAAATAAGGCCGAACAAAACTATTCAACCACTGAAAGAGAACTGTTAGCAATCATATGGTGTGTTAAACATTTTCGTCCGTACCTATATGGTCATAAATTTAATATGGTCACAGACCATCAACCGTTAACATACCTATTCAATTCAAAAAATGATGGTGCTAGAATTTTCAGATGGCGATTATCTTTGGAAGAATACGAATATACTCCAATTTATAAACCAGGCAGTTTAAACACTAACGTAGACGCACTAAGTAGAATAGTTCCAGGCGTCGAAAACAAAGTTTTGACAACAAAAACGTTAGCAAATAAAAATTACAAATAATTTTTAGAAGCAACACAAAAATCAATTATTATAAATAATAATATATGCGAAATTAATGATGAGTTAACTTCAAAACACAAAAATATTTTTATACCTATATCAGCGGATAAACAAATAATTGATAAAATTTTAGAGAAATTAGTTAATGAGTATGATCACTTAAATAAAATCGATAATATAAATTAGATAGCTATTGGAATTTAGTAACTTATCTTGATATATCTAGCTGGCACAAGAAATTAAATCTTATCGAAAATACTCTAGTTGAGACAAAAAACCTTTGCAATCAGGATACATTCAACAAATTCTCGCTATGTAAAACTTCTATGCTAATCTTAGAACAATTGTATCCTCAATTAAAGAACCAAGAATAGCTCAGATAAAAACCCAATAATTGTTAATTTTGTTTTCATGTGAATAATTTTTCAAATTATTCCCATTTTAAGGGGGGAAGTGTAAAGGACTCAATTATCTTGTTATTTACGTTTCCCAAGAGAAATTATTGTTAAAGATATATTTACCATCATTTAACTAATGTGTTTACTTTTAAGCTGTTCATAGAAGAACTAATTATAAGGATATTATTATCAATAAGTAGTTAATGTTTTTTGATAGTTAATGAATGTACAAGGGTCGTGGTACTATCTACCCCTCGTTAAGTAATGACTGTGGTATACATAGTCTCCACTGCTCTTCCATAAATTCAGTATTAGATCAGTATCCAGAGTATAAAGTCAGCATTAAGAGAGTGTTAAGATAGTATACGTCAGTATCAAATCAATAGTCGGTTGTCAGTCACAATTTGGTTCTGTACGAGTTATCATAACTTGTAACCTATTATCAACGTTAACATAGAATAAACCTCAGTTGCTCATACAACCGTGTCTCAATCAAGTGTCTCCCCACACACCTAACGTCAACCGCCACCGCTCGGGCCATTACAATATCACCTATTATCAGATTGCCTTTCGTGTTCAACCTAGCAATCAAAACTAAACACACATCAGTGATAGGTATCTATATAAAAACACAAAATGTGTAGTTAGGCATATAAATATCATACATACAATACAAACATTATTTCTTTGTTTCCCTTGAACCGTGTATGTAATTTTCATAATAACTGAGGCGGAAAAATACGTAACTATCAACACTGGGCAGGAAAAATCATTTATGACCAGTATATGACATAAAAAAACATTTAAGTGATACTGTCTGTAGGCTTTATATATTTCGCAAGGCTAAACATTTAAACACTGTACCTAAACCGGCACAGTTGTTGTATCTCACGATGACGGCGAGTTTGTCTTAGTCGTGTGTGTAGATGGAAATGCATATTGTTTTCGAGTGCTCAGGCGATACTGAGCGCTCCCGAGCTTACGCACAAAGAAACATTGTGCATTTTCATCTACACACACGACTAAGACCAACCAGCTGTCTTGAGATAGAACATCAGTACGTCAGTGGTGATGAAAGTGGTATACAGAGTTATTTGTGAATTTTTAACACTAATAACCATTAAAGAGGAACGTCCTCATGATTATAAACACCTTTTACTATCTAACCAATCCTGAAATATCAACTGTTTCATACAAAATGCAATACTTAAACAATAAAAAAATTATGAGATATGTTTTTAATTTTTTTATTTAAGTTATAAGTATTTAATAAATTAACCCTGTATAAGCAAAACAACATATGATAACATTCAAATGCCTTTACCGTTCGTAACGATCTTGATCCTAATAAAACACAAAAAATTACATGTTAAGAAACATGTATTTTTTTATGTTGACGTGCCAATTAAAGATAATTCGCACGTTAAGGCGCCTCCCCGAGCAAAACGCCGCGCTAGTCGTTTTTGTGCAGTTTTAAGAGCTATGTACTCTTTATTTAAAAAGAAATATCAATTAATAAAAATACATTAAATTTCTACATAATGTTGATTCTAAAATGTTAGTACACTTTTTTTTGTATAGAGATGTATGTCTCACTAATCTCCTTCCAAAAAAACCATAAAAATGTGAAATAATTATTGATAGCATGCATCTCCTCGTAAAGTGTTCATTCATTATTTTTTATACTAACACTAATGGATCGGTAGACAATTTGATAACGAACATTTTTTAAGTTTTATTTTTTTCAAAATACCAATATTCGATTTTATTCTAAAATCTGGGCGTATTCATTACCGTTATTCATGCGGCACCCGGCCTTAACATTTAAAACCAGAACTATTCAGGCCTTTTTTATTTGTTACTGGAAATTTAATTCCAGGTTCCGCATTCAGGGTACCTCCATTAGCTACTTACTATATTTATTGACGACAAAGGGAAACAAAGAACCTTAATTTCACGTCATATAATGTAATCGTGTTAGCTGTTTGTTGGCAGTAAGCTATATCTGAGGCCCAGTTCTGACTTAAATACCCCTAGATTGATGATTGACGTTTTCCTATAAAATTAAAATTGTAATTTGACATTAAGACAATATAAAATGGGGAGGGCGCTGACTCCTGTAATACAGGTCCTCAATAACTGCTGCTTTCCAGAGGCTTCAATAACTGCTGTAAAAAAATATCTCAATAAAGATTATTTGTATTGTGTTGTATTTTATTGTAGCTATCGAGAAACACTGACTTCGGGCATAAAGCCTATGGCACTCGCAATAAGAGCCCTCGCAGACCACAGACTTTTTATCGGCCGATAGTTTGGTCGGGCTCTTAATCAGTACGCAGATGTAAGCAAGTGCGCACACTATGACGATTTGGTATCGGCCGATAAACAAGTTTGATGGGCTTCCCGATTCAATTCAAACTATACTGTCGGCAAACTATCGGCCGACCGTATAATCAGTATTGGCTCCCTACCACACGCGCACACACGACGTTTTTTTAGTCGGCCGACTAAGCCGATAGTTCAGTTCGCTCCGAGCTTTGACAGCGAATGGTCGGCCGCGCGTGTTTTGTAAAATGGCGTCGCCCAATTCTCAGTCGCTTATTTCGGAATCTTTGATCGTAAACTTGATCGAGGAAGTCGAAAAACGCCCTGCACTTTATAAGAAAAACTTTAAAGAGTACTCTGACGTAAATGTGAAGAAAAAACTGTGGGAGGAAGTTTGTGAAGCTGTTGTTCCTGATTGGAATGAGCTTAGTGCCCAAGAAAAAACAAATCAAGGTACGATACATTTTTATTTATTTACATTACACTTTATTATATTGACACGGAATTGAGCCTGCAGGAGATATAAAGTATGACGACATGTATTGCCGCACATTATTCATATTATTTCTTCCTCGGTTATTTCCATTTGTATTGAAGTTATTCATGGTACAACTGTAGAGAGTGTCTTTAAAATGTATTCCATCTTTGATTCGTACATAATTGTGTAGGACACAGCAAGCTTTAATAATTTTAACACAAAAATTAATATTTACGTCAATTGGACGGTGAAAAATGCGCCATTTGTTAGCTAGAATCCCGAAAGTACATTCAACCATGCGTCGAGCTCTTGTATGTCTATAGTTGAAAATTCGCTTGGTGTAGTTTAAATTTCTTTTTGCATAAGGGCGTAATATATTATTTCCAAGTCCAAACGCTTCATCGCCTACGACAGAGAATGGAATAACATCTCCAACATCATCATTAGGCAATTGCCTTCCAGAAGGAATATTTAGTCGATTCTCGGAAAGCCGTTTACCCATTTCTGATGTTTTAAATATTTCCGAATCACTAGCTGTTCCATAAGAACCAACATCAATGTACACAAATTTATAATCGGCATCTGTCCAAGCCATCAAAACGCAGGAGAAGAACTTTTTGTAGTTAAAATATGATGAACCGGAATGTTCTGGCTGTATCATTCGTATATGTTTGCCATCGATCGCTCCAATGATGTTTGGAAAATTTGTGCGACTGTAGAATTCGTCTGCTATTTCAATCCAGTCATCTTCTTGTTTGGTTGGCATATATAACGGTTGAAGCATATTCCATATTTGCTCACATGTACTTTTTGTAATATCTCGTATTGTAGAAGCTCCCATCAGATAATCAAAAGATAATGAATTGAAACTAGCTCCAGTAGCCAGATACCTGTAATGAATTAATTATATTTTATTATTTTTCAGGCCACGATATACAAAAAAAATGGGCCAATTTACGGACTTGCTTTCGCCGAGACTTAAATGCACAAAAGAACACAAAGTCGGGGCAGGCTTCGGTCAAGAGGCGTAAATACGTATACTTTGAACAATTATTATTTTTACTTCCATGCATGGAAAATCGTCAAACGGAAGGTAACCTGAACCTGGCCCAGGATACTACAGAAAATGAGGAAGATGATGAAGAAACTGCTCCATCCGCTTCCGCACCTCCTCGCCAGAAGAAAACTCGTGTTTCGAAGAATACGGATTTGGATGAAGCAATATTAAAAGCATTAAATGAGACTAATGTTGATGAAGATGTAAACTTTGCATTGTCTCTTGTCCCATCACTCAAAAATTTAACCGCAGATGAAAAACTCGATGCTAAGATTAGTATTCTTAACGTATTTAAACAGATAAGACTTGGTAGGAGTGTTCAGCCTCATTCTCAACCAACATACACCATACTGCAACAACCCATGAACTCTTTTCCTGTTTACCAACGAGGGACTAACATCTTGCCGCCACAACAACAATCACAGGCTTATACATCCGGTTCTACACCATCCCCCACTTTACCACAAACAACCATTCAAAATGTTTCATCACCAGCTGATTCCAACATGTCAACCCAGTCATATTATTCAAATTTTTCAGAAGATTCCCAAATATACGACTTGTAAACTTGGCATTTGAATTATAATAAAAAATTTAAAGTATGTTTTGTGGTTTATCTTACCTTATCGTAACGCTCAATCTCTCCTCCACAGGTATAGATAGTCTTAAATTTGTATCCTCCTTCGCTATTCCTGGTCCAATTAATTTGACAAGTTGGTTGAAGCTAGTTATGCTCATTCGATAAAAGGCGAAAATTTTTTTCGGGTAATCGAGTAATTTGGAATGCATAGTGTAAAATTTTCCATTTAATAATCTATCACTAAAGATAGGATGCACCCAATACTCTCGGGCTCTCTTTTTAATTTTCCTCCTCCGGTGTATGAGAGCAATAATAACAATTCTATACAATGTTTTATTAATTTTCATTGTGCGGTAGATTTCACCAGTTGGTTAGAAACTAGCAAATAGAGAATAGTCGGCAGACTGTTGGATAGTTTGCGCACTCATCACCGACTGAACTGTTTAGTTGGCTCGGTGTGCGTACTAGCAGGCCAACCCGACTAAACTATCGGCCGATAAAAAGTCTGTGGTCTGCGAGGGCTCTAATGTAGATTTATATTAGAAAGAATTATAGTAATCGCATAAACATTTAATCAAACAAGCTAACAGTTTTAGTTTATGAAGTAACCCCAGACGGAAAAAAAGAGGTGTTATTAGATCGACGTGTGTTTGTTTATCTGTCTTTCACATTATAGTTCCTAAACGGATTAATCGATTTTGATTTAGTGTTTTTTGTTTGAAAGGTGAATTAATCGAGATTTTCGATGAAAATCGATTCAGCTGATCAAATGTTATGGCTGTTTGAATCTGGGTATTTTTGCAAGATCGTGTTATAATTACGTATTCAATAGATTGTCGATTGAAGCGTGTCTACCACTAGATAAATTATGTAGCATGAAATAAAAATGTGTCCGAGGGTTTTTTTTTTAGTAATTTTGGTTTATATTGAAATAAGAAATAGATATCTCTTGGGGTTATTATATTTTCATCCGACTACGGTGAAGCCAAAGGGAGGGTTATAATTTTTATCTAATGAAATCGTCTTCTCCCCAGGACCGACGAGCAAGGCATCGCGATGAAGGTATACAATGGCATCGCTATGGCGCTGGAAATACTCGTGCTGTACGTAAAGATGACGGCTACCTTCCTGCACTGCATCTACCAGTTCTTCGTGCCGCCGGAGCCTAAGAACGTCAACGGGGAGATAGTGCTGGTAAGCTTTCTACGACTTAACGATCTTGGATTTTGCTGGTTTTACTGGAACGAACTGAGCTTGCTGCAGCTACTGCTAATGGTTCGATCAAATTCATACATAATTCAGAGTCGAAGAGATAAAGTAAAGCTGCAATACTTGCAAACAAAACAACATTTTCTAAGCCTGCGATTTTCCAACTAGGGGGCGCGCCATGTAGTGTGGCGATATCGCACAACATGTTTGGGTGGAAGCGGGGCGAGTGCAGGATTGAGGATAGTACTCCGTCGCAATCTTGATATTGCTTAAGATCTACGATATGCACTTTATTCTAATGAACCCAGATCTGCAAATCTAGTCATAAGCATACATGTATGGTAACAGTCATCTTGCGTCAAAACCAACTCTACTCTTCCTCTCTTAATATTTTCCTTCCTCTTCATTCACTTAAGAATGTTTGTATGATGACTGTTTGTTACCTAAATACAAGCACAAATACTAATGAGTGAGAGGAGGCGGGGCATCTTTATTTTTCGTAGTAGGGGGGCGTGAAAAAAAAAGTTTGGGAACCCCTGGTCGTGGAAATGCGCTTAACGGATTAATAAGTTAAATCATCGTAAGGGCCTTTTGTCTAGACCCTATAAAGACAAAGTAAAATTTCAAGTGATAACGATGGTGGGCAAGTCAAAAAATTAATTGTTGTATTGACATAAGCGTGTGTAGAGCGATGGTGGCCCAGTGGTATCAGCCGCGACTTACAAGTTGTAGGTCGTGGGTTCGAGCCCAGGCATGCACTTTACTTTGTGTAAATTATTTCATAACCACTGCTCTCAAAACGGTGAAGGAAAACATCGCGAGGAAACCGGCATGTCCTAGAAACAAAAATTCGAAGACATGTGACATCCACCAACCCGCACTGGGCCCGCGTGGTGGATAACGGCCCATTCCCTCTCACAGAGAGGAGGCCTGTGTCCCAGCAGTGGTAACATTAATAGGTTGATGATGTGTGATTTGAAGCTTATGTTGATCAGCAATCTTATTGAAAATCATTGTAGAAATACGAAACGCTTTGAAAGCGATTCCCCTTCAGTATTTTTACCTTGATGCTGTTGTCTATCCAAAATCCACCCTCAATAACAACTATAGAAAAGTAGTGATTATATCCCTTTCAATTAACTTCTACTATTTTTCTTCTAGATAACAGGTGCAGGTCACGGCATGGGTCGAGAGACAGCGCTCCGGTTCGGTAAGCTTGGCGGTATCATCGTCTGTGTGGACATCAACCCTACTGGCAACCAAGAAACGGTCGATATCATCAAGGAAAATAAGGGAAAGGCTCATCGATATGAGTAAGTTTTCACTACATAATGCCATAAGTAAATACTGCTTCGTACTACTGACAGCCTTATTACAATGAAAATAAAGATCACTGTGATGCAACATTAGAGATAAAATGGCTGCGAAAAGACTGTACATATACCACACACATATCATTAAGTAGTTGGTCTCGTCCATCATAAGTAAATCTCTGACAAAAGTTACAGGTAGTGTGATAAGCTTAAAAGTCAGACAGTCAATATTATTCTTCTTCGCTTCGCTCTTGACAGAGCGGTCGTGGTGAACTAGTGACGATGCATTTTGTCCGATCGCTGGTGTTCACTGTGTCCGAGGTCTATATTGTTTCCTAGTAATTAAAATGTGTAGGCAAGACTAGCTACTGCAAGATCTAAATAGACACGGAGGCTTATCTGCAACAATAGGTCTCAGCTTCATCCGGTTAGATTGGAGCCGATGAACATAGATGGGGAAAACCTAGGCACTTGACACTGGTATTTGTCCAAGTAATGCATATTTTCGGACGGTGTTTAATCCATTCACACAAAGAGTATTGCTCTTTTAACCAGTTATGAAATCTTTGTTCAAAAACAAACAAGTTTTTTAGGTGATTTATGAACCTACTTATATTATTACGTATTCCATATGGCTAACACGATCACAATACTGGTTCGCACGTGTACCGAATTCATTGCCGAATTCAATTGTTTTCATTACTTCGTGTCCATGAAAAAACGATTTCATTAGAACTAGAAACACAAAACACGCTTACATTTTTACCCGACTACGGCGAAGGCATAAGGACGGATTACGATTTTAGCAGTCTATTTATATATGTATGTTTGTATTTACGAATGTTCCTCCGTAACACCTAAACTATTAATTAAATTTTTATGAGTAAGGTGTCAATCGATTCGTTACTATGGCCTGGGTAACATAGGCTAAAAAAAAAAACTTACTCAGCTTGTCTGGCACAAAACTTGTTGCTACGCTTTTGGAATCAAAACAGAAATGTTAGAATTTACTGAAATAATATTATTTCCTTATTTGCTGAAATACGAGTAATAGGATAAGGCAATTCCAATTTATTTGGGCTCGACGCAGTATATCTTCTTCGTCCATTTCTTTTTGACGTCGTTTCAATCCTTCTAGCAAAACAATCCGTCAAAAAATCCATCCGTCGGAATTTTCCTCGTCTGCCTAGCAACCAAATTCTTACTCAAACTTCTAGCAAAAATATCAAGTCTAAAATAATATAAAGAAGCTAATTTATTAGCAAGCCAATGCAAATTTCTGACAGGACTTTAATGCATCGATGTTAAATATTTGTTCTTTATGTATCATGCAGCCTTCAATTTCAAATAGTCATTTATGTATATAAAGGATTTACTGCTGAAGTCACTTCAACTATAAATTATAATAAACAAGAACCTAAGTCGGTACTTCTGAGCTTTGAAGTTCCTTATAAGACAATACATTGGCAGTGGATTCGCATACGATTACTTTTGAATAATGTTTGCAAATACGGAAGTACAGACAAGTATTTATTATGTTATTCAATCTGCCTAGCCTTTTTCCAACTATATTGGGGTCTGCCTATCTGACCTCCACAACCCAGTAACTGGGTAACACGATACCTCTTGGCAAGACTGGTGACAGATCTCAAGCTTCTGACTACCCGTAACGACTGTCAAAGGTCTTCAAATGACAGCCGGGACCAACGGCTTAACGTGCTTTCCGAGGCACGGAGGAAACTCGGTATGTTGAAAATGGTCACCCATACACGGACCGACCTCGTGAAATATGAAAATACTACGAATAGCAAAATTCGCCACAAAAAAATCTAACAAACATAATACCAACTTTGGTGAAGCACAGTCAGACCTTAAATTGTTGTCATCATTTTTTTTATGTTTTTTTATTATTGATAGGCTCGCGCTTGACCACTATCTCACCTGATGGTAAGCGATTATGTGGTCGACGATGTAGCACGCTCGCCTAGAAGAAAACTATTCACTCTTGACTTAAGAGGCTGTAGCTATCAGGAAATACAGACTCCGGAAGGGAATTTCACCCCTTAGCTGTATACCTAATAAAAGTATACCCAAAAATTGTGTTGCGTATGGATGTACATCGTGTACCGATAACGCATCGCCGTACTTATCGTAGTCCGCTGAAGAAACGGTCTAGGTGGAATTAGATCATGCAATTCCATCGCACACTCGCCAAAATGTAACCGATAAAAAACCGACAAGCTGGCAACTCGGCGACGATGTTTAAGGCTTTGGAGCTTTGTCTTGACCAGTGCTTTATCACCGATGAGCCTCTTGGCCCGTTTTTCGACCGACTCAAGTGCATCCAGCTGGTCCTTGGCAGATCCGTCCCAAAGATGAGAGCAGTAATCCATGCATGACCAAACTTGCGCTTGATACAAGTTGAGCAACTGTTCTGGCGTGAAGTACGGTGTCATCTTTGCAAGGATCCCCAACATTTTGGCAGCCAGTTGACCTTTTCCCTCAATGAATGGACCAAAATTTAGGGTTGATGTCAACGTAACGCCAAGAAGCTCAAGATGGTCCGTTATCGGCACGGTCACACCACGGAAAGAAGGGGGTGGAATTGGCTCCTTTTAGCGGAAAAAAGACACGCCTGGGTCTTAGCAGCATTGAACCTGACCAGATTGACATCGCCCCAGTCGGAGATTACCAAACATGGCTTCCCGGAGAGACCGGATCTGAGGCCCAGTAGCGCGTGCGTCAGATACGAATCTCTCAGCAACAGTGCTGTCGTCTGCATACCCAAAGGTGTGGGTTTTAGCAGATCGTTTATGTGCAGCAAGAACAATGTTGCTGAGAGTACCGACCCCTGAGGGACCCCGGCGTTGACATCCAGTTGGTCAGACGAGCGGCCATCAATAACCGCTAGTATAGGCCGGTCCCTTAAGAAATCTGCGATCCATAAGCACAGACACCTGGGCAGACTGAATGAAGGAAGCTTACCAATAAGGCTCTCGTACCAGACCCTGACAAAAGCCTTCGAGATGGCAAGCGCTTCCCCGTTCCTCTCGATGGCCTCACTCCTGATGTGAATGGCATACCCAGAGATAATTAACGTAGGTACGTACGTTACGTAGAGAATGCCTGAGGCATTTAGTCCGCCTACGTACTTGTATGTTGCATGAAGTTTTAATAAATAAATAATACGCTAGAAGATCCTCAATTGACCGATTTTGGCGGAAGCCATATTGGCGGTTACTGAGGATGTCGTTAGCTTCTAGGTATGCCAGGAGCTTAGAGTTGAGCACCCGTTCCATACTCTTGCAGAGGATGGGCGTAACTGAGATGGGTCTGTAGTTGGCCGGGCCAGCCCGACTGCCAAATAATCATAGTGTGTCATAGACATTACAATTGTTCAAACATTTACAAGTTTCTGACAAAAATACTAAGATTTACCGATTATTTTTTGGTAAAAGCCAGCAATTAGCAATTATCATAGATCATTTCGGGCTTTAAGATCATTTCGGGCTTTTAGATTTGACCGGTAAATTATAGGATTTACCGTACTTCGGGCTTTTACAGTAACCGATATACTTAATCACACAGATGCGACGTAACAGACCGAGAAGCTATCAACGCCTTAGCGGAGAAGATTCGTCAGGAGGTGGGTGAGGTCACCATGCTAGTCAACAACGCGGGCATCATGCCCTGCAAGCCTCTGCTGCAGACTTCGGAGAAGGAGATCAGGGGAGCCTTCGAAATTAATATCATCGCTCACTTATGGGTAAGTTAAAATAAGGACATATTTGTACGTGGCGTGGATGTTTAATCGAACGGTTTCGTAAGTGTGAATTTAGTGGAAATATCTACCTACAAAGGAATAAAATAGTTTATTTGCGCCAAGTGTAACGCCGGATATATGGCTTGGACACGGTCGATCAATGTCAAGATACTATTGCCAAGGTCAGTCCATCAGCCGGTCATCTGGTTAGACTGGAAGCGCAACATATTTGGAGAACGGCTAGATATAGTTGATCTGTCCAAGTGTATTAATGAACATACAATATTACTTCCAAAATATTAATCAACTGCCTTCTTCTTTCAGCTCCTCCAAGCCTTCCTCCCCTCGATGATGGAGCGCAACCACGGCCACATCGTCGCCATGTCCTCGATGGCAGGAGTGGTGGGTCTCCGCAACCTGGTGCCTTACTGCGCCACCAAGTTTGCCGTCCGAGGACTGATGGAGGCCCTGCATGAAGAACTTAGAGAGGATAAAGAGAAGGACTACAGTGGTGTAAGTAGTTTTCGCACAGGACAAACTCTGTACCTACTAAACCTTTCTCTTTTATCGCTCTTTCTAGTATAAAAAACTGTATTAAAATGCGTTGCGTGTTTTAGAAGTTATTGGAGAGACATACAGCGTCTTAAATACCATTTGTTAGTTAGAGATTTTGCAAATTAATTTATTATTGTTGGAACTTATCTTTGTTCTAGTTTTGTAAGTGCATCTACTGATACAAAAGTAGTACACGGCTTGTTAATAATAAGTACAGTACTTACCTATAAGTATCGTTTATTTATGCAGTTAAGGCCTGTTTATATTCATATCACGGTAATGTTATCTAGTTACCTACTTCGTCAATTATGTTTTTCTTACCTTTAATGTAAACAGAATGTAAGCATAAGATCAGGCGCCGATTCCCTTGAGTAGCTGATTTTTAAACGAGAATCACATCTAAAAGGATAGTCGTATTTTTTTGGAAAAAATATATGTTACCTAAGACCATTTTCTTAATAATTTGATCTAAGAAAATTTTGAGTTTTATTCGTATAACATAGTGTAATTAATTTGTAAAGTTACGTCTAAAACGGACAAAAACACGACAATCACACCAAAACCGCTGGGCGTATATTAATGAAATTGACACCATCTCAAAGACAATTTAATTATCTAGATTTTGATCTGAAGCTTTTTTTTTTTAAAGTCATAGAATAATAAGGAAAGTACAAAAAACTACTAAATTTTGGGTTGCGCGGGTGTGAAACGAGTGCGCGTTTTGTTCCCTCAAGGTCGTTGGCGTTAGTCGTCGTCTTAATCTTTGACCCTCCAGATTCGAATGACGCCATATTCTGAGTTCATAATTCAAAATTATACCTGAAGGTACATCAAAGTTTGCCTACCTAACGGGTAAAACTAGATATTTTGTTGTGACATCAAAGTAGTTATATGGGCGATAATGACGTGATTTTTATGATAATAATCAAGTAACGAATGGAATAGGTACTTGCTGATAATATTTTACATGACAACATCCAGTAAAACAATAAATGATTACTTACATCTACGTCAGTGAGATGTTGAACTTTAATTAATTTTATCTGACTATTCATATAAATATCAAAATAAACACAAAAACCACAACAAAAAGCAGACGCGGACTCAACGCCCTCTAAATCACCGTCAAAATAAAGCATATCCACGAAAAATAAAAATACCCACATCTCTCGATTTCAGATAAAAATCACAGTAATCTGCCCGTACATCGTGGACACCGGTCTGTGCAAGAACCCCAAGATCAAGTTCCCCTCGCTGATGAAGATCCTGACGCCGCAGGAGGCCGCCGACAGCATCGTGGACGCCGTGAGGAGGAACTACCAGGAGATCACCATACCCAGCTCACTCTACTACATCAACATGGTGAGTTGACATCCGTATACCGACCAGAGGCTCTAGTGAGTCCATCAACGAAAACGTCACGATTTATTTATTATTTATTACAGCTTTATTTCTCACACAACAACATATAAATTAACATTTAAAATTAAGTTATTATTTTAGTATGTGTGATCCCTTGTGGGTAAAAACCTCCTCCATCTGTTTCCATTTGCATTTGTCTTTGGCAATATTGATCCAGTTTTTACCGCAATCTCTATGATACCGTCGGCCCATCTTTTCCTTTATCTGCCCACGCTCCTTTTGCCTAGCGGACCTATGCATTTAGTTGTTAGAAGAGTCCACCTCTTCTTGTATCTTGCTACATGTCCGGCCCATCGCCATTTCTGCCTCAGGCAAAACTGTAGTGCATCGGTTAGTTTTGTTTTCTTCCGGATGTCGGTGTTTCTTGTGTTATGTATCCTTCTCAGTTTTAAGAGTCTTATTGCCATTGCGTGTTGGCAGGACAAGATTTTGCTTTTAACCTTTTCTGTATACACCTATGTTTGGCTGCCGTAGGTTAAACAAGAGAACAGGAGAATGCAGGTATCCATTACTATCATTTTAGTTTTTGGGTCATAGTTTCCCTTTAGGATTTCTTTATTCGACCAGTATTTTTGCAAAGTAATTTTAATTCTTATGTCCACTTCATTTTCGTTTCGTTCAACAGGAATGCTATGTAGAGCGGTTTGCGGATTTCTCCGAACTTTTGCATGACTTGTTCTATGACAAGTATGTGGTCTATTGTTGAATTCGAAGACATGTGACATCCACCAACCCGCACTGGGCCCACGTGTTGGATTACGGCCCATTCCCTCTCAAAGAGAGAAGGCCTGTGTCCCAGCAGTGTGAACATTAATAGGCTGATGATGTGATGTGATGTGGTCTATTGTTGAGTAATGTGGCCTGAAGCCTGCTTGTTGGATAGGCTGGTTTTTGTCTATTTCTGGTGCTAATCTACTCAGTATTATTTACGAGGAAAGTTTGTAAATTGATGACAGTAAGCCTGTAATTGCTGATGTCCAGAGGGTTTCCTTTTTTATAAAGTAAATTGTGTTGGTACTTGTGCCGTTTCCAATACGAGATTGAAGAGTTTGGCTAGGTACTCTACTAATGAGGGTGCTCCATATCTTAATGCATCGTTTGTGATTTGATCTGAACCTTGGCTCTTTTCAGATTTTAACCTTTTATTATATTAATAATAAGTATTTCAAGTATCTTGACTTGGCTCGCGAGGTTGTCGATATACGTGGGATGTGTACACAGCAATCATTGTACCGATAGTCGTGTCAGCCAATGGCTTAATAGCCTCGAGCCTCGACACACACAATTAGGAGGCTCTCGTTAGGCGGCTGGGTCTAGGGCATGACCCAGAAAGCAGTACTGCTGGACACGGCTCGCATTGTTAAGAGGGTCCTCTCTCTGGAGCCCTAACCGCCGGTAGGTTGGACCCTGTTCCCGATACCGGTGGGCTTCTATTTTTTATATTTTTAAATGTTTTGAAGAAATATTTAAAAATGTAATATAATAAGAAATAAGAAGAATAATAAATGTTTATTGGTACAAAAAAAGGTTACAATAATAAGTGTTCACACACAGGTATATTGTTGGAACTATACATTGTAACCATTGGTTAATGAACCCTGCCTTTCAAACTAGAGCAGCCTGTATCTTGAGAGTCAGTATTCGGGTAAGTTTTTGCATACATACTATTGCACAAAAGGTACAACATAGTCATCGCTATAATATAGTTCATTATTTCGTCTACCGTTAATGGATTTGGGGCTGGTTGTTGATCTGTTTCCTCAGTTTCAGTGTGGTTTCATTTCTGGTCATGTGGTCTTTTATATAAATCTGAATAGAAAGCTGTTGCGTGTTTTGTTATGTTTTATCTATCTCTAGTTTCACTTCTTTGTCATTCAGCCCTTGTATTCGTTGTAGTTCGTGTGGATTGATAGTTCTTTAAAAGCTCTTTTTGAGCTACGATACTTGGACATATTTCTTTCAACTACTGATCTTCTGTAGATTTCGTAATCCACTCTAATTGCTCTGTTTGTTTTTTTAATATAGTTGTTTTAGTTCGCTTTTCAATTCCTTAGATTTATTTTTGTGACTAATAGCTCTGTTCATCTTTGAATTTCTTTAAGTGTTTGTTCACTTATTTCTTTTCTTATTTCTGTTTCACGTTAAACGTCACGATAGCGATTGGCAAAATGTCAAAAATTATTGGGAAGCCAAGCGCCAAGCGCTATTGACCAATCCCTTATAGTTCGGCATTTCGATCACCATGATCCATCGCTGACAGAATGAAGTGTCATTCTGTTAGGTAGTGACCTAGAGCCTCAGGTGGGTGTTGTGTGTGATGTGTCACTGCCCCATGGTTGTTGTCGGGCTGTTCTGTATGTCCATATGATATCATACTTTTCACAGCCCATACAAAATTTACCCAGCCCGGGCGCAAAATATCTATTCTCAAAATTTTGTATACATCAAGCAAATAAATACCTGATATTCGTCTTCCCCAAAAATAATGTCTTACATATTAAGATTTTACACATATAATGAAAAACAGGGGTTTTTTTTTGCGTTTGTGATTTGTCGATGTTCTGTGTCTTCTTTGAAAGTGCGTTATCAGATTTGTGTGACCTAATATATACCTAACGCTACAGACAGTGTTATGTCTCCTGCTTGATATGGAGGCAAGTGGTAATAACGTTTTTCTTACTCCATCGCTGGTCTTTTCTGAGTACTCTTATTGCGGGTTCCAATACACTTGCATACTTTAATATGGATTCACCGAGCTTCGTTGCCTATTGATTTTGGTTTATAAGAGTTGGAGTGGTTGGGAATAGTGTAGCGGGCTTGTCCTTTAATAATGTTGTCTCAAGACGTTTGTTTTGAACCGCCTGTGTTTTATTCACGTCACGCTCTGCAAGCGCATGTACTGGGCTGGTTCTTGGATTTGACGCCCAATTTAGGCAAAGTATTTTCCCATTAGGATTTCCTCAGTGGCCCTGTGGCAGTTTGGAAGTTGACGGTGCCAATCATAATTTTACTCTGATTTCTGGTTATTTAACAAACAAAATAACTACACACAATGGTCTCGCCAGCGTCTCCCACGCCTGTCTCTTTAAAAAGAAAACAAAATGTCTGTCTCCAAATAAAATAAGACTCTGTAGGTGGATTAAGTGACTTTTTTAACTTTGAAAGGCTAGAGATCACATGGCAAGATCTAATTATAGGTAGATAGGTATTTAGTTATACCTTCAACAACGCTTAAGTCGAGAACCTTAGAAGACGAGTCTACATCTATGCACTCATTACATAGATAAGATTGCAGAGAACAAGTTGCAGCTGAGTCGGTTGTATGATTACCCGTAGGTACTATCTAACAGGTATAATGTGGTCACCTTGAACTGGGCTTCGGTCAATGCAGACGCAAATGGACTCATAGTCATAGTCGTTATACTTATCTACTAAGATAGTTGACCTAATAAAATCTGCTTTTATTTTTGTTTTATTATGATCTTTAAGAATAGGATGCTTGCTTGTTTATGTTTTGGTATGGTCGTAAACATCTTTATCTCAACAAACAAAACACATTACTTATATAATTTAATTTACATTTTATATTGCCGTCACTTTAAAAATATTGCACCTACAGTTTCAAACCTTTTTTGAAGCCTAGAGAAAATAATAATATATGTGTTTAATAACATAAATCTTTTTAATTTTCAGATCTGCAGAGCTTTCCCGAGGCGAGTGCCCTTATATCTGAAGGACTTCTTAGACTCGGGATTAGAAGCCCATTCGTAAATTATACAACAATGTCGTGTTTTACGGACACACTCGTAATTTTTTACCCTGACCCTAATTAGGCTGAAGTTGCAAGGACCAAAAAATATTTTAAGCAAATTATTGCTAAAAGCATTTCTTATAAACCAGGATCGCTTAAATTTATCAATATTTTGACACTGAATTTTGTGTAAAATAGGGTCCAATATATAAAAATAGACTGAAAAGTTAATAAAAAAAATCAGAGCTTTTGAAGTTCGGTAATAATGTAAAACATTTTGATTTGAGACAGGAAAATACCTAACCTAACTGTCCTAACAATAAGTAATGCACTGCACAGTTTTGTATATAAATCCAAGAGAAAATAACCTGTATATTTGTCTGAAATACATTAATTAAAATGACACACTCACAATGTTGCCAATAGATGTATGATTATGAACATAAAATATAATTATAAGATTAAATCAGGAATATAACTTATAATTTTTATTAGGTATATTTTTGACGACTCTTACTTTTAAAATACCATTGCAGAGATTTCCTTAACTTAAATTATCTACAGGTTATTAATCATTGTATGTTTTTATACTTTCTTTTGGTTTACTGGGCAATTTTAATAGATCCTGCAATTTTTAAAATAATTATTTACCATAAATAAAATAAAATAAAATATTAAGCATATTTTTTACTTATAATAATATCTTTTAAACTTAGTAGATTATTGCCGTCTCCATCTTTGTTCACGTTGTCATATCTGAAATTGCCCATTAGACCTTTTGAACTGAAATATACTTAATTTACTAATAAATACCTAGTTTAACGTTTTTAGATTAAATTAGGATACTAATTAAGTGTAAAAGTCAGACAATATGCAAAATAAGTGATAAATGAAGTGCCTAGATTTTACAAGTATGAGTGAATTTATTATTTTTAAAAATCTTGCCTTTTAAAAAATATATTCATCAACAATATTTTATACTACATTATACTATTCTATGAATTAGTATATATGTAATATATTATGTTATATATTATGTTATACTGTATATAAATATATTGTGTTATTTTATATACCCACGTATAATAACTAATATCGTGTTATTAAATGTTTCTCATTATTATAGTTAAAAGTAATTTTGTGAAAATATAATTTATTAATAACAAAAAATAGTTTTACTTAAATATTTTAAAAGCTGTTATTTTTCAGGTTTTAATACTAAATTATGTTTAGTGTTAATTGCAATAGTTTCTGGTAGTTGACAGTTATTTTTACACGTGTTACTGAATTAAGTGCCATCCTAAGTAAACTACAGTGATTTAAAACATGATATTATGTATTTTTCGTATATTCTTTTGAGGACATGTCAATCTTTTGACAATTTTTTATTATATATTATAACAATAGATTAGCTAAGGACTGATTATATGATTTTTTAAAGGTTGTTAGCTTTAATATATGTTTTATCTTTCGTATCTTATCCCCCAGATCTGAAAAATCAGCCCACATTCATTTCAAGTTAGATAAAAATGATACTAGTATTTGTATTTGTATATGTATTATTTCGAAAGAATTACGCAGTATAGAAAATAGAATAAGAAATTGAATCCTTTACTTTGAATTTGTTATCCTTTAGTTAATCTGTTTACACCTCCACTTGGTTGCAAGATACCTATTATTACATAAATTTTACAGTTTTGGTAAACTTGGCACAGTTGCCAAGTTTACCAAAACTGTAAAATTTAGGTAGGACACAGTTGTCCTTACGTATATATATATTATTTTGCTATCGAAGTGTTTATTGCGTGTTGATCATGTTTGTCAATTAGATTAAGGTTGTGATGTCTTTATTGTTTGTGATTTTGAATGTTTGAACTGAATACATGGAAAATACTTTCAATAAAATTTGAGTTTTTTTTACCCATACCTAATGTTCTAGAACTAAAAATTTTAAACATGTGACATCTACCAACACGCACGCCACGTAGATTATGGCCCATTCCTATCCACAGAGAAGACTTGTGTCACAGTAAAGATATCAAAATGTATTGTCCTTGAAATAAGTGCCTACAAGCGCGCGTCATGTAAACATCCGTTAGGGCCGCCCGCCTCTACATACTTGAGTTTCTTTCTAGTTTTGTGATTGTAAATATATCAGATTCTTTTCTCTAATCTCAGGTAAATATTATATTTTCCTACCATTTATAACTCTCATAGGTAATCATTTTATAATGATATTTCATCTAATTCAATAATATATTAAGTAAATAGATAGCCTAGCCTAGGAAACTACTTGTTTTTTTTTCCGATCTTATAGGTAGGTCACTCGTGTGACTTTATCACCCTATTCACATTTTCATTTCATTTTATTCCAGGTATTCTATCTACTCTGTGGAAAAAGCGGAAAAAATAAATAACGTACTAGTAAGTTAGGTATATAATTTTTTTCATAGTTTTGCCTTTCGGAGATTCCAGGTTATTTAAAAAATGTTATCTCTGGGTGCGTTATAGAAGAATTCAAGCAACCAAAAACAGTACAATATAGTCTATAATTGCTCTCTGCCAGTAAGTAAGTACTTGTACGTATTTCAATCGAATATTCACAAATCGCGAACTTACTGCTTACAAAGCCATCACACCGTTCGTGTCTGTTTGCGACTGTAGTGTATCGAGTGTTGGCTGAACTCAAGACGCGTAGGTATGACTCGCGTTCCGATCGTTTGTATGAAGATAGAATACTGTTAGATATCTTTACCGTGCTTGTGTCCCAGCAGTGGTAACATTACACACACACATTGGTGGCTGATAAATTAAAACCCATAAATTAAAAATCAAATAACATGACAGTTGACAGGACTGAATAGAGCAAGACAATGGCGCTTAAAATGAAATGCTAAATAAATTCTCAATCTATTTATTTCAAGTTTACATTTTGATTATTCACAATTAAAATGTACAGTTTCAGCTACATACACATAAGTACTACTGACATTTTGGCGTATAATCACCTTATTTGGAACGACGCTAACTTTACCTTACCTATACGATATAAAAGCAAACACAAAATCTTTAAAAAAAAACAAAAGTATAATAAAAGCTTAATTTTATTGGTTATCTAAAACCAGTGCTCTGTAGGAACTATCTTAAAACGCTGGTGTTGTGAGTAATCTTTATTTTGTATTTTAATAAATGGAAGTTTGATTTAAATATGATATTAAATATGAATTTTACGAATAATTAAAAAAAACAAAATATAAAATAATAAAATTATCTAAATTAAAATTTTATTTATTGATCTATGGGTATATTAAAAAAGCGAATACTTCTAGCCACAGATTGTTATTGCTTACCTATTTATTTTCCTTACTTTTGCAAAGTAAAATCAAATGTGCGTATTAACTGTTATTCTTTATTTAAGTACTTTTTCTATTGTATAACTACCAAATTTTCATGGTCCTCATTTATTTAGGTAGTTGAAAGATACAGATCATTGCGATCGTTTTTATCATTTAGTAATGGTACCGTAAAAATATATGCGGTGTTTAATTTATTTGAACATTTTATAAACCCACCCATTTTTATTCAAATCGCTCTTCCTATTTTCACCTTTGGTATTTTTATAAATGATTAATGAACTTATTTCGTGTTTCATAATCATCATATCTAATTCAATAACAAATCTTTTGAATAACAATATATTACAGATACTTAAAGCAGTTAAATGCATACTAGCAAAAAAAACAATGTTTTAAATGTAATATCAACGTATTTTACAGCATTAAATGCTCAATTTAGCAATAACAATTTATTTTATTATGATACCTACTTAAATAAATATTTGTTAAATATTATTATTTCATAATACAAAGTTAATTCTAACACATACCTAAGAATCATCTCGATGATAGAAATGTTCAATAACTACTAACTTCTTGATAAATAAAATTATGGATTTAAAATAGCTAAAGACATTAACTTCATTCGTATACAATACACTAATAAAAATAATTAAAAAATATGTGATTTAATGTAAAAAGAAAAAACGTTATTTAGGCATTTAAATAGTAATTTTCAATAAATAAAACTATACTCAGTGTTTATTTAACGAAATATACATTAATAAAATTTACCTTGTAGTATTTATTAAAATAATAATTATTATATAATACTAAAAGTATTGTAAAAAAAATAAAACATTTTGACAGGTTCTCTCGTAATTCGCCATGTTGGTTTATGTTTACAACATATTAGCACACATATGCAAGCTTTAACGACTACGGTAATATTACAAGGTCTACTGCTAAACTCGAATGTTGTGCCAGAAAGGAGATTACTTGAAATTATTTCAAATTTAAATGTTAATGGCATACTTACATAAATTTTGAAACACATATATATATAATAAACAAATAGCAGGTATTATAAACTTATTGAATATTCCTATAGCTCCTCATCATCATCAGCCTTTTAATGTTCCCACTGCTGGGACACAGCCCTCCTATCTGTGAGAGAGCCCTCTGAGAGAGAGAGACTGCAGGAGCTATGGCTGAGCTATGGGCATAGCTCAGCCATAGCTCCTGCAGTCTCTCAGGGGATTTGATGTATGTTTAACATTTATCTTAAACATACATAGTGATCAAGTAGAGTCGACGTCCTGGGTGCACATGGGGTCAAGTATGGCCTTTTATGGAAGCTTTATTAAAGCTCGGTTTATACCTGCAACTTTTTATAATTTTATTACTTGACACACACACACAATCGATTCGATTTCGTTTCGATTTTTAACAGAAAGTTGCCCAAAAGTTGAATGGTACTGAATATTTTGTGCCATTTAAACTCAGTTTTTAGGGTTCTGTACACAAAGGGTAAAAACGGGACCCTATTACTAAGAAGCCGCGGTCCGTCTGTCTGTCTGTCTGTCACCAGGCTGTATGTCATGATAGCTAGACAGTTGAAATTTTCACAGGTGATGTATTTCTGTTGCGCTATAACAACAAATACTAAAAACAGAACAAAATATATATTTAAGTGGGGTTCCAATACAACAAAGGTGATTTTGTACTGTTTTTTTTGGGATAATGGTATGGAACCCGCCGTGCGCGAGTCCGACTCGCACTTGGCCAGTTTTTTGATACTTAGTTAACTCAATAATTGGTTAAATGTGGTAACCAATGGCTACACAATTTGGTAAAATACGTTTTGCCATAAATTGCATGAAAATGTATTATTTAACTATTTGACAAACACCTAATAAATAAACTGTTTCACCGAAATTTGAAACCATTGGTTAGCATATTTAACCAATGCTTGAGTTAACTAAGTAGTAAGAATTTTAAATAAATTAATCAACGAAATCCATTCTGACACAACATAATAAGTACATATAACATCGACACAATAATCTACACAGCAATTTTAACTAATAATTGACTTCACTCTCTTAATACATCGGAAGCAAAGTTAAATAATCTTTCAAAGATCAAACAATTATGGTCATACTCATAACAATACAAACAAACCTAGAAAACAACTCAAACAATAATACCATTTTCCAAATATTTTTAGTGCGGAGATTAACTAAACTTATATTAAAATAACTTAAGGTAAAAGCCATATTTATTTTCTCTTAATCTTTGTAATTACATGCATTATTTTTAATACAGTGTTATTGGATTCATATTAGGTAGTATTAATTTATTATTATTGAATATATTTCCAATTTAAGATTATATCGAGGCCAAGTGCTATATTTTTGATATCCAGGCCTATATGCTTTGTAGCAAACAAAGCATATAGGCCTGGATAGGTCCTTCCATTAAGAGGTTTTGATCCGTAGCTTCATAGTATATTCTATCCGGATCGAAGGACCAAAAATACTGATATATGTTTACGTAGCCCCGATAATCTTCCACTCCTACATAATCTAACATTCCTCAATTAATTTCACGACGAAAATATTAATCTTTCTTATATACTCCATTCCGTTCTGGTCCACTACATTATATACTCTTATTTATACTTCTTTTCTCTAAGTTAACTCCAAATCCATTGTATGCTCTGATATCATTCTTATTTACATTTTTCTTGAAAACCATATCGCCCAAGATTGTTCAAACAATTAGAAATACTTACCTAAATACAATATGAGATCCATACAGTAAATTTTATTTAATTGTTAACAATTCAGTGAACTATGTATCTAATAATTTTATAAAACTCATCAATTATACATAAATTATATAACAATTAGTTACTACACGTCTGTGATCCGTGTCCGTGATTTGAGTTCCGAGTTCAAAATGTTCTGAATTATGACGGATAGATTTCGTATGTAGTGCGTAAGCTTCCCCCTACAAGAAGTACTACGGCTACTTTGGAACCGAAATTTCACGGACACGGATTTCCTTTTTATTAGGAGAACCCTTAGACTGAAAATAACAGCATAACATAATTTTCATAGCACTTCCCATATCTTGGGTTCAGTGTCCAAAGCAGGGCCGTGTATAGCGTCAGAATATTTATAACAGAAAAACTTAAATGATGAACATTTAGAAATTATACTTTGGCACAAAAATATACATAAGCTTATTTGCAACATATAGGATTAAAAAATGTAGCCTGTTGCCCACCTTCAGATAAGTTCTGTGTCACTTCTGGCATATTTCACACATATTCCGATCCACTTTTTATCTCCATCTGGAGACGGTTAAACAGGCTTTCAATACTTGTATTTTGCACAAATAAAAATAATTTGCTGTATTTTTATAGTATTTCTCTATTAATTTCCAGTCATCAAGTTTGTACGTATAGAGTATGGGCAGAGTTAGAGGTAGGTTGATTAGAATATGTCGATGTCTTTCAGATGTTGGTAGTTGCGGTCCCAGTAGCCGCCGTTGTACAGCCAGTCCTCTAGCTTGGTGTAGGGATTTGTGCCTTGGCTGAACCACCTGGAAACAAAATTAATGATTTGAAATCACATCATCATCATCAGCCTATTATTGTTCCCACTGCTGGGACACAGGCCTCCTCTCTGTGAGAGGGAATGGGCCGTTATCCACCACGCGGGCCCAGTGCGGGTTGGTGGACGTCACGTGTCTTCGAATTTTTGGTTCTAGGACATGCCGGTTTCCTCACGATGTTTTCCTTCACCGTTTTGAGAGCAGTGGTGATGAAATAATTTACACAAAGTAAAGCGCCTGCCTGGGCTCGAACCCGCGACCTACAACTTGTAAGTCGCGGCCGATACCACTGGGCCACCACTGCTCTTCATTCTTCTTCATGATTTGAAATAGTCTTCTTGAAAAGAACAAGATACTACCTACTTATAACTGCACTAGAAAACTTGGAAAGGTGAAATCAGACTCCAATGAAGAAGTGGGTTTCGAAACAACAAGCAACTGAAGGAACACGGTTGGGTTTTAGTCAGTAAAAGTGTGATACGCCCTCCCGCTTCACCCAGAGCGGGAGAAGACATTGGAGGATTTCCACCCCAAATAAAAACAGAATTTAGAAAAGACTTAAGTAGTACAGATTAACAAGTAGCACTAACGTTTTCACTAACACTATGCGACACAATCATGAATGTAATGCCTACCATGTTTGCACTTTTGCGTAGTGTACAAACATGGCATTCCTAAATAAAATTAAGGTATGCCGATACTTAAATTTATTTTTGTCTTTAAATTGAAAGTAATGGTTCTTTTTCCTAGAGCTGTTCATCAGCAATTTGGTCATATATGGCCTTACCTCGCCTGCCAAGCCTCAGGCGACTTCTTCAGCAGCTTCCGAGCAGTCCGCTGCTTCTCCTCCAGCCGGGTCTTCTCCGTGGCTGCTGCGTCTATGTCTCCCTGCTCAAGCAGCCTGATATCAGGCCTTAGGCGACTGTCCGTGGGACAGAGCTGGCCTTTCATGTCCCGTTCTAACTCATTTAGGGACATCGCGAACTCGGTGAATTGGTAGTACTGGAAATTGGAGAAAAGATTATGAAAGCTTTTATTAGTAGTTTCAAAATAAAACATAATTTATTCTTTTAAGGAGTTACGAAGCTTTAAATTAGAGGAGTTTTTTATCTGAATAATGTAGTCAACCAAGCAATCTAATAATAAGCATTGCAATCCTCAATCCGAGATATTTCGATCTTAGCATCCTCAGGGCATTTATATCTGGAGTAAAACATGCAAAAAGATGTTAAGCAATTAGTGACAATGACACACGAGTTCACAAAAAGATGATAGCTTTTGGATTTAAATCCGTAGTTAAAGAATTTTTATGAATACACAACACCTACATACCTTCCTGTATTTAGCCTATAGCTAAATACAGGGAGGTATGTAGGTGTTGTGTAGGTGTAGGTGTGGTGTGTGTACCTGCGCGCTTGTAGTAGGTCGTGGTCTAGCCTCCCACAACGTGACGGATCCGGCAATCTCAATATTATTGGTGTCATCCGACTTCGGGACGTCTTCTGAGTTCTCCGCATCGTCGGACTGAAATAATCAAAAACAGTTTGAACGGGAATGATCGTCGCATCGGCGGTGTTTATAGTTAAATCTGGCTTTTAGTTCAAAGTAATTTTATGTAGAAATATAGAACACTCTTGTTAGGAAAAACAGAATTTCTTCACTTTATAGCTCTGCTAAAACAAAGAGAGCAAGATACATACAAGAAAAATATGGTTTGATAGTTTGAGTGAGCAATAAACCGAGTTTTATTTGCCACAGACTAGACCGATTATTATTAATGAACAATATTGAGAATAAGAGATGGTAAACTTACGTCCTGTATAGACATGGAGCGCAGTGCTCCAACCTTGAAGCTGTTTAGCTTGGCGAGCATCTTCTTGGGAGTGTGCGAGGGAGTCTGTGCAGAGGCTTCCTCACCACGTTCCTTAGCCCACTGCTCGTAGGCGGCCGCACTGCAGCACTTAATGTACTCCGTCCACTTGCCGTAAAGGAATTTGACGCGTTTCTTGCTGGATGGACATAAAGAATATGCAGAATAAGGCCACTTACACTCGTTATATCCATCTTAAATTTAAAAAAGTCCAGGTTTAAATAACTGAATATTTCTGTAAATTAACTGCAGGTTTGCCGTCTCAGCTGTAATCCTGTACCTCTTACGACTGGAGCTCTTACACGCCAGTCGTGGTCACAGAAGGCTGGAAGGAAGAATCACGCCATCTTCTCCTCAGTAAAAAAACTCGGTCGATGTGGCAACGCTTGGGCGAACGCCCATGTCCAGCAGTTGATGTTTTTCAGCTAAAATTACGATGATACTCACTTAGCATCAACAATGAACCCGTCAACGCGGTGCAGGTCCCTGTTATTGAAGCCAGCGGGTTTGAACACCAGGTTGGCCTTCAAACCGGCCCCTCCGTGGCAGGTCACCTCCATGGCTCCAAACTGCTCGATCCACAGCTTGCCGACGATGACGTTGTGGACGCAGCAGTTAACGTTGCTCCAGGTGTAGGCTTCGCCCCATCTTAAAAGCAAAGAAGGATACTTAATTTGGGGTCAATAGCAAAGGAAGATACCATAAAGTGGGGTATGTATTGGAATAACCTTCTTCTCACATTACTTCTTCCCACTCGATAGAAGACCTACTGTTTTCTAAAACTAGTTACTTGAAAATTCTTTACAAATAAAATAAAATAAAAATTATAGAAAAAACTACCTGTAATGAGTAGCTGGTGGCTAAATAATAACAGCCGCATGGGTCGATCATCAAGGTTAAGCAACGCTTGACGAGGTCGGTCCGTGGATGGGTGACCATTTCAACATACCGAGTTTCCTCCGAGCCTCGGAAAGCACGTTAAGCCGTTGGTCCCGGCTGTTATTTGAAGATCTTTGACAGTCGTTACGGGTAGTCAGAAGCATGAGATCTGACACCAGTCTTGCCAAGAGGTACCGTGTTACCCAGTTACTGGGTTGTGGAGGTCAGATAGGCAGTCTCTCAATGTAAAACACTGGTACTTAGCTGAATACGGTAAGACTGGATGCCGACCCCAATATAGTTGGGAAAAAGCTAGGCAGATGAATGATGTTGATAAAAAAAACAGCCGACTTTCGATGAGTACGATAAGAAAAGAACAAGAGACCAATTTCGTAACCTGAAACGACATTTATAGTATTCGAGGAGCGTTTTTGCAATCCAAAATTGTCCTACTTTTAATCTTCACTGATGTTACCAACAAAGATTCTTAAATGGCTACCTAAACGCCCGGCTAGTCCCTAAGCGTAAATGGCGGCGTTAGCTAAAAGTTTCTAAAAGGATTGCCAAACACCCGGTTCCGGACGGATATGTAATCTGTTCAGCTGTCCCGAACTGAACTCATATCCGGACAAACGCTGCTCTACAAATATCTGAAATTATTGGAGATTACATCGCACCGAGGTAGGTATGATGTAATCTAAAAATAAAAAACCTTCTAAAAAGGTTCTGAGGAGGAAACTTCTGAGGAGCTCGTGGCTATATAATAACGGCCGCACGGGTCGATCTTCAAGGTTAAGCAACGCTTGATGAGGTCGGTCCGTGGATGGGTGACCATTTTCAACATACCGAGTTTCCTCCGTGCCTCGGAAAGCACGCTAAGCCGTTGGTCCCGGCTGTCATTTGAAGATCTTTGCCAGTCGTTACGGGTAGTCAGAAGCCTGATATCTGACACCAGTCTTGCCAAGGGGTACCGTGTTACCCAGCTACTGGGTTGTGGAGGTCAGATAGGCAGTCGCTCTATGTAAAACACTGGTACCCAGCTGAATCCAGTTAGACTGGAAGCCGACCCCAATATAGTTGGGAAAAGGCTCGGCAGATAGATAGAATGTAGGTAACTTCTGTCGTAGACCTGAGTAGACCACAAATAAATAATGATCGTACATGAATGTTTATGGTTTGGTATTTCTAGTAATAAAAACTATGTATTGAAGTTAATACCTACGTATGGTATTTTAAAATAGGAAAACATTTATCGCCAGCTGTTACAAACAAAACATAAATTAGATCTGAAGCACAATCTAATTGCTGACTCTTTCAATCTGGAATTCAAGGACAAAATAACCAGTCGAAGCTACATTCTCATCAATCAATCATTGTCATTTTATTTATTACTGAAGATAAATTACTTTCAGTAGACATGAACTAATCGATGGAGCGCGTACCTAAATGAAATGGAAGTCGAAATTATTCAGTAAATTTTGGTCCTGAGGTACGATGGTGATCAATCTTGACTTGTGTAACGGAAAGTGCGGACTTATCGGACTTATAAATCAAGTTGAGTTTCATAAAAAGAAAAAAAATACCTCTCTATATGGTCGCATTATTAAGAAAAAAAAAACTGAATGTAAATCTACCACGAGGGCTATCAAAGATCCACAAATAAACAGCTAGGAACAACGACCATGTCCTTTCTAAGGAGTCTCGGTATATATGTTATAATGTAAGATGGTCACCCATCCGCGAAACAACCTTGGTCAACGTTGCTTAACCTTTAAAATTCAATTTATGTGTCAAATTTTATAAGTGTTTCTATGTTTGTCCACTGGTTTGCAAACAATGTGGATGGATGGAGATGGAGAGGAAGGCCAAAGAAAAGATGGATGGACTTTTTTTTTTTTGGGACACTCCCACCGCACTATTCCCAAACCACTGCAACTCCTGAAAGCCAGAATCAACAGTGGCGACCACCAGAAAAGCGCCGAGGCAATGAAGCTCGACGAAGTCCCGGAGAATGAATTTAACTGTCTTGGATCCCGCAACGAAATTAATCAGAAAATAATGACGGAGGAGTAGGAAAAAGTACAAATTTCCACTTCCCTCCATATCAAGCAGGAGACAGAACAAACAAGGCCAATAGGCACAAAGGGTCGTTTACAACTGGGATAAGCCCAGTTGCCTAGCACCACGAATAAAAATTTGCATTAATATTAATGGGTCCTACATTGTGAGCTGCTATATTTGTTTCCAATAATAGGTATGGCAAAAATGCTTGAACGCACGGAAATTTGTTCTAGTTTCCACAAGGTCCGTATAGTAAACAACTCCAGATGCAGCCTGTACATTATTCAACATAAAATTGCGCTCATTCTGCCAAAGAATACACTCCCATAAGATATGATGTGCAGATTGTACATATTCGCAGTCAGACGTAGAACACTGACATAAAGGTGAGGCAACGAGCTTGAAGGAAAATAATTTACTTTTAAAGTTACCATGCCCTGTGAGAAATTGGGCAACACAGTGATCCACCTCCAGCCACGTCCTGGCTAGCCGCACGCGAACGGATGGAAAGAATTGGTGGAGGTGTCGGCCCTTGATGGAATTATCCCACCTACATTGCCATTCGGATAAAAGTTCCTCCCAGACGTCAATATGTGGTTTAAATAACCTAGAGATTTTCTCACGGTCACACCGAGTTAAAAAGTCCGCGTCCATGGTCTCTCGTGCGGAATAGTACATTGCAGCGCGTCGCTACACTTCAAGGTCGACCGGAAGTACGCCAGCAAGTACCGGTAAGGCTTCAGTACTAACCGTCCTGTATGCTTTGCATAAGAATATCAAAGCCAAACGCTGGCTTTGAAGTAATTTACGTCGTACCGCCCCTATTGTGGCCCTATCAGCCCAAACAGGCGCACCATAGCACATACAACCCAAGTAAGTAGCCCCATAAATAGTCTTTAAGGTTAACAAAGACAGACCCCACGTAGATTTAGATATTCTCGTTAAGGCATAGAAGTTCTTTTTTGCTTTTTCACCGACTATTTTAATATGAAGATGGATGGACTGTGTGAGGAGTGATATGAAAGAAAAGGGAGTCAGTGATAGCGTGACGGGGGACAGGACGGCATGGAAGAAGAAAACGTGTTGCGCCGACCCTAAATAACTTATGATAAGGGCAGGCAGATGATGATGATCGCTGAAACTAGTAATCGGATCTCGATATATTTTGTTTCATTTGATTAAGTTGCTCTCAACTTAGAGAACAGTACAAGTTGCATCAAAATCGGTTCAGCAGTTTTCAAAATTTGGAACATACAACCGAACTCCTTAGCGACAAACAGCACGAAATAAATTACACGTATGTGTAAATTAAGTTTTTATGGGTATTTTGTCAATCCTTTAGGTACCTTAATATAGACTTTGCTTACTTTTTAGTGATAGGATACTAAAACTAAAAAGAGAGAAATTAAAACTTTTGCACAAAAAATAAACCGACTACTAAAGGAAAACACTAAAAAGTGCAAAAATAACTTTCGTTTCGAATGTCGGTGTTGAAAAATTATTACTGGTTTGGTCAGCCAGCTCGCGAATCCGACTGCACAACATGATTTTCTTCTTGTTTACGTCTGTTTAGTTCGCTTTTTAAACAGTCGGGATTTTTGATCTTTTTAATTAACATTTTTTATTTACAACTTTTTAGTTATTTTTTTTTTTAGAATTTTACATTTAAACATGTAAGTGTTGTATATTTATAAAATAACCTCTTAAATCCCTTTATTTTGATAAAGGAATTTTAAAGGAATTTAATTTAATTAAATTTTCTCCACAAGATGGGTTGGAAGAAGAATTTTTTTTCCTCCTCGTAATCCGCCATTTTTTTCTTTTCCAATTTTAATGTAGCCAGTGACACTCGCAGGGTTAAGACGAATCGATTGACGTAAGAATCATCAAAATCAGCCAACGCGTTTGGTCACTGAACGCCACATATGAACAAACATACATACTTACATACATACATGCATACATAGACTGATAAACACATTACCCTCCGGCAGTCGGGTAAAAACAAAAGGTGCCAAAGACACCGACCGATTTGATTTGATTTGAATTACTCTCTTTTTAGTGAACATTTTTTATTAGGCAGCGATGTTGAAAATATCTATTCCATAGCCCAGTTGGTATTTGGACGATGGAAACATGTAATTTTCCCCATAGACCAATTGGTCAAATTTCAATTGGTCTATGAAGCACCGACGCATGTTTGCATGAATTTAAAATTTCTTAATCAAAATACCTAATTAAGTTCTGAAATAATCTTGCTGTAAAAATGTCTAGCAGTTTATTATTGGTCGTTAAACCGCTGTATAAAAAAGATACATAAAGCGCAAATCGCAATTCCAAATTCAAATAATGGTCCAATGGTACAGAAACGACTGTCATTTGTTACCGAGCGGCAATTTACTCCGCAAATATTTGCATAAATTTTCAATTTAAAATCTAGCCGTATTACACATGATTTATCTTCTTATTTATATCTGAAAAATGCAAATTTAGTTGAGGGATTTGAATGGTGGATAAAAAGCAAGAGTGGATCTTCTGGGCTCGCTCGCTGCAACGTAGATTTCTGGAAAGGCTTACATCAGGCGAGATGGAGGTCAATAACGGGCTGGAATAAAAAAAAGAAACAAAGAAAACGCCTGCAAAGCTTTTTACAGATGTTTTTAAGGAAAACTATAAATGCAATTTACTATAATACTCGTTTAAAATATATAAAAGAGAAAATATGTATGTATAATCCTTATATACTCCGAAACGGCTGGACCGATTTTAATGAAATTTTAATACAATCTTAAGATTGACCCAGCGGATAATCCTGTAAAGTTTGGTGGCGATCGGAGCATTTTTTTTTTGAACTTTGAACGCGGGCGAACCCGCGGGCAGAAGCTAGTTTTCTATAAAACGAGTGAGGCCAGCAGCCTAATTGCATAAGTGAATTCAGAAAGGCGAAGGATTTGATCCCATCAATCGACCAATCAAATAAACGGAAATCCACAACGCGTCTTTCATCTTGCACGTGATTGGTCGATTGATGAGATCAAATCCTTCGCCATGCCGAATTCACTTTCGCAATTGGGCTGCAGACGTTCTATTCTATAAACATAATATTGCCGTGCTAATTTGGTGCACCCAAGATGATTGATTGATGATGCATGTGTGATTCAAGTAAACTGTTATCCCACCTTCAATGGACGGATTGATATCTCACTTCATGATAGAAAGAAAGAAAGAAAGAAAATACATTTATTTGTCACAAGCCATTAGAGCGCACAATATAAAAAATGAAAAACAAAACTTAAAAACTATACCACAATAAAAAAAGAGAAAAACAATATAAGTATGACATTGTGTGTCCCACGGCTGCGCCAAATAGTACCAGTTCAGCAAAATGTCGCGCAACTAGTGCCCGACGCTGGTTTTCGACTGGATCTGTGACTGTGACGTGATGGACGTAAAGCAGTTTTATAGTGACACAATGTGTATGTAAAACAAGTACTTACTTATATAAAAGATAAAAAAGATGTGTTAATTACAATATAAAATAACAGATACACCACAAATGAATAAATAAGGTGAGTGTGACAAGAAATGAGGTGAGTGAGATCATTTCACCTTAGTTATCAAGGTGAGATTTTAATAGAATAGCACAACAGAGAAGGTCTGGTCACTCTTGCTTTGAAAGTTGTCACCGGTGGTGATAGAGGCACACGTTATTTATTAGCCAAAATTAAAAAATTACCAACACCGACCAAAAGATGTCGAGATTCAGCATGATCCTTCACCCTACACGACACAGCATACCTACAAACGTAGGGCACCATTCCAGTATGTCTACTTACCTCGGCAACTCAACGGTGACGTGTCCCTTAGGCTGTATCTCGACGCTTTTGCCGCAGAATTTCAGCTTAGGGTGCACCGAGCCGTGGAACACGAAGTGAGGGCTGTCCGCGTGGAATGCAGACACCGGAGGGTGGTGGGACACCTGGAAACGAAGTTAATTTAGCTATGAATTTTGAGAAATATAGGGTTACAAGCTTCTGCGAGCCGCTTCGCCTGTGTCAAAGTCGAAGATTATCCCGAGATTAATCATATGTGCTATTGCTGACTACAATCTATCTCTGTGCCAATTTCATCCAGATCTGTCCAGCCGTTTGAGCGTGAACAAGTAACATACCAAACACGCATACACAAACTTTCGCCTTTATACTATTAGTATTATGTCTGGAAGACGTAGGTTTCGTGAAGGCAAAACAAAGGTGGTATGTGTGTTTTTCTATATAGCCATAGACTTTCGGAACCCAAAGTCCCAAACGGCAGGGTAAAATGAGAAACCCTGATTTAGGCATTGGACGTCTAAAATACCAAATAGTCATAAAAAGTTTATGTACCTATTCGGGGAAATGGAATTTTGTTGGGTCTGTAATATCTAGCTATGTCGCCTTTTAAAAGGTTTACTCATCGAACTTATTTTTTACTTATGTAACAATTTAGAATAGAATATACTATAATCGACAGCAAAAATGTTACTAAGCTAGTTAGACCTTAAGAGGAAACGGGGGCAGAGAGCGCCGACTGAATTTCCTTAGTAAAAAGTCATAATTCGAGGTTTGGCTCTGGTCTCTTTTCTCCTCCAATATTGGACCAATTTAAAAGATATTCCGTAAACTGAAAATTAAAGATATATACTACGTCCCTATGTATTTCTTTTTGATGATACATTATCTTTAGAAACACTAGAGCCCTCAAAAAATGCTCAAAATTGCGCTGTCAACAGAGGCTTAGTGTGCAAATTTGACAAATATAAATGAAAAAAGTAAAACATAGGGACATAGTATATGTCTTATTTTACCAGTTTATGGAATATCTTTTAAATTGGTCCAATATTAGAGGAGTAAAGAGACGAGAGCCAAACCTCGAATTATGACTTTTTACTAAGGAAATTCAGTCGGCGCTCTCTGCCCATATTTCCTCTTACTACTAAAAAATTGTTCTATTTGAATTTGGCGTCTGTTCAGTGGCTTTTCGCCGGTTTTTTTATTAGTGCTCGATCGTTGTATTGAAACTGGATTAGGGCCGTCTGGTGACAGTAAGGGCAAACCTCTGTTTTTGTATACAAAATTGACATAAGAGATCGTTTATGTTTACGCGATCAAATAAGTTTTTTAAAAAACTCTCACTACGGCCTCTGACGTCATCTCGTGAATAAGTTAAAAAACAACTAAAAGGCTAGGGTATAGGCTCGCGCTTGACCACCATCTCACCAACTTGTTTCTTGGTGAGATGGTGGTCAAGCGCGAGCCTATATAAGATAAAAAAAAAGTTACACTCAATACGTAATTCTATACATACTTCACTTATGTGAAGAGTCTTTTTATTAGAAAGCTCTCATTGTTCCTGTTCAGTGACGGATGCTCAGCGATACAGATAAATGAATGGGGGAGATATCTGGGTCAAGTTTATATGAGACTAGCTGTACCCGCGCGGCTTCGCTCCTGTGGGCCACCCCACAGGGCCCATTTTCGGGATAAAAAATTGCCAATGTCACTCAGGAATTATGTAGCTTTCTATTGGTGAAAGATTTTTTTAAATCGGTCCAGTAGTTTCGCAGCCTATTCGGTACAAACAAACAAACAAAAAAATCTTTCCTCTTTATAATATTAGTATAGACTAGCTGTGCCCGCGGCTTCACTCCCGTTATCTGTCTGCGAACCCTACCCTACTTACCTTGCTGCCTACCCTACTTACCTACCTACCATTTTTTTATAGTCATCATTCTTTCGCGGAGAATCTTTACACCGTCATTCAGAAAATTACATCAAATGCACAACGCCATCTTTCGAATATCGAGTTCAACTGTCCGAGTATCTGAATTGCGTGTGTTGTGAAAACTACAAAGTGAAAAATAACTATAATTAGCCAGTATTAATAACAGTATTAGGGATCTTGGGATTACACAAGACAGTAAGCTTCTCTTTGATCAGCATATTGATAGTATAGTAGGTAAGGCGTCAAGGGCTCTTGGTTTCATAATGAGAACCTCAGCATGTTTCCGATCACTAAAACCGATCAAAGTCCTTTATTGTTCGTTCGTACGCAGCCACCTTGAGTATGCATCACAAGTCTGGAACCCTCAATACGAGATTTACAAGTCTCGTATTGAGGGCATCCAGAGAAAATTTCTTAAGTACCTTGATTGGAGGGCAAAGCAAGTATCTGTAAATTATATTCACCGATGCAGAAGGTACCATTTTCTACCACTTGACCGTAGACGTTATATTAATGACGTATGTTACTTGTTTAGTATCGCTAATGGTTCCGTCGACTGTCCTGGACTTCTTTCTAAATTAACGATGCGCACTAATCAGATGGGGCTTCGACAGCGACCACTACTGCATGTACCTTATGCAAATACCAATTATAGGCGTAATGCATACTTTCCGAGAGCCAGTCGCAGTTTTAACGAGATTTCTTGTGAACCTGGCATTGATCTATTCTGCACCAATGCAAGCACAGTTAGGAGACTTTTAGCAAAGCCATTTTTTGTACAAGAGGCACCTGCATGCACTTGAACCGTTTATTGTACAAATAGTTAAATTAGAATTAATAAAAATAGAATGAGCTAACTTTGATGAAGTACTCGTAGCTTAGATTATTGGGAAGTAATATTTTTTCTTTTCTTGTTATTTATCTGTGGAAGCTTGTTATTAGCAATTTAGTTGTATATTATTGTTATTATAATGTTATTAGTCTGTAAGCTTTCCTAAAATGTAAAAAATAAAAAAATAAAATAAATAAATAATTTTGGAAGTCGCTGCCTTTGGTAGGTACCAATTTTTTTCGTTATGGACACCGTCTTCCAAAATTATAGTTATATTTCACTTTGTAGTTTTCTTATTTGGAAGTCGGTAGTATTATTTAGCAAAAAAGTTTTTTTTATTTTACACTGTTTTTGTTGTACCTACCTAATAGGCAAGTAGTTAAGTAAGGTACCTATAATGCCAGAATAGATTACCCGAATATCATGAAACTGAACATAACCGGTGAAATGAGAGTGTACCTAGGTGAACTGTAGACAACTGCGTACCCCTTTAGAGCGTACTGGCGTGATATTATGTTATGAAATGGTATAAACAATAAACAGACATACGATTGCAGTAATCCCGAGATATTTGCCGTTATTTGTTGAAGAGTTCTGTTGTATATCTCCAAAGTTCTTTATCAGATCTTCACCAAATTAAAATGGGACCAATTTCGGAACATACTATTTCAACCACAATTGACGGAGATATCGGTGAACATACAAAAAAAAAACATACATATTGTCAAACATAGAACCTCCTCTTTTTTGGTAAGTCGGCTAATAAAAGCATTTAGACATAATTGAGCAGTGTGTGTGATTTTAGGACTTTTCAAAGTACCGAAATTAACACCAACTGCTTAATCCACCAAGTCAAGTTAAGCCGACTAACACTATAACTTTACTACGATAATTCTAACCATTTAATGTTTATCTTACCTGTTCGCATACGGCCCTGAACTCGGGTCGCTCAAGTTCATATGTCTCCCCCAGCAGAGGGTTGAACGGCTTGCCCAGACGTTCCCAGTTCGATGCCAACGCACTCACGGCGAATGCTGTAGGAATAAATAGTAAAATGTGATGAGATATTTTGCTTGAAATCAAAGAAAAAAATCATTTCCAAATTCATACATACTTAAGTTCACATTATGATAAGTAATGTTACTATTGAATAAAACAGGAATAACTCTATATGATTGTTAATCATTATGTACTCAAACAACTTTAAAGTTTAAGGGTTTAAACTCAAGAAATAATAGCTAATAAACTTACAGGCTATTTCATAGCCTAGCAAGGAGGACAGCACGTCACCCACTTGTTTGTCAGAGATTTACAACTACCTACTTTGTAAAATTGTTACATGTACTGCAATCTGTTTTTTTATATAAATAAAGATTATACAAACTAGGTACTAATCAACGACGGGCACCAGTCGGGTGTGCACGCTAATTTTCTTGTGTCCTGGGCTCCTGACTCTTGGTAGCCGTAGTTACTGTGTGGTTTTAGTCGGATCGAGTCCGACATAACCCTGCGTTCCAAAACGGAAGGTATAAGTCGGTCGGGAAGTCGGTGTCAAAAAACGATAAAAAGAAACAATAACACCGACTTCCAAAATTGAAGTTATTTTTCACATTGTAGTGTTTTTATTTGGAAGTCACCTGTATTTTTTGTAACAATTTTTTTTTTAATTTTTCGCTTTTTAGTTGTGGTACTCATCTACAATGTTCACATTTATTCCAGAAAAGATTAGCCGAGAGAGCAGTGGTGGCCCAGTGGTATCGGCCGCGACTTACAAGTTGTGTTTGTGTATATTATTTCATCACCACTGCTCTCAAAAACGGTGAAGGAAAACATCGAGAGGAAACCGGCATGTCCTAGAACAAAAAAATCGAAGACATGTGACATCCACCAAACCGCACTGGGCCCGCGTGGTGGATTACGGCCCATCCCCTCTCACAGAGAGGACGCCTGTGTCCGAGCAGTGGGAACATTAATAGGCTGATGATGTGATCTGATGTGAGATTACCCGAATAAAATGACATTGAACACAACCGGTGAAATTAGAGTGTACCAAGGTGAACTGTACACATCTGCATGACCCCTTTAAAGCGTACCGGCGTGATGTTATGTTATGAAGTGGTGTAAACAATAAACAGACATGCGATTACAGCAATCCCGAGAGATTTGCCGTTGTTTATTGAAGAGTTCTGTTGTATATCTCCGAAGTTCTTCATCAGATCTTCATCAAATTGGGACCACATGAAAAGCACTAGTTTTCAAATAAAAAAAGTATCATCAAAATCGGTTCACCTAGTAGTATTATATTATCTGTGACCTAGTAAAAAGTTCTGAGGTAACAAAGATTAAAAAAAAACAATCGAATTGAGAACCTCCACCTTTTTGAAGTCTGTTAAAAAAAGTACAGCTATCTGACTTCTGTAAACTGCTGAAGTTATTTAGATTATTTGGTACTACAACTAACAGACAAACCATAGAGACGACGATAATATGACAACTCTATCTATTCGAGAACGGATACCAAACAACCCCTAAATACAAACAGACAACGGTCACACTAATCCTGTCTGATCAAATCAACAAGCGAAACACAAAAAGCTATCAGAAATGATTCCCCACTAATGTAATGAAGAGAAAAGCCACCATAATTCAATTCTATACGACCCTTCATAGACAAAATAATCTTGTTTATCTCAAATAATGGAAGAACGTGGTACTTTCAACCGCATGTACATCATACAATTTGACATTGACATCGCCTTTACGTAGTAGACTTTCTAGTTTTCAGGTCTTTCTAATGTTCTTTCAGTTGTTATTTGTGCACGTGGCTGACCGTACAGGCATTTCGGGATACTAAAATATAACAATACGGTTTCTATTTCAGAAAAACATTGGCCTATTGTAACAAAATATTGGTACTTACAGACTAAAATTGTTTTTGGCAAACAGATCTGAAATTGCATTCATTAGGTGTAAAGAGACTGTCTAAGGAGGCAAGAAAATTAACGGAAGAAAATTTAAGGTTACACTAGTCGACGGCACGAACTATTTTGTTCGCGGGGTTAAAATGCCTGCTATCTCATCCGACAACAAGTGCGAAAGATATAGATGTTGTGATGAGCAGTAAGAAGCTAGTTCGCGTACGAATTAGCACGTTTGCAAGTTTGTATAAATTTTATAAACAGACCTTTGGGAGTCTAGATATCATGAAAAAACGACTACATGTATATTTTAAAAATAAAATTATTTGCATTGTTAAACTACTAATCTATCCCTGTATGGTGGCCGTTTTGCAATTTTCTTTCTTCTTTATGGTATTTATTTTCGCCTAAAGATGCGTAAAAATTTGTGTTGAAATATAGAACTTTCTACGCTCATAACTTTCAAATATTTTTCTATTTTACTTTTTTGTTTCCATACAGGGCTAGATAATGATGAGACAAATTGATATCAGTTTTTATTTTGGACGTACATCGTCAAACAGTGGAGTAATCGCCAGACTACGTTTGTATGGAAGAATGATCGACTAGTGTAACCTTAAAGAGGCATATTATCGCAAGGTATGCGAAAATAACGGTAACGCTAGTAGGGAATTTGTTATTAACTAAGACCGTCCATAGTTTTTAGCTGCGACTGCAAAATCGCTGTGAACGTTAATATTGTATTGAAACTGCAGATTGCCGGACAGTATCAGCACTGACCAAGCAGTCCATTTATGGAAAATCTAATAGCTAAAGAAAAGCACTTATGAAAAATAATGTAGTCAGTGTTTTTATATACCTATTTAAGTTTAAGTAAATTCACAGTGGTTTTGAACTACTGAAAACCGTTTCAAGAAAATAATTAAATAAAAATACCCGACAGCATAACATGGTGTTTAAACTCCAATTGAAATTCAGAGTTCAAACCAAAGTTCAACACTTAATCCCCCGGCATCAAGAAACATAATTAACAAACAAAACAACTCAGATATTAAAACAAGCTCAGTTAATTAAGAAAACTAAATTTTTGAGCGAAAATTCCCTCTGCTTTTTCAAATAAAACGTTACGTTTTCTTTCAGAAGCACGTTTACACTTAGAGCTCTATTTCCTCTCGCATATGGCAAGTTTTTTTAGTCGTGGTAACTTTGAAGTGCTCTTCATATTCCAGCGATGTAGAGAAATATAAGTGCCCACTTGTTGACTTGATTTTAATTTAATATGCTCGGAAATTTAGATGAGAGGGGAAAATATCTTGTAATTTTCTATCTTTATAGAAACACTACTGAATTATCTACATCGTTTTGTGATGTACTTTAGTTTTTGCTGATTTCCATTACGATTAACGCAGTATTTTATTGAGTAATTTATTTCATTCCAAAATGAGCAGAAATACGACCACGAACCGCTAAAATTGTTTGTCACATTTTTAATATTTTTAGGCAGATGCCTACGCACAGTCCCGGGCAGAATGCTGATGATGATGATGACAACGATGACGCTAATTTCTGACTTTTAAAAATGTACGAGGAATTTACAATCATCAATGCGCTAATCCTGCAAACACCATTCTCCATTTATGCCTCTTACAAACTTTAAAAAATGTGAAAAAATTTCTTAGCTAAAGGCCAAAGCCAAAATGTAGCTGAAAGACAATGCCAAAATGCCCAAAATATGTATATCATGCCCAAAAACAAAAATATTGTTTATAGTTACGCTAAAATGATGATGACAGTTCCTCACCAGCAATATACTCCATCCGCGCCACAGGATCCGTCTGCTCCGAGGCCATCCGCAGCAGATGCGCATACTCCAGATACTCCAGCATGCGCTGCAGGAAAGACAGCGGCTCGTTGAACACCACCGGCATGGTGATCTTGGACAGCTCCTTGCCGACGCAGTTCTTCAGTACTGACCACAGGGAGAAGTCGCCGCGGCTGAATTGAGCCACTGGGAGGGAGGTTCTGTGGACAAAAAAACTTGGCATAAGTATGAACATCAACATATATTTTGAAATCGTTTATTGGAGTCCCTATCTAATTCATTAGATCTAGATATCCTCACGTAAAACACTCAATATCTAATCTATACCAATATTATAAAGAGGAAAGGTTTTTTTGTTTGCTTGTTTGTACCGAATAGGCTCCGAAACTAATGGACCGATTTGAAAAAAAAATTCACCAATAGAAAGCTACATTATTCCTGAGTGACATAGGCTATTTTTTAATCCCGAAAATGGGTGCTGTGGGCTACTAATTATTCTGAAAAATTCACGGTTTTTGTAGAATGTACTGAAGGAAAAACTTATGACAGATATAGAGGAAAAGTCGTTAGAGTTTCTATTGATGTTTCTAAAAATTAATTAGAGAAACAATGGGATGTATTTATGTACATAGATAATCATCAGTTTATAAAATACTATAATTACATACTATTGGTTTTATCTAAGTATTTAGATCCAACCCTCACGAAACACTAACATTAGATGAATATAAAGTTATCAATGAGAGATTCTCAGTGAGCTAGCTACAATAATAGTATATAATCATAATTTTAGTGAAAATTGCCGCTAGCGTAACAATTACTCTACTACGCAATTAAACGGGCGTCATTCCAGCACAAAAGAGAGAGAAATCGAGCTTATCTTCGCAGAGACAAAAACAATCGCTAACCTTAAAACAGTTTTAATTTTTCCCGATACTTACAACACCATCTCTGTGTAACAAAGTCCAGGCATCTCCTTTGTGTTAACTTTCCAATAATTCCGCCGAGTTCCCACTTAGCTTAAAAGCAAACAATAAAATCAATAGCCAGCTCGTTAAAAGCGTCGTTTCCAACTATCGACAAAGCTGTTAGGTATCAACAGCTTTTTATGTTACCACATTGTTTATGTTACCCTACCTAACTATAGGTTTTATCTATCTACAGGGTGACTTTTAGGTAATCTTTCAGGAGGTGGAAAACCACATGGACATTTACTACTTCCACTAATGGATCAAATCTCGAAACATGAAACTGAATTTATTTGAAAAATAAAATTGATTCTTCTTTTATTTTTCGTGTCACTGTTACTCAAACACTGACAGTTATTCAAACTTTGCTGGCTCAAAACTTTTCCGGTAGCAGCTCAGAGGTCACTTTGGTTGCATTTTGGGGCATAGAGGGCAGAATAGAGGTGAGCATTTCCAGTCGGGGTACGTGCGAATTTACTTGTATCCCGGGCCCTCGACTCATGGCAGCCGTAGGAACTGTAACCTATTTAAGGTTTAAGTCGATCGAAGTCCAATCTCCGTTCCCCAAACGGAATCCATGAGGAATTCACCGCAAAAAGTATAGAAGTAGAGCATAGTTTGCGACGCAGTTCCGAATCCACACACCCTTCTGCCGTTCCGTCAAAGTAGGCATTATTGCGAGGTCGGGGTCGCACGTTTCTACTTGGGTTCCAAAAATCAGTTGCCCGATTCTAACATTTATGTTTGCATAACTTGACAAACTGTAGAGCTTTTTTACACACCTTTAGGGGTGATCTCATAGCATCAGTTCTTAAAATTCATAAGTAGACCAATTACTTTCACTCCCAGAAAGATTGCAAAGGCACCCTGGCCTGTATACTATGTATGTCGCCGACATTATTAAGTCAGCCTGGAGGCTTCCAGAGCGCTGCAAAATATCCTATTACTCCTATTAGTATTCTCGTCTCGTCTGTAACGGCGGTAATAATTACGTTCTTGTAAAAAAAGCATTGTTTGAAGCGTGTTTATAATGGTCTTTATTACGTTCCTGCTCATAAAACTTTGTTGCTAGATAGATGGTGAGTTTCAACGCGAGTTTTTGGTTCTCTTTAATAGGCTTTTTTATAGGTCAGATGGGAAGGCTGAAGAAAGAACAATGATAGTGTTCCGCTATTGTTCATGCTGGCGAGTATTTAGCTTAGTTCAAGTTGAGATTTTATTTTATATTTTTGTCTCGGGCCTTCTCTGTGTAAGAAGAGGCGTTTGCCCTCCAGTGGGACAGACTGGAGTACCTATTATAAAACCTATTATAAAAAGTCAAGATATTTTTAAGACCAGTCCCTTAGTCGCACTCTTGAGTAGCAAAAAAAATAATATATTTTAAAGCAACTGACGAACGTTGTGCATAATGGAAGCTAAGATTTGATTTTTATAAAGGATCGACTTGTTGTACAGTTAGATCTCTTCTTATATCAGCGAAGCCGTTATAAAGAACTTGGCTTTCTTTCCCATTTATGTTTTTGGTGGAGAATCTTCTACTCCGATCTGTCGATAAAACTTATTTTAACATACCGCAAAAAGGAGTTAAGTTCTCATATTCATATTCTTTATTGTACACAAAATAAACATTACAAGTACAAAAGGAAAACTTATGTACAAAGGCGAGCTTAACCCATAATTGGGTTCTCTGACAGCAAACCTCAGTGCTAAAGAGAGAGTTACAAAATAAGGAGAGTTAACAAAAGCGCACAACAAATACTAAAAAACATTTGAATTCTTACTAACTAAATACACTACACAAATACGTGTAAAGCACACAATGCATAAACATAATACATACAAATATCTAAAATACATACATATTTATGCGTCATGTTGACAGGAAATGTTCCTTAATTCTTCTCCTGAATATACCTAGTAAAGGGCTATCCCGTATGGAATGAGGAAGATTATTCCAGAGGCGGACAGCACGAACAGTAAATGATCCACCGTAACGACTTGATGAGTGGGGAGGAAAACGAAGGAGAAGAGATGATGAGGAGCGGCAAGGTTTTCCTCTCGGAACAAGATACTCAAAGCGTTCTTTAAGATACGAAGGAGAGGTAGGATTGTGAAGAACAGAAAATAGTAGAGAAAGAGTGTGGGAATCTCGGCGCTGTCGAATAGGCAGCCACTTCAACCGCTTCCGAAATTCCGACACATGGTCGTACTTTCGGAGGCCAAAAATGAAGCGGATGCACAAATTCTGCAAACGCTCGAGCTTATCAAGAAGTTCCTCAGTCGCATCAAGAAAGCAGACATCAGCATAGTCAAGAAGCGGAAGAAGAAGAGACTGAGCAAGAGTAACTTTAGTTGAGAAAGGCAGGAACTTCTGGAGACGCTTTAGAGACCGAAACGAGCAAAACACCCTCCTGCTAACTTCAGCAATGTGAACATTCCAAGATAGGTTGCAGTCCAAGAAAACACCTAAGCTTTTGACTTTTTTGGAGTAGGCTATAGTGACGGCATCGTAGAAAACGGGTGGGAGAGACTGGTTGCTCAATAAATTGGTGAAATGTCTGCCACCAATAATGAGAGCTTGTGATTTTGTTGGGTTCACTAAGAGTCCAAAACTTTTAGCCCACTGATAGATATTTTCAAGATCATTATTGATGGCATCGATAGAACCAGTGAGCTCCTCAAGTTTGAAGTGGCGGTAAAGCTGCAAGTCGTCGGCATATAGATGATAGTGTGATGATAAGACCTTAGTGATAGCGTTTATAAAAACGGAGAAAAGAAGAGGAGAAAGGACGCCACCCTGAGGAACACCCGCATCTAAATCACACCAGTCAGAGAAAGCCTCCTCTGAGCGGACCGACTGCGAGCGACCCCGAAGATAAGAGTTAAACCACACGATCACAGCAGGAGATACATTAAGAGAGGATAGGATACCTAAGAGGATGTCAAAATCAACTGAATTAAAAGCACTGCTAAAGTCCAGTAGAATCAATACTGTAAGGAGTCTGTTTTCCATGGCCAGTCGGATATCGTCAGTTATTTTGACTAAGGCCGATACAGTGCTGTGGCCAGGACGGAATCCAGATTGATAAGGACTTAGCAGGCTATTAGAGGAGAGGTAATGAGACAGCTGATTATTGACAACACTCTCAAGGACTTTAGATAGGATTGGAAGGATAGAAATAGGACGGAACTGGGATACTGATGAAGGTTTAGGGACCTTGGGAAGAGGCAGAACATGTGCTTTCTTCCAAGCTGAAGGAAAGCAGCCAGAAAAGAGGGAGTAGTTGATAATGTGGAGGATAACAGGAGTGAGTTCATTTACGATGGGAAGAAGCATCTGGAGTTGTAGACCATCATCACCCACAGCCTTCGTGGATATAGATGTGATGGCCCGCTTTATATCCCCCTCTGTAACCGGGTGGAATGAGAATGAAGTACACATTGGCAGAGGAAGTTTAGAGAGATTGTTTAGAGTGGATGCTTTAACGTTGACGTCAAGAGTGACAGGGGGCTTCGCGAAATGTAGATTAATTGCGTTAAGGTCAATATCAGGCGTGCTGTCATCAGCAGCTTTGCCGATACCAAGAGATTTGAGAAATTGCCATACTTGTGCTGTGTTGAAGTTTTGAACAGAGTTGTGGATGTGGCGCCTTTTAGCATCCCTACACATACGACCGCACCTATTACGCAGCCTCTTGTAGAGAGACCAGTTCTCATCAGTAGGATCCCTTCTGTACCGCCTTTTAGCCTTGTCCCTTTTCGACATTGCACCTTTAATGCTGTCAGACAACCAGGGAGCTGGAAGATGCTTCACTCTGACCCTTTTAAGCGGAGCATGCTCATCAAAGAGTTTCAACACTATCTTGGTTAGCTCGGCTACCTTACCGTCCAAGTCATTGCTATCATAAACAGGAGACCAGTCAATATTGCCCGCGTCTTTTCCCAAGCGATCCAGGTTAATGTTCTTGAAACTGCGAAGGAAGAGAAATTTAGATTTACGTTTAGGAGGGCGAATTTTATATGAAAGAAATATAAGATCATGGTACGAGAAGGAGGCAGAAAGTTGCCCGTGAGTGGCTACTTTGCTTGGGTCGGAAACCAGAATAAGGTCTAGAAGTGAGGGGTTGCAGTGAGGAGCATGATGAGTGGCGTCAAGCTGAAGAATATGAATGTTGACAGAAGCAACCAGAGACCGGAGTTTACGGCTGCGCACATCATCCTTTATCAGGCAGGTGTTGAAATCCCCGAGTATTATCGTGTGGTCATATAATGAGGAAAAATATTCTAGTTTTGTTTCAAACGAAGAGAAAAAATCTATATGGCACGAAGGGCTATAGTAAACACCTACTAGTAATTTTGTATGATTAAATGTAACTTCAATAAAGAGATGTTCAGCAAATTTTGAATAATTACTCGGGGACTGATCAACAACATTGTATGTAATATCTCCACGGAGATAGATGGCGACTCCTCCGCATCCCTTGCCCGTTCTGTCATTACGCACAAGCTTGTAGCCGGGCAGTGAATACTGCGTTGAAGGAAGTGCAGGTTTGAGAAAAGTCTCCGAGACGAGAACAGCATGAATAAGATCGGAGTCGAATGACGATAATAAATCGGAGTGATGAGCAGGAACGCTTTGAGCATTTATATGTACTACGTTGAAAAATTTACTGAAGCAAGAAAAAGCAGAAAACAGTTGGTCGCGTAGGTGAACAGAATCATCACTGAACGCGCTAGCACAGCTCTCATCAGATGGACCAGAAGAAGAACATGAAACAAAACTATTATTAATATGACCTAACATGACACAAATACCTATCTAAATATTAAAATAAAAATATATATACAATAATAATAATAAAATTATTAAAAGTAAATAAAATAACAGTTAACGCAACTGCCATTTCAAAAATTCTCGATGCACCGGCTAAACAAATATCAAAAGACTATTATCCAAATCAGTAAACTTAAAATAAAATTATTGAGATAAGTTTCCGAACGAATACCACAACTTCAATACATCAGTGGTGACTGTCACTGTCAAAGTCACAATGTTACGAAACTCACAAATTAAATTAACACAGAAGTCACAACAAATTAGATTTAACAAATTGTTCAGTCAGTTCAGTGATCGACACAAAGATAGAGATAACCAAAAATAGATTATGGCCAATAGGCTGTGGGAGCGATTATTTTGCGTTCTCAGTTCGACTGTATTTTTTATTTTTTAATGTGTGTTAACTCTTAACTTTTTACTAGGTGAACCGATTTTGATGATTCTGTTTTTATTTGAAAGCTGTTGATCAAGATATGATGATGGAATATACAACAGAACTCTTTAATAAATGACGGCATATCTCTCGAGATTGCTGCAATTTTTTTATTTTTGCAAATACAGTCTTGAGTACAGTTTCACTTAAATATATTGTACCATTAAACCTGGATAGGTTTGTGTTGGTACTCACATTCGCCTTATTTATTCATTATATACTTAATATTAGCTAACTATTCACTCATCCCAAAAACCTACTAATCGTGCAATTGTTTAAGCCGTAAACATCTATCAGCAAAGGAAAAAGTGTAATTGCGGGTGTGATTGTGGGTATGCGAGTATTTTAATTGCATGTCTGTTATTGTTTACAACATTTCATAACATAACATCGGATCGTGTACAGTTCACCCTGGTACACTCTAATTTCACCGGTTGTGTTCAAGTTTCATGTTATTCGGGTAATCTATTTTGGTAGAAGTGTGGGTATTATAAATATGTACTAAAGCTAAAAATAAAAATAAAACATTTGACAAAAAAATACAATCGACTCCCAAATAAAAACACTACAAAGTGAAAAATAAGTTCAATTTTAGCAGTTGGTGACAAAAAACGAAGAAACAAAAACAAGAACACCGATTTCCTAAATTGAAGGTATTTTTCAATTTGTAGTGTTTTTATTTGGAAGTCGGTTGTATTTTTTTGTTAAATAGTTTTTATACTAAGTATCCATTTTAAGTACTTACTAATTGTTATAAATCTGATATAATAATGATGATAAGAAATAAGACAAGATATATAAATAATTAATGAACGTGTATTACTTTAGTGGCCGTACGGCTTACCGTTGTGTTAGTGCCAAAAGTGCTAGAATGATGTAGATTAAGAGATTAGTACCTATGTCGGAGGCGAGGCGAAACATTCGCGCCAGCCGGTTTTCAGACAATACTAATTAAATACATAGGTACAAGATAGTAAATTTGCTCACTTTTTAGTGATGGGGTACTAAAACAGAGCAGTGGTGGCCCAGTGGTAACGGCCGCGGATTACAAGTTATAGGTCGCACAATGGACCAAATGGGAGTCTAAGAGCGGTAAAGGGGTCCATCTATCTTATCCTTTCCTAGGGTACTAAAACAAAAAGAGAGCAAAAAATAACCGACTTCAAAAGCAAATAAAAAAAAAAACTGTAAAAATAACTTTCATCTCTGAAGTCGGTGTTGAAAAACTATAAAAAACAAAAGGTACGAAAGACACCGACTTCCGAAGCGACAGTAATTTTTTTAATGTTTCGTTTTAGAAGTGGGTTTTTTTTTTTAATTTTTTTTTAAAAAACGTAAAGGCAACTTTAAGTTTTGAATAAAATACCCAAAAACATTGGTAAACTCTTTGCCCAAATTGCGACTAAGTAGAATAACATAATCTCAAGGACACTCCTCTAACTAATAACTTTTAATTAGTCCCCTAATAAATTGGGTTACTTATCTTTTGACGAGAACGAAGTTTTATCTTAGCAAAAGTTTCTTAGCCAAAAACTCTAAGCCATTATTTTCGTCAGGAAACATTACAATGACGTGACCAAAGTTCTTGGCTTTTCATGTATTTTTTTTCTATTAAAAATTTCTCGTTGCCGAAACAAGGTTGCCTTTGAATACCAAATGTATTTGTGGGGAACTCATTAGAGAAGGAACGGACGACGAATAAGTTTAGTTATGTTTTAATGAGGACTCTGTTGTAATAAAAGAAAAAGACTTAAGGTTACACTAGTCGAAAATTCTTCCATACAAACGTAGTCTAGGGATTATGCCACTGTTTGACGATCTACGTTCAAAATAAAAAATGATATCAATTTGTCTAATCATTATCTAGCCCTGTATGGAAGCAAAAAAGTAAAAAAAGAAAACATTTGAAAGTTATGAGCGTCGAAAGTTGCACATTTCGACACTAATTTTAACGCATTTTTGGACGCAAATAAATACCATAAGAATCTCAAGACGGAAAATTGCAAAACGGCCTCCATACAGGGTTAGTTTAGTAGTTCAACAATGCAAATAATTTTATTTTGATTTAGTAATTTTTTCATGATATCTAGACTGCCAAAGGTCTGTTTGTTTATAAAATTTCGCGCACTCGGTTTCCTAAATCATTATCCATTTCGCTACAAATTTACAAAAGTGTGTATTCGTACGCGAACTAGCTTTCTACTGCTCATGACAGCATCTATCTCTTCCGCACGTGTTGTCGGTTGATATAAAATGCCTTTTAACCCCGCGCACAAAATAGTTCGTGCCGTCGACTAGTGTAACCTTAAAGGCTTTGAATCTTTTCATGAGCGCAATGTGGCAAAACCTATCCAAATAACTTCTAAAATATATCAAGAACTGGCTTCTACCCGTGGCTATGTCGGAAATAGTTTTTTATCTTATGGGAACACCAGGATAAAAAAGTATCCTTAGTTTTTTTTTAATTTATCGATAGGTTCGCGTTTGACCACTATCTCGCCTGATGGTAGGCGATGAAGCTATTTACTAATCCAGGACTTGGTCTTCTTACTTGCAAGTCACTGCTAACACCATCTATCTGTTGCCGTGGAACGGAACCGAATGCGATTGATGGACAAAAAATAATCCGTTTAATCAGACGAAAAACGCTAGTTACGTCGGCACAGTTTCTTTGTATGGTATGAGGCATCTGTTTGCTAGTATTATATTATCCGTGAATAAGACCGAGAGTGCGCTAAACGAGTAAAAGTATTAGCACTCGCAGTGACTCCTTTATTAGACTACTGCACTAAAACAACTGTATTTAAGTGCTTCAGTCCGTAAGCGCTGTTGTAAATGAGCTTTTTCATGAAATGTCAACGTATAAACCGCTAAGTATAACAACGAAAGGGGAACAAAATTAATTTTAAGTTAAACGTTCATATTACCATACAATTTTGATCCCCTCTTGTAGAGTCAAGGAGGGATAATGTTAGTCAATTTTCAAACAAATTCCTTTCTCACATAGCAGGCGCATGTGACCTTTTCCAACCGTAATTTTCAATCAAAACTTTAGCATTGACATTGCAGGAAAAATAATACGGCGAAAACAAAACTTACCCTAACGTACTTAAAATATGCTTTCTTTGACAGTACAGTGTACACGTTCAGTGCGTATTCAATGCAGTATAAAGAAAACCACAGCTGCCTAAACACATAAATCAAAATGAAAACCCCTTACTCAGGTTTAATAACACCCACGGGAAAATATAAACGCTATAAATTAACACAATACACGAACGCCGAATTTAGCGCAGTCATTCATAAACGCATGATGTTTGCTTCCCTTTCTAATACATACATTCTATAGTTCTATCTCACCCTAAAGTGAGCCTAAATCATCATTAAAGCATTGTTATAACTAAATGTGCATATATCTAACCTTACCCTTAGTTCTGCTCAAACAAACTGAGTCGGCTGCTTAGCTAACCCCCAAACGCCGCACAATAAATTCGTGGGTACTATCGACCCGTGAAACTGGGCCAAGGGCGGCTTAGCCCGGAGTCGCTAAACCCAGTATTTGTTGCGTGCCTGCTCTTAAGAGTCGGTGTGAAGGGAAAAGTCGCAGAAAAATAGGATTGAGTGTTGGCGCGTGGCACGCAGATGGTTAACTCTGAAGCTTAACTTTTCCGGAAGCGGTGGCAGAAGGAAACAGGCGTTAATCTTGTTTAAAATTGTTACTTTGTTTTTTTATATCATGTTTCCATGAAAGAAAAAAAAATGTGTGCAGCCAGGAGACCCTCGTCAAGAACGAAGTTCCTTTAGTTTGCATTTTGAAATCCGAGATAAAATCTGTATAGTGCCAGTATTTTTTAAGATATACGTTGAGAGAAAGAGAAAGGCGTATCGAGGGAGTATAACACATAAATCTTACGTGACGTTACATTTTCTCCCGAATCACACCTATCGCAACCCGCGGTTAAGGACAGTAATAAAACCCGGCCAAGTGCGTGTCGGGCCACGCGCAATAATACGGTTCCGTAGTTGCACAATAATGCGGACTAAGAAGAGGGATTTTTGTTGTTTCATGAACATTTAAACGGTTTCGGCGGCTCACACATACAATTTATAAGTTGGTCGACTTTTACTCGTAAACTTGTAGAGCCTATTTAGCTGTTTTAGTTTTCCTTTTAATTTCGTTGTATAGACTACTTTTTTTTCACATATCCAAAAGCAATCATTTAGCTGACAGGAGGGGGGGATACACTCTAACAAAAATTAACTATTCAAAGCTTAATTTTACGCAAACGGATCAAAAAATGTTGAATCGAAAAATGTTTTCACAGACCCGTAATATTAAGTAGCCTATCCAACGATACCCCACACCATGGGAAAGACAATAAAAAAAGACCCCACTTTACGTGTACAGGAGGTACGCAAAAAAAAAGCTCATGATTTTATTTTACCACTTTGTCGTCGTGATTAATATGTATATCCATGCCAAATTATAGCTTTCTAGTACTAAGTCTCTGAGCTAAGCTACGGACGGACAGACAGACGGACATGGCGAAACTATAAGGGTTCCATGTTGACTACGGAATCCTAATTAAAACCTGCCAAAGTCGAAACTTAACCGATATACCAAAAATCTAATTTACTCGAATTAAACAAAGCTGTTCCCCATTTTATTTTTGATCTCAAGCCAGTCACGAATCAGGATTACAACGAAATATGGAGCAGAACCTCCATAGGAGGACGTAAAATTTTTGCGACCCCCTCAATAAAAACCCAGTAAGAAGTAGGGTAAACCTACTTCACAAGGTCACAGGGACCCGATCAATATGGAGTCGGACCCGTACCCCAGCTGTTTACAATCAACAAACGGCTCAAAATATATATTTGGTAATGGCTATTAAATCTCTTGATTGCTATTCGATTGTTAGACTTTTCTCATTAGTGCGAGTGAGAATTCTGATGAGTTTTTTGGGAATACTTTAGCTAAGTGCTTAGTTTGAAAGTTGTTACAGTTTGGGTTTAAGGCCGTACCCTGACCAAAAAATCAGCATGAGATATGAGCATTCCTATTGGCCTAGCGGCACTGGTTGCGCATGAATTACGGTAGTGAATACGCCCAGATTTTAGAATAACATCGTTATAAAATCGAATATTGGTCTTTTGAAAAAAATAAAACTTACAAAATGTTCGTTATAAAATTGTCTATCCATTAGTGTTAGTAAAAAAAAAAATACTTTACGAGGAGATGCATGCTATCAATAATTATTTCACATTTTATGGTTTTGTTGGAAGGAGATTAGTGACACATATACATCTTTAAAAAAAATGTGTACTACAATTTTAGAATCAACATTATGTAGACATTTAATGTATTTTTATTAATTGATATTTCTTTTTAAATAAAGAGTAGATAGCTCTTAAAAACTGCACAAAATTCGACTAGCGCGTCGTTTTGCTCGGGGACGCGCCTTAAACAATTATTTAGGAACTGTAAATTTTCTATCACTAAACTCACAAATCTAGTTTATTAAGGGCCGATTTTGCAACTATCAGATAACTTTTCTATTCTATTGTATATTCTGCCAATGTCTAAAGTTAATTGGAAGAACAAGTAGATATTTTACCTTCAGAAAACTTTTAACTGAGATATAAATTTGGTGGTATGACAGCTTTTGTATTAAAAAAAATGTGTAATTACCATATTCTTAAGTTTTGCTCTTAGGGCGAATTATTTAAATTTTATTAAATAATTCGCCCTAAGAGCAAAACTTACTGACATCTTAATGCGCGTATTTTATTTTGCTATATTTTTCTGAACAAAAAAGTTCTCAGAATATCAGCGCAGCGTTATTTCCTTTTTTGGATATCGTTGCACATGCTGAGATAGGAGCCTTTTTGGTCTCGCACGGGGTTTTTATTTTTAATTTTGTTTATTTTTAAGCTGATTTCTCGTGTCTCCTGTGCGGGTCACAAATAAATACTTTTTATTTCTTTCTTTCTTTCTTTATTAGAACAAAAACAGTGTTAGACATATCTTTGCGTGTTTTATTTTGGAGCAACCCTTTTCTAAAATAACTGTGACTGCTGACAAGGGACGGCTTAAATAACATACTCCAGTGCCTTTCCAGGTGTTAGATGCGGACAGGTGTCGAGTAACAATCCCAAAGGGTTTTCAAGGTGAGAAACTCGACTTTTCATGTGGAAGAAACTGTCGTGAGGAGCTTATAAAGTTAACAAAAGGTTTAATTAGCAGTCAAAGGTAAAAAATGTATATTTATTATAACGTAGTGTAGCGCTAGTCTGTTCTTGCTTCTTGCTGTAAGACTTGTTTAAGCTAAACTTGCTTGCTTAGCTTGTTTGAGATAATGGTCAAGAGCGAACCTCTTTAGCCTTTTTATTGATCCCATTGCTGGGATACAGGCCTCCTCTCTGTGAGGGTTTTTTTTTCCTATTGACAACAAAAAATAAGATAGCTACAGAAACAATAGATTTTGTAGATTTTTTATTATTGGCTTTAGCCAGTGTACATCGATATTTATCCTACGGAAACATATCACCGGAGTAAAAGGTTGATTTACAAACATTCAAAAATATTCACCAAAAGATTATCAGGTTTGCAAATAATATTAAAAGGAGGGTAGGAAGGGGGTGTAAACTACTAAGTTTCAATTTAGGCTAGGGTAAAACCAGGTTCCTTTTTTTTTAAATAACTTTGCCCCACACTAGGAATTTCTTCCTGTATCGTGGGTGCGTTTTACAAACATAAACTCACATACACAAACACCCAGAGCCGGAACAATCTGCAGGTCATACAAATATTTGTTCCGTGCGGGAATCGAACCCGCGACACGCAGCGCAGTTGTCAATCGCTCAACCATTGCGCCAACCGTGCGCCCAAAATAGTTGCCCCAGGGGTATAGTTACCTCGATTGTCATTACTCTAGTTTCGCGGATGAAACATGTTATTTTATTTATCTATCGAGAGAATCTACAACTATCACTAAGTTGACCATGTTGCAGGTCTCTATGCGATTACTTTCATATATTTGAAGATAATAAACCAAAGTACCTAACCGTTTTACAAATAAAGAATCTTGCTATTTGTACTGAGAGATATAAATAAAGTAATTTCAAAAAGTGTAAGTATAACTATCCGGGTTTTACGCTATAGCAAAAAGATCCCTTGTAATTTACAAAACCTCTTCGCTGGAGACAAAATTATTTAAATCCTACAAAAGAGAGAACAAGGAAACGGAGTTGTACAACTTGATTGAATGTTGAATATTCATTAGAAGTGAAGAATCAAAGGGAACAGATTGCAGCATCATGCTTATTAAAATTATGTTACTAGCTGCCGCCCGCGTGGAATTAGTTTCTATTACTTCAAGTACTTATGGAATATTGGGCTCTTAATTCACATTTCAAAGATTATTTTAACGGATCATTACAAACTGATTCCAATAGATGGCGCGATTTAAAATTTCTAAGGCATGCCAAGGTTTTTGTATTGTAACACATTTTAGTACAATGAAATTGTCAAAACGTGCAAAAAAATACTATAAAACAAATCGTCACTGTATTTAAGGGAAAAAACACGAACCGAGAAAATCCTTTTACTTGCAAGTCGCTGCTAACACTATCTATAACCGTGGAACGGAACCGAACGCGATCGAAGTGCTTATAAAAATAATCATCTTAATCAGACGAAAAACGCTAGTTACGTCGGCATATATGGTTTCTTTGCATGATGGGATGAGACATCTGTATGCTAGTATTATATTATCTGTGGTACTAGTAAAGGCTTTTATTGATTATTAATAAAAACTATTTGCAAAATGTGTCAATCCTACAGTAAAAACTGTCAACTAAAGAATACATTTCAAGATGGCTTTTCCAGGATTGAAGGCCTAAACTGATGTCACTTAAGCTAAACTGTTTGGTAAACATAATCATGATTACTTACATAATAATATACCTAGCAATAAAGGTGTGAATGCTGAGACAGGTTAGCAATGGTACATGGAGAAAGAAGAAATGACATGGACGAGAAGATATTGAAAATGACAATCTATTAAAAACATTAACCAGTTCTCAAAGTTACCGTAACAAAACCGATAAAGGACTTCCTGAACGAATGTAAAGGAAACAAAGTTTATTTGTTTGTTATCTGGTGTCCCATGTTCACAAACACATTCATACTCGTATTATATTCTGAAACACGAACGCCCGAGAAGAGTGCAACAGTCTGGAATGAATTTATGATGCACTGTTGAACATGTACGGATCAAATGGGATGTTCTATTTGGAGGTTATCGGCTTTTGTTTTCAGGGATGTTGTTAATGCTGGAAGCAACTGACAGAGGAATATATTTGAGAAATATAGAGAGGAAGATATTCCACTGCAGTGATACTTTTATATGGTCAAAATATAATATTTTTAGGACATAAACTAACACATACAGGGTGACTTCTAATTCATTGGCAGTACGGAACCATGAATAAAGTTCGTGGTTTATTACACATAAGTCAATCCTGGCAACATGCATGTTAGAAAAATCGTAAATCATTAGATAAAGATATATTTATTGCATAACTGTGTACATTAAGTTCTTATTAGTAAACATTATTATTTTTTTTAAGTTTCAACAGTCTACCCAAGTCGGATATGCAATAGTATTTAGAAATAAGGTACTTACAAGTATTATTTTTTATCAAAAAACTCATGCAGATTATAAAATACATTATCAATTAACATTTTTTACAATGCATGTCCTCGAAAAGAGCGTTTTCCAAGCAGACAAACTGTGCGGAAAGTGTCACTTTTTTTTACTAGTGCTTTTTACTTTCCTGTACTTTTTTAATTTTTAACTCCAACGTCAGCCCGCCGCATAGAGTTTTTATTATTTGAGAAAAGTTTTAAAATTAGTTATAATTAGTTGTAAGTACAGATTATCATTCATATAAAAAGTAAAACAAAACTAATACGTCATTTAAGGCGTTTTTAATTACTCTAGATTTAGATTTTGCTCAATAAATTAATTTTAATTATTCATTAAATATGTTTGGCAGAATTAATATTTTGCTCGTGCCTTTTTGCGTTATGACGTGACAGCTATTGCACATGCGCAGTAGAACTATGAACTATTAGTTAATCTGTGGATATGCTGAGCGCCCTTGAATAAGCGCCATTTTATTAATTTCTTGCTTGGTTCAGATATATTTTTTTATTTCCTCGCACAATGCATAGTAAAATGTTGTATGATACACGTGCGTAAGATGATTTCCGACTCGTGTCGATTTATCCACTCACTCGCTTCGCTCGCTCGTGAATAAAAATGCCACTCATCGGAAATCACCTACTTCCCGCACTTGTAGCATAAATAACTATTTCAATTTATTTTTAAACATATTTCCATTTAATTGCTTAATTGCTGGCGGTAATTTATTGTACACACGAATAGCACTTACATAGGTACTTTTATAATACATCAAAAAAATGTCATATTTATATTGTTGCATTCATATACATATATATATTTTTTTTTAAAACGTGCGTTTACAAACATATAAACTCACATACACAAACACCCAGAGCCGGAACAACTATTTGTAAATCATACAAATAATTGTTCCGTGCGGGAATCGAACCCGCGACACGCAGCGCAGCATTCAATCGCTCAACCACTGCGCCAACCGTGCGCCATATATTATTCATATAATCAGATACGATTTTCAGATAGAAATAGGTAGCTATGCAAAGTTTATTCAATCATTTGAAGCATACTTATTTGTTTAATTTTCCATCAGTCTAGTAGCGTTTAAAACTCTTAAAATGACTTAATAAGAAACTTAACAATTCCTTATTGTTCTTTGCAAAGTCTAACTTGGATAATAAGAAAGGAAAACGCTGTAAACAATGGGGAACTCCTACCGCAAATAAATTTCAAAGGCTTTGGAGTAAAATATGAAACGTCAACACAAGAAGTGTTGGTGGGGGCTACCTACCTTCTATTCAGTACTAAACAGCTGGCATCATTATTGTTGATTACTTAGGAACTCCTAAGCAATTACTAACACAAAAGGCAAAGTGATATACACATAGAAGGTACAGAAAGCCTCGTGGCAAAGATGGAACAGGCTGTAGGTCTAGGTACGGGTCTATCTTACGGGTTAAGGAGCTCTACCGGTGGTCGGTCTGTCGACCATTCATCGAGACCTCTACGTCCCTCCGGAAAGCTGTAGATCCCGGCTGCCGTTTGTAGATCTTCGATTTGTAGTCATCACAGACAGTCAGAAACCCGAAAGTCTAAAACCAGTTAGAAATGGGAAGCCAAGGGGTATCGTGTTATCCAGAAACTGGATTATGTGGTCAAATTTCAATGTAAAGTACTGATATTCTGTTATAGGTACCAATCCAATAACCAGAAGTCAAAACCAACATAGACATTTGGAAGCACCACACCGGTGGGGACCCGCATTATCGAGGCTTAGTAGCCGTGGCATCCACGGTGAAGCGAAGAGGAACCCGAGGAAGGGCAGCTCGTCAGGCCTTTTGCCGATTAAGCCGACGACGTATCGGCCAACAAGTAGGTTGCGGTACCGCTTGGTAACAGATTAGACATCGCAACGCAACAGAGGCGGGCAGTGATGTCGTATGGGCCGTCCCAGGTCCCATAAGATATCTCGGCTGAGGGTTGGAGGCCACGGCGGGTGAGGAGTGCCAGTATAGCAGTACGCCGCTCTCCCTAACTTCCGCGGCCTGGACGGGGTCGCCACCGTCTAATGACGGACGTGGTGGGTTGGGGTAAGGACCTCCCCTGCGGCCGAAAAGTGGTAGGTGTCAGGGCTACTGACCTGACCTGTCACATGGGGACCAAGGGTGCCATGTACATGGCGTCGTCTGGTGTCCATGTGCTGCTTGGGTCCCTGGGGTGGTCATTGCGTGCAATGTGGAGGCTCCGATGATGGACAGCTGCGGTGGGATAGGATAGGATAGGATAGATGTACCCCTTTTCCGCACATAGACTCCCATTTGGTCCGTTGTGCGTGCAGGCCTCCTCTCTGTGAGAGAGGATGGGCCGTAATCTACCACGCGGGCCCAATGCGGAATGGTGGATGTCACGTCTCCAAATTTTTGGTTCTAAGACATCTTCTCTAAGTTTCCTCACGATGTTTTCCTTTACCATTTTGAGAGCAGTGGTGATGAAATAATGTACACAAAGTAAAGCGCCTTGCCTGGTTTCGAACCCAAGACCTACACACACATAACTGCGCTATCTCCCCGTGGTAGCGCAGTATGCATGAGCATTTCTCAAAGCTAAAAAAAAGTCAGTTTTCGTGGTTCGAATGTTACCAGAAATGTGTGGTCGACTGTACCTACAAACTTTTGTGCCTACATACAACACAATACATCAACAGGCGTTAATTCAGCACGCAGTCTATATATGTATATTGTGTAGGTATATAGAACGTAGTGTAGGTATTCATAAATTTGAGTGGAAGGCGACTGACGAGGGTTTATCCGGATAAATCGGACCGGATGCTACTCAGAAAGGGACTGTCCGGACTTATCAGACGAAATCGTGCAGTACTTAAAGAGGGATTTTTATTTTGATCCGAGTTAGAGAGTAAAGTAACTGTTTAAGATCGAGTGGGAAAATACGACGGGATTTTAAGTTTGATGTTTATTCTGCCGGGGTGTACTGGTTTTTACAGTTGAGTGATTACTTTTGCGTAATCGTTTTTATCTGAAAATCGTTTTTAGCTAACTCAGGACACTATTTCATGCAGACAATGGACGCATTTCTCAGTAAAACCAGCCAAGTGCGAGTCGGACTCGCGCACGAATGGTTCCGTACCATTATCGCAAAAAACGGCGAAAAAACCACGTTTGTTGTATGGTAGCCCCACTCAAATTTTTTTGTTTTCTGTTTTTGTACTTGTTGTTACAGCAGCAATAGAAATACATCACCTGTGAAAATTTCAACTGTCTAACTATCACGTTTCATGAGATACAGTCTGGTGACAGACGGACAGACAGACAGACGGATCGTGGAGTGTTAGTAATAGGGTCCCGTTTTTACCCTTTGGGTACGGAACCCTTTAAAAGAAAAACATTTTTGCGGCAGGTTCTGCTAAATAAAGCCGGGTACCTATGTGTTGTTTGCGGCTGTACTTAAAAACCTGATTTATATTCAAAAGTTGTAAGTACTGTGAAAGTAGCTTTAATCGACAGGCTCCTACATTTTTGCTAAAAGCATTAAATCTCTCGACAACTCCTAGTTGTCTGTTTTAATATAAAGTCATAAATTCCGTTCAAAATATCGCACTGAAAACGCGAAGTAATCCGGTAAAACCTTCCAGTGATGTGTAAACACCCGTTCAAATGATTCATGGCTTCGCTACGACGACATCGAGCCAGCTACGACGACATCGACCCACGGTCTCGAATGCTCGAACGCTTGTTAGCTCGGATTCTCGAAAACTCGAATGCTCGTTTGCTCGAAGCTTCGACGGTGGCTATGACGACAAAATTAAATCTCCTAGTTCGCTGAGCCAATCTGAACCTTTGTAATTGATTTATGCCAAGGTGTTGCCAATTAATATTAATACTGACGTTCAGTGGCGAAGGGAAGGTTAATGCTATTTATCATAAGCTGGCGTTTAAACAGCTTTGAAAATTGTTATTTGAATAAAGCTGTACTTCCTGAAAAAATATTTTTATAAGGGTCCAACGTTTGTCTCTTAGTGTTCTTATAACACTGAGCAAGGTTTATTTTGGTATACGCCCGCCACACTGTGTCCAACCACTGCAACTACTGAAAGGCAAGAATGGCCACCAAAGAAGTGACAAATCAATGAAGCTTGATGAGTCTCGGAGAAACAATTCAACTTTGTCGGACCCCTGATAGGACAGAGCTAAACGTATTTTGTTGATTCGCATATTTGTGGAGTTGCAAACACCAGTCCGTTGTACCAAATGGATATGATTAGTCCATTCAAGTCAGGTCGTGAGCACAACTAGTACCCTCATCATCATCATCAATCAATCAATCATCATCATCATCAATCAATACATATAATAAATCTGTAGAAAAGTAATTTTTGTACATCGAATATATTTCCAAAAAAAATAGCCAGTGTGTTAAAGGATAACCAACAGAACCAATATCCGGAATTTTTGGAATTTTTGTCTGTCTGTTTATTTGTGCACGCATCACGCGAAATGTACGAAATCAATGTAAATAACTTATATACATAAAAATGTTGCGTAACTTGAAGAATTACTTAGTTTTTGTTTCATCGTAATCGGTTCACTCTATCAAAAGTTATATGAATTTAAAGTGTTCAAGATGTAAAATTATCACTCATAACACACGCAATTCAGATATTCGGACAGTTGGACTCGATATTAGATAGATGGCGTTGTGCATTTGAAGTCATTTTCTGAATGGCGGTGTTAAGATTCTCCGCGAAAGAATGATGACTATAGAAACAAAAATGGTAGGTAGTAAGAAAGAAAGAAAGAAAAATTGTTTATTTGCGCCAGGCACGACGCATACCACAAAAAAAAACAAAAAAAAAATAACATAATTACAATCATTACAAAGTATGCGTCACAACTACGCAAAACGGTCATCGCTCAGCATAATGCTGGGACTCATGTGCGAGACAGAGCCACAGCGCTGGTTTTCAGCGATAGCCGGTGTCGACTGGGTGACTCTGAACCAATAAAACCTTAGTAGCAAGTGACGGAGCGAACAGTTTAGTAGGTAAGTAGGGTACGATTGACAGACAGATGACGGGAGCGAAGCCCCTGGCACAGCTAGTAAATAATAATGTAGGTACACTGAAGTAGCCGCAAATATATGCTTTACAAGATCTAGTTAGTTTGATATTCACCCGAGCATTCATAATATAGACTCTCTGGCCAATATTGATACTTTATAGCCAGGATAATGTCAACACAGGCCTCATCACTCTCGTCGAACGACATAATATATTATGTTACCTACCTACTGTTACATCTACATGTAGACGGCTAATGGCATAATCAATACATCTGGGCTAAGAGGCCCAGGCAATGCTCACGGTAAAAGTAGGGCACGAATAATATTGAAGGTTAAGTATCGGTAACGTAATATAATTTAGAACGGCATATCTACTTATATACTTATACAAGACTTATTATTATTATTTTTAAAACGTTTCCCCACACTAGGCATTTCTTCCTGTATCGTGGGTGCGTTTACAAACGTATAAACTCACATACACAACACCCAGAGCCGGAACAACTATCTGCAGGTCATACAAATATTTGTTCCGTGCGGGAACCGAACCCACGACACGCAGCGCAGCAGTCAATCGCTCAACCACTGCGCCAACCGTGCGCCCAAATATTCTTTTCTCGATATAATCAATATACCTAAAACACAATGGGGTAAAATTGTTTGCTCACAAATATGTTTGTAAGAGAGGAAATCTATATTTTATTCGCGACGTACAGATCTTATAGCAAAAATTCTTCAAGGAAGCTACACAACTGTTTCAACCAAGTGGAAAATTGCGGGCAGAAGCTAGCTCAATGCTGTCCCACGAATTTTTTTGCACTTTTTCGCATTGCACAATTAACTCAAAATGCAACAGAAAGCATCTATTTTCTACCTAAACTAATTCGACATAATTTGGCAGTTTTGGAGGATGTCAACTGACCAACTTTTGCCTTCCAACCCAACTGGAGTACTCACACAAGTAAAAGCTTGAATCTTCTTCTTAGCGTGTCGATGACAAACACTCTTTTTAGTTAAATGCCTTGCCTGGCCCAGAATTCAGCCACGGCAACGCCCTCCGCTGACGCAGTCATAAGGTCCTCAGGTGAACAGACAACAGGACACGCGGCACAAGACGAAAGGTGGGCCATGGTCTGCGGGGAGACGCCGCACAAGCACCGAAGATCGGAACCATCCGAGAACCCCCACCTATGAAGATTGTCTTTGCTGCGGTCGATCTGAGTGCGGAGCCTGTTCAGAGTTTTCCAGGTCGGCCAAGGCAATGCGTGCCCAGGCGAAAGGGTCTCCGATGGCTCTAGGAAATGATCAGGGAGTTTAAATTTCTCTCGCCAAAGATCGCATCTTTCCGTGGTGATGTTTCCAATAGATGGACTCACGCAACCAAGAAAACTTTTTCGACTTTTAAGCCTCTGGGGCACCGAGGTGTAGTTGTGCATTGGGTGGCGCGAGTCACTTTCTTGCTATGCCCTTTCTATACGGCTTCCCATAGTCCTACGCACATCCGGGGGCGCGATGCCTATAAGTGGATACAGCAATCGTACCGGAGTCGGTTTAAGGCATCCAGTGGATATTCGGCATGTCTCGTTTAGTGCTGTATCCACTAAGCTCGAGTGGGCGGAACGGCTCCATACTGGACAGGCATATTCACCAGCGGAGAAACAGAGCGCCATTCCAGTAGTTCGCAAGACCCGGGGAGATGCTCCCCATCTAGTGGATGTAAGGCGACGTAGCAGGCTGTTCCTGGCATGCACCTTTCGCTTAACAATCTCACAATTTTTCCTGTAGTTGAGGGACCTGTCCAAAGTGACGCCGAGGTATTTTGGATGGGGACTATGGGTGATTGGTAGCCCCTGCCATGAGATGTTGAGTGTTCGACCCACTTGTCTGTTACGGAGGTGGAAGGCGCACGACTGCGTTTTTGAGGGGTTTGGTTTCAATGCATTTTCTGTGTAATAGTAACTGAGGTCTGAAAGTGCGACGGAAAGGCTGGTTTCAATCTCCTCAAAATTAGTGGCTTGGCAAGTTAATGCCAGGTCGTCTGCATACAGAAAGCGGGTCGTGTTAGGACTCACCGGTTGGTCGTTGGTGTACATGTTAAACAGCAATGGAGCCAGTACACTGCCTTGGGGCAATCCATTCTTCTGGGTCAGCCACCTACTTTTATCATCGAGAAGGCTCACTTGAAATCGTCGGTTACTGAGGAGCTCTCTAAGGATTCGAACAAACTTTGGATCCTCTGTTAGGTTGGTAACCTTCCATAACAAGTGCCTAATGTTAACGGTGTCGTAGGCTGCCGACAAATCCACAAATACTGCACCCGTCACCTTCTTGGTTTCGAACCCGTCCTCAATATGTTGCGTGAGGTTAAGGACCTGCCCGCAGCAAGACTTCCCAGGTCTAAATCCTGATTGCTCTGGTATAAGTTTCGGGTCGACAAGGTTTGAGAGACGGGCTAACAGTAGTCTTTCGAAAAGTTTGTAAGTGTGGCAGAGGAGCGATATAGGGCGGAAGTTTTTGGGATAGTTGTGTGGTTTCCCAGGTTTGGGGATTGCAATGACTTTAGACCTCCTCCAAAGACGAGATATATTCGCAGACTCCAGACAGCGGTTAAAAAGTTTTAGCAACCATAACACCGATACTGGGCCGAGGTGCTTGATTTGCTCAACTGAAACATCGTCAACACTTGCACGGCAAAGCTTGAATGATGTCGGAACACAGCTCACTTTGCCCAAATGGAGATGAATGTTAATTAAGAGCAGTGCATTGTGGCAGGATTGCATAATTCATTATTTTATAGTACCTACCAAGTAGTTCGCATTCCAATGAAATATTCAGTTTTACATTTTATGCCAGCTGGCAATATTCACGGATCATGTTCTATTCTGCATGCAGAACTACTCGTACGTGGTAATTTTAATAGAGTTTTATTACATTGATACAGAATCTACATTTTCCTAGATCCAATTTTACTATTATTGTACTTAATTTATTTACTTAGGGTGAATATCACCAATGAAATGTGTCGATAATGAAAGTCACTAGCAGACTTCAACACTTACTTCGACCAAGTTTGCACGGCAAAATTTTTACAGAATCGACCCGCTGAATGCAACCACGAGCTACAAGTAACGGTAAAACGGGGTGAATAGGAACTCAGGGCTGAATGGGAACAAAACTTTAATTAGGATTTTAACTTTGATACCGCTTTGTGCTTTGCTACTAAAATGGAAAAACTATTGGAGTATCTTCTTCAAATGCTGGCAATAATTTTAAAATAACGTGAAAATTCCCTTCAAAGTTTTGTTCCCATTCACCCCCGCAGTCCTATTCACCCCATTTTACGGTACACTTAAAACGCAATCAAGAGCTATCAGTGTCATGACCCTTATTTTTTTTTTTTTTTTTTTTTGGGTTGGAATTCATTCAATGACTTCTCCCGCTCTGCGTGAGGCGGGAGGGCATGTCAGACTTTTACTGACTAAAACCCACCCATGTTCCTTCAGTTGCTTGTGCCAGGGCCGCGGTAACTCTCTTTCAAATTTATCCGCGACCCAGACAGGCATCGGCCCTATCGGACCCCGTCACTTTTGCTGACATCTCTTTGAGGCGCGCGTGGAACACTACGCGCCGTAAACTCGGGCTTGGTCCTTATTGGACGGCGAGCTACCCATTACTCTCCGTCCGCAAGCCCGCGCCTACGGTGGCCGGGAATCGGCTCGCGACTCCCGACGCCCGGGGCGTCTCCTGCGGTGCCTAGGGGCGTGAGGGCGTCTCCTTTGCGTCTCCCTCACACGTAGTGTCATGACCCTGACATCTCTTTAGCGGATTTTCTTTCAGTTTCATTACGTAATTCTAAATCTTTTATTATATCAAGATTTAGGTGCCGTATCGTTCTAGAATACGGGTATTTGAGGGAAATCGTAATTTAGAAAAAGGTAGTATCATGAATAATGTAGCAAGGACAATGGTTCTATTGGAAACTCATTAATATTGGATTGGATGGAAATGTACGTTATTTCCATTTGTTTTTTGTTTTCGATTATGTTTTTTTTGGCTGATAAAACTTGTGTTAATGTCAAATGTTTAGTGGTATTGTGTGCTTATCTATACTAATATTATAAAACTGAAGAGTTTGTTTGTTTGAACGCGCTAATCTCAGGAACTACTGGTTGGAATTGAAAAATTATTCAATTTTGTGTTGGATAGTCCATTTATCGAGAAAGGTTATAGGCTATATAATATCACGCTACGACCAATAGGAGCGGAGCATAAATGAAAAAAACTGGCCAAGTGCGAGTTGGACTCGCGCACGAAGGGTTCCGTACCATTATCGCAAAAAACGGCAAAAAAGTCACGTTTGTTGTATGGGAGCCCCCCTTAATTTATTTTAATTTAATAATTATTATTTTTTGAAGTGAACATACAACTAAATATTCTGTGAATATTTCAAGCGTCTACCTGTTGTCGTTATTAATATCCAACAAAAAACGGCAAAAAATCACGTTTGTTGTATGGGAGTCCCCCTTAAATATTAATTTTATTCTGTTTTTAGTATTTGTTGCTATAGCGGCAATAGAAATACACCATCTGTGAAAATTTCAACTGTCTAGCTATCACGGTCCATGTGATGCAGCTTGGTGACAGACGGACAGACAGACAGACGGATCGTGAAGTCTTAGTAATAGGGTCCCGTTTTTACCCTTTGGGCACGGAACCCTAAAAATGTTGCAAGTTACGGGCAAAATTATTCCTTTTTGAGAGCTTCTGTTGCGTGCGCTGCGTAAACGCTTTAAGTTACGATGGATTATCATGTATGATGGAATTGTTCCTCTTTAAAGGTTCTAAAAAAACATCTGCGACATAATATGTCTATCTTTTAAGATTGACTCACTTAGCCTTTTTTTACGGTAATTAAATTTGTTTATTTGCGAAGGAGTTTTATCAACATCAATACTTATTTATTATAAAGCTGAAGAAAGAAAGAAAAGAAAAAAAGCAAAAAGTATTTATTTGTGACCCGCACAGGAGACACGAGAAATCAGCTTACAATTAAACAAAATAATAATAGTTAAAAATAATAGTTTGTTTGTAGGGTAGGTAGGTAGTGGTAGATAGATAGATTAGCCAGTTGACGGGAGCGAAGCCGCGGGTCAGCTAGTTAAAGTATAAGAAAAAAAGCATAAACATATTTTCCTAAAATAAAAAAGGCAACATTAAAAAACCATAAATGTCAATTATAGGTATATAAAAAGCCTATAACATGCGAGACTTTTGTGAGACCGTATAAGACCCGCTGTTGGGAAAGGTTTAATCCCGTTTAAATAGAAGCATGTCATTTTATAATATTTAGTACAAAATAAAGCATTGAAGTAAACACACGTCTTTCATCTCCAGTTTCTGTGCTAACCGAAAGTGAACCTTAATGTGCTGAACATATGGTCCAAACGAACCGGATTCATTAAAGTTGTTTTTTAAAGTTACGAAAACTGACCGGCCGATCGAATACAAAAGGATCGCACATTCCTCAGCGATAAGAGTGAATAACAAGCCCATTAGTAAAAGACTTTATAAAACTACGAGTTATTGCACCGCCATTACTTAGTGTATTTACGTGTTTATGGTTTTAAATCAACCGGTTAAAAGTGCCTTTTTACTAAAATGAGTACTTCAAGCAGTCAACTACTCAATCTTCTTGAAGAAACGGCTAGTAAAATGCAAAAAGCCCAAGTTAATATGAAAAAATGTCCTAAGGCACGATTTACTAAGGGTTACATCCAAGCAAGATTACAATGTATAGAAGAATATTGGCAGTGTTTTAAGTCAACACATGAAGAACTTGTTAAGTGTACACCGAAAGATCAACGTGCTAACATTCAGTACTTTGTTAACGAAGATTATTACGTTATTGAAGACTTGTTCTTGTGTTTACAAGGAGACTTAAAGGATATGTTTTCTACATTGTCATCATCAGGAGAAGTATGTAGTAACATCGCGCCCATTAACCAAACTCAAGTAAAATTACCGAGAATCCACCTACCTGAGTTTAATGGTAATTACGATGATTGGCCTACTTATCATGACTTGTTTATGTCACTAGTCCATAACAATACGTCGCTAAGTTTGGTACAGAAGTTGCAATACCTGAAATCAAGTATTACCGGAGAAGCTGAAGCCTTGCTAAAACATATAAGGGTTACGGACAATAACTACGAACAAGCGTGGAATATACTGAAAGGTCGCTTCGGGAATAAACGAGTGATCGTAAATACTTTGTTGAAACGACTTACCGGACAAAAGGCGATCAAGTCACCAACGGCAAATCAGATTAAGTCCTTGCTAGATACTACGACTGAATGTTTGAATAGTCTACAAAATCAGGATTTATCTATTGACAATTGGGACCCTCTAATTATATTTTTAGTGGTACAGAAATTAGACCCTGAGACCCATAAAGATTGGGAGGAGCATACGTACACTCAGGAGTTTAACAAGTTACCCACCTTGAAAGATTTTTATATATTTTTGGAGTCTAGGTTCCGTACATTGGAGTTGGTGACCGCTAGTAGTTCTGCAGCTGTGTCAAAGGAGAAAACTATCAAAGATAAGTCATGCCATGTTTCTGCAACCACACCGGTGAAGACGTGTACAATGTGCAAGGAAGACCATGCCCTATGCCATTGTAAAGATTTTGTAAAGCTTCAACCTATGGAGAGGAACGAGTTTGTAAGGAAGAACAGCCTCTGCTACAATTGTCTGGCACCAGGACACTCAGCCTGGAAATGTCGCGTACCTGTGTTCTGCCGTCGATGCAACCGCCGGCACCACTCACTGTTGCACCAGCAGAGAAGTAACAACAAGCAGTCAGACAATTCACAAACTCCACACGGTCATATCGAAGGAAAGGAACCAAATAAAGAAGATAAAAAGGAAGACGTCGCAATAGCATCACACTTCACGACGAAGAAGTCCACAGCTTTGCTGGCAACAGCACTAGTGAATATTATGGATGATAATGGACGCATAACGGTATTGCGCGCCTTAATTGACCAAGGGTCACATGAAAGTTTTATCAGTGAGAGAGCAGCACAGAGATTAAAGATAAAACGAAAATCAAGCAGAGGAACTATCACCACAGTTGGAGGGAAACAGACACACATAAATCACATTGTAGAATTTGTACTATTATCTCGATGTGAAGATGATTTCAAGATTTCTTTGAAAGCTTACGTCATACCCAAGAACATAACCTCCAATTTGCCACCAAGACATTTCACCCACAAAATTGCTGACTGGCCGCATTTACAAGGGCTCACCCTGGCAGACCCAAGTTACAATCAACCAGGGCGAGTGGATCTTTTATTAGGTGTTCAAATTTATGACATCATTCTAAAGGGCGGTCTGGAAAAAGGTCCATTAGGCTCTCCAAGTGCACAAAATACTCGCCTAGGATGGATTCTTTTTGGAAAGGTGGAAGAAACCACTTCTTCGGAAGACATTACTGTCATGCATCAACATATTGACATTGAAAATATGTTGAAATCATTTTGGGAAATAGAAGAGGATAGTAAGATGAAACTTACAAAAGATGAAGAAGCCTGTGAGAAAATATACAAGGAAACATATCAGCGAAACGTGGAAGGAAGATTCGTGGTAAAATTACCACTCAGATCAGAAAAACCTAGGTCATGTGAAGGGAAAACTAGAGATATAGCATTGAGAAGATACATGCAACTTGAAAAACGCTTTGAGAATGATACACAGTTAAGGATGGAATATATAAAGGTAATGAAGGAGTATATTGATTTGAAACACATGGAAATAGTTCCAATAAACGAGATAGATAATTCAGCCGTGTACTTACCACACCATCCAGTCCTGAAAGAAACAAGTGAAACAACGAAGGTTAGAGTTGTCTTTAATGCTTCGTCCAAAGGTTGCAATAATATATCTCTAAATGATGAACTACTGATAGGACCTCAGCTACAGGAAGACATGAGATATCTAGTCATGAGGTGGAGAATGAAGCCTATCTGTTTTGTGGCCGACATCGAAAAAATGTTTAGACAGGTGTTGGTAACACAAGAAGATGCAGACTACCAACGTATTCTTTGGCGTCAGCATGTAACTAAACCAATTGAAGATTATCGTCTGTTACGAGTTACATTCGGTACTGCTTCTGCCCCTTACCTTGCTGTGAGAACGCTGCAACAACTAGCAGAAGATGAAGGCAAATATTATCCCATTGCCGCTGAAACCATCAAGCATGATTTTTTTATGGACGATTTGATGTCAGGACAGGATACAGTAGAACAGGCTATAGAAGTAGCTAAAGATATTAGCCATATCCTGCAAGGAGGAGGCTTCAAGCTGCAAAAGTGGGCATCTAACAGTAGCAAATTTCTGAAACAATTTGAAGCTGAACAGTATAGTAGTCAAGTTAAAATTGACATGAAGTTGCATGGTACGGTCAAAACACTAGGTTTATCCTGGAATATGGGTGAAGACACTATTCATTATAATCTTGATTACGCCCTTATGACAGGAGTAGTGACTAAAAGAAAAATCTTGGCTGACGTTCACCGGCTTTTCGATCCGCTGGGATGGCTGGCTCCGGCGATAGTACCTGCAAAAATATTAATCCAAAGTTTGTGGCTGAAGCAGTCCACCTGGGATGATGAAGTAGAACCTGAAACAGAAAAAGAATGGATTAGTATAAGAGAAAGCTTATCACATTTGAAGGTTATTGAACTGCAGCGATGGTTACAATGCTCAAGTGAAAGCATAAAGAACGCTTCTGTACACGGATATTGTGATGCTTCTGAAAAAGCATACGGAGCTGTAGCTTACCTGAGGGTGCTGGGCGAAGACCATCAATACAAAACGACTATAATTGCTGCCAAATCCAGAGTTGCACCGGTAAAACCAATGTCACTACCGCGACTCGAGCTATGCGGCGCAGTATTACTTTCAAAGTTATTAAAGCAAATAAGCGAAGCCATGCATATTCCTACTAACCAAATATTTTCATGGACAGACTCGACCATAGTTTTATCATGGTTGCAAGGAGATCCTGCGAGATGGCAAACCTTTGTGAGGAACAGAGTCGTAACGATAATCGATAATATCGGTAAGAAATGGTTTCATGTACTATCCCCAGAAAATCCAGCAGATGTCGTATCCAGAGGCATGCTGCTATCTGAGTTGAAGAATTGTCGATTATGGTGGGCAGGACCAGACTGGCTGAAACAAAGGGAAATAATATTTACCAGCATAAACACTTCGACGGACCTAGAAATGAAAAAAGTTATTAATGTAAACATGATACGGGGACAACAATCTGTCGAAGAAAAAGATTGGTCAACCCGCTTAGAGGTTTGTGATACACTAAAGGAGTTATTGCAAGCAGTGACATATTGTAGACAATTCTTGAACCTGAAAAAAGAAAAAATACAGATTAGTCTAAACACTGAAGAATTAGAAAAATCTTTGCACAAATGTATAAAAATAACACAAAAAGATTGTTTTGAAGAAGAAATTAAAGACCTGACAGAGAAAGGTAAAGTTAAGAACAGAAGTGTATTGAAGTCACTCAATCCATATTTAGATCTAAATTATATCCTCAGGGTGGGCGGCAGAATTCGACACGCTAATATAGATAAGGATAGAAAACACCCCATTATTTTAGATAATAAATCATATTTAACTAGATTGATTGTGACCGATGCACATATGGTAACTTTGCATGGAAGTGTACAGTTAGTACTTAATTACATTCGATCTAAGTACTGGATTGTGAAAGGAAAAGATTTAATCAAGGCTACAGTACATAAATGTTTAATTTGTGCAAAACAGCGGGCTCAAATTAGAACCCAGTTAATGGGGGACTTACCCAAAGAACGAGTGACACCGGCTCGAGCATTCTTGAACTGTGGTGTGGACTTTGCTGGCCCGTATCCAATCCTAATGTCCAGAGGAAGAGGCGCTAGAACGAACAAAGGCTATATTTCATTATTTATATGTATGGCAACTAAGGCCATACATTTAGAACTTGTTGGCGACCTGACATCTGACGCGTTTATCGGAGCGTTCAGAAGATTTGTGTCACGTAGAGGAAGATGCAATCACATGTGGAGTGACCAAGGCCGAAACTTTATCGGAGCCAATAAAGAGCTTGTTGAAACCTGGAACGCAGCAAAGTTAGAATTCAAGGGTGATGTAGTAAATACTTTGGCCAAGGATGGGACGCAGTGGCATTTTATACCGGGATACAGTCCGAACTTCGGTGGTCTATGGGAAGCCGGTATAAAATCCACTAAATATCACCTCAAACGAGTTTTGAACAGTCACATGACATTTGAAGAAATGACCACGCTTTTGTGCCAGATCGAGGCTTGCCTAAACTCGCGACCCTTGTGCCCCATCGATGATACTGACAAAGATGACATGGAAGTACTAACTCCAGGACACTTCCTGATCGGGGAAGCACCAATCACAGTACCTTCACCAAACTTGAAAGACGTACCTGTTAGCAGACTATCTCGATGGCAGCACACACAAAAGCTCTTGAATGACTTTTGGCAGCGATGGCAACATGAGTATTTAGCCAGACTACAGCAACGCCCGAAGTGGTTAAAGACAGTTCCAGACTTAGAGGTTGGTCAGATAGTGCTCGTAAAGATGGATAATACTGCTCCAGGGAAATGGCCACTTGGACGCATCGTAGATAAACACCCTGGCCAAGATACAGTTACTAGAGTGTATAGTGTGAAAACCGGTAACCACATAGTTAAGCGATCAATTGGTAAATTATGTCTCCTACCTGTAGACACTAAGGTTTAAATATAATATGCATACCGTGTAGGTTTATTTATATTTGTATTAATGAAGTAAGATTGATTACTGAGCATGCAATTTCATTAGTTAACAGTTGGTTATAGTTATGACTATGTACCATTTTGTTTCTAATAGTTGATTGTTGTTTGCAATGTGTAAATGAATTTAACGTAACTACTAGTTTAAAAGAACTTAAAGCTCTTTTGGTGGGCGGTATGTTGGGAAAGGTTTAATCCCGTTTAAATAGAAGCATGTCATTTTATAATATTTAGTACAAAATAAAGCATTGAAGTAAACACACGTCTTTCATCTCCAGTTTCTGTGCTAACCGAAAGTGAACCTTAATGTGCTGAACACCCGCATCACATTTATCATAACTGACACGCAACAAAAGACTACTTTTCAAGAAATTTCGGTTACAATTTTCTTCACAAACACGAATGCCCGTCGTTATACAAAATACTTATAACCTTTATGAGGGTTTTTTTTTTTTTTTTTCATTATTATAAACAATCATCAATTCAAAATTATAAACAATCAAACCAGAAATATATAAAAAATCTGGTGGTTCATACATTTTCATCGATGAAATATTGTATTTTTATGTTGGTTGGTCTCATAATAAAACTTATTTTATTATCATAATTACTTTCACCCTCTGAAATAATATTAATGTTTTACGAATAACTCTGTACAGGCAACACAAATATTTAGAATTATAGACGAAATCTTGCCATCAATTTTCTTAATAAAAAATATTATACAGCATATTGAGATCAGTGGTGGCCCAGTGGTATCGGCCGCGACTTACAAGTTGTAGGTCGTGGGTTCGAGCCCAGGCAGGCGCTTTACTTTGTGTAAATTATTTCATCACCACTGCTCTCAAAACGGTGAAGGAAAACATCGTGAGGAAACCGGCATGTCCTAGAACCAGAAATTCAAAGACATGTGACATCCACCAACCCGCACTGGGCCCGCGTGGTGGATTACAGCCCGCTCCCTCTCACAGAGAGGAGGCCTGTGTCCCAGCAGTGGGAACATTAATAGGCTGATGATGTGATGTGTGTGATGTGATACAGCATGACTATCTCCGACTGCTCATCACATGCTCAATTTAATGGTAGTTTGGCTGTAGTCAAGTTTCTGGGACGACATACGGTGGGGCTAATTTGCGAACTAATCAAATGGCCTAGAGGTATAGCGACGTAGAGCATAAGTAAATGTTATATGTGATTCTAAATTACTACTAGAGTTGTGGTTTTATAACCATTGTTGAAAGGCTTGTTTATTCAGCACGACACTTTTAACACATTCTATTGTCTACTCAAAAGATTAATGCTCTACTGCTCTGCTGAAATCTTGATTTAAATCCAGATTGAGAACATTCAAAGTCAAGGTCAACTCATTTATTTAAATTATTTGAACGTAAACAATAACATAAGTTCCCCAAAACCTATCGTCCCGCATTCTTCTATGACACGATCCTTATTTATTTACACGTCATGCAACATACAGGTATATAGGCGGACTTAATGCCTAAAGCATTCTCTACCAGTCAACCAAGGGTGATGTAGAGATAACATGGCCCTTTGTTCTATCTAAAATCGATATATACGTACATATAATTGAATAGAAAACAAGCCTACAACCTAGGCTTAAACAAAAAATGTAAGCTTCAAGTTCAAGTCCAGGTCATCATCATCTGCCTAGCCTTTTCTCAACTATATTGGGATCGGCTTCCAGTCTTACCGGATTCAAAGTAGTACCTCTTATGAAGTTCTTTGACAGTCGTTACGGGTAGTCAGAAGCTCAAGCTTCTGACTACCCGTAACGACTGTCAAAGATCTTCAAATGACAACCGGGACCAACGGCTTAACGTGCTTTCCGAGGCACGGAGGAAACTCGATATGTTGAAATGGTCGTTACTTACCCTTGATAAACGACCCGTTCGGCTGTTATTATTCAGTCACGAGCTCAAGTCCAGGTAAAGAACAGAATTAAATATTGACCATAAGCTCATAATACTTTCCTTCACTCAATCCATCACCTTCTAACTTAGTAATCCGTTAAAAACCCTTAAGCCCGAACACCTTTGAATAATGTAACATGTTTTAATTATTATTAACTCCGTAGACCGTCCGTTCCAAGGGTACCTCCAATATCGGGATCAATACGGTTGAACTGACCTTGGGAACAGGTGCTCGACGAAAAATAAAGCAACGAAACTCCTTTTTTGTATTGAAAAGGTAAAGGAGTTTTCGTTCAACAAAGGATTGTATGGATGATAGATCGAGTCGCGTTTCTGAATTACAACAAAAATGTTTCAGAATATTTGCACTATGCGTGGGTGCTGTGAAAGCAACTTTATTTTTTGAGAGAGGACAAAATGTCGCATAATGTTTTGTATCTGAAGGAGAAAATTGTGAACGAAGTTTATAAAATTGTCGGAATTCGTCACTTGAAACTAGTACAAAAAAAATAGTGGTTAGCTAAGGCATTTACGACATGTCATAAAAATGTATGTGTCGCCATTTTTCAATAAGAATTTTTTTAAACTTCTATTGGTTGACACTAGACAAATATACCTTATTGGTTTATCATTTGCAAGTAACATACACCCCTAACATAATTAACAAATAATTCTTCTAACTCAAATATCAAATAATCTTCATTGACATATTTTTTTACAGCAGTTATTGAAGCCTCTGACCAGGGGTGACAATCTTAATAGTGGCAAACGAGTAATTGTTCTAATATAACAGTAAAAAATTAGGTTGGACAGCAAAAGTATTGCCACTCCATACATTTAAATGACATTTTAATTTGTTGTCATTGTATCGTAAGTTAACTAGAAAACTAGCGCACAGATGGCGGTATTCATAATGTACAATTTGAATTAAGTACCAGCAAGCAATCTTAATTTTCAAGTTAATTAGCAGCATCTGAGTAGCCGATTCATATTGAGTCAGACTGTCGTGCGACTGAGTACTGGTTCGATTCTCGTGAATTGTGATTCTTTTTGTTTCCTATATTAAAACAAGTATGGGCAATAGTTCCAAAACCTGTGTCCAGAGGGCGACACTTTCTGTTTCTCAATATTGTCGCTGAGATAGACCTCTATTTCATATATAAAAAAAGTTCTCTGTGCCTCTGACGCCCGAACTAGGCGATCCTGTATGACAGGAGTCAGAAACTGACTCAGAACTAACTGTATCTGTCATTTATCTATTTCATATTGTGGATAAGAAGGATAACACTATAACTTAGAGAGAGAAGTCACTACATATGCCAGACGAAACAATTAGCTCCCTTTCCTGTCTCCATTGTCCCTTACACAATGATATTTCTAGAGGAAGGAGCAATAAAGAGTTTTTATTTCGCACTATATTGCAATCAAGCCACAGCCTGGCAGGTAATTAAGGTGATATCCAGAAGATGGCGCCTTGAAGGTAATGCTCTAATATAGGACCCATTAAATATAACGGGCTGTGGAAAGTTACACGCTGCCTGGATTAGCCACCAGGTAGCTATATTAAATAATCTAAAATCAATAGTTTCGGTAGATTAACCTCATAAAGATAACTACACATTACATTTGTGACAAATTAATGATACTAAAACCTAAAACTATAGCTGTGATTATTGATAGATTGTCGTCAATTATGTAATATTGTATTTTTTTATGTACCTACTGTATACCTTTGTACCTATTATAAAAATACATCTTTAACACTGGTATTGTCACACTAATTACATCCCTATTTCATGTCCAGGCAATTACTTTCCATACCAGGGTGCCTGGAGGAGATCGTGAAATGCGATAAGGCCGTCCATTGTACCTGTTTAGTTTTAAGATTTTAATGTATCTTAGGGGGTACAATAAAGTATATAACAAACAAATAATAGTAGTGTATGCAATGGTCATATAATAGGGGTTATTAAAACACGAGCGTGGGTTGGGTGGCCGAATGTGATAATAATAACACGCGAATGTTTTAATACCTAATTATATGCCGTTGCATACACTATTTTATCTTCACTCATACAGTTGAAATAAAAAAAAAGTGGAAACGGATAAAATATGTGGTTTGGCGGGCAATTTAGATTCTCATTGCACATGACTGCGCAGCGCGCGCATCCATAGACACTACGTTTCTACATTCAGTATTAAGTTTCAATATAAGCGCCAATAATTTAAAAGGTAAATATGTGCTATAAAAATTAAAAAGTTTATTTTTAGTTGTAGTTGTTTGAAAATCGAAGGAAAATGTTGCACTGTAATGTTTTTTTTTTTAATTTTACCTTGTCACGAATATAAAGTACGTGTTTATACAATATTTTTTGAATTCATATTTGGAACATTACGTGAGTGTAGATAAAACACTATTTCTGGTGGGCAAGGCTGGTACATACCCACTACAAAACGTGCCTAGGAAAATCTCTTTTGTCGCATGATTGATGTGTTTGAATATTTTACACGAAGAAAATGTATTTTCATCGTGTTCCGAAAATGATTTGAAAATTTGAAAGGCGTGTGTATTAAGCGGCCGTAGTTGAGATTAAGCTACGGCGTAGCTTCGTGCTAACCACACCGCTAACATAATGCAAGCAACGCTGTAGTTTTGCCGTAGCAATACGAAGGTTACACTTTATGATTGTGCAAGCTACGCCGTAGCATTGTTGTAGCATATTCTTGCCCTTATCCCATCTCCAATTTCAAGGCAAAGGCTTTTATATGTCCCCACAGACTAGACGTATCCTCTAAAGTCTGTATTTACAATTGAAAATGTAATTTAACACAAATAAAGAAACGGTTATTGTGATGTGTGTGTGTGATTTTATCCATCAAAATCATGGTTATAATTGTGATAATATCAGAAGTTGTTATGTTCCTAACACAAGACGAGCTTCATAACGCCAGACGAAAAAATAATAAAGATAACAAGACGTTGTACGCAATCATTTTATCGCAGATCTTCTTACATATTTATAACGTAATTTCGTTCGTGTGTTTGTTGGTAAATTAAAGAAAAACACCCATAGTCTCTGCCCACACAAATTGTGTACTTAGTTGAAATAATATCTCTGTTCTTGTGTAGGCGTGATTTGGTATACTTTCGAAACGTAGCTTACTTTTGTTTTGGTTACATTAAAGGTAGAACATTACTTACTTTTTTATTCAAGACGGGTACATATTTTGGATCATGTTAATGTTTTATTACAACTGAAATATATTTTCTATATATAGAATTCGTAATATTAAATGGGATATTTTAATGTCCTGTCCTTGTAACATCTATACTAATATTATAAAGCTGAAGAGTTTGTTTGTTTGTTTGAACGCGCTAATCTCAGGAACTACTGGTTGGAATTGAAAAATTCTTATTGTGTTGGATAGTCCATTTATCGTGGAAGGCTATAGGCTATATAATATCACGCTACAACCAATAGGAGCCGAGCATAAATGAAAAATGTTGCAAAAACGGGCAAAAATATTCCTTTTCGAGAGCTTTTGTTGCGTGCGCTGCGTAAACGGTTTAAGTTACGCAAATATAATGTTATGATGGAATTGTTCTTCTTTAAAAGTTCTAAAAAAAAGTCCGCGACAGCATATGTCTTATGACCTTTTAAGATTGACTCACAATTGCAGTTCTAAATTTTAATTAGATCGCCGCCGCCGGTAGAAACAAAAGTTTACAGGTTACATTCGTATAGTAGTAAGGGTAGGTAGGGTAGGGTAGGGTAGGTAGGGTAGGGTAGGTGTAGGGTAGGTGTAGGGTAGGTGTAGGGTAGATGTAGGGTAGGTGTAGGGTAGGTGTAGGGTAGGGTAGGTAGGATAGGGTAGGTACGTAGCCAGTTGACGGGAGCGAAGCCGCGTGGGACAGCTAATCTTATTATAATATCGAAGTTTGATAGTTACCTTTTATTTTTATACTATTCAAAACACCATAACATCACTCGTATACTCCCTACTACAATTTCGCATGGCCTTATTACGCGGCATCCAGCTATGATTTAATATCAAAGATTTCAACTCACATTTAAAAAACCGGTCAAGTGCGAGTCGGACTCGCACACGAAGGATTCCGTACCATTATCGCAAAAAACGGCAAAAAAATCACGTTTGTTGTATGAGAGCCCCACTTAAATATTTATTTTATTCTGTTTTTAGTATTTGTTGTTATAGCGGCAACAGAAATACATCTGTGAAAAATTCATCTGTCTAGCTATCATGGTTCATGAGATACAGCCTGGTGACAGACAGCCAGATAGACGGATCACGGAGTCTTAGTAATAGGGTCCAGTTTTTACCCTTTGGGTACGGAACCCTAAAAAGTAATGATTAACTTCGTCTTTTGTTTCAGCTCTACAGTAAAAGCCTTTTGTTCTCCAAAATAGGGAGATAATTAGGCCAAAATTGGGTAAGGACAGAAGTTTCTATCCTCTCAAGCTGCGTCCTGAAATTTAAAAAGGTAAATAGGAGATTTGCCTTGATATTTAAGGTCGCTGCTTATTTAGTTTAGCCCTAATCATTAACATCTGCCTTGTCCCAACTAAGCTGAGGTCAGCTTTGATTCTTGCCAAATTGAGCTGTATAAAGGCACGTATACAGAAGGGGGGATAGTTGGGATTTATCTCCCCCCGAAATCTGACTGAAAAAAAAAGCCACCAAACTGCACGTAGTAACCCTCTCAGAGATAATCCTGAAGAATACTTCAGAAGAACTATTTTTATACCGTGCTCGGACGATGTGATATCTGGCATGAAAGATAGATTTGCGAATCAGAGAGCTGCTTTCTTCTTTAGAAATTATTCTTCCGAAAAATGTGGACTAGAGGAAGATAAGCTAATTAGAAAATATGAAAATTTATTGGGCAGAAAGTGTTGGAGAATCACTAATAAAAGCAGAGTCCAGTATGTGGTGTGCCAAGTGGAAGAAACCAGTCGAAATTATGAACATTTTAGACACGTGTGACAAAATTTGCTTTCCTACCATTAACAGGCTAATACATATTCTGGCCACCCTGCCTGCCTGGCATTTTCATGCCTAAAGAGAATAAAATCCTTTTTAAGGAATAGAATGGCGGGCGAGAGGTTTACTGGTCTCGCTCTATTGTCTATTCATTCCGCTTTGGCGCCAGATCCTGATATGGTACTAGACGTAATGGCTGCCAGTGGAAACAGAAAAATACTTATATATAAATATGAAATACTTATAAGTGTGTGACTAAACTACGGACGTCAGACGGTACTTCTTTAAGTTATTAAAAATTATAGTACAGAGATTACAGCGATTTTTACACTGTTCACATGGTTGTTACAATGTTTGTCCCCCCCCCCCCCGAACCAAAAGTCTGGATACGTGCCTGGCTGTATATTTATATAGCATGGAGCAACTACCTCTCTGAAGTCTACAACCCAGTTACTAGGTACTGTGACACCTAAGGTCGCATGAAATAACGAACCTTTACAGGATGCAGGCTAGCAGAAAATACTTTTAGCTGCTTTTAAAATGTTAAGCGAATTTAGAATAAGTTTGAAATATTTTAGGAAAAGTAGTATTGGTTAAATATATATGTGTATATATTGCCTGAGCCTTAGCTTTTTACAAGCTTTTATTTAACTTGCAATGAATGTATGTTTGTATGTAAGTGTGTTCGGGTGAAATCTTGCAACTGTATTTTAAAGCACTTATCCTCCACCGTTTTAGATGAAATTTTGCGCACACGTTTAGTTTATATATCAATGCATGGTTAGTTAAGTGACGTCAAACTAAATCCAATATGGTGGACTAGTTATTTTTTGTGCACTACCATGCTATGAGTATCAAATGAAAGGGTTTGCGGAGAAGAATACGAAAAAGGTTGGATTAAAAAAGGGTATTTTTTTTTAATTAAGATTTTGTACGTTCAGGTTTTTAGTCTTGTAATTACGAGTAATATGAAATGTGAATTTTTTCTAAGCTTGAATGTTATACTGTTTTATTTTCTTTATCGATAGCTGTATTGTGTTATTCACAGTCTTTCTTTCTTTCCAATCTGTTTTAGAAGTGATGACTTTTAATTGGACACACATACTATTTTTTATTCTGTTTGTTTTAGCTGTACGTCGTCCATAATTGATAAATAAATAATTAAATACTTTGGTCCCTCAAGTACGTACGTACACGATCATACTCTTTGCTAAGACTAGTTGTAAGACTTTAGCTAGATAATACACCTTTTATAAAAGTTTTCCGATCTCGTATGTTAGCCACGACTTCTCGCTAACATTCATTTTCTTAGTATATATATTAAACTTGCTTCAACTTGCACGTTGAAGTGGAGATAAAATATGTTTTCTTGAAGATGAAGTAACATTCTAAGTGTTGGTAAGAGAACTTCTGTCTGTGCTCTTTGGAACTAAATCTCGAAGCGTGTGTGAGCCAAATCACAAGTTAAGCTAGAAATGAACGTGTTAGTAACTGGCACAAAACTATGCAAGTATTTTTTTGTGTATACTTGTATGACAACAGACATACTCGTACACATGCTATCCTTTCCTAACTATTGTGAAAGTCTATCTGTTTAAATGTTTGATATCAATCCTCAAAGGCTGATTGGATTTTAATGAAATTTGGTATTCGGTTAGACCATGGCCTTGATGATCTGCATTCGAAGGCTATACAAAAAAGTATTCGTTTTCATACCGGTAATTCGTTCCCGTGGAGTTATGTTTAATATTCACGCGCGCGAAGCTAGTCTAGTCTTACAAGTTGTGAAGGCAGAATGGCATGCCATGTGCTTTCATACTATTGTACAAGTTGATCAGCAGGGGCGTAGTAAGACAAAATGGCGTCCGGGGCACGCATCATAGCGACCCTCCGTAATTTATGCATACTAATATTATAAATGCGTAAGTTACTCTGCCTGTTTGTTGCCTTTTCACGCATAAACCGCTGAACCGATTTAGATGAAATTTGTATTGATGTACCTAGTTTGAGGCCGTGGGAAGGACTATCATACTTATTTTTTTATTGGGTCATTGTCGATTTTGCGCCACCTTCAATCAGCACCCAGGGCACCTGCCCTACCTGCCTCACCCTAACTATTCCTCTGAGTTGATGGCATATGTATTCCTAGCTATAAAGCCAATTTCTTACACGAGGCATTGTTTTGATATATAATCAATACATTTTTATTTCCTCTGAAGGCTCGCACTTGACCACTATCTATCATCTACCTGATGGTAAGCTATGGAGTAAGCTATGGTCGACGGTGAATCACGCTTGCTTAGAAAAAACCTATTCACTCTTTATTTAAAGACCCCTAGATTGTAGCTGTTAATTAAAATACGTATATCATATTTCCTGACTGAACGTTTCATAAATCCTGAGAAACATTGTGCCATTTTGGACTCTATTTCACAAGGAATAGCGATGTGAGTTTATAATGAACTGTTTCATTTCAAAATTAGTGCTGTGAGCGAAATTCGGGTTTCATGTAGATTTGTGGTTTTAAATTAAATGCTATTTCAAATGTGACTGTGCATAATATGATTCAAAATTGAGCTTATATCAACATCATGTTGGTCATTTGATTAGGATAGTATTTAAGAGCGAAAATAAATTCAAATTTAGGCTGTACAAAATACTGAATATGGCTTACTGAAATACTAAGTGGGCGATAAACAGTGGGCAAATGTTTAAAACAGCTGCTTGAAAATAAAGATTTGTCGACTAAGCCCCGCTGAGCGGTGCTCCTTTTTCTGTCTGCAGGATCTAAAGTAACCTATGGTTCTCTAAGCCCCCGAGCTCACTTCGCTCGCTATTGAACCTATTCGTTGAGAACACGAATATGACCGAACTCCCACGCTGCACAGCGATATCGTCTCTTCGGTTGTTCTGCTATTTTCAAATGAATAATATACTAAAATAGATAAATATAACCTCAAATGCAATTAAATTATGTATCAATATTATTACCGCAGCTCACAACAACCTCCTTAAAGGTGATAAATCCTCCTCAAACCGGATAAATAGTTACTTACTTACTATCATAGTCGCCCATTCAGTATATTTTTCACCCGGTAAATAATTTCCCATTTGATTATGCCCATGTACCTATATATTGGGTTGGCATCGTATGTCTTTTTCTACCATGAGAACATCTATCTCACGACCTATGTGTGTGCCCTTATATTTTGGGATCGCCCTTACTAGTCTATACTTAATATTATAAAGAGGAAAGATTTTTTTGTTTGTTTGTTTGTACCGAATAGGCTCCGAAACTACTAAACCGATTTGAAAAAATCTTTCACCAATAGAAAGCTACATAATTCCTGAGTGACATTGGTTATTTTTTTATACCGAAAATGGGTCCTGTGGGGTGGTCCACGGGAGCGAAGCCGCGGGCAACAGCTAGTTGGTAATATTATAAAAAAACTCCCAAGATTGTGGCGTAAAATATTAGAGCATTCCATTAACGCAAGATAGAGCAAACTGAATTTCTATATTTAGCTGACATAATACAAAACACGGATACATCTTTTTATACTAGCAAGGCCCTCGGAAAAGTTGATATGAGGCAGGCTGAGTAAATTGGGTATTGAAAACAAATAAGTAACGGTTTCTGAATTGAGTATTACGTGTCAAACTCTGCTTTAATTCCAAAGTTTGACAGGTTTTCAGGCTAAAGTAAAAGTATGACAAATGCTCAACTTCAAATGCAGAAATCGAGGGTAGGTAAATAAGTGGAAAGTAACAAGAAACTATTGTAATAACAATCCAAATATCCAGGGAATGGAGCAACAATTGCTTACCATACTGTCCTGAACAAACAAATATATTCTCTGTTTATACATGATATTCGGTGTATTTTCGTTTGTTTGGTTACCAAGTGAGCGCTTTGAGTAAATATTGAATTTGATTACATAGGTACATATGTAAATACATAGCAATTATATTATCTAGTCGCTGTTAAAGTACCTAATATTATTACTGTGTTGAATATAATAATATATATATTTATATAGGTATATATTATATTCAATATGTACGTGTATTTTACTTCTTTTAGTATAAAAACTACTAGCTTTTTATTATTAAACTATGCACCTGCCATGTTGTCTCTTCACCACCCTAAGTTGACTGGTAGAAAATGCCTAAGGCATTAAGACCGCCATTGTACCTTTGTGCATGAAGTCTAAATAAATAAATTAACTAGATTTTCTGACAAGGCATTGCTTTAGTGATTAATGTTACTTAGTTAATGGCTGCCCCAGACAGACGACAATGCGATTTTTTTTTTCGAATCTGTTAACAATATGTATGAAAACCGCTTTGTTGCATTGTCCCCGTTGCGCCTGTCTACACGAGACTTTTTATTCAAGCTATTTTGTCCCGCTGCTGAGTTAAAGTTTCCACAGCTTTCCACTGTTCTCTATGTGGAACAGTGGGTCTACAGGAGCCTTACATATCGCAAATAAATATTATTTATTATATTAAATTTTTCAGAGAGCAGTGGTGGCCCAGTGGTATCGGCCGCGACTTACAAGTTGTAGGTCGTGGGTTCGAGCCCAGGCAGGCGCTTTACTTTGTGTTAATAATTTCATCACCACTGCGCTCAAAACGGTGAAGGAAAACATCGTGAGGAAACCGGCATGTCCTAGAACCAAAAATTCGAAGACATGTGACATCCACCAACCCGCACTGGGCCCGCGTGGTGGATAGTGGCCCATTCCCTCTCACAGAGAGGAGGCCTGTGTCCCAGCAGTGGGAACATTAATAGGCTGATGATGATATTATTTTTTTCATAAAAAGAAGGTGCGAGAATAAATTAATCTCGATACTTGTTTAATGAGATTTCAAAGTCCTGACGAAATTAATTTTCTTCGAATAATAATTATGTCTGATAACTTTACGTTGCGTAATTGATTTTGGCGTAGTAGCAGTCGAGAGTAGCTATCTCGAGACTTTTTAACATTTTAGGATTTTCTAATGAAAAAAAAAAATATGCCTCCATTTGTCTGGGTCCCACAGATATGTGCGACGCTACATTGCGACAACCCTTTCTTATGGATTATTTCTTCAGATAATATTATCAATAGAATATTTTTTATTTGCGTCGCACCTTTCTGTAGAAACCTTGTCTGGTTACTTAAATATTACAATAATGCCAACATCAGAGCACTAATCGAATGGTTAATAAGCACACAAAGGTAGAAGGCCAATTGAAACTTCGGACGGTCGGTCCGACCGTTATTACTAGCCTGCAATGCGGGTAATGTACCCACCTAATTAAGTTATAAACTTGACTGGTTACTAACTAACTTTGTATAAGGAATACCTGAACGGGGAGGTAATTTAATAAGAGGGTAACGAGCCATGTCATCATTTTATGAATCACAATTTTTTTTTCCTTGCGTAATGTGGAGATCCGCAAGAGAACCAGGGTTACCGACATAACCCGTAGAATTGCAAAACTTAAGTGGCAGTAGGCAGGGCACATTGCTCGCAGAACGGATGGCCGATGGGGACGAAAAGTTCTAGAATGGCGACCGCGAACCGGAAGATGATACGTTGGAAGGCCTCCCACTAGGTGGACCGATGACATGGTTAAGCTTTCGGGAAGGCACTGGATGCGAAACGCACGGGATCGGTCAATGTGGCGACGCCTGAGAGAGGCCTATGTCCAGCAGTGGACGTCTTTTGGCTGAAATGATGAATGAGGTAAAGAGTTTTAATGAAATATGCATTCCAGATGCTCATGCTCAACTTAACTGAAACTGGCAATGGACAGTTGTGATTGGTTGGCTTGTTTTTTACATGAACGTGCTCAAGTCCAAGATCCTAGACGCCACAAACGTTACCGAACTCTTTTAACACAAAATCAGTAGAATTGAATAGTACTAACATGTACTTGGAACGTACTCGTACCTACTTGCTAATTTGAACTTTCATTTTCATTTAATACTTACGAAGGCAATTTGATAAGTCCGTGACTTTTTGAATTAAAAAAATTGTTTTCGCCAAAAAAGCATTTTATTTCCCAACGCAGTCTTCTTTTAGCTGAATTCATTTAATCCAAAAATCAAAAATATTCCTTTTAAAATAATAGGTTTTATAAAGGCCCTCAAAATAGACGTTTGTTTCAGTGATGACCTTTTCATTAGAGCCATTAAATCTTCTTCCACTCAACTATTTCTTCAGGTTTGGAAACAGGAAGTAGTAGTAACCAGAGCCGGGGGCCTAGTCTGGTGAAAATGCTGCATGAGGTAGCAGTTCGTACCCTAATTTATGGATATTGGCCATGGTGGCTATACACGTATGCACCCGTGCATTGTCTTGATGGTACAGCGCTTTTTCTTCACCAAATGCGGTCGTTTTTGCTTCAAATCAATATCGAAGCTGACCAAAAGCTCTGAATAATATTCGCTGGTGATTGTTTTACCCTTTTATAGATAGTCGAATCGATATGAATCACACTTCGTGCATCTCAGAAAACTGTGGTCATGTCCTTATTGGCCGATAGACCCAATTTTGCCTACTTTGGTATACGGTCACACGTAGAAACACACTGTCTTGATTGTTCCTTGGTCTCTTGAATCCATGTTTCGTCCACGGTTACGAAACGGCACAATAACTCTATCAAATTACGGGTAAACATCAACAAACACTCCTTCGAAGTTGCCACACGGTTGCGCTTATGGTGGAGTGTGAGCAATTGCGGCACCCATTTTGCGGATAGCTTTTTCATGTCCAAATATTTACGTAAAATGTGATGTACCTGCTCAGTTGAAATGCCGGCACCCTCAGCCACCACACGCACTTTCATTCTCCTATAGTCCAATATTATTCCATGGATTTTATCGACGATTTCTGGCGTGTCGACCTCTTTTGGGCGACCTGAACGTTCGGCGACATTTGTACTGGTAAGACCTCAACGGAACTTAGTAAACCACTTCTTAACCAGTGAAATTGATGGTGCAGAGTCCCCGTAATGTTTATCAAGTATTTCCTTGGTTTCGATGATGTTTTTAAAAAAAAAAAAAAATGCTTAATCAGCACACGAAATTCACATTTACCCATTTGCGTGAAAATTTCCGCGGTTGCCTGCTTTAAATGGCTGGCAAACACAAACCCAATAACGTAGCTTGCTCATATTTTTACAGTAGCCTATTAAAAGACGCTAGTTGACAGAAGTAGCCATAAAAATTACTACGCGAGATAAAAAAACGGCCCACACGTTTTGTTCAGAAAGAATTCAGTAACGTGTAGGGCGTCTGGGCTCATGCTCTATTGAGTACACATTATGTCAAGCTGAAGAATCATATGCCAAACTCGAGAGTTGTGATTGGTTGGCAGTTGATTGGTAGGTGTGGCCAATTTTGAGTTTGAATGAGCATCTGGAATACGGGCCTAATATCCATTTACATAACTTGTAAACCTTGAAAGGCTACTCAGACATGTTTAATACTATTGAGTACCACAACCCGTGTGATTATGATTTAACTTCTCAAGAGTATAATTGTGTTTTCCATTTTGGAATTTCTCTGTAGCAATCCGTATTCTTGGTTTGTGGATTCGTTCGCAAAAGGCTCAGCTTAAACATAACTGCTGAAATGTGGGTAAACTCTAAAAACACCTCTGCCAAACCCTCCGTGGCAAATAGACGTGATGTTACGTTGCTCAAAATACATTCAAAAGAAGAGAAATACAACATAAAATGTTATCTGTATTAAAAATAATATTGTAAAACTGTGGAAATCGCTCTGATGCATGACATAATTGGCTTCAGGCTGAAGTATCGAGCCAGGCAGATTTTATCTCTGCTGTAAAAAAAAACAATGTGCCAATATGTTTTACTGGCAGTGTTCGAGCCTAGCTGAATAACATGCACGTCAGCATTTTATTTAATTCATGTATGCAACCACGCATTGGTTACTCGATTAAGCCTGGTAGTTTTATTTTTTCTAACGCTGACTTTCAAATAGAAGGAGAATGAATCAAATCTTATTGTATATATACAGTATGGCATTTTGTGACAAATTAACACTAACTTGTTCTTTCTTTTTCAATCAAATCTTTTTCAACTTCCTTTGGTATTCTCTACTAGTCAATCAACAGCGGTTATTGCACTTTTTTATTTATAGTAACTGTGCCTTTGTTGTTTGACTATTCTGCCAGTATCGATATTTAGACTTACATAGCACTTGTTTATAATCAATTTTCTAGTTCATTTTTAATCTTCGTAAAGTAACAGACTCGCTGCAACCAGATTTTAACACACTACCTATTTCGTATGTTAGTGAATAACGTTGAAATTTTCTCTGTTTTCGTGTCGTTTTTATTAATGGAATTCTTCCTCCTCAAACTTCAACACGTGTCAGCCAAGGCTGTCAATTAATTAGTGTCCATCACAACAGTTTGGGTTTCTCCGTATTGCAAGTGTTAGGCAGGTCATTAAAATGCAACTAAACGACTTTCATCGTTAGAGCGCGTCTGTCTGTCCGTCTGCAATGAATAGATACATGAAATCTATTTACCAAATGTAATCAGAGAAGTTTGAAAACGAGGTCATCCGGAGTAGGTACATAAACTGACTACATAGCTGTTATCAATACATATAATAAATCTGTAGAAAAGTAATTTTTGTATATCTCCAAAAAAATTGCCAGGATGTTAAAGGATAACCAACAGAACCCATTTCCAGCATTTTTGTTTGTCTGTTTATTTGGGCACGCATCGCATGAAATGTACGAAACCAATCTAGATATCTTTTATACATAAAAATTGTGCGTAACTTTAAGAATTACTTAGATTTTGTTTCATCGCAATCGGTTCACTCTATCAAAAGTTAGATGAATTTAAAGTGTTCAAGAAGTAAAATTATCACAACACACGCAATTCAGATACTCGGACAGTTGAACTCAATATTCGATAGATGGCGTTGTGCATTTGTAGTCATTTTCTGAATGGCGGTGTTAAGATTCTCCGCGTAAGAATGATGACATTAGAAAAAAAATTGTAGGTAGGTATGTAGGGTAGGCAGGAAGTTAAGTAGGGTAGGGTTGGCAGACAGATGACGGGATCGAAGCCGCGGGCACAGCCAATTTTTAATATTTGTAAGAAAAACATTTGTTAATCAGCGAGATCTGCAAAACACATCTGTGTAGATAGATAGTAATGTATATAGTAAAACTTAATTCCGTGTTCCTGCATCAAGTGTAATTAGTTGTTGAAATAAATCCTCATAAATTATTTCCATTTGAGAAGACGAAGTGATGTGTCGAACTCTCTATAAACCAACAACATCCATCCCGGTTCTGCAGTATACACCACATCATTCAACATGATTGCATCTCGCCGCTACTGTATAGATAAGATAAATTCACTATAAATGCAAATGGCCGTGGCGAAATAAGTAGCTGAGAAAATTTCAAACGTGTCCTTGCATCGACACGAGAATGCACGTTCTTGTTAAGAGTCCCTACAAGTTTCACGAGCCAAAAACAGAAAACAGCTACTTTTTTAGCGAAAATTTCTCAATAACTAGCTCGTGAAATTTGTAGGGGATCTTAATATCTCATCATCAACTTCCTGCCCTTATCCCATGTTACTTGGGGTCGGCGCAACACGTTTTCTTCTTCCATACCGTCCTGTCCCCTGTCACGCTATCACTGACTCCCTTTTCTTTCATATCACTCCTCACACAGTCCATCCATCTTTACTTTGGCCTTACTCTTCCTCTCCATTCATCCACATTTATATTCATAACTCTTTTAGTAACATGCGTTTCATCCCTCATCACGTGACCATAACAGCAGTCTTATTGCGTAATGAATTTTGCAAGGCAAAGGGTAAAGAGTATGAACATTCGACCAATCACATGGCGAGATGAAAGACGCGATGTGGATTTCCGACTTCTTGTTAATATCTAAATGCTAAAATAAAGTAACTAATAGACGTTCTAGCAAGTACGCGTACCTAACGCTCGACTTTTTTCGCTAATATGTCACTCTATGTCCGAAATTAACAAACGTTTGTATTTGTTTACAGCAAATCGAATCTGATATGTAGTGCAGAAAAAAAAACCGGCCAAGTGCGAATCGGACTCGACGAAGGGTACTTGCGGTTTACAATTTATGACGTATTAAAAAAAAACTACTCACTAGATCTCGTTCAAACCAATTTTTGGTGGAAGTTTACATGGTAATGTACATCATATATTTTTTTTAGTGTTATCATTCTCTTATTTTAGAAGTTACAGGGGGGGGGACACATTTTACCACTTTGGAAGTGTCTCTCGCGCAAACTATTCAGTTTAGGAAAAAATTATATTGAAAACCTCAATATCATTTTTAAAGACCTATCCATAGATACACCACACGTATGGGTATGATGAAAAAAAAAATGGAGTTTCAGTTCTAAGTATGGGGAACCCCCAAAATTTATTGGTTTTTTTTTCTATTTTTGTGTGAAAATCTTAATGCGGTTCACACATTACATCTACTTACCAAGTTTCAACAGCATAGTTCTTATAGTTTCGTAAAAAGTGGCTGTGTCATACGGACGGACAGACAGACAGACAGACATGACGAATCCATAAGCGTTCCGTTTTTTGCCATTTGGCTACGGAACCCTAAAAAGTAACGTTTCTGTTAATATCAGACACCCATATTCTAAGATCTTTTGAAGGAAACTTCCTTTACTCCACTCGACTCGCCATAGCAATAGAAAATACTAGACAGTATGTATGTCCAGAACGTGAATGTAAATAAATAAATACACAATTCATTTGATTGAGGGTGACTGAGTCGAGGTTGGCTCGAGTAGGCAAAATGGATATTAGTAGTATTTGCCCATACCTATCACACGCTTATAATCACCCGACCACGGCGAAGCCAAATGGAGGGTTATGATTTTAACTTAATATTGCAGTTAAGCGTCTGTGAAATAAACAAAATGCTTAGCCGAAGTGACGTTTATTAATCTCGACATAGAAATCGCGTTCTAAGATCGTTTAATAATTAGTAGGAGTATTTCTTAATCTACTGAATCCCACTTACCTATATTTACACTGCCTGTCAGCATTATCTTCCATCTTACACCCCCTCTCCACTCAGCAGGCTTCGGCTCGTCCGAACAGACCCGAAGATACACGAGCGCTTCCGAAGAGTCGAAGGACGGTTGAAATTCAAACACTGGGCACTATTTACTATTGTATTGTTTTTTTAACACTATTTGATTTCCATTATTGTTTTTCATGTAGATTCACTGCTAAGTATAGTTTTGTGGTATTGTCTAGGTTAATTACTAGGGAAAAACTATGGATGAATAACACATTTTTAAAGGGTTTATTCAATTGAGATGTACTGGCGACTAAACATGCTCAATGTTTGTATTGAAATCATCATCATCTGCCTAGTCTTTTTCCCAACTATATTGGGGTCGGCTTCCAGTCTTACCGGATTCAGCTGAGTACCAGTGTTTTACATGGAGCAACTGCCAACGGCACCCCTTGGCAAGACTGGTGTCAGATCTCAAGCTTCTGACTACCCGTAACGACTGTCAAAGATCTATAAAAGGACAGCCGGGACCAACGGCTTAACGTGCTTTCCGAGGCACGGAGGAAACTCGGTATTTTGAAATGGTCGCCCATCCACGGACTAACCTCGTCAAGCATTGCATAGCCTTGATGATTGACCCGTGCTGTTATTATTTAGCCACGAGCTCCTCTCAATGTTTGTGTTTAAATGACGTAAATTAAATAAAAACTTTGTTTGAATAGTTTCACTGTCTACATCATGTTAGCATTCGATATGGGCAAGTCTCTAGTTAAATCATTAAGATTTATAAAAAAAAACAAATTAGGCTGTTATTTACGATACCTATTAGCGTGATATTTCTGTAATTAATTAGCAGTTACTTAACAAGTACTAATTAATTAATTGCTAATTTTTCAAGCAGTAAACATTTTATTTGCTTTTACACTACAAAAGGAACACGTGATGGATAGTTGCCATGCATACAGATGCCTCATCCCATACAAAGAAACCGTGCCGACGTAACTAGCGTTTTTCATTTGATTATACCGCAATTTTTTTGTAAATCGATCGCGTTCGGTTCCGTTCCACGGCGATAGATAGATCACCATTTATATCCGTGGAATGGAACCGAACGCGATCGGTGTACAAATAATAATCAGTATAATCAGTGCAGTACTTCGGCACGGTTTCTTTGTATGGGATGAGACACCACTGGCAATAGTAACTAAACTCGTTTCTCTCAGTTACCTCATTCTATCATAATTCGATAGATTTTGAAGAAAACTCCTAATCCATTGCTTTATCTGTTCCAAAAGTTTGTCTGTTTGACAACGTAAATAAGGCAACGAATGATGTTGAATTTGTAAAAATGAAAAACATTCTCCTGCCGGGCAAGCACGACCTACTGTGACAGGCTTGAGTCACACATTTTTATCACAGTTTGGGCGCAAAAACGGTGACAAAATGCGTGACTCAAGCTTATCACAAAGGCTGTGCTCGCCCGGCTGGTGTTAGTTGCTCAATATTTGATCAAGAAACGTTCATTTTGGTTGTTTGCAACCCTAATGACTTATTTGTTCGTACGTAATTATAGCCCCCACACACTCCTTAGAAACGAAATGATAAATTACCAATTCCATTAATGGACTTCTGCTTGTACGAACTTAAGACGGCAAAGTAATTAGTAGATGTTACTCATTTATTAAGGGAACGTACTAACTAAATAAAGGAAGTATCAAATACTGCCTTTTGTTTCAGAAAACCTGCACGATTAAAATAATGACAAAGGCTTTTTACTTAAGGTATCGTGTAATACCGCTGTTAACGTAAAAATGTAGTTTAATAGTGCACAACTCTATACTTATATAACATATATTATTAATATTATAACGCTGAAGAGTTTGTTTGTTCGTTTGAACGCGCTAATCTCACGAACTACTGCTTGGAATTTAAAAATTATTTTTGTGTTGGATAGTCCATTTTTAAGGTAGGTTATAGGCTATTATAACATCTCGCTACGACCAATAGGAGCGGAGCATAAATGAAAAATGTTGCAAAAACGGGCAAAAATTCCTTTTTGAGATCTTCCGTTGCGTGCGCTGCGTAAACGGTTTAAGTTACGCAACAATCATGTAGGTAGGGTAGGGTAGGTAGGTATGTAGGGTAGGGTAGGTAGGTTGATAGGTAGCGTATGGTAGTATAGGGTATGTAGGTAGCTAGGGTAGGGTAGGTGGGTAGATACGTAGCCAGTTGACGGGAGCGAAGCCGCGGGGGACAGCTAGTAAAAAATAATCGGGAAAATGCTAAGAATCTACTAATCTATAAATATATATACTCTTATGTGAAAGCTGTACACAAAACACCCAACAAATAACTCCATTTCACCCCTAACACTTGTTACATTTTCTTTCCTTTACGTTCAATATTGCCAAGGTAATATACCCAATATATCAACCTTAACCTAATCATGTTACGATAACAAGTTACTGTCCCAACTGCTACGAAAACGCTACACACGTAGCAACAGTATCTTGTATATCGCTACGGCGGCGGCGTAGCTGAAAGTATTTGATACATCGCTACGGCGTAGTTGACAGTATTTGAAACATCGCTACGGCGTAGCGACTTGGGAAATGAAGTTCTTCAGTTTGAACAATATTGGTCGCGACGTTGAATGACACTTTGTCGTTCGATGATAAAAGTGTTTTATGTCCCTATAGTCCACGTCTCGGGTTATTTATGTTGAGACAATCTTGAGACAAAATATTGAAAGTTATTTTATGAAACAACGTGGAAAGTGAAAAACCGGGATTGAATTGTTCAGTTTCAGTTCAGTTTGGCCTTTAAATATTTCGAACATTAAAAGAATTTTCGTAGTTTTTTTTTTATTGGTATAGCAATTTTTGAAAATAAAACCACGTAATCACGTTATAACAAAGACATACAAAAAAACGAACAAGCATCGTATTCATTTTATAAACGCAGAGTTTAAACGATATATTCATACTACTTCTACCTGAAAATTAAAACAGCTACAACCTCAAAGCAATAAAAAAACAAAACAGAATCTTTGTATAAACAGTCAAAATGCCACATAAGTACACATTCTACCTAAAACATACACCATTCAATATTCTCCATAACCTAGAACGGAGAGGAAAATTTTTACTCCAGCGGGTTGAAAATTAAAATGGTTCATATTACCTCCACTTCTTTGATGTTGGAGTGTGAATGCTTCTAAAAGGTGTGAACAATTAGTCGCGCTCAGGGAACTCTGTGTCGAAACAAATATTTCATATTTGTTACTGTGTTTGTGATAATGGTAGCATTTTTTGGAGTTTGTACCTAGAACGAGATGCAGCTGATAATCCAACCTTTATTACGGATCCTCTACTAATAAGTTACGATTTCAGTCTACCAATTATATTGGGACGAAGTTCCTTAACACGTCTTGGAGTAGAAATTGCCTTATAGAAATCGTCACGTAACGAAAAAGCGTTATGCCTGCTCTAGATCCGGCGTTGTTTGGATATTTTCGAAAATTATCGGTAAGGTTTTATCAGCATCCCTCAATTGCATTGTACGATACCCACACGCGGCTACAATTGTCTACGAGTATATTTATTGTAATTTCAATTACACACAAAGTTAGAACTTTCCATAAGAGAAGTTACTCCATAACTTAGTTCGAAGTAATCATTGGTTTTTAACTGATTAAAACTCTGACAGCGTAAATTGGTCCAAATAACGTAACGCAGAACAATTTGTTAGTTCATACAGTAGCAGCCGTTTTAGAAAACGTGGGCGGTGAAGTAATAAATAAGTTAGAGAGCAAAATGTTTTTGTTAGTTTAACATTTACCCATTTAAGTTATTTATTATACTCGATTAGGCAAATAAACGTTATTCATAATGATTATTAATCTAGCTCATCTAGTTTCGTATTTATCTTGTTTATGATATAATCTATAGGGCTTAGTAATAAGACCTTGTTAGGGTTGGGACTCGCGAACTGGGCCTTTTATTGTGGCTATTTATTCTGACTGTCCTTTTGTAATAAGAATTTATCTCCGTATGTAACATTAATTTGTTGTTTTCTTTAGATTGTTTTCGTGGTGCACAGAAAATAACACAGCAAAACTTTAAGAATGCTTCAACAATAATTGTAATAAATTGATGAAAATGAGTGCAGTGGTGGCCCAGTGGTATCGGCCGCGACTTACAAGTTTTAGGTCGTGGGTTCGAGCCCAAGCAGGCGCTTTACTTTGTGTAAATAATTTCATCACCAATGCTCTCAAAACGGTGAAGGAAAACATCGTGAGGAAACCGGCATGTCCTAGAATCAAAAATTCGAAGACGTGTGACATCCACCAACCCGCACTGGGCCCGCGTGATGGATAATGGTCCATTCCCTCTCGCAGAGAGGAAGCCTGTGTCCCAGCAGTGGGAACATTAATAGGCTGATGATGATGATGAATTGATGAATTTGCTATATATAGTCACACGATATTAGAATATATAATTAACCGACTTCCCAAAAAGGAGGAGGTTATCAATTCGACTGTATTTTTTATGTGTCGCAGAACTTTTTACTGGGTGGTTTTATTTGAAAGCCGGTGCTTGTCATGTGGTGCAAATTACTTTTCATCAAGATCTGACGACCTTCAATAAATGATGGCAAATCACTCGGGATAGCTGCAATCGCATATCTGTTTATTGTTTACACCATTTCATAACTTAACATCACACTGGTACGCTCTAAAGGGGTACGCAGGTGTGAAAAGTTCACCCTGGTATACTCCCATTCCACCGGTTTTGTTTAAGTTTCATGTTATTGGGTTAATCTATTCTGATTTCACTTTGGGCATTATAGGTACCTAGCCTATATAATGTACGACACCTAAAATGTGTTTTTTTTTTTTACAAAAAATTCAACCGACTTCCTAATAAAAGCACTACAAAGTGAAAAATAACTTAAATTTCAGAAGTCGTTGTTACTGTTTTCGTTTTTTGACACCGACTATTATCTCAAAAAATCTAACCATCACTATAAAACTTTTATCTATAACAAATAAAACTCAATCCTAAAACTAAAAGTATAATCCAAAATACCGAATAGGTCAATAATTATGTTAATATAGAAATATGTTTGTATAGGTAATCCTAGTGTTTATAAGACCGTAGGTATCTCGCAAACAAACTGGTTCACATCAATGCACAGATTACCATCCCACCGCCTATACCAGCCTCGGACAGCAAAAATAACAATTTTGAACAGCGAATTTTTTCTTGTATTTTAATATTTTTCGAAGTGTAATTAATCGTGTAACATAACGCTGTGTAAGGAGAGTGTCTCGTTAATACATTATTTGAAGTTAGGCCCTTTTCACACACGCGTGGTGTTTATAGGTTCATTTTTTAGGGTTCCGTATCCAAAGGGTAAAAACGGGACCCTATTACTAAGACTCCGCGATCCGTCTGTCTGTCTGTCTGTCCGTCTGTTACCAGGCTGTATCTCATGAACCGTGATAGCTAGACAGTTGAAATTTTCACAGATAATGTATTTCTGTTGCCGCTATAACAACAAATACTAAAAATAGAATAAAATTAATATTTAGGTTGGGCTCCCATACAACAAACGTGATTTTTTTGCCTTTTTTGCGATAATGGTACGGAACCCTTCGTGCGCGAGTCCGACTCGCACTTGGCCGGTTTTTTTTATTGTTATCGGAGTGAGATCTTCAAAATGCGCCTAGACTTTTCCGGAAAGGTCCAGGGAGTGTGGAATTTTTACCTATCCAAATCACCCCGGTGATCACTATCAGCACAAATAAGGACCAGCTACCTCTTAAAATACCACCCTGGAACCCCTCTGAGTATAAGAGAATAAGGACCAGTCACCTCTTAAAATAGCACCCCGGAACCCCTCTGAGTATAAGAGAATAAGGACCAGTTACCTCTTAAAATAACACCCCAGAACCCATCTGAGTATAAGAGAATAAGGACCAGTTACCTCTTAAAATAACACCCCAGAACCCCTCTGAGTATAAGAGAATAAGGACCAGTTACCTCTTAAAATAACACCCCGGAACCCCTCTGAGTATAAGAGAATAAGGACCAGTTACCTCTTAAAATAACACCCCAGAACCCCTCTGAGTATAAGAGAATAAGGACCCGTTACCTCTTAAAATAACACCCCAGAACCCCTCTGAGTATAAGAGAATAAGGAACAGTTACCTCTTAAAATAACACCCCGGAACCCCTCTGAGTATAAGAGAATAAGGACCAGTTACCTCTTAAAATACCACCCCGGAAGCCCTCTGAGTATAAAAGAATAAGGACCAGTTACCTCTTAAAATAACACCCCGGAACCCCTCTGAGTATAAGAGAATAAGGACCAGTTACCTCTTAAAATAACACCCCAGAACCCCCCTGAGTATAAGAGAATAAGGACCAGTTACCTCTTAAAATAACAACCCAGAACCCCTCTGAGTATAAGAGAATAAGGACCAGTTACCTCTTAAAATAACACCCCGGAACCCCTCTGAGTATAAGAGAATAAGGACCAGTTATCTCTTAAAATAACACCCCAGAACACCTCTGAGTATAAGAGAATAAGGACCAGTTACCTCTTAAAATAACACCCCGGAACCCCTCTGAGTATAAGAGAATAAGGACCAGTTACCTCTTAAAATAACACCCCGGAACCCCTCTGAGTATAAGAGAATAAGGACCAGTTACCTCTTAAAATAACTCCCCGGCGCCCTTCTGAGGTACGCCTGTTAAGGAACATCACAGGGAAGACTGTACAGAGGTCTCCCCTGAATTAAAGGTACAGACGATGTGTGACAGTTTAGTATACACCTACCGACAATTTAAAGTGCACGGAATATCTACGCTGACAGAGACTATAGACTGCATTACGCATTTCAACGACAGTTCGATGCAGTCTATGCGTTATATTTAAAAGTGTTACAAGCTGTCAGTTTTTCACACTGATACACTTAGTTTGTATAAAAGTGTTAGCTCAGCGTGTACCTACAGCTAGGCTAAATAAATTGTTAATCATGGCATTTTAAGTACATTAAATAAATTGGAATCATAGCCTTATAAGTTTAAACGTCTAGGTAGCTTTTTCGGCATTGGTACCGTACCTTGATCCACTGGAACCTTGTGTTTTGCCGGAGAATCATCCAATAGTAGATTTCTAACAGTAAATTTTTGGTGTTGTATTAGAATTCCCAGAGATTACCATTACCAAACATAGTTTAAACAAACTATTCCTCTATAATATTAGTTTAGAAAATTATGCATGTCTGAATACGGCCTTAGAGTGGGGTCGTGCTACCCTTTTTTGTAAATGTCCTAGGGTTCAAATACCAAAGTGATCTCGAATAGCACGTCTTTTGTTCTCTATTATTAAAGTTATAATAAATCATTGTAGTTGTTACAAATTAATTATTTCAGAATAGATTTTCAATACAGTTTTCTAACCAATATTTCTGCTTTGGTTAGTGTATTTGGTTATTGAAAACCAAATCAAATAAGCTTTGCCAAATTGAATTTTGTAGAAATAATAGTTTAAGCGTCTTACTTTAATTTGAGGTATATAACAAAACACTAAGAAATATCATACACATTCGGGCCAATGTCTGTGATATATGTTAATTTTTCGTTAAAATTTGAATAATTTGAGAGAGAATTTTGAGTTGAATTTCATGAAAATGAATTAATGAGTACTCATTCATTTTCCATTTTACTTAAATAATCTTTCAAATGAATTTCTCTACGTTAAAACGTTTTGTGGAAATTGAGTACTGAATAGATCAATTGAAATCATCAATCAACCTATATTGCTGTGGATGTATTGATCTGTATACGTGCCACTAAGTGCTATAAGTGAGAGCAGTGATGGCCCAGTGGTATCGGCCGCGACTTACAAGTTGTAGGCCGTGGGTTCGAGCCCAGGCAGGCGGTTTACTTTGTGTAAATTATTTCATCACCACTGCTCTCAAAACGATGAAGGAAAACATCGTGAGGAAACCGGCATGTCCTAGAACCAATAATTCGAAGACATGTGACATCCACCAACCCGCACTGGGCCCGCGTGGTGTATAACGGCCCATTCCCTCTCACAGAGAGGAGGTCTGTGTCCCAGCAGTGGGAACATTAATAGGCTGATGATGTGTGATGTGAAGTGCTACTCACCATTGTGCTACTAATAAGTGCCCACATTCTGCTGCTATGCTCGACATTTATTGAAATGGATATATTTTAATTATCTGCCTGAAAATTGTAATATGTTCATATTTGCGGTGATGTTCATTATGTAGCAAAAATATGTTCGACATCAACAGCTGTGATGCTACTTCGTCTCTCGCGATATTTACTAACTATAGGAGAAATAGCGGATACCCAGCATGTGCTACTACGCTATAAAACCGCCCAAGTGCGAGTCAATCAAGGCAAAAATAGCCAAGGCAAGTCTAAGCCCAAGCCAAGTTAAGCCAAGGCTAGCTAATTATTTAATAAAGAGAAAATAATTCCATTCTGAAACTTAACAATTTATATATTCAACAATTTCTTATAAAAAACAGGGCACCGTCTTTTTATTCTTTCAAAATGTTCCAGAAATAATATTTTGCTACCAAGGAAACATGAATAAGAAAGATGTTCACGTAGAAAACAGCGGAGAACTCGCAAAATTTCTACAAATTGTTCGCAAGACAAACGTATCCCTGTAATGAATTTGAGGAACTGTAGTTGGATGAATTTATTCTTCCTTCATTTCGTACAGTGTCTTGTGTCCTGAATAAATTGTTGTTCTAGTCATATTCGCGTAGGTAATATTCACAATATTGTTACTTGTACCTACAGAAAAATACCTACTAAGAACATTTTTTTTGCTCAAACGAAACATATTTTTTTCTTGCTTTCGTTTTTTTTTTTGTGACTGGCTATCGTCAAATAAAATTAAACAAAAGATTTTCACAAATTCCAAATATGCATAATTAAATTAAATTAAATTTATTTCAAATTCGGACAATTTTGGAGTCCATTTTTTGTTAGTACACAACCTTATTAAATAATTATTGTTAGTTATAATTAGTGTTATTGTTACATGACACGAAAACAATTAAATGAATTTATTATAACTCACAGGGATCCAAGTATAATTATATTAAATAAGAAAGACACAAATTTAAATTTCGATTTAAATTGTCAAAAAGTGAAAATGTCACAGAATTAAAATGTCAAAAAATAAGACATTATAAAACTAGAATGAAACAAAATTAAAATGTTAGAAAATTGAAAATTTAAATGTACAATTATAAAATTTCATGAAACGAAAATCACACAAAATAAAAATGCCATAATATTTAAAAACCAACTATGAAATTCAAATAAAAAATCTAATAAATACATTAAATCCAGACAAACTAGTGCTATGATAACTTATAACTACCAGATACAACTACTAATAATGCTATTGCACCCAAACTTGGTCCGCTCGGTGGAAATCATACATAATTATAAAAGTTGTGAAAATCTTTTGAAAATGGAAATCGAACAATATGTGACATCCAAAAATCTTAAAACATTATTTTATTTTACTCGATACTGTGTCTAAACGCTCTAGCTTACAGCTTTAACAGTTAATGTTGTTCCACTCAATTGCTATCGGTTTCCAGAGGTTGAGTATCGATATCGGATACGGAACAATTAATACCGAAGCTCTAAGACATCTCTGTTAAAGGGCAATAACGATAGTAACAATACAGTGTTAATACAGTTTGAAACTGATTGAGATCAAATAAAATTAGACAGTTTTAAAAACAAATACTGCAAATTCTTCTTCAATCGGTCCCTCATTATTGAGGATCGTGTTCATTGGGCACCCTTAAGCGGACAATCTGCCTCCATCGGCTCCGGGCCAATTAATATTGTAAAATTATCACAGCTATTGGTTTTATGAATTATCTACAACCGAACACAGGTAGATACAATGATTTCACGATGATTTTCGTTGAAAAAGCAGGCCGAAATTAACTGAGACACGAAGGAGTCTCGATGTGGAAAATAACAGGCGTTTTACACTACATCATAACTCCGAGTGCCACTCATTGTTTGTTAAGTGATAGGCAGTTAGCCTATATTTCTGTGTCTTTATCCGCCTTTATTTCAGAAACGAATTCCCTACCCACACAATGTCTACAAACCACGGCACACAAACGTATGGCGCTATTCCTGTCGGAGCCAGATAAGCCTAATTGCCCTACTTTCATCCTCCTTTTTTTCTAGTTTCAATTTTGGCAGAGCTTTAATTTAAAAAATAAACAAAGCTTGGGTTCTGTTCTCTATAGTAATATTATCTGCATATTTTATCACAGTTTTCAAAGCAAGAGTGAACATGGTTATCCTGCAGCCCAATTGCGTAAATGATTTCAGCAAGGCAAAGGATTTGATCCCATCAATCGACCAATCACGTAGACGGAAATACACAACGCGTCTTTCATCTCGCACCAGATTATCTGAAGAAAACAGTGTGGCAGTGACTTTTTGAGTTTGAAGATAAGGCCCTCATGCCATACCTTGTCGAAAGCTTGGCCGATGTCTAAAAAGACTGCAGAGCAGTATCATTTATTTTCTAAACATCTACCAATAATGTCAACAATACGGTGAACTTGTTCGATTGTCCCATGACTTTCACGGAATCCGGATTGGTGCTGTGGTAGTACGGTATTCAAGTGTACTTTTATTCTATTAAGGAGTACCCGTTCAAATAGTTTTCCAATGACTGGCAGCAGTCTGATGGGTCTGTATGAATTTGTTTGTTCTAGAGGTTTACCAGGCTTGGGAATCATTATTACCTGTGCTATCTTCCACTGTCCAGGAAAGTGTTTAAAACTTAGGCAAGCATTAAATATGTGGTCAAGTTTCATTACTGCCTTGTACGGAAACTTCTTTAGAAGTGTTGCATTTATTATGATCATACCCGGGTGCTTTCCCGTCCTTCAGATTTTTAATTTCTTGGTTTTTTTTTTAAGGCTGGTACTTTGTAATGGTAAGCATATTTGATTTGGTGATTCTAAGTAGGTTTTTATTTCTTCTGTATGTTCGCGACAGCTCTCTGGGTGTGGATTAAATATATTGCTCAAGTGTTCGGCAAATGTTGTCGCTTTCTCTAGGTCAGACCTAGCCCATCCTCCTTTATTATTATTGACGGCAGATATATGTAATTTTGGGCGCTTCATGTTTTTAGAGACCTTCCACAGCGAATAGTTTGTGTCAGCTGTCGGATCGAGGTTTGAAAGCATGTTTTGGATTTTGTCGTTCTCTACATTGTTAATGAGATTTTTAAGCTCATCAGAGAATTTATTAAATGCAGTTTTATCCTTTGGATATCCTGTATTTTGCCAGACCTTTCTTAATTTTCGCCTCTTCTTGATTTTTTCCTTTATTTCTTTTGGATAGTTGTTATTTTTTGGTGGCTGACCCTTTCGTTTAGTGGTCGCTAAATTTGCTGCTCTATGTATAAGCATGTTGAGTTTCTCAATCTCGTACTCTACACTCTGTATTGTGTCGATTTTTGTTTTAAGATTGATGTCTGATTTTATTACGTCTCTGTATTTTTCCCAGTTCGTAGTCTTAGTGTTATGTATTTTTGGGGAAGGCTCTACTAATTGAATTGTAGAATTAACGTTCAGAATTACAGGAGTGTTATCTTAGGTGAGATCGGTACAGGTCTCTATTGTTATGTAGCCATCCATGTTTTTCGTTATGAAAAAGTCAAGCGTTTCAGGTATTATATCTCTATCAGTAGGCCAGTAAGTGGGTTCTCCTCCAGACCAGTAATCCAGTTTCATGTCTTGTGTTACTATGTGTAGTTGCCGTCCTCTTGTTGTAGTCAACCTGGAGCCCCAGTGCAGATGTTTTGCATTCCAGTCGCCAGCACTTACAAATCTTGTACCAAGAGTAGAGAAGTAATCTCTGAAATCTTGAACTGAGATTGTGTGCCTGGGGGGACAGTAGACAGCAGAGAAAACTGTCTCACTGTGTTTTTCTAGGACAACTATGGTTGTGGCCTGAATTTTATTTGTGCGATATTCTTCCATCAAATAGTGTTTGATATTGTTTTTAATGATAACTACTCTTCCTCCGTGGCTGTTTCCGGAGGGATGGTTTGTTGTATAGATTTTACAATGATTGAAAGCGATGTGAGACTTAGATGTGAGCCTAGTTTCTGAAACTAGTGCTATGTCAATCTTCTCCATTTCAAGGAAAATTTCTAGTTCTTGACGTCTTTCCGTCAAGCCGTTGGCGTTCCAAGTAAATTAATTGATTTTAAATAAGCTTTTTTTATTTACAACTTTTTTGTTATATTTTCGAATTTCTTTTAAACTTACCTACAGTACAGTGTACAGTACAGTGGTATACATTTTTGTAATCATCTCTAGAACTAAAATTCTTCATTTTGATCTTCACACGACGGGATGCGAAAAAAAAAATGGGACTCACACAATATGGCGCCCAAAATCTACCATGTTTGTTTTTTTTTAACTTCACCTATCTAAGAACACTTGGGCGGTTATTTTATATATTATATACAGATTTCATTACATAAATCTGTCTAGCGGTTTGAAAGACATGAGGCAACAAAGAAAAGAAAAGAATATTACATACATACAAACATACAAGGAAACATAATAAACCCTTTCCTTGCAGTCGGATAAAACAAGGATTTTGTTGGCCGATTGAGCGATCATTACCTAATGTCAACCAATCCCAAGATACCTACCTTCTAAATGTGAGAACCTACTAACATAATTATATTCTTGTACCAACCTGTCGCTAAAGCACGGCTTAAGCATGACTTGCCGCATGGCTAGAACAAACTGTGATGACATAAGAGCCACTCCCCGAGGTAGGACAAACAAACATACTCCACGACTTCACTCGTGCAAACTATTTATAAATTTACTAGCTATTTCCCGCGGCGTCACTCTGGCCTCGATTCCTGCGGCTATCTCACGGGCCACAAGACCGTGGGATAGCCGTAGGAACCGAGGCCATTTATCCGATATAAAAAATATCTCTTGAAAGTAAGCGAGAATAAGGCTTTTTATCTGTATAATCTTAGTGTGAGTTTCACTAAGTCTGCTACGTTCGTCTAGTGATCATTCGTGCTACTGCTGAGCCTGGAATGCCAGGTTTTGATTCCAAATCAGATTTGATTACAAATTCGGCCGTGAAAAGTGTTCGATAACCCGCATTCTTATTACGTATCTTGCAAGAGTAAAACGATAGCGGTTTTTGCGCAAGAATTGCTCATCAATACAGAAGTTTTGTTTTGTTTTGGGAGCAGTGGTGGCCCAGTAGTATCGGCCGCGACTTACAAGTTGTATGTCGTGGGTTCGAGCCCAGTCAGGCGCTTTACTTTATGTAAATTATTTCATCACCACTGCTCCCAAAACGGTGAAGGATAACATCGTGAGGAAACCAGCATATCCTGGAACCAAAAATTCGAAAACATGTGACATCCACCCACCCGCATGGTGGATTACGGCCCACGCCCTCTCACAGAGAGGAGGCCTGTGTCCCGGCAGTGGGAACCTTAAAAGGCTGATGATGATTATGATGACAGAAGCTTTAGAGTTTTTGTCGGATTTATTTACATAAGTGCATTTTACAAACAGGGAACGATTAGCAAACGATTGTGTATGACCTACCATACTTACACTGCACTGCAGGAAATGCCTACTTTTATGACGTAAGTGGTTTGCTCGCGCGATGATTGCTGATAGCTGTTTCTTACGCCGGAGTCTGGTTTTTACCCGGATGAAAGCAATAGGGTCACCCCCGTATTGCATGGGCCTCATACACTGTTTTTTCTGTTCTGTGGCCTTATACATATCTGGGGCAATGTAGTTGCCCTACTTCACTATTCTACCTCATTTTAACCCTTAACAGAATACAAGTGTGATGTTATATGAGTTCCGCTACAAGCGGCCACTAAAATGCATCAATATCAATAAAGGTTGCGTTACGAAACTTCGACAGAAGTAAACTTTAACTTAGTTGTCGTCAATCACGACAGCGAACTCGTTAGGGTTCTGCAGATAGGAAGGTGCGCTATAAGTTATAAGAGTAGTGACTGATGACGATTCCTTTATCTTTTGTTGTTTGTTTTAGATGACTATACGGTTATTACGGTTATTAAAATATTAGTTTTGATGGCAGGTCTTGTGCCACTTCAGGCAGACACTAAAGTGCACCAATATCGATAAGTAAAAGTTGCGTCACGCAAACTTCGACTAAAGGCAACTTTAACTTAGTTGCCGTCAATCACGACGACAAAGTCATTAGTGTAACATCAGATAGGAGTGCTGTGCCATAAGTTAGAAGAGTAGTGATTGATGATGATTCCTTATCTTTTTTGTTTGTTTAACAGGTTCACTGTCCAGGCTCCAGAGTGGGAATGGTCCATAAGTCCAGTTATGTCCTGCCTGTGATGATGTGTCCTGCCAAGTCCGCATTAAATACGAGACTTTCTCCTTACGTCCACAGTATCAGATGACTTAGAAATTGTACGGGCGAACATACCACATACGGTCTGTGGACTGATATGGAAGTCTCTCTACAGACCGTATGTGGTCTGTGGACAGTGAACCTGGATGACTATACGAGGTAAGTAAGACCACTATATCATCTTCTCCGTATCTTTGCCCCGACAGTCGTTCAAATTTGTTTGGCCCAAAACTTAGGTACTTCCACAGCGTCGTTGGTAGCACTTAGATCATCTAATGTCAAGAAATAATGTAGCTAGTTAATTTGACGCAATGCAAATCTATCATTATCCTGTTGTGTTCTTATTGGCCTATCACTGTAAAACAAGATGAAAATAATAATTTCAAACGGTCATTAAGGTTCAAGTTCTACTTAATGTATGACCTACTGGGAACAACCCAAATTTTGAAGACATTCAGGTACAGTTTAATGGCTGTCAATTAGCATAATATAAATCGTACTAATACCTGTAGTTTTTCTTATTAGATACCACCATTTGTAAGTAACATTAACTTAAGAAACCGCTTTGGAAAGGGTACACGTGGCCAATAAAATTAACGCCCTTAGAAATAACAACTCTTGAAATCGAACACTTTAACCAACCTAATCTAATCAACCTTCATTTAGCCCCTTTCCTATCCCTATTCAATTTAATTCACAAAACGAGCAGTCTATTAATTAAAATATACTTGAAACTCAAGCGAAAACCGGCCTTCTATAAAATCTTTAATAACCGTCTTAAATTATATTTTGAAGAGGTAAACTTGTTTATTTATACTAGTAAGTATGTTTGTAAAAGAAAATCTCTGGAAGTAATGCGCTGATTACAAAAAATCTTTCACTATCAGAAAGTAACACTATAGCTGATTGCCATATCCCCGATTAAGAATTTGAAGTTGAGTATTTATCAAAGGCTAGCTTAAAAACGTAAAATTTTGTAATTATTAAGGGTTTGCACGTACTTAACTCCAGATACTCAAATCACCCATAGGCGTTTTATTCCCTAAAATGTGAACGATATCTATGGGATAGGCCACGAACATGAAGTCGCGAGAAAAACTAGTATATTACTTATAAATATATTTGTTATAGTTAGTCAAAAATCTTATCTGCACGTGGACTCTTTTATTATAGGCCGTAACTCTTCTAGTCTTTACTTAGGCATCATCATCTTCTGCCTAGCCTTTTTCCCAACTATATTGGGGTCGGCTTCCAGTCTTACCGGATTCAGCTAAGTATTAGTGTTTTACATGGAGCGACTGCCTATCTGACCTCCACAATCCAGTAACTGGGTAACACGGTACCCCTTGGCAAGATTGGTGTCAGATCTCAAGCTTCTGACTACCTGTAACGACTGTCAAAGATCTTCAAATGACAGCCGGGAGCAACGGCTTAACGTGCTTTCCGAGGCACGGAGGAAACTCGGTATGTTGAAATGGTCACCCATCCACTGACCGACCTCGTCAAGCGTTGCTTAACCTTGATGATCGACCCGTGCAGCTGTTATTATTTAGCCACGAGCTCCTAACCTAGTCTTTACTTAGGCATTTAAAAAAAAATATTCCTGTCATACCACCTCGAGCGACATAAGGGGTCGGCCCCTTAAGGTGAGTGGAACAAACATCGTCCAAGTAAAGTAAACGTTACAGTCAACATAGCCAAGTTCTTGACGCGAGTGTTTGAGATAGCTCCAAGGAATTGCCTTATTTACTTGTTCCAGATAGTAGAATATAATAGAATACTCTTTATTATGTACACCATATAAGTTACAGAAAGTATAGACGAAGAAAACATTACACTGGGTGACCTTATCGCTAAACACATTTCGTTTTATTTTTTAAGAATTCAAAAAAAAAGAAAGAAAAACAATTTACACTGCCAGAATTGTCGCACAAATTCTAGCTTCTCGGTAGTCAATCTTTGAGAGTTTTGAAAAGTTTCTGCGAATTCGTTAATTGAAAAAGATGTAAGACTATTTTGGATGTTAATGCTGGTGAAACCATACAGCTTTTCAATTTAAATTTTAAAGCATTTAAAGCCTCGGTAATGTTGGCAGGTTTCTTAATATAAATGCCACTGGCTTAATTTGTTTTCCCCGAAATCCAGTGGATTGACGTCGAGAGGCCCGATGTAATTATGTTCGGTGTTTCCTGGCACTTCGATCGGGAACTCTATTTTGGGAAATGCTCGATTTTACTGTAAGTTAATTATGGAGAATGACAGTAGGAATTATGATCTGAAACATGTGCCTAACCTGAGTTACGTATTGCTGTGGAACACAATGCTGAATTGAGTTAATTACGCTAGACATTTCTAACAATAATTAATCAGCACAAAATAATTTGCCTAGTAGATAGGTAGAATAGACGTATGCTTTATTGTTAACGTATGTGTAACCCAGACGCCGAATTGTAATAAATATCACTATCCCTATAAAACTTATACTAAACAGCATCAAAAAAGTCAGTACATACGTAAAAACAAAGTAATTGCCAAAAACACATGAAAACAGTAACAAATTCAGCATTCAGTCGATCAGCTGACCGTTTGGCAGGTCGCCAGATCCCCCGGTCGATACCGCCGCCGCGCCGCGACGACCCGTCTAGTCTGGGCTACGTACCGCCGACTGGTGTTTCTACCCTACTTGCGACCCCGTTCGTTGTTTGTACCCCAGTTGGAATTTATTGGTACTTAAATATTTTATTGATTAGGTGGTAGGTGTCACCTATATTTAACCATAGATAAAAAATAAGAAAATCATGCTGTGCAGTCGGAGGACACATATTCGCGAGCTAGCTGACCAAAACCAGATGTATCCTCAGACGGCACAGCATGATATTCCTCTTGTTTACTTCTTTTAGTTCGCTTTTCAAGCAGTCGGGTATTTGTTTTTATAACTTTTTAGTTTATTTTTTTTTTCGTATTAGGTACATTTAAACATATAAGTTCAAACCCTTTATTTTGATATCCAACATGGTTTACTCGCAAGGTTAAGATGAATTGATTGACGTAAGAATCATCAAAATCAGCCAACGCGTTTGGTCACTTAGAACGCCACATAGGAACACACATGCATAGATACATACATAGACTGATAAACACATTACTCTCCTTCGGCAGTCGGGTAAAAAAGGGGGTGTCTAATAGGCAAGTATGCAAGAAAACATTTTGTGCCGACCCTAAATACACCGTTAAATATTGGCCGTTACAATCTCGTGGCTGGTCGATCCGGTACATGAAATAGTATCGATTTGCTTCATAAAAAAATAAATCGACTACCTATGCAAAACACCAAAAAGTGCAAAAATAACGTTCGGTGTCTTTGGTACCTCTTGTTTTATAATTTTGCAACACCGACTTCCGAAACGAAAGTTATACTTTTTAACCGACTTACCAAAAAGGAGGAGGTTCTATGTTCAACATTATTTATGTTTTTTTTTTTGTATCTTCACCGATAACTCCGTCAATTGTGGACCGATTTTGAAAATTATTTATTGTTTGAAAGAGGATGTTTCGAAAATGGTCCCATTTTAATTTGGTGAAGATCTGATGAAGAACTTCGGCGATATACAACAGAACTCTTCAATAAATGTCGGCAAATCTTTCAGGATTGCTGCAATCGCATGTCTGTTTATTGTTCATACCATTTCATAACATAACATCACGCCAGTACGCTCGAAAGGGGTACGCAGATGTCTCATTTCATTGATTATGTTCATGTTTCATGTTATTCGGGTAATCAATTCTGGCGTTATAGGTACTTTCTAAACAACTTTTTTGCAAAACAACACTACCGACTTCCAAATAAAAAACTACAAAGCGAAAACTAACTTTATTTTTAGAATTCGGTGTCTTTCGTAGGTACCAATTTTCTGCTATATAGACACCGACTGCCGAAGTCGGTAGAATTTTTTTGCAAAAAAGATTTTTTGTATTTTGCTTTGGAGTCGGTGTTTTTATTATTTTTTTCTTTACAAGTCGATACTGTTTCATGTGCTGGATCGACCCTCCACGGGATTGTAACGACCAAAATTTTACGGTCTATAGGTATTGGGATAAAGACAAGATAATGATGATGATGAAACATCTTCTTTGTGACAAATAAGGTAACCTAATTCATCTATGAATTAATTATTGGGAAATCAGATTTGCGTATTAGCTAGTGGGCTTCTGAGGAATGCGGATCAAACTACCCTACGATATGATTTCTTGCCAGTATTCTCCGAAACTAAGGTGTATAATGTATTGGGTTAGGAAGACACACATATTTCACCAATTGTGTAAAAGGACCCACGTAACCGAAGACGAGATATTATCCCCGGCACGTAAGTTGGCAAGAGTCAATAAATGCGTCAAGAAGTAGTTTTTAGGGTTCCGTACCCAAAGGGTAAAAACGGGATCCTATTACTAAGACTCCGCGATCCGTCTGTCTGTCTGTCCGTCTGTCACCAGGCTGTATCTCATGAACCGTGATAGATAGACAGTTGAAATTTTCACAGATGATGTATTTCTGTTGCCGCTATAACAATCAATACTAAAAACAGAATAAAATAAATATTTAAGTGGGGCTCCCATACAACAAACGTGATTTTTTTGCCGTTTTTTGCGATAATGGAACCCTTCGTGTGCGAGTCCGACTCGCACTTGGTCGGTTTTTTAGGTTTCTTTAGTAGTGAAGCGGGGCGCGGGAAACGTTTCGCAATTGGTTGGTCAGTTGACACAAGGATCGACTGACCAATCGTGTCGCGTCCAGGTTCCGTTCGCTCTATATGGTGGTCGGTCAGTTCGCGGCATATGCGCGAACTTACCCACACTACGCCAAAACCTTGCCAACTTACGTACCGGGCACTATACCTACTTATGATTTCTTAGGGCTTCGACACAATGATGTTTAACAATGTTAGGGATTGTTCACGTGACGTATAGGTAGCGCATGTTAATGCTTCAGGCCTGACAGGCGGCTTGCCTGACATTTAGAACTTAGCGGGTCATCTAGTGAAGGGAAACGAACCTTCTAAATGTTCGTAACTAGCCGCAATGCGCACTTGGCGCCTTCACGATTCGCTTAGCGTGTATCAATGCAGTCGGTTGCCAATTTTTATCGCTGATAGATTCTCTTTGTCAAGACGACTTAGTGAGGGCTATGGGCGCTTATGACTAAAATAAGTATATCATCATCATCTTCCTGCCCTTGTCCGATGTTACTTGGGGTCGGCGCAACACGTTGTCTTCTTCCATACCATCCTGTCCCCTATCACGCTATCACTGACTTCCTTTTCTTTCAAATCACTCTTCACACAGTCCATCTATCTTTCTTTTATTTACGCAAAAGGTGAATATAAAATTCGATTTTCGAGTTTACCTGCATTGGCAATAATTTAGCACTGGTTCTCCGCAACGTGTGACCATTTCGCAATGCAACCCGAATACGAAAGTTGATCGGGAAATTAGTTAACTGTAGTGAGGAGTGGATTGGCATTCAGTCACCGTTTTGGTACAGTTGTAAACCTTTTTTATAAAAACGTGAAGCATGAGTTTTCAATTTTAACTTTTGTTACATTTATTGCTAAGTTCCAACATGAAGATTAAGATTGATGAATTCAGTATGTTATGAATATCTGATATCTAGCTTATTTAGAAGTAAAACTACACTTTGCGGGTGCTGAACCACATTTACGTCGAGAATTTTTACGATTTACCAAAATCAAATGAAGAAGAGTCAGCTTTGGCCCTCGATCTCGGCAAATGGAACCAAGGTACCCAGAAGATGCTGATATATTCTTGCTTTAAATGTAACAAGGATGAATGACAAGAAGAAGCGCTTAGTACTCTGTACTTCCGACTAGCTAGTAGGCACGGTACAAATTTTTTAACCGACTTTCGAAAAAGGAGGAGGTTCTATGTTCGACTTCTTGTATGTTTTTTTATGTATGTTCACCGATATCTCCGTCAATTGTGGACCGATATTGAAAATATTTTTTTGTTTGAAAGAGTATGTTCCGAAATTGGTCCCATTTTAATTTGGTGAAGATCTGATGAAGAACTTCGAAGATATTCAACAGAACTCTTCAATAAATAACGGCAAATCTCTCGGGACTGTTGCAATCGCATGTCTGTTTATTGTTTATACCATTTCATAACATAACATCACGCCAGTACGCTCTTAAGGGGTAAGCAGATCTCTCATTTGATCGGTTTTGTTCAAGTTTCATGATATTCGGGTAATCTATTCTGGCGTTATAGGAAACTCACTAAACAACTTGCGTATTAGGTAGGTACAACTAAAAAGTGAAAAATAAAAAAACTTTTTACAAAAAAATACTACCGACTTCCAAATAAGAAAACTACAAAGTGAAAAATAATGCAATAATGCATGCAATTAATAGTAAGCTATGTATACAAAATGTTGCGGTGCCCTCGCAGGGTTCATGTACGATACTTATATTTTATAACAACACCTTGTTAACGACATGAATGCAATAAATAAATAAATAAATAAATAAATAACTTTATTTTTGGAAGTCGGTGTCCATAACGCAAAAAAATAGTACCTACGAAAGACACCGACTTCCAAAAATAAAGTTATTTTTCACTTTGTAGTTTTCTTATTTGGAAGTCGGTAGTATTTTTTTGTAAAAAAGTTTTTGTAATAACGATATTTACAAATGTTGTTAGAGAGGCAGCTGCTATTTTACTTAGGATTTAAATTGGGACAATCTCGTCGCACTATTTCCAAACCACTGCAACTCCTGAAAGCCAGAATCAACAGTGGCGACCACTAAAAAAGCACCGAGGCAATGAAGCTTGACGAACTCCCGGAGAATAAATATAACTATCTTGTCTTGCATACTTGAGCCTCTTAAAAAACCATGAAATGGCCAGCCTTTACCCACAAAGACTCTATACGTAAGACCTCATGGTTATTACAAATACAATTCTTATACCCACACCATAGTAGTTATATTATATTACGACTATTTCTTCTATCGTTTCCAATCCAATTCTCCCAAGTTATGTATTGAGAACGTTTGCTTCGAGAAGGAAATTTTTAAAGAAACCTTAAAAATAAGCACTTAAACAGAAATAACAACCTTAGAAACTCGCGCAGTTGGAGGTCTTGTAATAAAGATAAAAGCCGGCCAAGTGCGAGTCTGTCTCGCGCACAGAGGGTTCCGTATAAAGCTACATTCACCAAAATAAATAGGTAACATTACTAACGTTCTTATACAATGAACGCACTGAACATCTCTATCGAAGGGACAAAATTAACTTTGCCGTTCGAAATTTGTTGTTCATACATTAAAATACAAAATTTTTACTTTTCCAAGTACATTTTATAAGTTGGTTGACTATTACTCGTAAACTTGTAAAGCCTACTTAGCTGTGATAGGTTTCCTTTAAATTTCGTGATATATACTACTGCCTTTAAATTTTTCACATCTAAAAGCAACCATTTATCTGGCAGAGAGGGGAACATATGACTCTAAAAAAGTAGCAATTTAAAGCTTATTTTTACGCAAACGGATCCCTGAATCGATAAAAAACTTTTTTACAAAAAAATACTACCGACTTCCAAATAAGAAAACTACAAAGTGAAAAATAACTTTATTTTTGGAAGTCGGTGTCTTTCGTAGGTACCATTATTTTGCGTTACGGACACCGACTTCCAAAAATAAAGTTATTTTTCACTTTGTAGTTTTCTTATTTGGAAGTCGGTAGTATTTTTTTGTAAAAAAGTTTTTTATTTTTCACTTTTTAGTTGTACCTACCTAATAGGCAAGATGTTTAGTAAGTTTCCTATAACGCCAGAATAGATTACCCGAATAACATGAAACTTGAACAAAACCGATCAAATGAGAGATCTGCTTACCCCTTAAGAGTGTACTGACGTGATGTTATGTTATGAAATGGTATAAACAATAAAATGACATGTGATTGCAGCAGTCCCGAGAGATTTTCCGTTATTTATTAAAGAGTTCTGTTGTATATCTTCGAAGTTCTTCATCAGATCTTCACCAAATTAAAATGGGACCAATTTCGTAACATACTCTTTCAAACAAAAAAAGAATTTTCAAAATCGGTCCGCAATTGACGGAGATATCGGTGAACATACACAAAAAAAAAAAAAAAAAAAACATACAAGAAGTCGAACATAGAACCTCCTCCTTTTTCGAAAGTCGGTTAAAAAATGGTTTTCACAGAGCCGAAATATTTTTGAATGGTCTATCCAACAATACCCCACACCGTGTGAGAATCGATTCGAGATTTGTCGAGTAATAAACGACAGGTACATATTTTTGTTTTTTTTTCATGATTTTATATTACCACTTTGTCGCTGTAATTAATATGTCTATCCATGCCAATTTATAACTTTCTATTACTAAGAGTCTCTGAGCTAAGCTGCGGACAGACGGACATGGCGAAACTATAAGGGTTCCTTGTTGAAAACGGAACCCTGAATACATTCAGTTTATTTGCTTCAAGTTGTTTTGCCTCAGGCGGTCGGCTAATGTACCTTACCTACATATTTCAAACGCTGTATTTTATTATAAAATAAATAACATTTACAGACCTTTTTTCGGGAAAGTATTTAATAAAGCTATAATAAAGTGATATTACTTGAACTGTACTCGTTCTGTAGGAAGACTCTTAATTTATTAAATAAAATTGCCGTAAATATAAAAGATATAGTCGAGTTCTGTTCAGTCGTCACCAGGCCCAATAATCAAAATGAGAAATACTCATAGAGGGACGTCAATAGATGAATTATATTTTTTTAGGGTCCCGTACCCAAAGGGTAAAAATGGGTAAAAATTATTACTAAGACGCCGCAATCCGTCTGTCTGTCTGTCTGTCGCCAGGCTGTATCACATGAACTGTGATAGCTAGACAGTTGAAATTTTCACAGATGATGTATTTCTATTGCCGCTATAACAACAAATACTGAAAACAGAATAAAATAAATATTTAAGTGTGGCTCCCATACAACAAACGTGTTATTTTTGCCGTTTTTGCGATAATGATACGGAATCCTTCGTGCGCGGGTCCGACTCGCACTTGGCCGGTTTTCTCAAAATTGGTATAACTACTATCTTTTGTATGAATTCTATATCTATGGCCATACCACATATTTTTTCCGTTTCCACTTTTGTTTTATTTCAACTGTATGAGTGAAGATAAAATAGTGTATGCAACGGCATTAAAACACCTATTATATGACCATTGCATAAACGACTATAATTTTCGGTAAAAAATATTAAACTTTACACTTCTTTATTTTCTCGGTCTGCAATATCGAATTGTGGGCTTCATGATATAGTTTAAATATACTCGATCGAGTTACGTAAACGTCAATTTATTGACACTAGATAAGTAGCTAGGCCTATTCCCAGCAGTGGACGTCTTTCGGTTGATATGATGATGATGAGATAAGTAACTTCCTGAGGCTCCAGATAAGTAGTATTCGATGTCAGCGAAGGCTATAGTCGAAATGTCAAATTAAGGGATCGATGACGTGATTTTTCGACATCGCTCGCAATCCCATACAATTTTGCCTTTTTAACAATCGCTATCGCCACGCTTTCGATGATAGAATGTCACTTGTCTAGGGCATCTGGTGACTATCATGGAAAACCACTTTTACTTAATACAAATTTACGTAAGCGAATGTTAGTGAGTCTAGAAACTCGTACTAAACCCTCTAGACACCCGAGCAAAAATACGAAAATATCCAGCATCAAAATCCTACATAGTTACAACAAAACGTTTTGAAATAACTATTTGTAACCCAACACTAAATATTCTAACTATCTTTAAGTCCATAACGACATTACAGCATATTTAAAGGAATATTCTTCTCCATTTTGGCTTAAACGTGTCCCGTTTATGGCCGAGAATTAAGCCTAAAACTGGCTGGAGAGCCCAAACAGACTGTTAACATAGTTTTAGTTAAGAGAACTAACTTGGGCAGTGGTGAAATTATTAGCAGTTTCAAGATGTAGTCCTGAATAATGGAATTTGTCTGGCGAGAATTTAACTCGTGTATCATATGGTTGGTATTTTAAGGAAACAGGAGGAATCTTCGGGATGTTTTCCAGACGGTTGGTATGGTTGAAATCTATAGTCTCCGCCAGATAACAAAAAGAAAAGTCATGGAGCCGACGTATACCAAAGTGTATAATTACTAACTTGAACATGATTTTTTGTTTAAAGAGATATTTGTATAAATATTTTGGTCTCAAATTAAAGGTATAGTCGTAGAACCATTTTATCCATTTAAATCATGTAAATCGGTCCATGCGTTTATGAGTTATCAACTCATTACTGAATGCCAAGTGAATCTGTTAAGGACGCCCCCTACCACGACACGTTTGTTTTGATCGTGTTAGCGACACTGCCTTTACATTTTTTTCGTATCGTTTTGAAATATTAGAATACATTGGTAGACAGGTGTTAACGACTTTTATTTTTTTTGTTATCTGTTGGTGTCTTTAATATTACAATTGCGAAAGTGACTCTGTTTGTTTGTTACGTTTTCATACCTAAGACGCTGAAATAACTTTGATGAATTTTGGTATATGATAGATTGGACTTTCAAAAAGGACAAAGGATACCTTTTCATCCCGGGAGTACGTTTCCTTAGGATCATATCAGACTTTCCCGCAAGCGAAGCTACTGGCAGAAGCTATTTACAAATAGCTATAATTGTAAATAGCTAATAGAATGGTTGCATCTGGACTGCAGAATTATATCGGGGATAGATTACAAAGTGTAAATGTGTTAATTTCGTGGCAGATTACGTTTCCCTTTTGTTAGCTATATGTAACTATGTATATTGTAGTTATAAATTGTATTATCCTTTGCTGTACTTTAGCTACATTTGCATTCGAGCAAAATGTTGCACAGCACGCGATGAGTCACCGACAGAACATTCTTCTTACTTTTTAATTGACTTTCCAAAAAGGAGCGGATCGGTGGTTCTATGTTCGACTTTGTTTGGTTTGATTTTTTTATTAGACTGCTGCACTGATACATACTCATTTCTTCTTGAATTAAACTGTCTTGCAGTCTAGTCTACGGTACTGTCCTTTTCTGTAAGGATTATTACTTGACAACTTTAAACAGGATATGTAAACTTTTGGTAGAGGATTTAAAGTCCCTATTCAATTAATTCTAATTCATTTAATTCGGACAACAGAGATACTTATTGGGTTAGTATTACAAAAAGCTTGAATTCTAGTGTTAGTATCATTGATTTAAAAATATAAGTCCAAATTATAAACACTGCGTGCCAAGGACCAGCCAGGAATACCTACGAAACATGTAGGTCTATCTAATCACAAATGTAGGATATCTGGAGTATAGCTCTCAGCCACAGCTCTCAGCTCTTATTCATAGCATTATAATTCTGGTTTACCTACGTTATACAGGTAAATATAACAAGGATGTTCTTGAACATCGGCGCCAAGTTGCCAATCTGTCGGTTTTGTATCGGTTACATTTCGGGGAGTGTGCGTTGGAATTGCATGAACTAATTCCTCCTAGCCCTTTCCATCATCGGACTACAAGACGTATGACGATGCACCTTCGGTACATGGTGGACATTCCACCAAACGCACCAAACGTTTTGGGAATACTTTCATTATGCGTACAGCTAAGGAGTGGAGTTCCCTGCCGGAGTCTGTATTTCCTGAGAGCTTCAACCTGGGAGTCTTTAAGTCAAGAGTGAATAGGTTTCTTCTAGGTAAGCGTGCTACATCGTCGACCACATCATCGCATACCAGCAGGTGAGATAGTGGTCTAGCGCGAGCATATCAAAAAAAAAAAAAAAAGGATCGTGATTACACTGAGATGACTTTCAAATTAACTGTTTCTACCAGGGCAGGACTAATAGATAAATGGAAAGACTGCATTATCATAATCACAGCAACCTTCATTTACTTAACCATTTAACACACGTGCGAGTGTCATGGCGGCCGATCTTACGGTCGATGCATTAGGGTCGAGCGACACGTGCGTCACTGAAGACATAAAACTACGCGTTCCCTCAGTGAGGGTAGACGCGTAATGGTGCGTGTGAGTGTGGAGCGTCTTTTATAAATTGAGATGTGGATGGGAAAATGTTCTATGTTGAAAATACTGACATTGATGGTTCAATTCTTGACACATTTTAATTTCTGAACACGGGTTTATGCCTAGTTTAAAAATCAGGACTTTAAATATTTTTATTTCGACTGAATTTTAACACATTACAATATTTTAATGAAAGAGCTATTAGCCCCTTGAACGCAAATTAGCAGATACAATAGAAAACATTTTTTAATTACGTACCATATGTCTCTTTTACCCAAAAGTAAAACAAAAAGGTTTTAAATAAGATAGAAGATTACAATATTACCAAACGTATGCGGAGTAGGTAATGAAAGATTGTATTCAGCTTAAAGTCTACATTTAGTAGGCAATATCAAAACTAGCTCCGCATTGAATTTTAATAAACTCAGATAATATGTCCAAACCGTTACCAAGACAAGTTTCGGCGAAATTGAATAATTCACAAGAATTACTTAAATTTCTGAATATTTGAAGAGTCGTTCAAGTGAAAGGGTCCTTCAATCGTCCCAGTTTCACGCCTGAACGATTATGAATGAAAGGTAAAATGGTCGTTTCAAATAAGGATTGGCAGTGTTTTGTTCATAGACAGACGGAAAACCACTTTTGAATTTTGATAAATGATAATGATAAATGATTTTATTTCTGTAAGTTGGTTTGTACAAACACTTTTACATGTCGATCATATTTTTAAAACAAGATGAGGTCGGCGTTTGCTATCTGACTACTCTGAGAAGAAAGGCCGAAACAAACTCAGAGGTCACAGTCTCTTTTAAAGTCCAGACAAAAATCTTGGTTAGATCATGTGAAGAACATGTACATTGATATCTGAAATGGCCTTTTGAGGAATGAACCAGCCAGATTGAGTGGACCTGTCCAGTCAGTGCACCATTTGTCAATAACCGAGCAGCTCAACACAGAATTTAAGGAGCTCAACGATTCGACGAACAATACCAAAGAAAGGATTCGGGTAGGCCGCAAAACTACTCAAACCACGATTAAAAACTAAGAAAATAAAAAAAAAAATAAAAAAAATTGACCACATAGTCTTCACATTCACAATAAATAAGAAAAAAAAAAAAAAAAAAACTAAATTCACGGTGGAAAATATAAAAAAAAACAAAATTAATTTTTAATTGGAGCAGCTCAATTCCAAGCCTTTTTGTCCTCAACGTAATCTTTAATGGTGTAAAACGCTTTCTGGCACAACTTACGTTTAATGAATGATTTGAATTTATTAAGACTTAGAACTTGTACGTGGCTTGGAAGCTTATTATAAAAGCGCACACATTGGCATCTAAACGAGCCACCTATTTTCTTGAGCCTTGTTGTTGGTACTACAAATTTGTGTTTGTTCCTAGTATTTATGTTATGGATATCACTGTATTTTTTAAACAATTTTATATTTTTATGGGCATACAAAAGATTTTCATAAATATACTGAGAAGGCACAGTCATTACATTAATCTCCTTAAATTTCTCTCTGAGAGAGTGTCTCGGGCTTAATTTATAAATTGAACGAACAGCTCTTTTCTGCAAAACAAAGATAGTCTGGATGTCGGCGGTGTTTCCCCACAACAGAATACCGTACGACATTACACTATGAAAATAGCTAAAGTAAACTAAACAGGCTGTCTCTATAACAGTTAAATTACGAATTTTTCTAACAGCATGTCTTTGTAAAGTGAAAGACAGAACACAGAACACGTAGATGCCGCTTGCGCTGTTAGAAACAGACAAGTGACTTCTATAAACGAAATGGATTTTTAAAATGTTAAAAATGTAGACCCATCCATCGCTGATCGAACGACACATTATTATCTAGAGTCTATTGTCAGCTTTACCCATAGAAACCAAGCGTGTCAGTGAGTCATCATCATCATCATCATCTCGTAGTTCACAAACGCTAATAACCCGCCGCAGCGTATGTATGTGGTCTACGGTGCTGAAGCCTTAACGGAATCCGGCTTGTTCGGGAGGCGGGCAATCGTCAATCCTGCGCGTGAGACGATTCGTGATGACTTTTGAAAACAGCTTGTAGACATGTCTAAGAAGTGAGATGGGCCTATAGTTCTTCAGTAAGGCATTGTCACCTTTCTTGAAGAGGAGTACCACCACACCCCTGCACCATTCCTGTGGCGTTTTCCCCTCGAGTATGACGGAATCAAAGAGCTTCTGAAGGGCTTTAAGTACTGGTTTTCCAACCGCCTTCAGGAGTTCGGCTGTAATTCCGTCATCACCTGGTGCCTTTTTGTTCTTAAGCTGTTTCAGAGCCATCCTAATCTCGTACAGGCTGAGGTCCGGAATGTCTTCGGTATAGTGTCGGGTCACACTAGCTCTAGGGTCATTTGCTAGATTCGCGACAGTGTCAGTGAGTGTAACCGTCTTTTCATAGATAGGTACTGCCGGAACGTGACAATTTTGGCTGTGTATTTGTCAGCCGAAATTGTGCTTAGTGCAACTTGCGAGGGCACAAATATTATTAGTAAGTATAGCTTTTCCCAGCTTTTCGCTTTTGGTGCCCAGTGGTATCGGCCGCGACCAACAAGTTGTAGGTTGTGTGTTCGAGCCCAGGCAGGCGCTTTACTTTGTGTAAATTATTTCATCACCACTGCTCTCAAAACGGTGAAGGAAAACATCGTGAGAAAACCGGCATGTCCTAGAACCAAAAAATCGAAGACCTGTGACATCCACCAACCCGCACAGGGCCCGCGTGTTGGATAACAGCCGATTCTCTCTCACAGAGAGGAGGCCTGTGTTCCAGCAGTGGGAACATTAAAAGGCTGATGATGTGTGTGATGTGACAGCTTTTCCCTATCCTACAAAACCTTTTTGTTCCTGAACAAAAAGAAGCTTATGACACTCGTTATCCGTAGTTCCAAACATTGCAAAAACCAACAATTTTACCATATCAATTATTTATTAAGGCTTAAACAAAGTAACATTAGTTTAGATTCTAAAGTAATCTTTACACAATAACACTATCTAAACTTTAGATAGTATATATACTTTGTAGTCGCTGCCGACACCCGAACCGACTGTTTGGAGCTCTGTGAGACAGACTTGTAAACCATTGTCAGACGTTTTCGATTCTCTCAAATGTGTTCACAACTAGTTTCGAGTCGAGCAGTCAAACTCGAGCCGCCTTTTATAAGTTTCTTTGCAAGAACTTGTGACTTGAATTTGTCGCCTAATTGGTGCTAATTGAAACATTCTTATAGATTATAGGACCATTGACTTTATTAAAAGGGTGTGCCTAATTTGTTTGACCTTATGCCAAGGGTCTTGAACAATGATTAGAGGTTATATGTACAGCTGGGAATTGCGGAGTTCTGAGTTTGATTAACACCACAACCATTTAATTTGGTGTTTGACATTAAATTGATTCCGTATTTAATATCTAAATATCTCCTTCTTCTTCCTGCTAGTATTTGCCTACTATACGAAGCAAAGTATATTTTGTACTATGTGAAGTACAAATATTAAGTAACTAAAAATAAGTGTATGTCGTGTTCTTAAAGCAGTGACTATTTAACTAAAAGGTTTATATTGCCACCTGAGTTTTAAAATTAGCAAAGTGCTTCAAGAAAATGTCAAATCGTAGCGTGTGAAACTAAAAGAAAACATAAATTCAGCACAAACCTTTCGACACGCCACGAGAAAAATAGGTCAAAATATGATTTTGTAAAAAAAAAGATTGGTGACCAAAATTGTTGTCGATCTGAGCGACGATTTCCGTATTTTTTTGAGAAAGTTTCAATTCAAATCAGTCTCAATCTAAATTTTAACAACTTGTGACATTATTTGTCGACGAAATGAGATTACGACTTAACAAAGACGATAGCAAGAAAGCCTTGTTTCATAATAATAAAAATTCCTTCAACGTTCAACAAAATTAGAGCCTCCTACATTGTGCGTTACTATGTCGAAACCATTCACGTTACGTTTCAAAGAAATTCATGCTACGTATAACAAAGTGCTACGAGGCTACGCCGTAGCAGCTCCAATCTACGCCGTAGCAGCCACAAGCGACGCCCTTTGCTGAAAATAGGTCAAGGGTGACTGGTGAATAGAATGCGGGTTCTGTATTTGTTGTGAGTAAATTAAATTAAACTTGTTTGTTAGATTAGATTGTTTCTGCGATTGTTTGAATACAGGTTGGATGTGACAAGGGCAGATGATAAACCTTCATCAATTCAATAGACAGTTAATTTAATAATTATTTTTTTGCTAGAAAAGATTAATGGACTGTGCGATGAATGATGTTATTGAAAAGGGAGTCAGTGAAAGTGTGACAGTTACCAGAACGGAATGGAAGAAGAAATCGTGTTAGCTGACCCGAAATACGATAACATGGGACAAAGGCAGGAAAATGAATGAAAAAGAAGGAATACGATTTACTGTGTAGTGTTTGCTATTTGTTTTGTTGTGGATTAACATTAACCTCTTTATACAGAGTGGCCAAATAAGAACTTTACAACTTGTTTTCCAAAAATAATATACTGATGGAAAAGAGTGTCCGTGGAGTTTCTTGCACATTCTTCTCCATAGAGACCTACTGACGCTTGCGAATGTGCAACTTGATTCATATTTTGTTTGACAATTCAAAAGTACCTATAAGGTTTATTTGAAATAAATTATTTGAGTTGTAGTATTTTTATACATGTTTTTTCCAAAAAAACTTTATTTAGGCTTGGCAATTAAGTTGGATAATCGGCCAAATGTGCACCTCTTGCAGCATGACAAATGAAAGCTCTTTGTTATTGCATTTCTCATCACATTTTCGCATACTTCCAGCGTTATCTCACGACCGCGTCTCGAATATTTTGTTTTAATTGTTCAAGATTTGTCGGTTTATTAGCAATAAACACGTCTCTTTAGATAGCCCCACAGAAAAAGTCAATAGCTGTTAAATTCGGTGATCTAGGGGACCATTTCTGACCTGGTAACATCAATGTCACTATTTTTTTTTTTACTTGTTAAGGTTGTTTATTTTATCAATAATAGGACATTTATTTATTTACATATGTACATTATTAACAAACTGATATTAGAACTAAAATAAGAATAAAAACATGTACAATTACGGGGCGTAAAAAAATTCGTCCACATCGCTGTCAACAGGAAAAGTGCCTAGAAGGCTTGCAGCATTGCCACGTTGGATGGCAATGCTGATTCTTTGGCTTTATATTATTTCTTTCAAGATTTTTCTCTGATTCCATATCAATGATTCGATTGTGTCTCGTGCCGTATGAGATATGACCCACATTTTTCCAAGTCCGACTGATTCGTTTGATGAACAAACAATGTTTAAACATCTCATGGTAACTATCGCCGTTCACAACATCACCAGTAGCATTTTCGGAAAAAGTAGGGCCTAATTACTCCTCCTGACCAAATGCCACTCCAAACTGTCATTCGACGAGGATGCATCGGTCGTTCATGAATAAACGAAGGAATAGATGACCACCTTATTAAATAAACCCATGATTCTTTGATGAAAATCTGGATTGTTTTCGATCACAACAGAAGACTGGTTTGCATAGAAATTATTGATTCCACGTTTCTCAAGCGAAAACCGCTCTATAAGTAATATGCCGCATCTACACAATTTTTTTTTTGTTACCAAACAGCTGTCAAATTTGGCACCAAATAAAAGTTGTAAACCTTTAAATTGGCCACCCTGTTGAATCCTAAATAACCGCCAAAAATAATATTTCAACAAATTATTTTAAACATCACAAAAGTATGCTTCTACTAAATTTTAAAGTAGGTTATGAAGCATATAATATGCAAATATACCACGTGGAGATATAATTCTGAATGGCATTTTTATGGTGGCATCGTTTCAGTTATTGCTCAGAGCTATATTGCTCAGGTTGTAGACATACGTTTAGTTGAAAAACCTGTAGAATATTAATGGGTAAGCTTCTGTTTTTTTCTGGCTTCCCTGATAGAGTATTATTTAAAAAAGAAAAAGTTCTGAGTTGTCAATCAGCAGGTCTAAGTATTAGTCTAAAATAAATCAGATATAGTAGAACTATGCATTAAAATCAAAATATTTTATTTCACATAGGCCTACATGGGCACTTATAAAACGTCGACAAAAGGTGCACGGTTCGGGTTAGTCGTTTCCTATGGAGAAGAACCGGCAAGAAACTCCATGGTTACTCTTTTGAAAAAATGGTTTGTTTTTACATTATTTCCATGTTACAGCATTAGTGCTTAGATATGGGGGTACAATATTAGTAAGGACAACATTCGATGATGCGGATCTCTAAAGTATAACAGGAAAACTGTTTCAAGACTTATTTTCGAGACTTAGTGAGTTATTTTTCACCTGACATTATTTCTTAGGTTTCCATAGAAATTAAATGTTGAAGCTTGCCAAAGTATATTATATTTTTTATTGACTTTTATTATTAACGAAAATAAAAATGGTCCTTAACCTTTAATAACATTCTGAGCGCTTTAACGAAATATTTCCCTATGGTTAAAAGCAATACACTCATATAAAAAAAAAAAAAACAGGTATTTGCAGCATATTTTCCTCCACTATATCAAGAGCCAGCCCTCCTTACAGACTACATTCAAAATAACGACTATATACTTCACTGTTAAATTAAATTCCTACCCCCACCCTTTGGCATAATCAAATAAAAAGGAAGGGTAGACTAGTCATACTTGTAAAGTCAAGAGCCTCAAGAAACAAAGGAATAAAAGGTTTTTTCAATAGCACCTACAATCAGACAGTAGATAAAGATTTTTCGTTATAGAATGGCAATACCGGTCATCCACTTATATGTATTTACACAAAAAAAAAAACGGAAATCCTACTAATATTAGGAGTATAAGGGCCGATTGTTCAATAGTCTGATACCTTTTAACTGTGGAATAAAAATGGCGGTTTGACAGCTTTTGTATGGGAAAGATGTTAAACGGCCATTTTTACTCCTCAGTTAAAAGTTATCATACTATTGAAAAATCGGCCCAAATTAAATGAGAAAGGAAGTTTGGATGTTTGTTAATCAAACACGCCTCAACGACTGAACATTTGTATGGAGATGTACACGGATAGACCATATATTTGGTTAGGATTAGGCCATAGGACACGTTTCCTTTGGATGATTACCGACTGTGAGAAGCCGCTGGTAGATGATATTACAAACAAAGTCGACCTGAATTACTGATCCTCAACATTTTTAAATAAAGAAAGAAAGAAGAAAGTTCAACAAAAACTCAATGAAACTAATATAATACATATTTTATTGTTCGGGTTTCTACGCTATTGCCATGCTAGAATGCTAAAGCTACAGGAATACTTATGCAGTCGAGAGCTTCCAAAAACACAAAATAAAGGTTTCCCAATAAAGGTTTCCTACAATCAATCAGTAGATGAAAAAATACCTTCTATTTTCTGTAATATTACTTTTGGTAAAGTATGCGAAAACTCTACAAAGAAAATCAAGGATTTGGCACTATCCCTGATTTATAGGTGTTTTACAACGTTTACCTTGAAAGGATTAAACTTGGTATAACTATTCAGGTAATGGTCCTTCAAGTTCTCAGAGTTCTCACATTTAGTTTAGGATATACATCAGAACTATTCAATGACTGATGGCAAATCTCTCGGGATAGCTGTTATCGCATGTCTGTTTATTGTTTACACCATTTGATAACATAACATCATACTGGTATGGTCTTAAGGGGTACGCAGGTGTGAACAGTTCACTCTGGTATACTCTTATTCCACCGGTTTTGTTTAAATTATCGATTATTCTGATCCTGACCCGAAATCCTAACCTAGTCGCGGGTTACATTAGGTTAGGTTATATTTTTTTATTTCACTTGGATTACTATTTAAGAAAGTAAACTAACATGAAGGAGATTCGAACCTAGGTCGGGGTACCCTAAGCGCCCGAGAATCCCGAGATCGCTTCGCTCGCTCTTGGACTTATTTTGTTACTAGCTGTGCCCGCGGCTTCACTCCCGTCATTGCCTGCCAACCCTACTCTACTTACCTTCCTGCCTACCCTACATACTACGTACCAATTTTTTTTCTAGTGTCATTCTTTCGCGTAGAATCTTAACACCGCGATTCAGAAAATGACTTTAAATGCACAACGCCATCTATCGAATAGCGAGTTCAACTGTCCGAGTAACTGAATTGCGTGTGCTGTGATTATTTTACTTCTTGAACACTTTAAATTCATCTAACTTTTGATAGAGTGAACCGATTGCGATGAAACAAACTAAGTAATTCTTCAAGTTACGCAAAATTTTGACGTATAAAAGTTATCTACATTGGTTTCGTACATTCGCCATCTGGAAGTTTCCACACGTGGAGCTCTCATCATAATCTATACAACTATGTCATATAACTTTGTTCAAAATCAAATCTCTACCTACACATCCAAGTACTTTCTACTATTTAAACTTTCACGGATTTAATCAGTCGAGACACTGAAAGATAAAGAGAAGAATGGAAAAAGAAAGATGTGCAAATAACACGAACGTTTCAAGACGAATCTATTTGTCTGTCTGTATGCATTGCAAATTGATTTTTAAACTCAATACTGGTTTGTGCAACGCCGAAAAATGCGATTGTATCTTGAGATTGCTTGAACGCTGATACTGTTACCAGTATTTTATTTGAATGAAGGAATGTGACATAACTTGTGGAGTTTATGTCCAGCAATGGACGTGGTTGCAATGATGATTAGAAAAGAAATGTCTATATTAAAAACTAGTTGTCCCACGCGACTTCGCTCCCGTCAACTGGCTACCTACCTACCCTACCCTACCTACCCTACATACATGAATGTTGGCTTACGCAGCGCACGCAACGGAAGCTCTCAAAAAGGAATATTTTTCCCGTTTTGCAATATTTTTCATTTATGCTACGCTTCTATTGGTCGTAGCGTGATGTTATAAAGCCTTAACCTTCCTCGATAAATGGACTATCCGACACAAAAATAGAATTTTCAATTCCAACCAGTAGTTCCTGAGATTAGCGCGTTAAAACAAACAAATAAACTCTTCAGCTTTATAATAATAGATATGTCAAGGTACATCAGATACAGGTACTACCTAAATCAATAAAGATAAAAAACAATTAACGCATAAAAGATCATTTGAGAACGGCTCGACCGATTTGACTGATTGCTTTTTGTTGTGTGCGTTATATTAGGATAAGGTTTGTATGATAGTTCTTTTTGGAACAGCTACTGGAATTTGAATAGCGCCCTTGCGAAGCCGAGGCATTGGTGCATGTTTTTCCTCACAACTCGATAGTAATTTCAAAGTAAGGTTGACAATAGATTCTATATGTAAGGGTTAATACTTGGACTCAGTACATAAACCTAGCCAAGAATTTATCCGAATAGCTTTTGTCTAGTATCAATTTCATGATATTCAAATTGTTAGCCTAAGTTATTCATAACTCCGTCTATTCTAAAGAAGTGACAGTACCCTTATTTAAACGAGCCTTAAATATTGAACAAGTTTAAAAGTCGGATAAAAATTCGCCTGAAAAGCAAAAAATGTTGCCAAAAGTTTCCTAAATTTCTTGAATAAATTAAACACCTGTCAGCCTCCACAAGAGTTGTGAAGTTTCTATTAGAAAATGTCACGTTACATTTATAAATCCATCTTCTAAAAGTGTTCACATTTAACCAAAAAAGAATTTTCAAAAAACTTTGTCACAAAAAAGTAAACCGACTTCAAAAGCAATAAAGTGCAAAATAACTTTCGTTTCGTAAGTCAGTGTCTTTGGTACCTCTTGTTTCCATAATTTTTTTGACACCGACTTCCGAAACGAAAGTTATTTTGCGCTTTTTAATGTTTTGCTTTTGAAGTCAGTTTAAATATTTGTGAAAAACTTTTTTTTTTTTTGTTTTACACACTATCACTAAAATTGAGCAAGTTTTATAGTAGGTACCTAAAGGATTTACAAAATACCCATAATAACTCAAATTACACATTCGTGCTGTTTGACGCTAAAGAGTCCGGTTGTATGCTCCATATCTTGAAAACCGCTAGACCGATTTGGATGACACTTGCACTATTCCCTAAGTTGAGAGATACTTAATCCAACACAAAAAAATATCACGATCCGATAAGTAGTTTCGCAGAAATGCGTGGACAAACATACAAAAAAACATACAAACAAACATATGAAATTAGGCAAACGCGTTTAGATGCAGAGTAACATATGAGAACATTGTGCAATTTATTGCCTTGTTTTTGAAGTCTGTAAAAATTGGACCAGATTTATTGACAGAGAAATCGGTAAAAGTACCCAATAAAAGACATACTTAAAGCATCATCAACCGTCCTCATTTTTTTAAAGCCGTTTATAAATGAGGAACTGTTCAACTTAATACCTACTCCCTTTAATAACTTCGAGGTTTTTGGCCTGTTTCCAGACACGACCGAAACGAAAAAATTATATGAAAACCTAGCTTGTGGTATAAGTCTGTACCTACATTAAGAAAATGGTAATGCCTTAGCACGACACCCACGGATTTTCCACGGAATATTTTTGGAAGTGATTCATGCAAGGCTCATCAAGTTTATGAGTAATATAAGGAGACTTATGGCGTAAGGTTTAAGTGAGCATTAAATTTAGAAATAGAGGTGATGCTCCTGTAAATTTCCAGCATACTTCACTTGTTTTGGTTTAACATGGAGCTTGTAGTCCCAGGAACCTTTGCTGTCGAATTTGAGCTGCAGAATCTGTTAGTGTAGCGCAAAGTCGACAGTCGGCAAAATAAAAATCGATTGAAATATTTTGACAATGTATTTTGGCATCCTACCTAAAGTTCTACACAATTTTACTCAGCTGTATTTTGCAGGCAGACAAATGCAAGCGATACTGGCAATCATCACATCATCATCATCAGCCTATTAATGTTCCCACTGCTGAGACACAGGCCTCCTCTTTGTGAGAGGGGATGGGCCGTAATCCACCACGCGGGCCCAGTGCGGGTTGGTCAATGTTCAAATTTTTGGTTCTAGGATATGCCGGTTTCCTCACGATGTTTTCCTTCACCGTTTTGAGAGCAGTGGTGATGAAATAAACTGGCAATAAAAACAATGAAATAAGGAATAATCATTCATGAATTTGTCGTGAACAAGTGAACAACGTTGTCAGCAATTTGATAAACTGAATATAATTTCAGGAAAAACATGTACGAATGATTCACGTTACTAAAATAAAACATTAACATAACGTTTTTACATAGCAAAAAAAGCTCAGCAAAAAATACCAAAACGAGCGTTTCGCCCGCAGTCACGAACAGAATTCAGGATTAAAAAATACCAGTTCACATCACAATGGGAGACTTCCATTGTCTCTCTCAGGATGATATTTGTCACTGAGAGGAGGCTGGTATAAATGCAGCGAGACGGAATAAATGACGCTGTTTCCTTTTGCCATCATTATTATGGGTATATTATGTGGCTGTCTGTTTTGTAAAGAGAGGAACAAACAAGGGGTGAACGATTCAGATTGTGGGGCGAAAAGTTGGCTTCGACGAACCAAAAGATTATTGTATAAGGGTATTTACCAGTTAGCCGATTTTTAGTATAGGGTGATAAAATTGTGACTGATATCCATACCTCAATCAATCTTCTAAGAAAGATCCCTTTCAGCGAAAAGTCGGCACATTGAAACACTAAACTGTTATCTAAAATTGTGTTTACTGCAACTTATTAATTACAGCATCACTGAGCACTTTATTTTGGAATTGTTGGATTATTTTGCATTGCTTTGTTTAGTACAGCCCCAAAGTTGGATACATACGTAAAACAACAAAAACAACTTATATAGCGCACATAATAATAGAGTATTCGATACAATCTATAGAAAGATCTTTAACTATCTATGTTTGCGGTCGGCTTCATGTCTAATAGGATTTTTTAACTATGTCCAATAATATCCGTGTCTGCTTTCAGAAAAAGACATCAAAATAGACAAAATATATTAATCTATATCTAAACCGGTTCATATCCTCGGGTTAACACAATCTTAATTAAATTTCCGATTTGTTAATCTGCTTTTAAATCAAATGTAAGCCATTGTGATTGGAAAACCGAAGTTCCTAACAGTCCCTGAAACGAGATATCAAAAGGGATTTAATTAAAAAGGGTTTCAGAAATTGGGTTTTCGTTTGCAGATATCTAAATCCATGTAGATGACGGAAAACATGGCGGAACAATGCAACCTTATTCTTAATCGAATCTAAGGAAAACTGTATCATCCCAAAGCCTTCATTGTATTATGTAATAGAAGCACTTCTCCCCAAATCACTTGGCTTGAACTAATGCAAAAGAACAATAAAAGAGATTATGGCAGTAACCTACTTAGGGCCGAATGGTAATGATGCACTCAATACAAATGGCGATAGACGATTTTATAGACTCCATTACTATTACTTCTCGTTTGGGTAGGTTTAATTAAGTGCTCTTTTCATTGTTATCTTTATTTAAAACTACTTGATACTGAAAACTATGCAGAAAAGCAGAAGTTCCCTAGATTTATTACAATCCAAATAAGAGCAAAATATAAATAATGCTATTTGATATATTTTCTCGTCAAACCGTCGTTTGTATTCCTCAAGTTAAAGGTTTCCTTTTTTTTTGCTGTAAGTCACATTGACAAAGTTTCAGCTAGGAGGTAGGCGACCATTTAATTGAAAAAATAAAAACCGGCCAAGTGCGAGTCGGACTCGCGCACGAAGGGTTCCGTACCATTATCGCAAAACGGCAAAAAAACACGTTTGTTGTATGGGAGCCCCACTTAAATATTTTTAGTATTTGTTGTTATAGCGGCAACAGAAATACATCATCTGTGAAAATTTCAACTGTCTAGCTATCACGGTTCATGAGATACAGCCTGGTGACAGACAGACAGGCGGACCGTGAAGTCTTAATAGGGTCCCGTTTTTACCCTTTGGGTACGGTACCCTAAAAAGTTAAAATAACACTGTTCAAAACTCGTGTAATCGATTTCATTGCCGAAACTGATGTCCTAAAACACTACACAACTTCTTTGATCTGTATATTAGCGAATATTTAGTTTGTTACTTACATGAATATAGCAAGGAAAATATACGACGTAGTTTGTCAACCCCGCAGAAGGGGATATTGCAGAGCAAAACTCGTAAATACACGAAATAATCAAAGAGGAGCTTACCTGTTCCGAAATTGCGTCATAATAATTATGTTCTACAGTATACAATAATATATAAATCACACTAATAGAAAATTGAAATAGATTCTATAGCTCAAACTGAATAAACTCCTAAAATCCGCAAAATATTTTTCATTACTCATACTCGGAAAGTAGGTCTGAAGTTGCTTGAGGAGCGGGTTGAAAGTAATACTTTTCAGCCCTAGGGAGAATCGCTTTCAACTGACAGCTGTCAAATTATTTAAAAAAAAAACTAGTTCCTTTTCACATATCTATTGAACCATGTTCCAACTTTCTATACAACCACGAAGTAAAATTGAAATAACTTAAAGTTAAGTATTGATTAAAGAATATATATTTTTTAAATAACTTTATTATAATTTAGTTTCAACAATTTCTTTAAAATAACTTAGATTTTGGCAAAATATTTACCATTTTTCAATGATGAAAATAAAAAATAATGGCTGAATAGCAGGCCGGCCACAGAAAAAAAAACAAACAAAATAGGCGGGAAAGCGGCAATCATTTTTTCTTTAGCTAATTCATGTTTTTATTTTTATTTCCTTGTATTTGTAATGAAAAGCACAGTGTTTACCTCGGGTTAAAGACTTATTTAGTCCCTCGAACTATTGGCGCCCTCACTTCGTTCCGGGCGCCAAACCCCGTCTCGGGACTAAATAAGTTACTTTCACCCCTAGAAAAACAATGTACTATTTCATCCGTTGAAAATACACTATATACAGACCTTTCATTACAAACACAGAAAAAATTAACATATCCAGCGAATATTTACTTTGTGCATATATAAAAATCTTTGTTTATACAAAAACCACCAACAATGCAAACAGGAAAAATAGGAAAAGAAATTACTTTGCAACATGAAATATTGACTTAAAATATACGACGTAGTTTGTCAACCCCGTAGAGGGGGATATTGCAGCGCAAATCCGCCAGGACTTTTTTCTTTGCACTCTAAATACTCCGTGCTATCAAAGAGCGTACCTATTCCAATATTGCGTCACTGATCTTCTGCAGAGAGATACTAGGTATATTAGTGTTACATAGGTAGGTATACGAGCAAACGTATATTTTGTGACTAACTTATTAAATCAATCTGCTTACCCTGTTCCCAACATGTGTATGTTGGGATCGGCTCCCATTGTAACTAGACACAGCCGAATATCCGTACTTTACATGGAGCGAAAGCACATCTGATCTGCACAATCCAGTTATTGGGTACCCCAAAATTGCAGCAGCAAAAATTTACCATGAGTATATAGGTACTAGGACTTTATTCACTGCCGATGTTTCAAGGGTTATTAGTTCTCATAAATATAAACAACTAGTATGAAAACAAAAATATGGCTTCCAGCACATATATACGACAAAAAGTACGGGGCAATTCATCAGCTGTTCCATACTTCTATCAGATTTTAGAGTTATTTCTATAGTGAAATTTATTCATATTTATCAATCCCATCCTGCATAACAAAAGTGACAAGCCCTTGACATTGAATACAATACAAATTCTATGGAGCATTCTATGTGCTTTATACATATGTCCAAAAGATCTCGGCATATTTGCCTTAAATAAAATAGATCTCCTTTTAAAGGAAAAGACTCCGCAAACTTTCGGACCTCCTCAAATTGCGAGGTACTAAAACCCACATAATTTCGAGCACTTACCTTTAGTCGCTGGTAGACAGATAGACTTGCACCAACAATCACATTCTCTATACTCTGCATAGCTACCCATACTACAAAAGCTTTTAACTGCATGTTGATGCCTCATAATCTAATCTGTTCCCGATCTATCTATCGTTATCAGAAAATGGATAACATTATAATGGTAAAGTGAAGTGTTTATTGGAGATATTCGGTTATGCAAAAAAAAATTGGACTAATATTATATTGGATTTTCTTATACATACATAGTAAGTTAGGTTTTAGATATGAAATGGAATCAAAAACTTCAATGCGTGGCTCTAACGGCGACAGATACAGGTTTATTGCGGACTTTATTTAAAAAAAATGGTAATTCACTTAGCAATTATTGGAAACAGTTACAGATGGTCTCCTAAGAACATTTTTCTGTAGCGTTACTTGTCCTTTCTGCCCTATATCGGTCGATCGATGCTATTATAAACCTAAAAATGAGAAACTTTCTGGATATCGAAGCCCAACGAACGTCAACGATAGACAAGCAATCAACAAGATTATCTTAAAAGCAAACGTTCAAAAACAAAAGCCGATAGACTATAGGTACATATGACACGACCACCACAACAAAAGCTAGAAGCCACCAGTTGATAAAGACATCAGTTTATTCATACACCCATAGTTCTGTGAAACAATTATCCGATACAGTCTTGAGATATTAGCCTAGTAGCCTACGAACCGACAGTGGCCCACTCAGGCAAGCTAAGCCGGCAGCACAAAGCTTTAGCTAGCCATAAAGCCTTCAGCAAAAGACGCTTGGTTTTCATATACTGAAGGTATATTGGCAGTATATACCTACTATGCACACACTTGCACTTTATTTTTCATTGAAACTTGACTAAGGCATATCATAGTTGTGTCATGATTATTATTTTCATATTGGCGATTCAACAGAACACCAACAAAACAGTTTTGCTATTTAGTTTGTATTATTTTATTAAAGTTTTTTTTATAATAAACAAATTTTGTTTAAAATTAAAGTTAAAAAACTCGTCGAATATCCCTTTTTTTCTCTAAAGTTACAGCTAAGTTTTGAACGTTCGAAAGCGCCTGACTTAATCAGAGTCAGGAGCTTTGGAACGTTCGGTAGGATATGTGTGAGGAACATAATCTTATATCCACACTTGTCTATCGGTTCACTCACTTGTTCATTATTAGTCATTATTAGTTCGTAGAAAATGTCCCATCTGTATAAGTTTGCAAACTATTTTCATTATATCCAGACGAACAGTATTGCTATATGAAGGTGATGCTTATAAGTACCAACACTGCACTGGCATAAGCATGACAGAAATTACAAATTGTAGTTTGTGATTAAACTGTAATGGTAATGTATAATGTAATGCAATTGAAGCACAAAATGAGGTCTGCAAAGCCCTATAATCGAGGGTCTCGCTCTGCGTACCAACATGAGTGGTCCAACCGCTTGAAGCGGTATCATCGCGGTTGGCCGCCATGGCGGTCATTACATTCGCGTCAGGCGGCTGGCCGCTCAAGTGAACCGCCTAGGCGGCCAACCGCTAGTGCATAATAGCGCTTAGTGTTATCTCTAAGGCCCACTCTATTGTATAACTTATTGTCAATTTAACCTCGTGTTAGCAACTAACTCTAGTCACTAAAGCAAAGTCGCTGTCCGTGTCTTTCGACATCATTTCTTTTCCTCCGTTAACTTCTTCTAAACCACGCAACGGATTTTGATACGGTTTTCACTTAAGGCGCCTCCCCGAGCAAAACGCCGCGCTTGTCGTTTTTGTGCAGTTTTTAAGAACTATCTACTCTTTATTTAAAAAGAAATATCAATTAATAAAAATACATCAAATTTCTACATAATATTGATTCTAAAATGGTAGTATACTTTTTTTTTAAAGAGTTATGTTTCACTAATCTCCTTCCAATAAAACCATAAAAATGAGCAATAATTATTGATAGTATGCATCTCCTCGTAAAATGTTCATTAATTATTTTTTGTACTAACACTAATGGATAGACAATTTGATAACAAACATTTTGTAAGTTATTTTTTTTTCAAAATTCCAATATTCGATTTTATTCTAATATCTGGGCGTATTAACTACTGTAATTCATGCGCCACCAGTGCCGTTAGGCCAATAGGAAAGCTCATATCTCATGCTGACTTTTTGGTCAGGGTACGGGCCTTAAAGAAAGAGCGAAAAATGAGGACGGTTTTTGTATATATTTGTCCCGTGCACGGCCAAACGGGTCCCTAGTTTAAATAAATGGCCTTCGAAAATATCCGACAGAGGACGCCCCTTTCAAATAAATAATGAAACAAAAGAGACGTAAGCGTAAATCGTTGTCTCCCGTTGACACTAATTACAATTCATTTCTCACAAAAGGTGTGCCTATAGATTCAGGCGTTATCAAAGCTGCTGACTTTCCTTTGTCCCAAGAGGTGGGACCTTAAAACGGTATTATATTTCGAATGCCTTCTATTTCGCCTGATTAATTTGGTCCCACCTTCGAGTTTCAAAGGTCTAATGTTACCCAAAGGACATCCGAGCTTTGATTTATTAGTAAGATATCGTTATAGATCGGGGCTACTTCGTCTGCTATTATTTTTGCAGGTTTTTAGGAGAATTTTATTTCGATGGACTAATTAAAAGAATACTTACTGAATTTTGGGGAGGCCTTTGCACAGGTGTGGGTCAGGGCAGCTAACATAAAAAAGTCAACTTTTGGTAGAGCGTAGTCAGAGTGTAACAAGATATACCATAATGCTGGGTTCCCAGAAAGCCTCCAAAATTGAGCATTACGAAAATGATATCAACCTCTATGATTAAAAGGTTGGGTATCATTCTAGCAATATGATATTACTATTATCCAACCTATGTGGATCAATACTAATAAACCAGATATTTTCTAGGTGCGTATAATGCCGATTTCAGCGAAGTGTTTTAAATTATTCAATTATTGTTTTACAAAGTAAAAACTATTCAATTATTGTTTTACACAGTAAATTTTCAATTAATGTTTACTTAGAATTTTAAAGAACTGCATTTAGCAAAGAATAAATCTATACTAAAAAAACACGCTTTAATAGAGAACCCAACTAAAAACAAGAAAATAATTTTCTATAAATTTAAATTAAGATTAAAGTCAAAGTCAAAGCACTTTATTTCAAGTAGGCCAGTTACAGGCACTTTTGAATTGTCAAGAGACAAAATAAAATATTACAAAATTATGGTGCTACAGTCCCAGTCACAAGACATAATAACTGTGAAAGTACCGTAGATGCCCATTCCAAGGCGTAGATCTCTATGGAGAAGAACGGGCAAGAAACTCCATGGACACTCTTTTTCAATTAGGTAATTATTACAAATCATTTGTTACATCATTCATGTTGAGATTACACATTATGTGAGAACGATGTAGAAAGGTAAAAGTATCCATAGTAAATATAAAAAGACAATTCAGAAATAAAATTAGAATCAATTAAAATAAACCATGGCAGCTAAGAGATGACTAGTCCCAACCGACAGCGCCCGTTCACGAACATGACACATGTATCAGCACCATTCAGCTCAACCATTTTGAAGGGAGCTAAATGATCCGACACACGCGCCACCATCGGCGAGACATTTGAGTGGGCATGACATACTCTCAACCACCGGAGTCATTCAAGTCAATAGAAGACGTAGGTATTAGAGTGATTAACAAAAATACTTATTTATTATGAAAAAGCGTGGGGAGCTTTTTAAGATATTTCCAAAATTACTCTACTTTTAGCAATATCTGTTAATAAAATAATACAACAATTGACACCAAGTTCCCTACGCTTTTTTTTTTTAAATCTTACTATTCTTAATTTAAATTTATTGAAAATCATTTTATACTTTTTAGTTTGGTTCTCTCTTAAAGCGTCTTTTTTAGATTTGTTAATCTATTATTTATTTTTGTATTGATTTATTCTTTGCTAAGTGCAGTTCTTTAAAATTCTAAGTAAACAATAATTGAAATTGTACTGGGTAATAAAACAATAATTTAATAATGAAGGATTTGTAGTTCCAACTATTATTAATATTTTACTTTTTCAGTTCAATCGCTAATCCTGAAGATCCTGCAGCCGAATTGCGTAAGTATATTATCCAAAGCAAAATAATCGATTCCTTCCCAAAAACGACTTTTCGTATCAATATGCACTACGTAAAGTCGGTTTTGGGAAAGAATCAATTCTTTTGCTTTGGACTTACGCAATTCGGCTGCTGGTTAGGATAGTGAGACAAACTATTTAAATTATAGCATTGTCATCGGTTCTTGATAAGTGTGCAAAGTTTCAAATTAAGCCGACGACGTTTTGAAGGAGGTGAATATCACGTTCAAAGATTCCTGTACATAGATTCATACATACCAAGCTAATAAAAGCGTGATAAAAATAGAATAGCGCATCAGAGAGAACTTTATAAAAGAAAATATTTAACTTCTGTAGTTTTCTTTTTACAAGCTTTTATTTAAGTTGCAATGTATGTATGTATGTAAGTGTGTTCGGGTCCAATCTTGAAACTGAACTTTAAAGCAGTTATCCTCCAGCTAAGTGATGTCATTCTAAATCCAATATGGCGGACGGCCCAAGATGGCGGACTAGTATTTTTTATGCACTGCCATGATATGGGTATCAAATGAAACGGTTTGCTGAGAAGAACACGAAAACAGCTTGTTTTAAAAAAAGACTTTAATGAACATTTTTGTATTTTTATCACAGTACATCATCACGCCTATGTATTCCCCAAAGGGCTAACACATCTGGACAGTTATGTTTAATCCCGTGATAATAGGAGGCGAGCTTTATTGCCATCAATCGGGCACAAGTCCTGAATCCGAGCTGCTGCTGAGAAATTGCAGAAGGAAAACCTACTAACACTTTGCCCGACCTATCATCTTCGTATTGCGTTGCTTATAAGTAGGTACCAGAAGGCACGTAGAACAAAAAAAACTTTGTAACTCCTAAGAAAACCACGTTTCACGTAAAACGTGGACTATAAAAGTCCCACAGCCCCTAAGAATGCCCCTCATCGGGTCCTGCGAATCGTTATAAGCAGTTCATAAAACGACAATTTAATATCGGAAAGCCATACCTTTTATTACGATAATCGGTAATCGAATCGAGAGGGGGAAATCGATGCTGTTCCGAATCATAACGAATCGAATAAGGGTTTTGGTGTTAAACCCAGTTGATGTATCGATATGAATTTCAGGGATAACGAGATAGACGTGAGAGATAAATGAGAGAGGGTCGGGGACGGAGAATGGAATTTTAAACTGAAGAGTTGTCTGTGCTTGGAGAGAAAAGTGTAATGGATCTGTCAAGTCCAGTCTAGTTAAGAAACGAATCTATTTATAAAATTAATACAAATATGAACTAAAAGCTAAGCTAAATTAGTTTTGTTTCGCTGAGGTGCTGAGGTAATGTTTGACAATAGTATGCAGACCGCAAAACGAACTGAAAATGTAATCCAAGCTGTGTTTCGAAGTGTGAAAAAATACTTCAGATGTGCGAACTACGCTAAACCAACCAGCTTAAATATAGGCAGCTATGCACTGTGCTGTGATTGCTGTACCTATCTTATTTATTAGATGAATTCAGAATTAGAGATATTTACCAAATTTTGAAACAACAAACTATGCATTACATGAAAAATTTCAAATTCCATTACAACTCATACTTTTAGGTGCTCACAAAAACCAATTTGTAATACAAAACGCTTAAGTCGATACTTGAGTTGGTGGCGATAGGTTGAAATTATAAAGAATTATAAATTAAAATATTCATAGTCACCCGTGCATGATTGCATCATGCACGGGTGAAATGCCAGCCGAAACCGATTGATAGAAATGTGGTAAATAACTGATGGATGGGGAATCTCTACATCAATCATTTAATGATATATCACCTAAACACATTAACAGCTGTCCATGTCATAAACCTGATTGAATGTTTGCTAACGAGTGCGCATCTATTACCTATGACGAAAGATGATGGAAAGAAAAAAATAAAATTTCACCGCTACTGAAAATAACCCAAAAATCACAAAAAAATGTTACATTCTATTCGACGCTTTCTTGTCGCTATAGGAAATATGTTGGTCAAGCGCGAGCCTATAAAACATATATTTTTTTTAATGGGATACTCAAGCACTATCGAAATGTCACGTAATCAGTATCCTAACATTTTGGAATTTCGATCATTTATCATTTACCAAAGCACGAATAGCCCTCGAATATTTCGGAGCTATGCATTCACAGTAGCAGTTTTCACAAATGATGATTTACCGGATAGTCGTACTGTTCCGGTAATTCCTAAAATCCCATGAGCATAATCTTGTTTTTGGGTCATCACGATACCGAGAATATGGTTCAAAGCTGTGAGGTTTTGGGGTAGGTAAGCTTGCGATGTAACCACACAATAAAAGGTCGTATAAAAATCTATGTCCAGTGATTTTCTCCTTCTAAAAGGCATTGTTATGAAACGTGTCTATTTATCTATCAAGACAAAATACATAATAAGAAATATCTTCCAATATCGAATAAACCGTTTCAATGCGGAGTATTACAAATCAACTAAATTGTAGATGTTCAAAGTTCAATGGATTAGAACGTCTGCAGTGGCTTTGTAAAGACAATCTAAACTGCCAGGCTAAAAGTGGTTGTATCCGAATATGATTAAAAGATGATTTGTGTAAAAACTTAAATTAAAATGCTTTTGGAGCAGTTCTTGTATTATTAAATCTGTAGAAATGATAATAAACTAAAATAAGGTAACCGTTAAATTTAAATTATTGATATAGGCCTATATACAGATTTACGATCTGACATTGAATGCAATCCGGCGTGACAGCCAATCGATGCAGGTTAGCGCGCAGTACATCTCAATAGCAAAACATCTGACAGTATAAGTAAGTAGGCATATAACATGAATAATAGGTAACAATTATGTAACCGTAGACCACTCACGATCAAACCGGTGTCTAGGTCATGTGTGGGCGAAGTGTGCACGGTACGCGGGCGCTTTGCAGACGTGAGCGCGCGGCAAACGCTGCGGCGCAACTGGCGATTAAGAGGCGGGCGAGACTGGGTGGCGTCCCCCTCCTGCCACCCACTCGCGTCCCGCGCCGCCGCAAAGGTATGTTGGCGCACAACTGGGACTCGGTGGGACCTCGAACACTGTTGCGGCTGACCAAATATTTGGATGTTTCCTTTGCTCTAAGTCAACTTTAAATGAAACATTGCAATAGAGACGCTTGCTGACGGTTAAAATGAGATAATCAGAGGATTTTTTTTGTGAAAAAAGGTTTGTGTCAGTAATGTTTTTAATATCGCTTGGTAAAGAGCTGAAATGTCTTTGCATTAGTCACAACTTTTATAAAGAAGCGAAGCTGTTTCTTTTTTTACAAACAGCGCAGTAGGTACAGAAACAAAAGAACGGTCATTTTGTAGCTACTGAAAAAAACATGTCTGTTATTCGGGTAGTCGTGAAATGAATGCCAACATTCTTAACAAACTACCTTCCTTCGGAAGTTAGTTATTGAATATCAATCGGGAATGTTCAGAAAAACTGCTCTGGGGGGGTGACCATAAGCTCTTAGAGCGGTATCAATTTGAGATCGAGTAAGTGACAGATGTATACAAGTCATATATATCTGTCCCTTATTCGATCTCAAATTGATATCGTTCTTAGAGCTTATGGTCACCCCCCTGTTCGCTGAATATTGATTCAAGAAAAAAACGAAGCAAAAAATGATAAATTACCCTCATTTTTTCATGTCTGGCTGGGTTTGTATGTTATTTGTATTTGTGCTTCACAAATACAAATAACATACAATCTCGTACATAATGCTCGGTTCGTAAGTATTATGACTTTTATTTGAAGAGTAACATATGAGTAAATAAGCCCAGGCTGGTAAATAATATATCCCCGGCTCTTTTCGTAAGTAAGATATGGCTGAGAGATTTTTTTGATTAGATTCTTAACACAAGCCTGAAGTGTCTATGCTTATAACAGTTAAAAGAAAAAGGGTAAAACTGAAACATAACATCACGTCTGTAGTCACCAAAGGGTTGAGCAGAGGTGAACCTGTATTATACCCACATTCCCATCAACCGGGCACAAATCCAGACTCAACTGACTGAAATATAAACGAAGACGTTTAACATACCGGAGTAAGCCCGTCATACTATTCCTAATCACTACAAATGTAAATGAAGACGTTTCACGCTTAACATACCGGAGTAGGCCCGCCATATTATTCCTAATCACTACAAATATAAATGAAGACGTTTCACGTTTAACACACCGGAGTAAGCCCGCCATACTATTCCTTATCACTGCAAATATAAATGAAGACGTTTCACGCTTAACATACCGGAGTAGGCCCGCCATACTATTCCTAATCACTACAAATATAAATGAAGACGTTTCACGTTTAACATACCGGAGTAGGGCCGCCATACTATTCCTAGTCACTACAAATATTAATGAAGACGTTTCACGTTTAACACACCGGAGTAAGCCCGCCATACTATTCCTTATCACTGCAAATATAAATGAAGACGTTTCACGCTTAACATACCGGAGTAGGCCCGCCATACTATTCCTAATCACTACAAATATAAATGAAGACGTTTCACGTTTAACATACCGGAGTAGGGCCGCCATACTATTCCTAGTCACTACAAATATTAATGAAGACGTTTCACGTTTAACTACCGGAGTAGGCCCGCCATACTATTCCTAATCACTACAAATATAAATGAAGACGTTTCACGTTTAACATACCGGAGTAGGCCCGCCATACTATTCCTATCCTAATCACGACAAATTAACCCTTTTCTTGCAGTCGGGTAATGAAGACGTTTCACGCTTAACATACCGGAGTAGGCCCGCCATACTATTCCTAATCACTACAAATCCTGAAAGCCAGAATCAAAAGTGGCGATGACCAAAACGTCATTTAGGCGTTGCAACTCGACGAGTTTTGGAGAAACGATTCAACTGTCTAAGATCCCTTATGAAATTAATAATCAGAAAAGAACAGCGGAGTAAGAATAAACGTAATTTCAATTCAGTAGACGTACAGAAACGGTGAAAAATCGAGAATAATTTTCACAAATATGTTATAAAAATATACAAAATCCTAGATAACAAGTTATGTCTCATGTTGGTATAAAATTTATCCTTCTAGGTAGTGGTTGTAAAAGTTTACTACCTAAGATAGGTACACGCCCAAGAAACACGTCCACGTCCATATTTATAAAACGTACATCATCCTGTCAGTGCATTCCCCTTTGCCGTCTGTCAGAGCGTGAATAACCTCGGCCCTCTACGTCAGCCATTCCTTAAGTTTTCCATCTGGACCCCCAAAGGGTTTAGCATAAGCATTTACTTATACCTATTCTAAGTCGTTTTGTGACAAGTGAACTGCCATTTTTTCACGATAGGTGGCGCATCGTCGCTATGGCTATTGAAAGCTGTCAATTCCATACAAGGATGTACCAACCCCGGTGTTCATTTGTTGCCCAAAGATACAACGCTAAAAAAACTGGGAAATGGCTATACATATTTATAGGTTATGTTATGTACCTTCAAAGTAACTCTGATTATGTTGATTGGTAATCTTCGGCGAAATAGTGTAGCTATTACCGTATTGATAAAGTTCTACAGCAGGAATGTCATTTGCTTGGCCTTCAGAAGCTTGAGAGCTTTGATTGCCGAAAATAAAATAAAACTTCTAACCTAAATAAATAATACCAACACATTAAAGTAATGGTCTCTAATTTTTTGTAAATTTTCCTACCATGAGTTAAGTAAGAAATAACTCGATCAATCATAAAATTGTTATATTTCGTGAAATAGAAAATAACCGCTGCCGACATCATAATATGATCTGGCCAAATCAATAAATAATTTCAGCGTTTGACTATATGAAGAGCCTACTTCATGCATGATGGCGGCGGACAACTCTTCTGGTAAAAAAAGCTAATAACTAATAATACGCCAATTAAAGATAAAAGTGAAGTGTAATGTTGTTACGACACAAAACTACTTGAATTTTACAAAAGTTTTAAAGAAAAAAAACTTTTTTTTTGAAGTCGGTGTCTTTCGTAGGTACCATTTTTTTGCGTTATGGACACCGACTTCCAAACATAAAGTTATTTTTCACTTTGTAGTTTTCTTATTTGGAAGTCGGTAGTATTTTTTTGTAAAAAGTTTTTTATTTTTCACTTTTTAGTTGTACCTACCTAATAGGCAAGTTGTTTAGTAAGGTACCTATAACGCCAAAATAGATTACCCGAATATCATGAAACTTGAATAAAACCGATCAAATGAGAGATCTGCTCACCCCTTAAGAGCGTACTGGCGTGATATTATGTTATGAAATGGTATAAACAATAAACAGACATGCGATTGCAGCAGTCCCGAGAGATTTGCCGTTATTTATTGAAGAGTTCTGTTGTATATCTTCGAAGATCCTCATCAGATCTTCACCAAATTAAAATGGGACCAATTTCGGAACATACTTTTTCAAACATTAAAAGAATTTTCAAAATCGGTCCACAATTGACGGATATATCGGTGAACACACATAAAAAAAAATACAAGAAGTCGAACATAGAACCTCCTCCTTTTTCGAAAGTCGGTTAAAAAGGAAATAACCTTTTCTACCATGTTAAAAGGTTATTTCCTTTTTCATTTTTTCCCTTCATTAAAGATATGGCCAAACTTGGATTGACATAATTATCATTAAACGCTGACGTGTATACGGTATGGTCAGTTTTAGCTGGCCATATCATGAAATACAACCATTTCATGAAATGGTCAGCCACATCATTTCATCAAGATCTTTGACAGTCGTTACGAGTAGTCAGAAGCTTGAGATCTGACACCAGTCTTACCAAGGGGTACCGTGTTACCCAGTTACTGGGTTGTGGAGGTCAGATAGGCAGTCGCTCCACGTAAAACACTGGTACTTAGCTGAATCCGGTAAGACTGGAAGCCGACCCCAATATAGTTGGGAAAAGGCTAGGCAGATTGGTCAGCCACATTATTAAGTGATCAGTTCTATGATTTGGCCACGACATGAGCACATTGTGGATATAAGTATAAATATGCTATGAAACTATGCCATAAGAGGAAATATGGGCAGAGAGCGCCGACATCCTTAGTAAAAAGTCATAATTCGAGGTTTGGCTCTCGTCTCTTTCCTCCTCCAATATAGGACCAATTTAAAAGATATTCCATAAACTGGTAAAGTAAGATATATACTATGTCCCTATGTTTTCCTTTCTTCATTTATATTTGTCAAATTTGTACACTATAGTGCGCGCGGAATTAGTTGGCCGCGCCTTAGGTATGTGAGCGGTGGGACGGAGAGGCGGGAGCGCCAGGAAAACCCGGGATGACCCATTGACATTGTCCATTGTCCTAACCCGCCCTCTCACCCCTGTCACCACCTAAGGCGCGGCCAACTAGTTCCGCGCGCACTATAAGCATCTTTTGACAGCGCAATTTTGAGCATTTTTGAGGGCTCTAGTGCTTCTAAAGAGAATGTATCATTAAAAAGAAAAACATAGGGACATAGTATATATCTTTAATTTTCAGTTAACGGAATATCTTTTAAATTGATCCAATATTGGAGGAGAAAACAGACGGGAGCCAAACCTCGAATTAAGACTTTTTACTGAGGAAATTCAATCGGCGCTCTCTGCCCCCGTTTCCTCTTAACATGACATGGGTCACAGGAAGGCCAATTGCGTGTAAAGAAAACGACATTAGAATAGTGTGTCTACACTAAACGGATAAATTTGCTAAGGGATCCACGAGATGAAAGTTTGGGCATCTCTGCTCTATGCTCATGCTCTAAGCAATACATCTAATCTGCACTCGGTAGGTGTAAGCTCCGAGATGAGATATATAGGTACAACTACAAGTAATAGGTAGGCACAGTGTGACGATGTAATCACTGTCGTCTTTGAGAACTCTCGTTGATGCAAGATGATTACCGGTTAATCCCGGATAAGGAAACATGGAGTGGATTGAGCACATAATTATCTAAGTTACGTAATAAGATGCAATAATTATGAACACTTTAAAAAAACTCTTAAAACAAACGGATTAGATATTTAAGAATGCTTTCGTACGAGCGTTGACGAGGTTTAAATAGAGAAAAACTCGACTAAAACAAAATAATAAGATACATCTTTCACACAAAAGCACTTTTTAACCGACTTCAAAAAGGCGGAAGTTATCAATTCGGCTATATCTTTTTTATGTCACCTCAAAACTTTTTAATAGGAGAACCGATTTTGATGATTCTGTTTTTATTTGAAAGCGGTGCTTCCCATTTCTATTTGGTGAGTAACTTCGGCGATATACAGCAGATATACGGTGACCATAAGATCTTATAGTAAGGTTATTTTGAGTGTCCCTTACGCACACTCAAATTAACCTTACTCTAAGAGCTTATGGTCACTCCCCAGAACTCTTTAATAAACAACGGCAAATCTCGGCATTGCTGCAATCGCACGTCTGTATATTGTTTACGCCATTTCATAACATAACATCACGCCGGTACGCTCTAAAGGGGTACGCAGATTTGTACGTACAGTTCATCCTGGTACACTCTCATTTTACCGGATATGTTCAAGTTTTATATTATTCGGGTCAATTATATTCTAATAAACAGATACGTTATACACTCACAAAAAATCCGAAAAAAGTGTTCCGCAAAGACAGCACAGATACCTACACACTTTTGGTATTAGATACCTTCTGTTTTATGTACTTTGGTATCATAATTGGCACACTTTCTAAATACGATGGCATTTTTTAAATTTTGTTTTTGTTTCAACGAAGCCTATCGCTCTTCGCCATGGGTGACATAGACTAAAGACCCCAATTAGGACCTATTCGAGTCTTCACAATGCACGCGCTCATAACACATCTGTATACTAGAATATCATTGATTCGGGTAATCTATTCTGGCATAACTTTTTGCATTAGGTCCCTTACTATAGAACTCGATCATTCGGTACCACAACTAAAAAGTGAAAAAAAAAAAAACATTTTTACAAATACATATATCAGACTTCGAAATTTTTTTTTTAAGGTTGCGTTCACAACAAAACATATCGTACCGAGGCCGACTGAGGCAGTAGGTAACTGTTTTTTTTTGTACTATATAATTAGACGTTTATAGTCGGCAGCAGATGAGCAGAATTTACGTACTTTATCAACAAGCGATTTTATTGTGTGTAGAAGTAAATTGTATGTACCTACGTTCCAATTAGCCCTCATTATCGCGATCTCGTGTTGTAGGTAGCCTGTGTTTCTATATTTATTACTTTCGTTCATACCCATTCTCACTACATAACCAGGCATAGCCGACACACTTGTTTCCTTTCTAGGTCATGCTAAGACGAGCATCCTGGGAATAGGGCTGGTCAAGATAGTAGCAAGCCTGGATTAACACGACTTATGTATTATTCACGCTAAATCTTCTGGGAGAGATAGTGGTTCACTTGTAAGCCTTGACGAATAAAGTGACGTTGTATCTGCAACAGCCTGCTGTACAAGATTACCTAGCAGGCATCTAAGATTCACACAGTGTTTTACCTTTTTTTTTAATAAATAGATATATTATAGTATATAAAGGGTGCCTCAGAATGTTTCTTTTTTGATACTTATAAAAATGACACTAGAATTAGTTAAAACTCGGTATATTTACTGTTAAATTAAAGAGCAGTTTTTCAAATTATGTTTATTAAAAACAATGTTTAGTAAATGTGCACCCTCCACTTCCACCACAGGATCTATTTTCGGGATTAAAAAATAGCCTATGTCACTCAGGAATGTAGCTTTCTATTGGTGAAAGAATTTTTCAAATCGGTACAGTAGTTTCGGAGCCTATTCGGTACAAACAAACAAACAAAAAAATATTTTCCCTTTATAATATTAGTATAGATTATGGCAAAGAAAATAAAAACAAAACAAATTATATAAAATACATTTATTACTATAAACTAAATGCAGGTCAAATATTGAGCTTAAAATAATATATACTAAAATTAATATTTTATCACAATTTATTTGCACTTTACACCGTTCGTGTCAGGTACCTATAATTTTAATAATACAAAATAAAAAATAATAATAAATACTTTTGTCTGATTATACAAATAATATAATAATTTATTAAAATTAAATAAGTAAAATATGGCTTGATTTTTGGTAAAATTAATGGTGCGTTTTCTATTGTAGTATGAGGAGATTATACAGACTAACTCTATTTAATCATTTGTATGTGATGAGGAGATAATTCTTATTAGATTTGTACTGCGTTTGTCAATCAACAAAATTATATAATGATTACAAGACATCATCATAAAATACATAAGTTTATAAGATAATATTGGTCGCGGTAAAGTTTCATCCAAACTTAACGGCGGATGTGAAGTGTGCCTCTCGCTGTGCTGTATCCCACCCCTACTGTTACAAACACCACCCACGCTATTAAACGAATTTGCTACTGAGCCACTCATCTTGAGTTTCGAACCGCCATTAAGTGTAAATCGAACTATACCAAACATAGCTTTTCGAATGATTACAAAATACGACAAAAATGTTGTTTATAATCAAATACTTTTAATATTCTGCACATCGAAGTGCATCGTCTAAATCTATTGCTAAGGTTACACTAGTCAACGGCACGAACTATTTTGTGCGCGGGGTTAATATGCATTTTATATCAACCGACAACACGTGCGGAAGAGATAGATGCTGTCATGAGCAGTTGGAAGCTAGTTCGCGTACGAATACACACTTTTTCCAAATTTGTAGCGAAATGGATAATGATTTAGGACGAAACCGAGCGCGCAAAATTTTATAAACAGACCTTTGGCAGTCTAGATATCATGAAAAAACGACTAAATCTATCTGTTCAAAATAAAATTATTTGCACTGTTGAACTACTAATCTATCCCTGTATGGAGGCCGTTTTGCAATTTTTCGTCTTCTTATGGTATTTATTTGCGCCCAAAAATGCGTTAAAATTAGTGTTGAAATGTGGAACTTTCGACGCTCATAACTTTCAAATACTTCCTTTTTTTACTTTTTTGCTTCCATACAGGGCTAGATAGTGATAAGACAAATTGGTATCACTTTTTATTTTGAACGTATATCGTCAAACAGTGGCATAATCCCTAGACTACGTTTGTATGGAAGTATTTTCGACTAGTGTAACCTTAAGTGTGCTTTTTGCGTTGCATTTTGTGCAATTTGTCCATTTTGTGCTAAACTATGTGTTCGAAAACGTTCACTCTCTAGCTAAGGCTAAGTATTGCTGTAATACCTGGGACCGTACTTTAACGTTTTAACGCCATCATGATTCCCCTGTGAAAAAGAGATAGTGCTCTTCGTCTTGTAGCTCCGTCTCCCTCTCACAGTAGAACAATGGTAGCTTTGAAATGTCAGAGTAAGGCCCGTGAGCTTCCATACTGACCAGTAATACGAGTAATACTCTAAAGGGACCACTGAGAACTGAAACAAAAAGAAAACAAATAAAATAAAAATTAAGAAAAAAGTAACAATGTAGGGAAAAAAAGGTTTTACTACAGTACAGGGTATAAAATAATTAGGTAGGTTAGAACATAATCTGTAGGTAATCAATCAAATTTCCACCAAAACGTAGCGGTAAATTCAATAAACTCAAGATTGATTATGGTATTAAATCTGAAAGAGTAACAGAAGCTCTCATACAAAGCCGTTATTTATATATTTAAGGCTCTTAATTATAAGACTAACAAGAAAGACTCGGATAAAAAAAAAACTTTCAATAAAAACCACTTTTAATAAAAAAATTATACTTTACGTAAGTACAAAAATGGTTCTTAAAACGGACTTAATCCCAGAAGGCTTGAGCCCAACAATCTCGAGACTAATTTGAACCTCAATTAAGTCTTGTAGACTGCAGATTTACACAAAATCTAATACCTAGTTATCGCCTCGAAAAGAAAATGGAGTAGTCAACCACAACGCCCTCTCCCAGCCCACATTTCGGGACCCGAGGTGGCGGCGCGTAGTGTTCTACGCACGCTCTTAAGACGTCTCGGGGGGAGTCAAATACCTTAATGCCCCCCCCCCTCCCCCGAGGTGTGAGACGGAACACCGGGGTGGTTCTTATTCAGTAGGAGTCCGTCCGAGTCAGTGACAGACCTCTCCGCCCAGGGCGAAGGACTTCCAATGAGGATTTGATTAGAGGGATTGTTGAAAATACTTCAACATAAGCGAGATTTCTGAAACCACTTATGACATCACCCAACTTCCTATCCAGGTGTGAAGTGAATAAGGGGAGTTTTTTTTTGAGAGATATAAATCTTGCGACCGATCGTGCGGTCAATAGTTATCTTTTTCTGGAATTGTGATAAGCCATGTCTTTCGTGAACTTGTGAGGAAATTGCTCAGTCCATTCCTTATGTCAATAGTACTAGCATTGCATCAATTGCAAGCCCGCAATGCTATTTCAGACTTCAAATAAACCACCCCGTCAAACGAAACCAAGGTCGCACGGGCCAGTTTGCGAGCGCCCCTCAATGTCAATACTTCACTCTAAACACCCGGTGTCTGACGCCTTTTTCCGGCACTCGGAGTGAAACCCCGTACTATAATTTAAATTGACTGCCACGACCGTTTCCTGCCGTTTTAGCGGCGCGGTAAACCAAAATGGTGTAAGTGAAACGGGCCTTTTTGTAGGCAAATTATCATTGGTTAGTAAAGCAATTACTGGCTGGAAAAGAAATGGTTTTATTTTTTTAATAGTTTTTTGAAGTTTATGGATTTCAAATTTTCAAACTTCTTATTTTTTTCGAGTCCATGGAAAACTTTTATTTTTGACCCAGTAAATGGTCACGTTAATTCCAGCGTTGGTGGCGTTCATGGTCCTATTAAAAGTGCAGGTTTACGGGTATGGGTGTACTAATTTAGACTTTATGCACAAAGATACAAAGGCGGACTGTATGGTACTACCGAAGTCATCGTATCGAAAATATATTTTATTTTCGATACGATCGTGCAAATCCCGATGTCTGAAAGCTAAATAAAGTCTATAACCAACAAAACTGCTGTCAGAACCTATGACAGCTGTCAAAAACAACCAATCACTAAAAAGTATCGAGACTAAATTGAATTCAGGGTTAATCCGGTTTCACCTAATGACATTTCAAACATTTCCTAAGGGAGTACTACAAATAAATTGGGTTACCCAAACTTGAACTTACCTAAGTACTTATTTCTTGGTAAGATTTTTGTCAAACAAGCTGAAACTCCTGGGACGCGTCGGAAAAACCTTAATCTAAAGTAACCGTCGAACTTAAATATTTAGTTATTTCTTTAAACGCCGCTGGCTGGCCTTTAAGGGCCTTATTTATAAAAATGTCGACGGTGTATAGAAATTGCTTATAAGATTCTAAATTCAAATTTTCTGTACAAAATTTGAGTTTTGACCTAATTTTTTTTTCATTTGAATTTAGAATCTTTTAATTGATTGCTAAACACCGTCGAGATTTTTTTAAATAAGGATGTATATAAAAAAGGTAGGGGTATTTTGGAGCTCGTGTTGACGAGCATAAAATTATTTCTTATTTCTTATCTGAATTAAATCTAAAACTGGTTCAAATCATATTTATCCATTTAACCGGTAGCTTTTTTTTTTTTTTTTTTTTTTATAGTCTGTAGGCTCGCGTTTGACCACTATCTCGCCTGATGTTAAGCGATGACGTGGTCTACGGTGAAGCACGCTTGCCTAGAAGAAACCTATTCACTCTTGACTTAAAGACCCCAAGGTTGTAGCTATCAGGGAACAAAGACCCCGGAAGGGAATTCCACTCCTTAGCTGTACGCACAATGAAAGTATTAGCAAAACGCTTTGTGCGTATGGGAGGGATGTCCACCATGTACCGATGGCGCATGGCCGTACGTCTTGTAGTCCGATGATGGAAAGGGCTAGGTGGAATCAAATTGTGCAGTTCCGTCGCGCACTCCCCGAAATGTAACCGATAAAAAACCGACAGGCTGGCAACTCGGCGTCGATGTTCGAGGCTCTGGAGCTTTGAGGCGACCAGTGCATCGTTGCCAATAAGCCTTTTGGCCCGTCTGTCGATCGACTCAAGTGCATCAAGCTGGTATTTGGCAGATCCATCCCAGAGGTGAGAGCAGTACTCCATGCATGGCCGAACTTGCGCTTTATACAAGTTGAGCAGCTGTTCAGGCGTGAAGTACCGTCTCACCTTAGCAAGAATCCCCAACTTTTTTGCAGCTACCTGAGCTTTCGCCTCAATAAATGGACCGAAGTTGAGGGTTGATGTCAACGTAACACCGAGAAGTTCGAGATGGTCCGTTATCGGCACGGTTACACCACGGAAAGAAGGAGCCGGGTGAAATTGGCTCTTTTTAGCGGAAAAAAGACACGCCTGGGTCTTCGCAGCATTGAAACTGACCAAATTGGCATAACCCCATTCGGAGACCGCCTTCAAGGACAGGTTCAAGCGTTCAACCATGGCCTCCCGGAGAGACCGAATCTGAGGCCCAGTAGCTCGTGCGCCGGACACGTATCTCTCAGCAACAGTGCTGTCGTCTGCGTACCCAAAGGTTTTAGCAAATCATTAATGTGCAGCAAGAATAATGTTGCCGAGAGCACTGACCCCTGAGGGACTCCGGCGTTGATATCTAACTGACCGGACGAGCAGCCGTCGATAACCACTCGGATGGAGCGATCCCTCAGGAAGTCCCCTATCCAATCACACAGACCACTAGGCAGACCGAAGGAAGGAAGCTTACCAATGAGGCTTTCGTGCCAGACCCTGTCGAAAGCCTTCGAGATGTCGAGGGAGACGGCTAGCGCTTCCCCGTGTCTCTCGATGGCCTCACTCCAGATGTGAATGGCATACGCTAGAAGATCCCCAGTGGACCGATTTCGGCGGAAGCCGTATTGGCGGTCACTGAGGATGTCGTTCGCTTCTAGGTATGCCAGGAGCTTACCGTTGAGTACACGTTCCATACTCTTACAGAGGATGGACGTTACAGATATGGGTCTGTAGTTGGCCGGGTCAGCTCGACTGCCCTTCTTGGGCACGGGCTGTACGTTGGCTTGCTTCCAAGCCTTCGGCACTTTTCCAGTCCCTATCGAAAGGCGATACAGGCGTGTCAAGATCGGAGACAATTCAGGCGCACAGGTTTTAAGTACAATTGCTGGTATCCCGTCGGGGCCACTCGCTTTGTTCACATCGAGGCTACGCAGAACCCTACGGACGTCCTTTTGATGGATGCGGATGTCTGACATACTCGTCACACATCCATCAGGAGAGGGAGGAGGCTGCGCGCCATCAGAATTCAGATGTGAAGATTCCGCAAAAAGGGAGGCAAACAAGTTTGCCTTCTCCTCAGCGGAGTGGGCCAGTGACCCGTCAGGTTTCAGCAGTGGTGGTAGTGAGGGGCGACAGAAATTTGATTCAACCGACTTAGCCAGGGACCAAAACGCTTTGCTACCCGCTGGATATGAAGCAAGTTTGTTCCCGATTCTGCTAATGTGGTCAAACCGTGCTCTTCGCATCACCTTTTTGCAGGACTTGGCAGCCGTGTTGAAGGCTCTCTTCTTCTGACTCACGTCATTTGCCTTGCGCGTTCGAGCGACGACCCATGCTTGGTAGTCCTTGTGTTTAGCCGCGTTGGCGTGGTGACACTCGGCCCCAAACCATGGTCGGTTGTCGTTAGATATTGCTACGTCAGAGAATGGAATATAGTACTCCATCCCCCGACGCAACACATCAGTTACAGCGTCAGCGCATGACGATGGATCGTCCGAAGAGAAGCAAGTGGGCTGCCAAGGATAGCATGCGAAAAAAGATCGCATCCCATCCCAATCTGCTGACCTGTACCGCCATACCCGCCGGGTGCCTCTTAGGCTGGGATCGGGCGGGGAGTAGACGGACACAGACTTCACCAGACAGTGGTCGGAACTACCCAACGGTGAAGAAATCGACACTGAGTATCGGTCTGGATCTGTTGTCAGCAGAAGGTCCAAGCAATTGGCTGTGTGCGAATCAACATCTGGCACCCTCGTTGCCCCCTGGACCAGCTGGGTGAGATTTAACGCTAGCGCAAGTTTACGCGTCTCTCGTCCAGCATGATCAGTGCACTGGTATGGGAAGAGCCACTCCTGGTGGTGGGCATTAAAGTCCCCCAGTAGCACTAATTGGGCGGAAGGGTACCGTTGCTGTGCCGCATCAGCCGCCTCACTGAGGTACTCTGTGAGCCTGGTTGTCTCCTGATCTCCGCTGTGCGAGCGGTAGACACAGGCGTAGATAATCTTATCCAGCCCTGTGTCCACCAGAGCCCACAGCACTGAGAACCTGGAGTCTTCAAGATTACGGAGACGCCGATAGCAAGTGTCGTCTCGGGCATACATGCATACACCCGCGCGTGGTTTGAAATTGTGCTCCAGGGTAAACCCTGGGTAAGATAAGTACGACACGTCAGACGGACTTCCTATCTGCGTCTCCGTAAGGAAAAACAGTGCTGGCTTTTCAGTCTCCAGGTGATGGTGGACTGAGGTGAGATTGGAGTGCAGACCTCTAATATTGGTGAGGTGCACTTTGTGTGGGAGGGGGTGCAGCCGCTGTTTTACTCCAGTTTTTTTTTTATTACCTGCCATTCAAAGATTCAAAAGAGTGAAAGGAGAGGAGAAGGAAGTGAGATGAGGTTCCACGCTACTAACCTATAGACACGCACTGATAGGACGCCATCATTGGGGCACTAGTCCGGAGACTGCGGGGACGCCCGAGCCCCCCCCGGAGATGTCCATCGGGCCCTCCCATCTGGTCGCCAACCAGCACGATGGCGCATTCCGGGATTTTTCGACAGTTGGCGGGGCAGCCTTTCGTGTGTGGCTGGCACACTACTTGGGCCCCCAACTACCTGCGGTCGGCCAGCGGCGCACCGTGCCTCGGATCCCGCTACCCTCCGCAACTAGTCTCCCGATACGCCCAAAACAGCGCGAATCAGACTGGTCAGCATGCAGTGGAACAACTATCTCGACCCAACTCCTCTAGTGGCTACACCGAGCATCGTACCGGAACACGGCTAGGCCGCTTGGCGGTACGTCTTTGCCCGGTGGGTGGTCACCAGCCTTCGGCCGAAGCCTACCACCAGTAAGTGTCACCTGATTAGCACCACCCGGGGACCACGTGTAGGGTAACAACAATAGCGGTAACTCTCCTACGGACGCGGGTGACTCAGCCCCCGAAAAGCCTAGCTTCAGACAAGGTATTGTTTCGGTTCAAATGAATAATTCCCGTGTACATCGTATATATTTATATCTTACCTGGCAATTTACAGATTAAATAAACATCGTCTACCTTGAGAAGTGCGATTTACTCACGGCCGTTTTTGGCGAAAAAGATTTCTGTGGTAATGAGCCTGGTCCTTCATGTCCTACAGTAACGATGCTGTTTTTGGGAGGACCGAAAACTATTAGATTGCTTGCCGTCATATCACCAAGCAGGAGCGTTTGATCTACATACCTTGGATGAGTAGACTTGCGGTAAGATCTGGCGTTCCGGTATAGCTTGTGACTTGACGGCCGTGTGCAGCGCGACACGGGGGTGCCCGACGAAGAATGTTGCCGAACGATGATCTTATACGTGCCAAGTGACTTTAACGGTATTAACATAAGGTTTGAATTGCAATGGCTTATTTACCTTATGGCACCAAGAGTTGGTCATTTCAGCATAGTTTCTAGGCGATTCAAATCCATGTTTTTTTTTTCAATATCGCGATATACAGAAGAAAAATTGCGATGTAATGTACAGAATGGTCTCAATATTTAGCGACTAATCATCATCTGCCTAGCCTTTTCCCAACTATATTGGGGTCGGCTTCCAGTCTTACCGGATTCAGCAAAGTACCAGTGTTTTACATGGAGTGACTGCCTATCTGACCTCCACAACCCAGTAACTGGGTAACACGGTACCTCTTGGCAAGACTGGTGTCAGATCTCAAGCTTCTGACTAACCGTAACGACTGTCAAAGATCTTCAAATGACAGCCGGGACCAACGGCTTAACGTGCTTTCCGAGGCACGGAGGATACTCGGTATGTTGAAATGGTCACCCATCCACGGACCGACCTCGTCAAGCGTTGCTTAACCTTGATATTTAGCGACTAATATACAGAGTAATTACAGTTTTTACGATACATAGGTGATTCCTAAAACTTTTCGATGCTGGACCCAAAACTGTCACATCACTTAGCGTTTTTTATCCTTGATTTATCTTTTACTTTCCTTGGATGAGCAGATTTGCGGCAAGGCTTGGCGTTCTTAGACATACGAGTATGTCCGCCTTGTGAGAGCAGCGTGTCGCGCGAATGTAGTGATACTGGTGAACCCGATGAACCGGACAAACGTCGCTCGTCAGGCCGTTTGTTCACGACGCGACACACGACACCGCAAAAAGTGTTCACAATTCAGAGCTCCATATTGTTATATGGACCGTTTGTTCATTGCACGACACCGCACCACACGCGACACGTTTTCATACGGTTTTTGGCTATGTCATCGATGCCGCTATGTCGTAGCGGTTTTTTTGCGGTGACGATTTAACGGCTGAACAAAACCGGTATGAGCTTGTTGACGACACGACACACCACACCGCACGGCTCACGCATGTTTCGTCACTCACGCGCTTATTAAACAATACAAGTACACTGCAGTGTCGTTGCGGAATCGTGTCTAGTGAACAAACGAACGGACGACAGACCGTATGCATTGTGTCGTGTGTCAAAAATCGTGACCGCAAATCGTGTCGAGCGGTGCCTCGTGCACAAACGACCTAACGCTCTTCTTGTTCCTCACCGTGTACAGCGACACGAAGCACCATTGCCAAATGACTCATTACGTAGTTAGGTAGAGCTACCTAATTTACTTAGATCTAGTTAACTTAGATCTGGGAGGTCACCATAAGCTCTTAGGTTATTTTGAGTGTGTTTAAGGGACAGATGTGACTTGTATACATCTGTCCCTTACACACACTCAAAATAACCTTACTCTAAGGACTTATGTTCACGCCCCTGATATGAGGCTGATTTCTGGGCGTCTTTGCCATACAATACAGAGTGATCCCATAACTTTCTGAAGTTATTATACAGGTTGATTCAAAAAACTGTCAATGCTATTATGCTATATTTCAGAATGACTTTTCCAATGTCATATACAGAATGATCCCAAAATCTTACCAATAAAATATATAGAATGATCCTAATATATTTTGCGATGTTGTATACAGGCTGATCCTAAAGTTTTGCGATGGGGGTGATTCCTATTTTTTATTAATGAAATACAGGCTGATCCAAAAAATATTGGATCACTTACTGTGATAATACCATGATGATGTACATACCTTGGATGAGTAGACTTGCGGTAAGGCCTGGCGTTCCTATAGACATGTCCGCCCTGAGAGACCAGCGTGCCGCGCGAGCTGGCTGCGCTCACGGCCGTGTGCAGCGATACAGGAGAGCCCGACGAGCCGGACAAACGTCGCAAATAACGCTCTTCTTGTTCTTCGTTTGTAGGTGTTTTGTCACCTATTGTGGAGAATTAGCTTTATTTGTTTTGTTTGTTTAAAAATAAACCGGCTAAGTGCGAGTCGGTCTCGCACACCTAAGGTTTCTTTCAAACCTCAGCTTAAAGGTATTATAGACCTGAGTATTTGATATGAATTTCAATGTAATACCTCTACGCGTTCATGAGGAAAGGGGTGGCAAGTTTAAAATTATTATTAGTTTAATATTTTTATTATATGATGTAACTAAAAATTTACGGTTTTCGCAATTTTTCCTTTATCTGTGCTATAAGACGGTGCTTCGTACCAAATTTCAAGATTCTGAGTTCACGGGAAGTACCCTGTAGGGTTTTGATTCCCTTGCGAGTGCCGAAAATTTGCGGCATAAACGGCTGTATCTTTTGATTGCGTTGGCTTAGAAGTAAATTTTTTTCACAGCTTTAAGAGACAGTAGACCTGAGTATTCGATATAAATTTCAGCTTGATACCTCCACGCGTTCCTGAGAAAAAGGGTCTTGACAGATAAACAGACGGACGGAAAACAAAGTGATCCTATAAGGGTTCCGTTTTTACCTTTCGAGGTACGGAACCCTAAAAAGGAAGAAAGAAAAACATTTATTGCCATACTGTTACAAAATTTGTTTTAGCAAGACACAATTTTAGTTTCAAAGCACAATATTTTGACAGTATAGCAAAAGGAGCGGGCACAGCAGATGTTGAACGCGATTTTAAATGCGACTACTCCATGATAAATAATTTTTGGTACTGGTAAAACACTCGCCGATTCACTGCCTAAAAAAATAACTGGCAGTTGTACAAGTTAACGGGTTAAATTAATTAATGAAGTGGCCGCGAAATGAAAATATGTCTGGGAAAAGAGATTACATTGCCAATTTTTTTTTAAATTATTTATTTTTCTTCAGAACTAATAATAACCAAGATGTCCAGATGACCAGAAAACTTATGGTTTTGTGATCCTATGTACGAGTAGGTACCAGTTATCACATCACACTAATATTATACAGGTGAAAGTTTGTGTGTGTTTGTGTGCTTGTAACTTCTTCACGCTCAAACGGCTGGACGGTTCTGGATGAAATTTAGCACAGATATAGATTATAGTCAGAAATTGGCGTTTCTTGTCCGTTCCTCTCCATAACAAGCTACTTCTCCGAATGGACGGTAGAATCAATTATTATTAACTTTAAAATTATATTTTCACGTTCAACAGTGCCGCTTAATGGCCTATTTGAAATAAATAATTTTTGTTTTTGTCTTTGTCTTTGAAAATAGCACATAGGATACTTTTTATCCCGGGAATATTCAGAGGCATGTTTTTTATAAAATTAAGAGACTTACCATCAAGGCTGCCTATAGGAGTTCGCCTCGTGAGGTCAGGACTGCTGCCCCAAGGACTTAGGGCGCCCAGTGGACTCGAAAGACCAGCCGTCACCAACGTGTCATCCTCATCTTCAGACTCTGTTTTAAACGAAACGGGATAAGAAATATTGTATTAATCCTTTATAGGACGGCTCATTCAAGTGGCCAGTAAACTGGACAATGACGTCAAGGTCGTTATCTCATAGATTTTTAATTGTATTTTGAACCTTATGAAAATTGACGACCTGCGTTAGAGCACATTGGCCCGCCAACTGGCCAGGTCATCATATTGTAAGGCCACGTTTCATTTGTAATGCAACTTGCATGCAAGCTGGTTGACCCGCAGCCAGCTCGCATGCAAGTTGCATTGCGTTTGCGAGTAAACGAGATATATAATGTTATCTCTAAGCTCACATTTATACCTCACTTAGAGAGCATCATCAAGCGAGCCTCTAGAACGTTGGGTTTTGTTATTAGAAATGTGGTTGGCTTTCGACGGGTTAAAACTAAAATGTTATTATACAACTGCTACGTTCGTAGCATTTTGGAGTACTGTAGCACTGTTTGGAGGCCACATTATGCTACACATAAATTGAGATTGGAGCGCATTCAAAAGAGGTTTCTCTGGCATTTGGCATATTCCTGCGGAATTGCCAAAAAAAGCGATCATACGTGGCTAGGTTATTGCATTTTAAGATAAACTCCCTAGAGAAACGTAGAAATATTATCGATACAAGTTTTTTAATTAAAATCTTGAAGAACAAAATAGACTGCCCTCAGTTATTGGGCAAAATCAAGTTCCGAGCTCCAGCTAGATACCCCCGTGCTCCTGTCACTCCTTTCTACCCTCCACCACGTAGAACCGTTCTCGGTGACCACTCGGCCATTCCCCGGATGTGTAAACTCGGAAATAGCTGCAGCGATCTTGCAGATGTGCATGCGGACTCACTTACCAAGTTCCGCAAATTAACACACGATGATATGTAGTGTGATGCACTTATTTGAATTTTAGTTTTTATTTTTAAGTCAAGATATCTATCTACGGTGTCACTCAAAACCATTTCTTATTCCTATTAATTAAGTTATTTTTCTAAATGTTTGTACAGAAACTTAGCATATGTGGTGCTTACCTGTTAAAAATTGTGACACTCGACTTTAGTATTAAGTGTATAAATTGTAATATTTAAGTGTTAACAATTGTTGGTGAGCCAAATAAATAAATAAAAAAAAAACAATCAACAAATATTTATAAAAAAAAGCTGAGAGTAAATTTTAATTTAAGCGTAGAATACGGAACTATTACTTGTCCTCTCTTACATAGCTCGGTCTTCGTCATAGTTATTATATTTAAATTTCTGTTTCATTTAGAATAGGATATTTATTATAATATTTATTAGTCTATTGTTTTAGACATTATTTATGTATTTTATTAGTTAGATAGTTTATTAATATCCGACTTTAATTTTATCAATTTTTTATTTATTTTTTGTACTCCTACCACTGTTGTGTCCTTTTTAACCCAAAGGTTGACTGGTAGAGAATGCCTTGCTGCATAATATGTCCGCCTATGTATCACCATTGTACATGAAGTTTAAATAAATACTAATATTAGTATGGCCTACAGATAGTTGTTCTTGATCTGGGTGTCTTGTGTATGTGATGTTTGTAAACGTAACCACGAAACAAGAAAAAATCTTAAGTGTGGGGGCAAAGAACATAAATTAAAAAAAAATCGCTCGATCTTGCTCCACAATGTAACTGAGTTTGCATCCGAGTTGCTTGCAGATAAAAACGCGGGGTAAGAAAAAAAAATGCTGAAACATACCATCAAAAACGTCAAAGAAATTTTCTTTAGAGTCGTTCAGTGTTGATGAAGACTTCGACTTTTTCTTTCTTTTGCTCTGAAACCAAAATAAATAATTTCCAACTTCGATACTTACAAAATCCACGCATTCGATTTTAAACCTTAAATTTTCTTCTACATAGTACAGTTTGCATTGAAATAGAAATAGCTTTTAAAGTATTCAAAATTTTTTGCCATTCTGAAATCAACATAGTGCTATGATCTTAAGGTTCACATTAGTCTAAATTACGATGATAAGTACTGCTATTTCATCTCTTTTAAATGAATTTAAAACCATACCTTTGTAAGTTCCTCTGCAACTGACATCTCTAAGGCATGGTGTGTCCTCGCTAACGCTGCCAAAGCTTCTTCTAACACGCGGTTGCGTTCTATCTGTTAAAAAAGTTTATTTTATTAAAACAAGCTTTTATATATTATTAAAAACTACATCGTCACGAAAATCAAACGTGTGTTCAAAATTTCAGCTCAATCGTACACTGGCAAGTAGGTTTAATTTAACTTGTTAGATTTGATTATTAAACCCTTTGCCTTGCCGAATTTTTATCACGCAATTAGGCCGCAGGACAGGTAAAACTAAATAAAAGGTTAAAGGAATATCATAAGCTTAACATTTTTAATAACCAAGCGATATTTGAGTCAAGGTCTTTGTTGAATGTGAAAGAGGAACCTTAGATCCATCATCTTCGTACCCTTGTCCCATGTTACCGGGAGTCAGCGCAACACTTTTTACCCGGTTGCAAGGAAAGGGTTATGTTTTTCGCGCGTATCTTGTATGTATGTATGCAATATTCTTTATTCCCTCGTATCTTTCAAACCTCTTGACGGATTTAAAAAATTAAAAAGACATCGTTAGATAGGTCTTGGCCGCCCAAGTGTTCTTAGATAAGTGCCGTTAAAAAAATAAACATGGCGGATTTTGGGCGCCATATTGTAGGGATTGCAATGTTTTTTTATCGGAACCCATCGAGTGGGGTATCAAAATGAAGGGTTTTTAGAGGTGATTACAAAATTATATACTACTTATATGTTTAAAGGCATTCGAAAAAAAAAGCATAACTAAAAAGCTAATAAAATCAATAAATTGTAGTTCTAAAAACTAAAAAACACGCTTTAATGGTAAATTTAATTAAAAAGTCGCTAATCCTGAAGAACATTGTAAGGCTAATGGGGCAAACTATTTAAACACGCACGGTAGAATCAACTTTTATTACTTGTAATTTTTGTTTGACGTTCAAAAGTGCCGCTTATTTTGGCCTTGTTGAATAAATATATTTGACTTTGACTAAATTATTGCATTGTTATCGGTCCTTGATAAATGTGCAAAGTTTCAAATCAATCCCACGTTTTGAAGGGGATGAAAATCATGTTCAAAGATTCCGTTACATTGATACATACATACATACATACCAAGCTAATAAAAGCGTGTTAAAAACCCGACTGCTTAAAAAGCGAACTAAAAAGATGTAAGCAAGAAGAAAATCATGCTGTGCAGTCGGAGGATACATATTCGCGAGCTGGCTGACCAAAACCAGATGTATCCTTTTTCCAAACCAGACCAGACCAAAATCTGATTTTATTAACGTTTTTTATTCTTCTTCCATTCCTTGGAGAAGCTCGTGGCTAAATAATAACAGCCGCACGGGTCGATCATCAAGGTTAAGCAACGCTTGACGAGGTCGGTCCGTGGATGGGTGACCATTTCAACATAACGAGTTTCCTCCGTGCCTCGGAAAGCACGTTAAGCCGTTGGTCCGGCTGTTATTTTCTGTCTGTTATTATCACCGAGATCTTTGACAGTCGTTACAGGTAGTCAGAAGCTTGAGATCTGACACCAGTCTTGCCAAGGGGTACCGTGTTACCCAGTTACTGGGTTGTGGAGGTCAGATAGGCAGTCGCTCCATGTAAAACACGGGTACTTAGCTGAATCCGGTAAGACTGGAAGCCGACCCCAATATAGTTGGGAAAAGGCTAGGCAGATGATTCTTCTTCCATTCCTTCCTGTAAACTGTCATGTTATCACTGACTCTCTTGTATGTTATAAATTTCAAAATCTCTCTTATAGGCTTGCAAGTCTAGACAAAAACTTCTCAAAAACCAATAGCGAGAGAAAAAGTCGTCACAGCACCAGGTCCACAGTTATATTGCCCGAGTCATACAGTCCGCAACGACACCCGACCTTTTTGTACCTACAGATTATTGTTAAAGATACGGGGAGAAAAATAATTAATTTCTTACCTCTCTGTTGAGTTTGGCGGTATCGGAATCTCTGGCTTGCGCAACCAAGGCCGCGCAATGCCGAAGGGCTGACAGTGCTTCGGAACCCGTGCCGCATGCGTGTTGGAAACGCTGTATAACAATAAGATATTATTAAACAGAAAATTAATAGGTAAATCTGCACCTGTAGGTAAATTGACAATCTACAATCGATAACGCTAGTAGAAAACGCATCAATGTATGGGAATGACACATCTGAACGTTTAGTCACGTGGTCAGACCAAACAAATAGAAGGCGTTAACGATTGTAGAAAGAGATTCGATACGAAACGTTTGTTACTTGGCTACAAGGGGGGCAGTTTAAACTGGCTTACTTTTATACAGGAGAACCGGAAAAATGCCAATTATTGCACTGCCATAAATGACGATCGTCAAAAGGAGTCGCAGCGAAGCGTTTTATTTGTCACAAAAAAAAAACTTCAACAGTATATACATAGTAGCTAAGTGGAATAAGATTAATATTGTGTAACAGAATAGAAACAGAATGAATCGATAAATTATTTTAGTTGGCTACATCAATTTCAACCCTATGTTAAAGTAACCAAAGTTGAAATTGTTCAAAATATGCTTACCATATAAGCAGAATGATGTAAAGAGTTGCCAACATTAACGCTCTTGTCCAAGGCTGCCACAATGGCGGCACACTCACGCAGTTGTGTGTCCAGTAGAGCCAGACTGTTTGTCGCCACTGTTAACGCGTCTTGCATTGATCCTAAAGCAATGAAAATATTGTTATATTTTGACGTGCAACTATACACTTTCATTGTGCGTACAGCTAAGGAGTGGAATTCCTTGCCGGAGTCTCTGTTGCCCGATAGCTACAACCTTGAGGTCTTTAGTTCAAGAGAAGAATAACTTTCTTCTAGGCAAACGTATTTTACCGTCGACCACATCATCGTTTACCATCAGGAGAGAAAATGGTCAAGCGCGAGTCTAGGTCGTTGTCGGACACTCGAATGACCGTAACCGAATTTGGGTACCCATCACGGTTACATTGGCAGTTTTGACGAATATTGCTATGCAAACTTAATTATACCATTAAACGATAAAGTTGGACGAACTTGCCCGAAGACAGACGAAGTTGCCCGAACACGGAAAATCTTGTCTGAAGTCTACCGCAAATTCGACATCGAGGTATCTGAATAAGGGCGATTGTCATTCACAATACTATTTATACCATTCCCCCTCTAAAAAGCTTATTTTATACCATTCCCTCTCTAAAAAGCTTATTTTATTCACTGAAAACAGTGAATAAAAAGCACTTTTACTCACTGTTTTGGTGTTTCAACCTCCTTAAAATACTCGATACAAACTCCTTGTGCAAAGAATATTCGACTTTCAAACTTCTTCATCGATTTAATTTTCAGTTTGTAAATATTTAGGATTTCAATAATGATTTTCATGATTTTGATTTTAGTCTAGGATGTTTAGTGAATACTTATTTGGATTGTAATTCTAATATTAATTGCATTGGTGTTTAATTAATTATAATTATGTAACGTAACAGAGGTGGTCACTGGCCCCTGAAACACAGATGCTGTTACCTAGCTCAGCTTCAATGTAAAAAAAATGTATAACACTGAGTTTTCACATTTTTTGTAAATTTTGAAGGTAGTTAAACATTTATTTACTATAATTCCTTGTGCTTTTCGCTTAAATCTTTCTTTTTCTCGTAGTCATGGTATAAAATATAGTATGCAACTCTTGAATAAAACGGATTTATATCGAGGGACATGAATTACTCGCGTCGCTCAGGATTCTAATACTTGAATCACTCGCTATGCTCGTGATTCAATCATCATGAATCACTCCCTGCGGTCGTGATTCAGTTGTTAGAATCCTTCACTTGTTCGTGATTCATCTGTAGCCCTCGCTTTAAATCCGTTCTTTATTCACTAGTTGCATAATATACTATTAATCTAGTACGTATTGTAAATCTACACAAGCGCACACTCGGGCGCTTTTGAACGCGATACTTTTTTACTTCACATTCGATTTTTAATTCTCTGCTGCCGAGAGTTTAAAATCCAACAGTTCACATTTTAACCGACTTCTGCTTATCGTGTGAGGATGTGGCCACCACTGGTGTCAGAAGTATGAATGAATGGTGTGTGTTTTCTGACTTGGCTATTTTAGACTTACATTACCGACTAAAGCGAATGTATTTAACGCGTTAGAGTAACGCTGTTAGATTCTCAACACACTTCTAACGCCAATATTTGAAAATCTAGTGCATGTTTAACACAGCGTAGAGGCTAACTTTGCATCTTCTGTGAATCACACAACAGAAATAAATGTAGCCGTGTAAGACTTACATGACTTTTAGTTTTTAGTAGTAGTGTAGTTGTTACCTAACGGTTTACATTCGTCTTCCAAATCCTCGGTGGCTTCCCTCGCGGAGTCAGGCGACGCGCCCGCCCACAGGTAGTGGCCGGAGTACGCTATGTGCTCGTTCATTGCTGTTACCCATTGCTGGAACAAGATGTTACACTTTAAATTATGTTTCAAAATGCTTTTTAAGGTTCCGTACCCAAAGGGTAAAAATGGGACCCTATTAATTAGACTCCACGATCCGTCTGTCTGTCTGTCTGTCACCAAGCTGTATCTCTATCTGTATCTCCCTGATAGCTAGACAGTTGAAATTTTCACAGGTAATGTATTTCTGTAGTCGCTATAACAACAAATACTAAAAACAGATTAAAATAAATATTTAAGTGGGGCTCCTATACAACAAACGTGACTTTTTGCCGTTTTTGCGATAGTGGTACGGAACCCTTCATGCGCGAGTGCGACTCGCACTTGGCCAGTTTTTATTATTATTACTTTACAGGCTTATATTGGTGATAGAAGGGTATGCAAATGATAAAAATCTTTTCGACAAAAAAATTAAACCGACTGCCAAAACAAAACAACCACCAACGGTTTGTCGTGTTTTCAGAGGTATAGGTGGCGGGGAACATTCATATAAAAACCGGCCAAGTGCGTGTCGGGCCACGCGCAGTAATAGGGTTCCGAAGTTGCATAATAATGCGGACTAAGAAGGGGGTTTTGTTGTTGTTACATGAACATTAAAACGGTTTCAGCGGCACACAACGTCTAAAAACGGGCCCACATAGGATGATGTTTTTTTTAATCTATATGCTCGCGTTTGACCACTATCTCGCCTGATGGTAAGCGATGATGTGGTTTACGGTGAAGCACGCTTGTCTAGATATAACCTATTCAGTATTGACTTGAACTAAATAAGGACTAACTGGTAACTGAAGACGGAGTTATAAAATCCGACTTCGCAACTGAAGTTAGACAAACATTATCTATTTGAGTACAAGCGCGGGTGCGAATTGCGAAAGGAGCCGATACAAGCGTGCGTTAGAGCCACGGGGAATGGTATGGCTCGTTCCTGGATACATGCGCTCACGCTTCTCGTTTATTTATCTTTCGGAATTTAAAAAAAATCCTACGTATTCACCTCTAATCTGCGGTATTCACTATTTCGTTCTGGAAAGTTTTACGCTACTCAATTAGTGATGTAGTCGGGTCGAATATTGACTTTATAGATGGATATCGACAAAAGAAAATAAGTAATTTGCTTGGAAATCGAATCTAATTTGACTTTAGATTACAAAACGTCGAAAATACTTCTAACACAAAATAGACTCCCCCGCGCGCATAAGCCGTATGGATTACGGAACGGTACCGCCAACGAATCCGACCACTCCAATGCGTTATTCGACCTTAAACATTATTAATTTAGAAATCATTATTATTAAGGATGTTATGATTTTATTTTTGATTATTTTTACATGGTTCATAAGCATAAATTAACTCTGTTTTACACAGCTAACAACGTTACTTTAGTAATTTTTCAATGGCATTTGTACAAAATTGTTACTGTTCCAAGTACATTTTATAAGTTGGTCGACTATTACTCGTAAACTTGTAAAGCCTACTTATCTGTGATAGTTTTCCTTTTAATTTCGTTATATTTACTACTGCCTTGAATTTTTTCACATAGGCAAGTGCAACCATTTCGCTGGCAGGGGAGGGGGGGGGGCGAAACTTGACTCTAACATAAATTTTCAATTTAAAGCAAACGGATCTCTGAATCGAAAAATGGTTGTAACAAACCCATAATATTTTTGAATAGCCTATCCAACGATACCCCACCCAATGGGACAGATGAGAAAAAACAAATACATCCCCACTTTACGTCTATGAGAGGTACCCGAAAAAAAATATATTTTAATGAATTTATTTTACCACTTTCTCGGAATTACTAATATGTATATCCATGCAAAATTATAGCTTTCTAGAACTTAGATTCTCTGAGCTAAGCTGCGGACGGACAGACGGACGGAGCGAAACTATAAGGGTTCCTTGTACTTCGGAACCCTAAAAAAAATATTCAGAAGAATTGAGAACCGCCTCCTTTTTATGAAGTCGTTCAAAGACAGTCAGAGTATGGACCTACTGTCAAAACCATAAATAAACATTGTAATTATAATATTTTACTCAGAAATTAGTTACGATTCCAACCGCTTTAAAAAAGGTCACGTTTCTGTTTCAACTTGACACCTTTGGCACAATAATGTTGCTAGTCGCTAGAGAAAATGGCATTACTATTGTGTGTCCTCACTTTGATTAGTACAGGAACGATTTTGCACGATAGTAAGGACAAATCTATCGATTGAAATCTTTGATGTCTGACATGGAACTGACCTGTCTACAAGCAGCAACATCCTTCTCCCCCTGCACAGCCAGTCGGTGCGTGTCTCCGTCACTAAAGTGCAGCACTATAAGGGCGGGCTCAGTATCGCCAGCAGTCAGTGTGGCAGCATCTAGGTACTTGCGGCCGCGCCAGTGAGTGCCGCCCCTGGCTGCTTCCGCGCGAGAACCGTAGTATAGGAGGACGCCGCGTTGGAGGACGGCCTGCGAATGTACACAAACTAATATTTTCAATGCGAAAGGGTGTCTGTCTATTTCTCGTGTTTTCACGTCTAAGGACCGATTTCACCAATAAAACTAATCGCGATTAGTTCAACTAAACTCAGTTTATACAAATACAGCGTTCTGATTGGCTGAGACCGCTGAGAAACTATTTTTTTTTTTTTTTTTTCATTCAGATCAGAATCAGAACGCTGTATTTGCATAAACTGTGTTTAGTTAAACTAGTTTTATTGGTGAAATCGGCCCTAAACCACGGAATGGATTTTGATGACACCTGGCACACATATCCCTTGGAAAATTAAACACTTTCAACGCGAGCGAAGTCGCACTATACAGACGAATTGAGAACCTTCTGCTAAGTCGGTTTAAAATACAGCCAGCAAGATAAAAGGCAAGAAGCTTTTGTATAACAACCCATAAAGTTGTAGATTTCAAGGGGGAGGGAGAAAGGCAACAGTGTCACATTATGTGACAAAGGAGCGAGTAAAAAGCTTCATGATGTCACATGAATAAATCTAAAGAACATTTCTTCCAAGGGAGCAGTGGTGGCCCACTAGTATCGGTCGCGACATACAAGTTGTAGGTCGTGGGTTCGAACCCAGGCAGGCGCTTTACTTTGTGTAAATTATTTCATCATCACTGCTCTCACAACGGTGAAGGAAAACATCGTGAGGAAACCGGCATGTCCCAGAACCAAAAATTCGAAGACATGTGACATCCACCAACCCGCACTGGGCCCGCGTGGTGGATTACGGCCCATTCCGATTCAGAGGAGACCTGTGTCCCAGCAGTGGGAGCATTAATAGGCCGATGATGATGATGAACATTGTTTCCAATATATTGGGGACTGCCCATCAACTGAAAATCAACTTAATTTACTTGGGCATGTGATTGAAATTTGTATCTAATTAAATCATTATTTTTATGGATAGAATATGCATCAACAATTTTATTCTCTTACCCAAACAGGTCTCCAGCCCAGGAACCGGGACCTCTTTAGCAGCGGACCCTCGAACCTGGCCGCAGTCCTCTGCAACCTTTGTACCGGTCTCACGCTCAGTACTTCGCGCATTTCCGTGTCTTTAGCCATGTCGATTGCTAACTGACCTGCAGATAGAACAAGGTTGTGGTTGAGAGAACATCATTCAGTTAAGAATAGCATTGGCCTAGGGCGAAAAATTATTGCTACACTAGCTGACCCCCGCGGCTTCGCCCCCGTCAACTGGCTACCTACCTACCTCCTACCTACCTACCCAATTTTTTTTATTTCCCATAACTACCATACCTACTCTACTCTACCTACCCTACCCTACCTTACCTACCCTACCTTACCTACCCTACCTTACCTACCCTACCTACCCTTAATACTATACGAATGTAACCTGTAAACTTTTGTTTCTATCGGCGGCGGCGATCTAATTAAAATTTAGAAGTGAGTCAATCTTAAAAGATAGACATATGCTGTCGCGGACTTTTTTTTAGAACTTTTAAAGAAGAACAATTCCATCATACATTATATTTGCGTAACTTAAACCGTTTACGCAGCGCACGCAACAAAAGCTCTCAAAAAGGAATATTTTAGCCCGTTTTTGCAACATTTTTCATTTATGCTCGGCTCCTATTGGTTGTAGCGTGATGTTATATAGCCTATAACCTTCCTCGATGGACTATCCAACACAAAAATAATTTTTCAATTCCAACCAGTAGTTCCTGAGATTAGCGCGTTCAAACAAACAAACAAACTCTTCAGCTTTATAATATTAGTATAGATTCAAATTATGAACATAGCTATTGTCCAGTTCCAAATTGCCAAAGTACCAAATTAAGCAGGATTCGCTTTTAATAATAATCTTTTGAGACACCTGTGTATAAATTGCTTCCTTTCTAGGAACTCATATAACCTACCCTGGCTTCGCTCGTGACAAATTATACATAAAAACCTGGCTCATTTCTCTTTTCAATCTCTTTCTATTGGTGAAAACCGCATGAAAATCCGTTCAGTAGTTTTTGAATGTATCGCGTACAAACGCGGCGGAGGGCCTTTATTTTATAATATGTAGTGATACTGTATAGTGAAAATAATAGGACCGGTCTTGAATAGGTTATACTGCCAAATAATATGGTAGGTACAAACCCTCAAACTAAAAAAATACATTTCAATTAAACCATTTAAGGTTACACTAGTCGACGGCACGAACTATTTTGTGTGCGGGGTTAAAATGCCTGCTATCTCATCCGACAACTCGTGCGAAAGAGATAGATGCTGTGATGAGCAGTAAGAAGCTAGTTAGCGTACGAATTAGCACTTTTGCAAGTTTGTAGCGAAATGGATGATGATTTAGGACGAAAACAAGCGCGCGAAATTTTATAAACAGACCTTCGGGAGTCTAGATATCATGAAAAAACGACTAAATGTATATTTTCAAAATAAAATTATTTGCATTGTTGAACTACTAATCTATCCCTGTATGGTGGCCGTTTTGCAATTTTCCTTCTTCTTATGGTATTTATTGCCACCCAAAGATGCGTTAAAATTAGTGTTGAAATATGGTACTTTCGACGCTCATAACTTTCAAATATTTTTCTTATTTACTTTTTTGTTTCCATGATGAGACAAAGTGATATCATTTTTTATTTTGAACGTACATCGTCAAACAGTGGAGTAATCCCTAGACTACGTTTGTATGGAAGAATTATCGACTAGTGTAACCTTAAAGGTACTTTTGAATTGTCAAGCACACGCGGTATATATGATGAAATATAGTAGAAAATAAGGATTTCGCCTCTTTCCTCTTTGATGCTTTCGCGCTTTATTGCACTTTGCCAATTGAGAGCCCCCGAAAGTTATTTTAATACGTCCGGCGTATGTTCTAGCTAGCATAACTTGCTATACTAAATATTTAACAGCCATCCATTTATTTAATACGTTGCATAGTCGAATTCGTAATTTGCATTAGGTAATTTACAAAACTACTTTGACAAAAACACAACATTGAATCTTCAGTGAGGGTGAGAATATCTAACTGTCGCGTCGTTGCATTGGCCTTAGTTTTTTTTTTTAACCATTTTGTATCGTTGTCTTCTCAGCAAACCCTTTCATTTGATACCCATATCATGGTAGTGCACAAAAAATAACTAGTCCACCATCTTGGGCCGTCCGCCATATTGGATTTAGAATGAAGTCACTTAGCTAACCATGCATTGCCATCTAAACTAAACGTGTATGTTTTAAATTCAGTTTAAGATTTGACCCGAACACACTTACATACATACATTGTAAATTAAAAAAAGGTTGTAATAGACTTTGACGTTTTATCGAGGCAAAACGATTAACAGGTCGAGAATAAGACCCGTGTCTGCCTTATTGAGCATAACTTGCTGATTTGACATATTAACGCATTTAGGTAACCTGCGCAACGTATGTTTACATACCACTGTTATTCCTGAGTGTAGTATCAACTCCATTTTGCAGCAGCAACACGGCGAGTCTAGTGTGTCCTCTATAAGCGGCACAGTGTAGGCACGTGTTGCCTTGCGCGTCCACGCAGTTTATGTTCGGAGAGTTTGGGCTGCTTAGCTGGAAAACACAGATAATATTGAGTAAACCGTGAGCTGGCTTAGTGGGAGAAAGGCAACAATAAACCCGCCTAGCCTTTTCCAAACGATGTTGGGGTCGGCTTCCAGTCTAACGAAGTTGGCTGAGTACTATAGAGTGTTATATTACTTTAGGCGACTGCCTATCGGACATTAATCCAGTAGTATCCCAGTGCTATCCACGATATCCCTTTGCAAAACAAATGTCAGATTTCGTGACGTCTAGGGGTCTACTCCCTATCTCCGTCAACAAAGTTACGGGCCTTGTTGGAAAGTATTCCGTAACTTCGGAGTGAAAAAAACAAGTGTTAAGGGTACACTAGACGACGGCACGAACTATTTTGTGCGCGGGGTTAAAATGCATTTTATATCAACCGACAACACGTGCGGAAGAGATAGATGCTGTGATGAGCAGTAAGAAGCTAGTTCGCGTACGAATACACACTTTTGCAAATTTGTAGCGAAATGGATAATGATTTAGGACGAAACCGAGCGCGCGTTATTTTATAAATAAACCTTTGGCAGTCTAGATATCATGGAAAAGACGACTAAATCTATCTGTTGTAAATAAAATTATTTTCATTGTTGAACTACTTATCTATCCCTGTATGGAGGCCGTTTTGCAATTTTCTGTCTTCTTATGGTATTTATTCGCGCCCAAAAATGCGTTAAAATTAGTGTTGAAATATGGAACTTTCGACACTCATAACTTTCAAATATATTCTTTTTTTAATTTTTTGCTTCCATACAGGGCTAGATAATGATGAGACAAATTGATATAACTTTATATTTTGAACGTACATCGTCAAACAGTGGAATAATCCCTAGACTGCGTTTGTATGGAAGAATTTTCGACTAGTGTAACAGTGGGTAAATCCTAATCGGGAGTGGGTACAACTGTCAAATTGTGTTGTCATTCATTCTTCATCCGTCCGTAGATGATACGAAGTAGGAAACGCCCGTAACGAACACAGTGTCTCACAACCAGTGGATCCCCGCAACCTTCACCAGGTCATCGGTCCACCTGGTGGGAGGCCTGCCAACACAACGTCTTCCAGTTCGCGGTCACCACTCCAGAACCTTTCTGCCCCATCGGCCATCCGTTCTGCGAGCAATGAGCCCTGCCCACTGCCACTTAAGTTTGGCATTTCTTCGGGCTATATCGGTAACCCTGGTTCTCTTGCGGATCTCTACATTTCTGATTCGATCACGCAAGGAAACTCCGAGCATAGCCGTCTCCCTTCCCTTTGAGTGACTGTAAGCTTTCTGATGAGTCCCATAGTAAGCGACCACTTATCAGAGCTATATATCATCACAGGCAACACACACTGGTCATAGACTTTTGTTTTAAGACAGTGTGGTAAGTTGGACGAGAAGATACCGCGCATCTTCCCGAACGCTGCCCAGCCGAGTCGGATTCGACGGTTGACCTCTTTCTCGATGTTGGCCCTACCCAACTGGATCGTTTGTCCCAGGTAGCCATAGTCACCCACAACTTCGAGTGTAGAGTCTCCGACCTTGATAGGACTGGGTGTAACATGGGCATTCAACATCACCTTGGTTTTGTCCATGTTCATTTTAAGACCCACTCTGTTGACCCACGCAATGGGTTTACTGGTTGACGTGTACAACTGCCCATAGAATCTCTCGATCTCCCTCAAAAGCTCCGGTTTGGTAGATGCGATCCTGCCATCATCGGTCTTTAGTTTCGTGAGCTGGCTCTGCCCAATAGACAGATCTCTTGCAAAGACCTTGGAGCCCTTATTCCGCTCAATCGCGTCTTTAATGGGTACTTTCGGTATGAAAGTGGCGGGGGTCGCTTTACAAGGACTTTGAGATCCATCTACTTAGCTGCCGGTATTTCAACGCATCGTCTGAAGACTGCAGAATCCTGCAGCTTAAGAGTAGGATCAGAGAGCTTTTTGTTCCTACCTGTACGTCGGGCCTTAAAAACCTAAGACTCGACCGTATGGACAGCTTCCACGAACCCATCGCTGTATTCGTCCACGGAGCTCCCTAGGCATCTGAAACGATTCTGACGTTCGAGCTGAAAGGTGTCGGGGTTTTGGATCTGGATCTGTGCTGGACGGAGCGTAGACTTCATCAGTCAAGACCTTTCAAGCTTGATATTAATGTTCAATGTGCCTCTTACCATGCGGTCATCGCTCCCGGTTTTTACCGAATTGATCACAGAGACATCATTGAACATTTCATTATGTAGAGGCCCTCCTTCTCTATAAATCTGGCCAGTGGATAACCCTGGTGGTTCCGACGTCCAACTCCAAATTGCCCCACTTGCAGCTCATCCTCGTCTCGTTTGCCCAGTTTCGCGTTGAAGTCCCCCATGACAATGGTGAAGTGAGTTTTGAAGCCATGCATGGCTCCATCCTCATACATTGTCTCTACCTCGTCCTAGTTACTAGAGAACTAACATAGATTAAGCTCTCTTGCGCTTGATTGAAAGGGACATTAGTCACTTGAAATAATTATTTTCTGTTGTGTCTGTTAGTTAGCACTCAACGGGCTAATTTACTAGTCAGTTACGTTTTGCAAAAACTGAATATTACTTTAATCTGTGATCAGCAAGTCATCCTACCATAAAGTTGTGACTAACTCCATTAGACCACAATACTGATAGTGCGCTTCGTGAAGCGTGGCATTCCACGTCATACTTGCTTTAATACAATAACAAAACACCACGATAAGTACCACTTTTGCCAATACCGTAATACCAAGCAGAATTACTGTTTTCCTCTTTAAAGAGTTTGGTGTTCTTAGACACATGAGATATTTCAGCTTTGTCTCTGGACTGGCAACACATGTAATCTGCGATGTCTCTAGTATTTTAGATGCCCACCGTTCCGTGTCCGATCTGCCACCCAGACTCTCAGAAATATAAAGAGTCTGCCTATATGACACACAGAAACAATGGCAGAGTCTTTCCTAGTAATGAAAGAAAGAAAAATAATTAATTCCAACAGAATTATCCACTATTCACCTCTAATCGGAGTTAAGAGTCTATGAGGAAGGTCTATTGTCTATCTCTTGCTTGATCGTTCTCTGCATACCTACTTCCAATACCTACTGAATGTCCTATGCTTTATTCCTTGTTGTGTATCACTAACACTAAAATATTTCTATCAACAATATGGACTATTTTGTTGTCCGAAATGGAAATTGAACAAAGGGAAATTTAACGACATTTACATTCACTTACCAACTCCTGTATATCATCAATCCTGCCATCCTTAGCGGCGGTCAGCAGCCTTTGTTCCCGTCCATGTCTCTCTGCTCTCCCAGCTGCCTCTAGTAATCGTTGAACATCTCTTGTCTTTGACATGTCGCATGGCGTTCGGCCTTCGCCGTTCATTATGTTGACGTCGGCTTTGTGTTTGAGTAGGAGGATTACTAAATCCTGTGGGAAAGAAAGGGATGGGTAGTTTTCAGATCGTCTGCTCTTTATTGTAAGGTTTAGCTCACACCGTGACGCGAACGCGACGCTTCTCGAATCCTGTCACTGCAATGTATACCTTTTTGTGTAGTAAATAAAGTTCTAGGCATGTTTTAAAGTGCGCGGAATGTTGCGTCTCAGTGTGAGCCGAGAATCATGAGTACATTGTCTTCTGGTACTTTAATTTAAATCTTATGCCAATTGCATAGAATTAATTTTACATTCATCTATGAATTACAACAACTATTATTTCTGAAGAATTTGTAAGTGGTTGTGCCACCTCATGTTGTTTATTAACCTATTAGCAGTATTCAAGCTCAAATCCAAAAACCAGTTTGTGGTCTATCTACTAAGAATTTCTTATTGTTCTCCTTCCTTACCTCATTCCCAATAAAGGAGGCCTTATGCAGTGCAGAGTCACCAGTATCATTGACCTCGTCAACACTAGCCCCTGCTTCTAATAGAGCCTCTACCACATCTGTGTGTCCAAAGTATGTGGCCAGGTGCAGGGGCGTCCAGCCTAGGTTGGTTTTACTTTTGCCTGGAAAATATAGGAATAAAATAGGAGGAAATGTTACTGCTTTGTTACTGTATATATTATTATTGTGTTACTGTAAATTGCTATGCTAGTATTATATTTTCTGTGCCTATACCAAAATATAAAAACAACAACGACTATGGAAAATAATTACCTAGCTTTTGTCAAATGGGATAAAATCAGAAAGAATGCAGACTTAATTTAATTATTATGACTAACAGGAAAAACTTTAATTTTAAGTTAATTCAATGCATGCATACTTAAACAGTGTGCACTGATTACATAATGTTTGGCTTTGCTTTCATTTTTAAGAAAAATTAAACAAGAATTGTTAACATATCATATTTACATATTTTAACATTGACTCACTAGTTATTTTTTCCGTGATGTAATTTAATTTAATTTTTTCCTTGACTCACTAGTATTTTAGTGTGAAGTAATTGTAATTTAATTTTATACTTGACCTTACTAGTAATTAATTTGTTATGTAATTGTAATTTATTTAAATTTTTATTTTAGCACAATTTTAATTCAATTCTACATTAATTTAAGTGCAATTATTGTAGTGCATTTCAATTAAACTTAATCAGTAGACATAATACCTACTCAATTAATTTCATATTCGCGAACATAAAAAATTTAATTAAAGACTGAATGATGTGCACGCCTGTAACTGGCATGTGGATTTGGGGTGGCCAAATCAGAGGACTATCCAACCTTGGTGGTAAGCTCCTTGTTACCTCTAATCATGAACACCCTAGAGCGTGTATCTTTGTTACAGGTAACCTCAAAGCACAGCTTCTAAATGATTTCTGTTGCAGAGATACCTCTGCAGCTAGGCTGTACATGCAGCGCGGTGCCACTGATCTGCCGATTGTCTTCGCCTCGGCCTACATGCCTGAGGCGGAGGCACCGCCCCCACATGACCTCGCCCGCCTTGTAACCCACTGCGAGACCAGCGGGGAGGAGGTCATCATTGGGACCGACGCAAACGCACATCACCCCCTATGGGGAATGGAGGCGCCCAATGAAAGAGGTAAGGCATTAGTGGACTACTTGTTTACAACTAACTTGTCACTACTAAACACAGGAGCAGAACCAACGTTCGTAACGAGACGCAGTCGCACAATTATTGACCTAACTTTGGCGACGGAAGGCGCAGCGGCGATCACTGCTGGGTGGCAGGTCTCCAAAGAGGCCTCCTGCTCGGACCACAGATGGATCCGCTTCGATATTCAGCTCTGTGTAGCACCTACACGTCCCTTGCGCAATCCGCGCAACACGGACAGAGCTATCTACAAACGCACCCTACAGTCGAAACTGCCGCCCATTTGTGAGGCGCGAACTATAGGGAACGAAACGCGTTTAGACATGCAGGTTAGTCAACTTACTGATTCACTGATAAGCAGCTACCATACCGCTTGCCCTTTGACTGCCCCGCGCAATACACCGGGCAAACAACCCTGGTGGGGAGCGGAGTTAAATCGCAAACGTGGAAAGGTAAGAAAGGCCCTGAACAGGGCCATGAACACAGGCACGGATGAGGACTGGGACACCTACTACGAGGCCAAATCCAGCTATAAAAAATGCATCAGATTCAGGCGTACCGCAGGATGGCGTAAATTCTGTGGTAACATTGAATCTTGCCAAGAGGCAAACAGGGTAAGGAAAATAGTGGCACAGGAGCACACACCCGAGCCTGCCACACTCCGTAAACCTGACAACTCACTCACCACGTCACCTGCAGAGGCCAGACGCGTCCTGATAGAAACCCACTTCCCAGGTAGCGTTATTGCACAGGCAACTGACTGGCTAGACACCACTCAGGTGCCAACAGATGACGACTGGCTCTACGCATACAAAATGATCACGATGGAGAAACTACAGTGGGCCATCCAAAGCTTCCATCCTTTCAAGGCGCCAGGTCCAGATGGGGTTTTCCCTGCGCTGCTGCAGTGGGGAGGCACGTCTGTTGTAGAAAGACTGGTGCCACTAATGAGGGCGTGCCTGGCCTTCAGGTATGTTCCGAAAGGATGGAGAGAAGTGAAAGCGATATTCATCCCTAAGCCAGGCAAAGGTGACTATACTAACGCCAAATCCTTCAGACCCATCAGCCTGACCTCGTTTCTACTTAAATCAATGGAGAGACTGTGTGAAAGGGAACTACGAGATGGCGTCCTCAAGGCATTACCTCTCCACGGTAACCAACACGCATACAGCTCGGGTAAGTCCACGGAATCTGCTCTCCATTTGGTGGTAGGCCAGATAGAGGAAGCAATCCATCAGAAAGGTACATGCCTGGGCACTTTCATAGACATCGAGGGGGCCTTCGACAAAACCAACTTCTCCAGCATAGGTGCTGCACTCTCCAGACACGGAGCAGAACAGGTACTAACTGACTGGATAACTAATATGTTAAGCAAACGTGCGGTTCGGCTGGAGGGAGAACAAGAACTGGCCCTTATAGCCAGGGGCTGCCCTCAGGGAGGGGTGCTCTCCCCTCTGCTGTGGAATCTGGTAATCAACGATCTTATCACCAGACTCAACGAACAACGTTATTACACAATAGGGTATGCAGACGACCTCGCAATTCTGGTACCTGGGAAGGTGACTGGAACTATCTGTAACCTTACTCAGCAAGCGCTTCGCATAGTGGAAAGGTGGTGCAGGGAGTATGATCTTTCAGTTAACCCCTCTAAGACGGTACTGGTCATGTTTACTCAAAAAAGAGTACTAGGCCCTTACCGCCTACCGAAGCTGTTCGACGCTGAACTCCTGCTGTCCAACGAGGTCAAGTATCTTGGGGTCATTCTTGACAGCAAGCTAAACTGGAGCAGTCATTTGGACAGCAAACTTAACAAGGCGTGCATTACCTTCTGGCAATGCAAGAAAATGATAGGCAAGAAATGGGGCCTGTCCCCCAAAATCATTCTCTGGCTGTACTGCGCGGTGATCCGGCCCATGATCTCCTATGGGGCCGTGGTTTGGTGGCCCCGCACAAAGTTAAGTACAGCTGTGAACAAACTGCAACGCATGCAAAGACTGGCCTGCATGGCGACGACAGGCTGCATGAGAACTACCCCGACTGCTGCGCTCGAGGCTATGCTGGATCTGCCTCCGCTACACCTTTTCATTCAGCAGGAGGCCACGACGGCGGCAGTGCGGCTTAAGGCATTGGATCTCTGGGGTAGGAGAACGACACTACACACGGCTCTGCTGGAGGACCTAAATTAAGAGTTTCCTCTTACGACAGCAATTAGTGACCGGATACCTAAACAGTTTGTTTTTGAAAAAAAATACAAGATCCAACTCCATGAGGACCACCGCTGTGAGGGGTTACGCCCAGACGAGTTGAGAATCTTCACCGATGGTTCCAAGACAGGTAATGGCTCAGGTGCGGGGGTGTTCTCAGAGGACCTCAACATCCACTTAGCCGTGCCACTTGGGGCACACAACACGGTGTTCCAGGCAGAGTGTGTGGGCATCACCCTGGCCGCATCGGCCATTCTAGACAGGAAGGTAAAGGACTTCCCAATACGTATTCTCTCAGACAGCATGGCCGTCCTGCAGGCGCTGGGCAGCCACACCGTCTGCTCCGGACTGATATACGAGTGTCACCAACGCCTAAACCAGGTTGGGTCAAGCAATAAAGTAACCATTCAATGGATCAAGGGACATAGTGACTCCCGAGGCAACGATGCGGCGGATGAGCTCGCGCGTAGGGGGTCCAGTATGGCGGCGGTTGGTCCGGAGCCAATCGTGCCTATAACATTTGGCTACCTCCGCAGTCTGGTAAGGAAACGCACCAAGGAGCAACACCACAAATTGTGGATTGATCACAGTGAGTGCAGGCAGTCCAAGGAGGCACTTCCCTCCTTGGATGGTCGTTTTACGCAGAAAGCCCTACGTCTGACGAAACAGCAGTTGCGAGCAATCACAGCTGTAACGACTGGCCACGGGACTTTTAATAAGCACCTTTTTGTCTTAGGGATTACGGACAGCCCGCTGTGCAGGGCATGCATGGAGGAGGACGAGACAGCATCGCACCTGCTTCTAAGCTGCCCAGTAATCGCCGGTTACAGGGCCAAATACCTCGGTGAACCAGGTACCGTACAGGAGGTAGTCAGCAACACAAAGGCGCTGTTGGCCTTCCTCGAGGAGCTGGGATGGATCGAGTGAGAAAGTTGGTAGAAGGTTAATTCCCACCCGTACGCAAAATACGCGCTTGGTCGTGGAGTTGCGGAAAACAGCCCGTTTTAACCTAACCTAACCTAACTGGCATGTTTGCACAGGACCATCTTGTATGTCACTGACTCGGCAATGAATTTGTAAATATGTTGTTGGCATGCCTTATTGAATAAATAAAAATTAATAAAAAACATAAAGTTCTACAGATTGCAGTCTTGAGGAGGAATTTCATAAGCTATGTTATTATGAAAGTTTTGATTGTGTCCAATCTAGAATAAAACTTTAATTAAAACCACATAACTATTATTTATTACACAGTTCAATAGTTCACCAGACATTTCTAGTAAATACTAATCCTAGAACCAATATTCGAAGACATAATGACATCCACCAGCCCGCACTGGGCCCGCTTGGTGGATTAAGGCCCTTTCCCTCTCACAGAGAGGAGGCTGTGTCCCAGCAGTGGGAACATTAAAAGGCTGATGATGATGACTAATTTATTACAATAAATTAATAACAATGCAATGAGTCATGTAGCTGATGAATATAGCAATTAAAAACCTATCATAATATACACCTAACAACTGTTCAAAGTTTACATGACCTTATTAATTTGAAACTTCAAGTCTGTTACCATAGACTACTATTATAACTGTTACTCATTCATATTATTTTGGAATAAACTACCTATTTTTAAAAATGGAATAAGAAAATAAGCATTAAAAGTAAAATAGCTGTCAAAATATATCTGGTAGGGGAAGGTATAGAAAGCTATACAGCCTAATTTCAGTAAAACCAATTACCACTAGAGAACTCATAACATAACATTACATCATGCCTGTATTCTTTAAAAGGTTGGGCAGGGGTGCACTACTCCCAAATTTCGCCAGTTATGTTTAGTAGGTAAATGTAATAGGGGGCAAGACTTTTACTATCAAGAGAACTCCTTGTTAGTAAAAGTAAGTTTCCTAGGCCAAATGATGAACCAAACTTTATTTAAAAGCTGAGCTTGGTTCTTCATATGGCTACTTAATTATACAGGATAGTATACATTCTCTTCATAGACATTCTCAGCCTGAATCCTGTGACTCAAGCAAGCGTGTCTCTTAAAACTTTTTGCAGTAACTTAAGAAGTGTAGGTATCACTTTCAAGCGTTACTTACAAACTTTTTTTATATCCTTTAGCTATGCTAAGGCTAGAATAAAAAAAATAAGATAATAAGCTACCTTTGCAATTGATATCCAACGTAAGTTTGCCGTCATTCTTCGCTTCCAGCAAAGCCTTGACCACCAAAATTTCTCCATGTCTGGCAGAATACAACAAGGATTCCTGTGCCTCACTTCCAATATTACTGTCCTTAGACATTCTGGTTTCTGGTACCGTATGCAATGCACTACCAAGAAGTAAAACAAGGTAATTTATCACCAAATCACACAATACAGCGTCACTTGTCGCTTCTAATTACGTCAAAACACATCGTATCGTGATTTTATTTTCAAATTTACAGTTACACACTTGAAAGTCCGGTTTAGATAATTTGAATTTCAAAGCGTTTAACACTCGCGGCTTTACACACGACAAAAATAGTCACACATTTATTACTAGCGCGATAGGAAAGTAATTAATTCGCAAATCTCGACTCGAGGTCCTACCCACCTCAAAGCCTTTCAGCGAATTGTCAAACAAAACATGAGTGTCAAACGTCACTGTCATACCAATAATCCTCTAGTCAATCGAGTTTTACACTTAGAGCTCTGGTTCCGTATAATATAATAAGTACGATAGTTCCGACAAGAGTTGGAATGGATGATAAAAGCGTAATTTATCGTGAAGGACGGTGCATATTTGTGATTTTACGTAATATATTGGTCACAATAGATAAGTTAAAAAATATCAAAGCTTATTTTGTTATCAATATGTCGCAAATAGGGAGGCTATCTTGGATAAACACTCGATCTTGTGGGCTTTCGTGGGTATATGCATGCTACAAAGCAGGTAACTTATGCCGATTTGGAGATAGTCCTTGTTCCAATCTTATCAAAGCAGCGAATTCGGCCACCTATTCGTTTCGCTTTCTCTCAACAAAACACACTTTCAAGTTTATAACGCCACACTTTAGGCTACTTCTCCATTATTTCTCTCACAACTCTGTTTCAACTTTTTTTGCAAACGCGCTACCGCGCGTTCCTTTTTCTAACTTTTTCCGACCAAATATGGCGGGCGACTTCGCTCAGGTCGCCATCTTGGCTCCCCTGCTTTCATTGGTTTAAGAACACCTCGGGCAAAGTTCACAGCTTTTAACATCCAATCAAAATCGAGTATTTTGACATAAGCCAAATAAATTAGTGTTGTCAATCGAATAAAATCGAACTGAGATTGAATCGTAGGCTAAATGTTGCCAATTAAACAAAACCGAATTAATAAGTTCACATGCGTCATACTTCTCCGTTCTAGATTACTAGTAATTATACCTTCCTCCTACACGGCCAATCCTGACAGACAAACGGCCCCACGTTTGTGCGACGAGAGAAATCGTTACTCAATTTTAATAAAAAAAAACAGACAGAGAGACAGAACAACAATAAAAAAATAAGTAATAGGTTAAGTTCGGCCGCTCCTGACCAAATAAAAAAAATAATGTGGTCGTGACATCTTCCTTCTACATGAAACCTTCAATCAACACCCTATATTACCAGCCTATAACAAAAATCAAGTACTTCTTTACTCATGAAAACGGAATTCTCATAGCTTTCACACTGTTCATTTGTTTTCTCCATGTAAATCTAGGTCTCCACACCGTACACCGTACACAACCATCTTCGTACTATCGAAACAGCCACCTCACCGTTTAGACAACCATATTACCACATTCTAAACGGTTACCGAAGCACCAGAGGTACCAGGTTCCCAACAGGCGTCCATTCGGTCTCGAAGCACTAAGTGTGCCAGAAACCACCCAAACGCCCAACACAACATACCATGCCACATACACCAAACAACAGTTCACCGAGGCCCCAGAGGGACCAGGCTCCCTCAGACACACAACAGGTCACCGAAGCCCCAGAGGGACTAGGCTCCCCCCAGACAACAGGTCACCGAAGCCCCAGAGGGCCTAGGCTCCCCCAGACAACCGGTCCTCTCAAAGCAACAAGACTGCCAGATACCCATACCACATACACTAAACAACAGGTCACCGAAGCCCCAGAGGGACCAGGCTTCCCCAGACATACAACAGGTCACCGAAGCCCCAGAGGGACCAGGCTCCCCCCCACACATATCCAGCAATGTTTCTTGGTCCCACAGCAATCGCTGTGGCTCCCGATGGTCAACCCTGTGACCATCCTGCAACCATAGTCATCCTGACCAGGCCTCGTAACCCACCTCGGTTACAGCAGTCATCTTTGACCACTCATCACGTAACCCATCTCGGTTACAGCAGTCATCTTTGACCACTCACCTCGTAACCCTCCTCGGTTACAGCAGTCATCTTTGACCACTCACACCTCGTAACCCTCCTTGGTTACAGCAGTCACCGCAGTGACTACTCATCACCGTACAGTCAGTCCTTTGACCGTACACACCTCACCGTACAGTCAGTCCTTTGACCGTACACACCGACCTCACCATTGCTAGATTGATTTGAATCAGTCTTCAACATAGTACATTCAGTTACGCCAATGGGTACTTTTTCTTTCAGCTTTTCTCTAACTCATCATAAACCAAACAAAGCCTTTAATTCAACACATAGTTGCCACCATTCAGAACTCCAATAACCATAAACAGCACCTTTAAACCATAACAAAATTTGTTATTTCATACTTTATTCTCAGTACAAAATACAACAGCAACCTCACATTCAGGATTTCTTACCCAGCCAAAAGCATTTTCAAGAACTCCATTTTATGTTCATGATTTCATACCAAACCCTCAGTGCGATAGGTATAATCTACCAACTAACTACCATCATCAAACATTACCAATTTTGCAAAATAAAAAGAAAATGAAATCATGCACCGCATGTCACCGACTTTACATCTGTGTTAACATTATCTTATCCAGCTTGGTCAGATAGCAAATAACACAAAATTACGTTAGGTATGTTCACAATGACCAGCACAGAACATTCAAAAAGTTAGAACACCACAACCATTACTGACACTTTAAATTCCACATTTATTATTCAAGTTAGGTAGGTACTAGACTTCCTACATGACACCACACAATTCACAAATTCACACCTTTATTTTAAAGAGATGTTACAATTATTAAAACTTTTGAACAATGTTCAGGATTACCGAGGCCAAGCATCGTTGAACAACGCAGAACAAGAAAACCATTCCAAGTTTCCTCCAAAAAATGACTCCTGTACCAAGTAAATAAAATAAAACCCAAGTGTCCACAATCCACAATAACTTAGAATTAACTCACTACACAGAATGCACTTTCAACTTAATTGCCGAATCAACTCTTGACACCGTCAGCTCTCTGACCCATGAAACTAAGAAACTGTTCTATGTAAATTAAAATGTTGCCAATTGGACATTTATCTCATCTTCAGCCACAACTTCAACAGTTATTGGCCCTCGGGCATCTCATAATACCTAAATACGTCTGCTAGACACCATCTAAATGTCTAGTTGCACTTTCATTCGCCGTAGTCAATTTAAATCATTATTTTTTGTAGGTATCGTTAGAATGACATGTTATTATTTGGTTAGTTCTCTACAATGCGGTATATAACAACTACAGACATTAACTTTACCTTTATTCAACCGTTGGTAGCAACAAAACTAAACGCCAACTCTCTAGGCTATAGTCACGTTAATCGTCGTGATATATTCGGGTTAAGATTGCAAATCGAGTCTAACAACAAACTATTTCACTAAACTTAAACACCGGTTTGAAAATAATTTTGATCACAATATAACTATTAACTGAAAGTTATCGCAAGTCTTTGGAACAAAACAAAAGTTTAATCCTCACATTGACTCACACCTTGTATCGATTTATTAATAATCTAGTCTATAACTAGTAACTTATAAGTTAAAAATCATTCAAGTTATTTGTTTTGTTTCGTCAAACTTTTTTCAATGTTGACAGTTAATGTCACTCTCCGATAGAGATGGGCAAGGGATGGCGATCTGTTATCGATTAATCGACGAATCGATTTAAACGACAAAAAAAATATATAAACAATTTTCCAATCGATATTTAGTACTGAATCGATCCAGCGATTCGACATTTCACCCTAGAAAATCGAGATTAGATTTTTCTGTTATGATATCAACCAGAATATTATTTAAGAATAATTTAATGTATTACACAAACTTCAGTGAATTCAATGTAAACAAAATAAATATCTTTCCCTTATACCTGATACTTTAATTTAGTTGTGAAAACAACCCTGATCCGCCAAAGATGTTAAAAGATCGACTATTATTTCGATTTTCCTTTTTGCGTTCCGGAACTGTATTCACACTTGCATTAAAAAATACCAACGCGAATAGTTAGAAAGTACGTTAATTTCAAAGAAAAGCATATTCACAAATTACCTTGGTGATCAAATCAACAACAAACTCAGTGGTAGTAGTATTTACGGGAAATCTGAAGTGACACCTATTGATAAAAAATAATGCATGGCTGAAATTGCTAGTGTTCAAACATGTAAAAAAAAACGGATTGCTAATAACTTCACTTCTCGATTTTCAGCAAACTAACAACCTATTTAATAATCTGTATGTACGATTGTAACAGCACTAGTGGTCACAAAACCGTATATTGTTCTAACATCATGCAACATAACATAATGAAATTTGTTTTCTTTGCGTTTTGTACTCACGTTTCAATGCTCCGGATACATTATAAAGATAATATTGCGAAAATCGTTTCGTTGTTTGTTTTGTTGGTGAACATAACGATTAAAATACTTGTAGCAAAATATTTCAAAGCTCGAACACAACATAGATTTAAATAGATGGCGTGACATGCACCAACTTCTCATTCTGTTTATGTAAAAATAATATGTTCGTTTTTAAATTGATCATAAAAAAATTCATGCACCTATTCAATAAGTTCCTCCAAGCAGCATATTATGGCAAAATGGGGTCCCGAAGCTAATTTCGATGATTATTGGAAGAAACACAGTATCAATACCATTACATAGATGGCGCTGTTTGAATTTTCTACTCTTTTCATGTAACTTACCTTACACATTTCCATGAAATAAAATAATGCAATAATTATAAATTGCAATGAAAACAACAATTAATTATAAAACTTAGGTACTTCCAAACCACATAAGATCCCAATGGGTCGAAGTGTCCCGAGCTATTTCTCGGCCCCTCCATAAGATAAGATAGGTACTTCCAAACCCAATACATACTTCGGCTGCCACAAATGTATGCCGATGCACAGATAGTTGAATGCAGATCAAAGTCACATACCTTTAAGCCTGTACTCACGGGAAGGTCAGGCAGCAGCGCTTAGTACACCAGGCACAAAAGCAAAATTTTGTCACTGACCATGCACTTGTCCAGACTCCTAGCTGCTTTCAGAAAATATCAAATTGATTGATCACCGCAGCGGCATGTATAACACCGCAAAATTTCCTTATTCATAGCGCTGTAGGTTGCAGTTTGTGTGTTGCCTCTTGAATTGGAACCCGAGCTCCGCACTTGTTTCACCACACGCAGCTGGTCACAACAGGTCTTGTGGTATCCACAGCCATGTTTAAGGGCTCAGACGTCCCTGTTATCTGTTGCATGTTGTGCGAACGGCTGAAAAATTCATGTCTATGAATAAGTGTTCCACAAGCATAATCATAATGATGTTTTGCTAAATCAAGCTGTAGCTTAGGATGTTTGCTATCTTGCACTGCATTTGCACAAGTCGTCTTAATCTCTTGCAAACTCCGCTGACGGTATGAAACTGACTGAGTTTAATTTAGCATCATAACGAAAATAGAATTTTATTTTAAATTTTAGCCACTTTACACCAAGAAAAACTAACAATATTGCGGCTAAACTTCATAAGACATTAGGTAGGTACTTATTATTATCAGAATACTTAAGTTTATACTTCCCTGAACATCACCACCACAGTTGCGTTTCCTCAGTATCTAGTCAGGATTGGGCATCGATGTCATCATCAACATTATCTGCAGCCCGACTTCGCACATTGTCTAGTATAGGCCACACTATACGGTTGAATTCGGGCAACATGAATTCCTGTCGCCAGTAGCCGACGAGTTGCGAAACGTCTCTATAAGTAGGTAGCTCTAGCTACTTCCATGCCATTTTCTTGCGCACCAAAGAGAGCGCGCCAGCCATTACTCGTCTCATTTGGTCCATTCTCCATTATCGCTTTGTGCTTGCACTGATCCCGGACTTCTGATGTCGCAAATAGGGAGGCTATCTTGGATAAACACTCGATCTTGTGGGCTTTCGTGGGTATATGCATGCTACAAAGCAGGTAACTTATGCCGATTTGGAGATAGTCCTTGTTCCAATCTTATCAAAGCAGCGAATTCGGCCACCTATTCGTTTCGCTTTCTCTCAACAAAACACACTTTCAAGTTTATAACGCCACACTTTAGGCTACTTCTCCATTATTTCTCTCACAACTCTGTTTCAACTTTTTTTGCAAACGCGCTACCGCGCGTTCCTTTTTCTAACTTTTTCCGACCAAATATGGCGGGCGACTTCGCTCAGGTCGCCATCTTGGCTCCCCTGCTTTCATTGGTTTAAGAACACCTCGGGCAAAGTTCACAGCTTTTAACATCCAATCAAAATCGAGTATTTTGACATAAGCCAAATAAATTAGTGTTGTCAATCGAATAAAATCGAACTGAGATTGAATCGTAGGCTAAATGTTGCCAATTAAACAAAACCGAATTAATAAGTTCACATGCGTCATACTTCTCCGTTCTAGATTACTAGTAATTATACCTTCCTCCTACAAATATATTAAAATAAAATAACTTAACTCTCTTAATCCAATAATTCACTAATGTCATACACACACTGCAACTGTACTGTTTAAGTTCTGAAATGAAGTGCTGAGTGCTCTTTTTATTTTTTGGAGATTTTTGTGTCGCGGTTTTTTTCTTAAATTTTTTATTTGGGTTTCACCATAATTTTTCCGTGCAAACTTGATTGAGTCAAAATACATAATACGATTGTACTTAAAAAAAACTCTTTTACACGTCTTAAATGCGTTACAGTAGTTTGTTATGCTTCAATTCGTTGTTGTCTGCAATACAGCCAGATTGCGGAATTCTAATTTCAATGACCTTGACCTCGTATCCTGATAGCCTACTATTCGTTCATAAATTAAATAGGAAATTAATGAAATAATATATATGTCAATGGAAATAATTAACTGTTTTTCTCAATGATTTAGAAGTAAAGTAACAAGCATTTATTTACTTACTTTTAATAATGATAAATAAATCTAGTAAATTATTTTTTTAAATCAACTAACAAGTAAGGTGTAGTTAAACCACATTTTGAACGAAATGCTAAAAGTCAGCCGTCAGTTCTCTGTCACCTACATACATTTCATTTCTATCAAAAGCAAAGATTCGCCGGTTTTGTATTTGTTGTGAAAAATAAATTAATACAGGTGTTGTTCTAAGAAATATGTGTGACGACGTCCAAAACTGTTGTCGCATATGTCTGGACATGGAGTCCGACCATGTCTCCATACTGGGGGACCCAACCATCAGCCTACACTTAAAAGCTTGCCTAGCAGTAAGCGTATCCTCAAACGATCATCTTCCAAAGAACATTTGCTTGTCTTGTGTGTCATTATTGAATCAATTCTATAATTTTCAACTCAACGCCCGATGTTCGCAAGACTGGCTGGAATCTTCAGTGCAGGAGAAGACAAAGAAATCGACTGAAAACAAAATTGTGATACAACCATTACCAGACTCTGAATACAACTCGGATTCGCTTCTCGAGTTTTTAAACAACACTGCGAACATTGAAGAGTACTTAAACAACCTTGGTAAGGAAGATATACCTTGTATTGTGAACATGTTGGACAAGAATGAACATTCTTTTGAAATAAATAAGATTAACACGAAAAATATTAAAGCGCCTAGTCCTAAGAAGAAAGATATCTCAAAGAAATTCAAAACAGAAAGAGAGATCATGGATACAGACCAATTAATGAAAGGTCTTTTAACTAAGGAAGCAGAACCAAAAATTAAAGCAAACCAACCAAAGATACAAGAAAATGCCTTTATATGTTTTGGCTGTAAAATTAAATATGACACAGTACAAAAATTGTTGCAACATTTGAGCATTTGTGACTTAGCGCTTCGTACTTGTGTACACTGTGACATGCTGTTTAACTCCAAGCAACAAATGCTACAGCATTCAATATCACATAATTCGTCAGGTGTATTCACTTGCAACTGTGGCGAAGAGTTCCCATCAAAAGAACGACTGACACAACACCACAAAACTTGCCATACAGATTATGCAGCAACTGTAGGATGTGTATACCGTTGTAAAGAATGTGGTGATACATTTAAAGAGAGGTTTCTGTTATACAAACATGTTAAAGAACATATTTTAAAGGCTCAGGATAGAGTGTGTGATATCTGTGGGCACACGTTTCATGGCAGTGATGCATTGACTAAGCATATGAAGGACGAACATGATACACTGAAGAATGTCATGTACAGGTAGGAATTTTGATTAAATTATGATTGAACAGTAAAAGTTACACGCAGTTTCGAGATTAGAAGCAAACTGTTTTATTTACCAGAACATAATCACAATCAGTCATAAGTTATTTGGAAGTACCCACATGTATATTAATTTTACAGTCACCCACACAACCAATATACATACACAACATACCTTCCCATCATAATGTATAAGTAACAAACTAATTAATCGACATATGTCAATGAGCAGAGAGAGAGTGTTTAACTTAGCCAATACAAATTCTAGAACTTATTCTTCAGCTGTATTAGGTATACCAATGATGTCTGTCCTGGCCATAACTCAGGAGGAGGTATCTCTATTGGTGGCTCTGGTGGACTTGGTGATTGCCTTTTCTGATCAGTGAGCAATGGTCTATCACTCTAATTGAGTTAATCCACGAGTCAGTATTTGATCAGCATGACGGCGGTGTAGCTTACCATCCTCCGTCCTCACTATATTTGAGCTAGGCCCTTCTACAATTTCTACAGTAGGTCTCATCCATTTCTCTCCTGATCCATAGTTGCGCACCAAAACTGGCTGGTCCACTATAAAGCTCCTTACCTACGGCCTGTTATTGAGTTCTATTATCTAGCTGTTGTTCCTGTTGACTTGGCGCATTATCGGGATGTAAGCTTGATACAACTGTTCTATATTTACGTCCGTACAGCATCTCTGCAGGAGTTTTATTAGTAGAACTATTTGGTACTGTCCTGAGTGAATAAAGCGATCTAGGAAGCTTTTCACTCCACGGTAGGTGGGCCAGGCCATTTTCTTTATCTTATTTTTAAAGGTTTGTATTGCAAGTTGGATTTAACCCATTTGATGATAGGGCGCCGAGTAAAAATGCTTTATGCCATTAATTTGCAAAATATATTAAATTCATTCGAAGTGAATGCCATTGTCTGACACAAGTATATTAGGTAGGCCCTGTGATGCATATATTTTCCTGCACACTGTTATCACTGCCTCACTAGACATGGAATGGAAGAAACATTTTCTGCTTCAAACCATTAACTGTAACTGTCAATCATTACAAGAAAGGTATTGCCTTGGAATGGGCCTGCAAAATCTACATGGACACGACTCCATGGCTTTTCAGTAACAATCCAAGCTTGTGAATCTCTCGGTGGATTATTTCTAACTGCTTGGCATGCCTCACAGCTTCCCACCATTCTCTCAATTTGTGTGTCCATTCCTGACCACCACACATATCCTCTTGCATAAGCTTTTGTCTGGACTACACCAGCATGCAGTGCATGCTATAATCTCAGTACCTCCTATTGTAAACTAGAAGTAGTAATCACTCTATTGCACCACAATAAACATCCTATATTGTGTGAAAGAGTCTCTCGTCGTGTCCAAAATAGCAGAGTGGTGTCCGGAGCTTTATTTAGCCAACCATGAAGAATTTGGAATAAAACCTGCTTCAACACCTGATCTCTCCCTGTGTCTGTGGCTAGTTTAGATATGTCTAACTTCCAGCCGGCAGGTTGTTCCTCCAATAACAACACATCTATAAGCGGCTTCAAAGATATTTCAGAAGTCTCAGGCTCAGTCCACCTACTAATTGCATCTGCATTGCCACTCAATCTTCCAGCTCTATACTTGATCCGATAGTTGTAATAAGCTAGTTTAAGAGACCATCGCAACATTCTGGGGGAGATTTGATCAGGAATTTTTTTGCTTGGGTTAAAAAGACCCACCAAGGGCTTGTGATCCTTAACAATAGAAAATTTGCGACCTGCAAAAAATTCGTGAAATTTCTTCAACCCAAACATGATCGCCAGAGCCTCCTTATCAATTTGTCCATACTTTCTTTCATGAGGCTGCAAAGTTCGCAAAGCCATCATGACGGGTTTTCCGGATCCGTCTTCCATTATATGAGCTATTACTGCACCTAGACCATAGTTTGATGAATCACAGATAAGCACCTCATAACCAATTAAGGTCAAATCAGAAGCCAGGAGATCTTTTGCCTTATCAAATGTAGTTTATTCAACCTCACCCCAATACCAAGGCTTCTTCGTCTCCAAAAGACGGTACAGAGGATTCAGCAAAGTTGCTTTATCAGGCTAAACTTTTCATAGAACTTGTACAAGCCTAGGAGCGTTCCTAGGGGAAAGTGCGTACGTAGAGCCTGCTTGTTCGTTGGGGCTGGCTTTTCTTTAATTTCTTTGACTTTATTAGGGGATGGATGAAGCCCCTCGGCGTCTATCATATGTCGCAAGAAATTAATGCTGTCGGAAGCAAACACACATTTTATAATCTCAATCTGAGACCCATTTCATTTAATTTCTGCAGAACTGTATGTAGCCTTCTATCGTGCTCCTCAGTCGTCCTCCCAGACACGTCAATGTCATCCAGTATACATGCCACGCCATCCATTCCTGCCAATGCCGACGACATTATTCTCTGGAAAATTCCAGGTGCTGCATTCACTCCAAATGCTAGTCTGTTCATCCTCATGAGCACACAAGTCCAAGAGGTGTATTTAATGTCAGCAGATGTGTCGTCATCCACCTTCAACTGCATGTATGCTTGTTTTAAGTCCAGTTTACTAAAGATTCGTTCCCCACTGAGCTTAACAAAACTCAACTAACTCAATCAACATCAATCGCCATGTTTACTGTGGATCGATAATCTCCACAAATCCGAAGAGAACCATCATCTTTCTTCACTATCCTTAGTGGTGTAGCCCACTTGGAATATCTCACAAGAGTTAATATTCACACATTGACCATCTGAGTAAATTGTTCTTCCAGTTGTTTCTTCAAAGGAAATGGCACCGGGCGAGCTTTCATAAACCGCGGCGTGGCGTTCGCACGCACTTGTAGTGATATCTCTGGCCCCTTGTACCCTCCAAGACTTTCCTTAAATAACTCGGGCAACTGTTTCAGCAAATCATTATTAACATTCGCAAGTGTCCAACAGATTACAGTTACTTGCAGGTCCAACGCTTTAAACCAACATCGGCCAAGAAGGCTGGGTCCCTCACCCGATACTACAAACAGCTCACATTGAGCCTCTTTGTTGTCCAACGTGACATGTACGTATGTATGTGACGCCAAGGACTTGCAAGGCTTCCCCCCCGGTGGGTTCCCGCTTTGTCGAGGCGGGGGGGCTCAGTAACCGTGGTTTGGTCACCCACGGTGAAGCGAAGAGGAACCCGAGGAGGGGCCGCTCGTCAGGGCTTTTGCCGATTAAGCCGACGACGTAGCGGCCAACTTGTAGGTTGCGGTGCCGCTTGGTAACAGGCGACATCGCAACTGAGGCGGGCCGCGATGTCTTATGGAGATTCCCAGGTCCCATACGATATCGCGGCTGAGGGTTGGCGGCCGCGGCGGGAGAGGAGTGCCGGTATTGCGGTGCGCCGCTCTCCCTACCTTTCGCGGCCTAGACGGGGTCGCCACCGTCTGATGGCGGATGCGGTGGGGCCGCAGGGGAAGAGGAGTGTCGGTATAGCGTTAGCCGCTCTCCCTATCCCCTGCGGCCGCAAAATGGTAGGTGGCGGGGCCATTGACCTCGACCCGTCACAGTGGGACCAAGGGTGCCATACACGGGGTCGTCTGGCACCCATGTGCTGAATTGGTCCCTGGGGTGGTCACGGCGTACAGTGTGTTCAGGTGCGCCGGTGATGGGGGGTAATCCCCCGAGGAGGGTCCGGTGACGGACAGCCGCGGCGGGTTCGCGGTGAGTGCTAACGCGTGCCCGTGTTCCCGCCATAAGCGGCACTGGAGGACACCGTGGAGTTTTAGTGGGTTAGAGTCCTACATAACTGCACTATCTCCCCGTGGTAGTGCAGTATGCATGAGCATTTCTCCACGCAAAAAAAAAAGAGACTTGCAAGGCTTCACGAGAATATGTCACTAATTTAACATTGGTAGGCCGTAGAGGTGGAGGTTTGATCCACATGCGTCAATAAGTAGCTGCCGAGATTAGTGTTCGAGAAGCTCCAGAATCAACCTCCAATTATGGATAGCCTTTATTGGAGGTGACTGACTTTCTGAACAAACATGTCTATGTCCCATACCCATCATATCTTCCTCATTTTCCGTCTTGGCCTCTTCCGTTAAATCTGCCACCTGGTGTTGCTTCTTACTTTTTTCTATCACAGGCCGATGCGATATGCCCCTGGCGTTTGCAATAAAACACCTAGCCTTCACAAAGGGACATCGTTCGCCTACTCTATGACGTAGCGCGTAAAAAAAATATTCGACAATCCCCAGGACTAATCCTATCAATCTCCATAGGCTCAGTAACATCAATATGAGTTTGCTTCATACTGAGTTTAGTGTCTGGGTTTATACGCATGGGTATAGTTGCCATTCCACCAATTGGCAAATAGGTGAGGATGGTAACTTGCAGTGCGTCTAGATGTCCGATGGTAGAAGGGGGCCGGTGGGATGAGGTGGTGGAGTTCATGAGCACACTCGGCAAAATACAGTCTGTAGAAGACCGACAAGCAGACAACCTTACGGCGATGAGCCAAGCTGTTAAGCTTGGCATCCACCAGTTTGACGTCGCCAATTAGTCTCTTAGCTCTGCGTTCCACCGAGTCAAGCGCGGCAAGCTGATATTTAGCTGAGCCATCCCAGAGGTGGCTGCAATACTCCATTTAGGATCGGACTTGCGCTTTGTAAAGAGTTAATAGCTGTCCAGGCATAAAGTATCGCTTCACTCTGTTTAGGACGCCCAGTTTCTTTGCTGCAATTTGGGCTTTGTACTCGATGGAGGCGCCGAAGTTAAGACTGGATGTCAACTCCATGCCAAGGAGCTCGAGCCGATCAGTTGCAGGAACAGATGCACCCCGAAAAGTAGGCGTTTGGATGAAATGAGTCCTTTTTGCGGTATAAAGACATGCCTGTGTTTTGGTGGCGTTAAAAGAGACCAGATTGTCATCACACCAACAGGAGACAAGACTTAAGGTCAAATCAGTACGCTCCACCATAGCCTCTCTCAAGGAACGAACTTCATCCCGGCCGGTTTTTGCGCTGGATAAGTATCTCTCTGAAACAGTACTGTCATCTGCGAACCCAACAATACCAGGCAGAAGTAGGTCATTGTTGTGCAGTAGGAAAAGAGTTGCAGAGAGAACAGCCCCCTGAGGAACTCCGGCATTAACAGCCTTAAGGTCAGAGGAGCAGCCGTCAACGACTACTCGGATTGACCGTTCACTGAGGAAGTCTGATATCCAGCTACAAAAACCGGCTGGAATGCCATAAGCAGGAAGCTTGCTGAGTAGACTAGCGTGCCAGACTCTGTCAAAGGCCTTCGAGATATCGAGCGATACGGCAAGCGCTTCGCCGTGTTTCTCGATGGCTTCGCCCCAGCAGTGCATGACAAACACAAGAAGATCGCCAGTTGACCGTCCCCGGCGAAAGCCATATTGACGGTCACTGATAAGCTCATTGTCTTCAAGGTAGGTCAGCAACTTACTGTTCAGTACCCTTTCCATAACCTTACATAGTATGGAAATAATGGCTATCGGACGGTAGTGGGCAGGGTCTGCACGGTCGCCCTTCTTGGGTACTGGTTGTAAATTTGCAAGCTTCCAGGATTTCGGCACCGTTCTTTTTTCAAGAGGGAGGCGGAACAAGCGTGTCAATACAAGAGACAGTTCAGGCGCACACTGCCTCAATACTCTCGCTGGAATGCCGTCAGGCCCTCCGGCCTTGTTCACGTCTAGGCTGCACAGTACTCTCCGAACCTCTTTAGTGTGAAGTGCGATCTTCGGCATCGAAGCGTCACAATGAGGTATAATAGGTGGTTGCTTAGAGCCAGCATCCACACGTGAATTGCTTGCAAAGGAAGATGCAAATAAATTTGCTCTCTCACTTGCTGAGTGAGCCAGCGACCCACACGTCTAGGCTGCACAGTACTCTCCGAACCTCTTTAGAGTGAACTGCGATCTCCGGCATCGAAGAGTCACAATGAGGTATAATAGGTGGTTGCTTAGAGCCAGCATCCAGACGTGAATTGCTTGCAAAGAGAGATGCAAATAAATTTGCTTTCTCACTTGCAGAGTGAGCCAGCGACCCATCAGGTTTCAGCATTGGAGGTAAAGTGGGACGACAGAAATTAGTTTCAACCGCTTCAGATAGGGACCAAAACTGTTTGCTACCCGGAGGGTGCGATGCCAGCTTGGCCCCGATACGTCCAATATGATCAAAACTTGCCCGACGCAGAACCCGCTTGCAGAGCTTGGCGGCAGAATTAAAGGCTCTTTTCCTCGCGCGAACCCTACGCGCTCTAACTTTGCGGTCGCGGGCCTTGACCCAGGCTTGGTAGGCAGACTCTTTTCGGGCCTCAGAGTGGGCGGATTCTGCATTATACCAAGGCCGGGATTTGTGACCGAGCGGGATGTCGAAGATTGGAATAAAATACTCCATTCCCTGCCGAATCTCGTCCGCTACCACGTCAGCTCAGCACGAGGGGTCACCTGAGGAGAAGCACACATGACGCAAAAAAGTGCCGCATCTCATCCCAGACTGCTGACTCGTATCGCCATACTCGCCTCGTGCCTCTAGGACTCTCATCTAGAGGAGAGCAGGTCGAAACGGATTTCACCAGACAGTGGTCAGACATTCCCAGCGGGGCCGAGACCGATACTGAATGACTGTCCGGATCAGTTGTCAGCAGGAGGTCAAAACAATTGGGTGTATGGCCGTCTACATCCGGTACCCGCGTTGCCACATTCACCAGCTGGGTAAGATCTAGAGTTAAAGCAAACTTGCGCGCCTCCAACCCAGCATGGTCGGTTTTCTAGTATGGGAACACCCACTCCTTATAATAGGCGTTGAAGTCCACCAGAAAAATACAATGATTGTATCACTGTTAGTGCCAAAACGACCGACAAACTGAGGTTCCATTTAAAAACATTCTTGCGGTATTGGACCAATTCTATGAACCAGAATTAAATTAAATACTTCAAGCCGGGAAATTTAATACATGTAAACAAACTGATAGTGAGAGCGTGTAGGACTTTGTGGCGGCCATTGGGTTGTTAGGTGCTAAGTGCAACTTTGTGGACCTGAAGCGTCAGCTTATCACGAGTGAGTACGTTAAAAAACTCGGAATAAGCACACAGTGTGCTTAGTGCGAGTTTTTACTCACGCTCAATCGCGTTAACGTTAACGCCAATTTGTATTGAAACTGGATAAGCGCCGTCTGGTGATGGCAAGGCAAAACCTCTTTTTTGTATACATTTTGACATAAGAGATCGTTTACGTTATCACGAGTGAGTACGTTAAAAAACTTGCACTAAGCACACTGGTCTTGTTTGAAATTGATTGTTAATCAGCCGATCGTTGTCCGTAATTGTGTTCGCGTTCCGCGAATGGTGCTATGTATCGCCCGTGCATTTGTTTGTGTATATATTTCGCGCACAGCGGCGTATTTTTGTGTCGGAAACGAGTCTGGTTGGCTGCCGGAGATTCGGCCCAGAATTCGTCGGTGGTCCCTTGTCCCCCTAATATTATATATATATCTTCCCACCATAACTCCCGAACACACACGGTATTGGACGAGCCCAGGAGCCCACCGCGGATATCAATGTGAGAACTAGTTGCAATTTGTGTACCCTTTATATCACTTTCCACCTGTCTGACAGGAATCGTTAGCTCAAAGAACAAATTACTTGTAGGATCTAAGAGTCGCAGCATTGCTATGGGCCCCAGTGTTTGCCTCTTGGCTTGTGAATTGTGATCCGAAGGCCTGTATTCAACAATAATCGTTCCTTTTATTCACACCACTTATCAGTCTTACGGTTAAACTGTCCGGGAAACACGATATTAGTTAAGTTACATGCCATTTTTGATACTGATAATATCCTAATTTTCCGAAGGCGCCATTAAAAGATACACGCAGTTTCGAGATTAGAAGCAAACTATTTTATTTACCAGAACATAATCACAATCAGTCATAAGTTATTTGGAAGTACCCACATGTATATTGATTTTACAGTTAAACACAACCTATATACACAACAAACAGCATATTTGAACAAGATAATTAGAATATTTTATTTATTTTGGAAATACCCAAATGAACAAAAACTGCCTCTTTTTTGTCTTGTTTCATACAATTTATTGATAAAAAAAATACTGGTTACGTAAAATTACATTTGTCAATAAATTTTTTTCAAATGTTTCAGATGCAAAATATGCAACACAACACTAGCAGATCGAAAAGAAATGTATCTGCATGTTAAAAAGCATACCACAAAACCAGAACCCACCCGTCACTTATGTGAGTCTTGTGGCCGTAGCTTTGTAACAAGTAATTCTTTATTCCGTCACTCGTTGTTACATGGAAGTAACAGGACTGTCTGTCATATTTGTAACCAAGAGGTTACGGAAGCAAGGTTATTAGAGCAACATATAAAGGAACATATTGAAATGGCCATGTGTGAGAAGTGCGGACAAAACGTGAACAAATATAAGCTTGGATTGCATAGTTGTGTGTAAAGATTATAAGTAGTAAGGACTCTAATCTTTTGTTTTAAATGTTTTTATTTTTTGTTGATTGTTTAAATTATAATATTATAATAACCTTGTGAAGACTAGTGTTTTTTATTTTACAATAATTCATCTGTCCGCCAATGATATTTTAAAGGTCAAAATTCAATGTTACTTGTTTTATGAAACCGGGAGCAAAAACATCTGAGGTTATTAGGTCACAAAATGTAATGTACCTAATCCTTCGGATCAGTTGCCGCGAATGCCAAAAAGCAGCCTAATTGCTTAAGTGAATGCCGAATTCACTTACGCAATTAAGCTGAGGTCTTAGCTGTGCGAAGGTAGCTCGGGCTTTGGAGATCCGTGAAGCGATGTCTCCTTACCTCCAGTCTCTGACACGACGCTCCCGAGGAACGCGAATTTATGGATGCGTTCCATTACCTCTGTGCCCATCCAACGGTGGCAGTACAGATTCTTCACACCAATACGCGATACTTTAAGCCCGAAACTATTAGCGGATCTTCTAGCAAATTCGTTCTATCCTGATGACTCAGTGGACGTAGTCAATACGGGTTCATGCCGCAACGTGGAACCGAAGACTGCCTCTATGATCGAGCACATCCGGGCCAAAGCCTAGGCCAAAAAAATAGTGCTTTTAGTTTCACTAGATATAGAGGGGGCATTCGACAATGCGTGGTGGTCTGCTCTAAAAATGCAGATGATACGAAAAAACTGTCCCAAAAATCTCTTGTAACCTCATATCTGGAAGACCGGTACATCAAGGTCAACTACGCCAGAGCACCTTGCGAGAAGAGTACCACGAAGGGTTGCGTCCAGGGTTCAATAGCTGGTCCTACATTTTGAACCTCAACTTAGAATTAGTTCTAAAGAAAATGACAGTAATGGGGCCCATTTACGCAAGCATACTTACTCACCGGAATCTGAGAGGCCCCCGGATAAACAGCGCGTGGACGCAATGGCAATTGGCTACGACAGGGGAGAGGTTGCTGATCGGCTCGGATGCATCAGGCCCTCAAAAGAGCAAGAAGTGGTGATGGACGCATGTGTAAAAGAGCAAGAGGTGGTGATAAACGAGGACAAGGGGAGGACCTAGAGCTTCCTCAAACCTCCCCGTACCGAAGGTACACCAAGAACGATCACAAACATCAACCAGGCATCTATGTCAGCTCCGATCGCGTCTTGTGGCTCTGGTGCTGCAATCGCTGTTTCCAGAGACTTGCCGACGAGAAGGTCGCCTCAGACGGAAATAAAAACCTTGTCTTCAAAAGGCTTTGTAAGTAACTGCAAGGAAAGGGTTGTTTTTCGCTCGTATCTTGTATGTAATATTCTATATTACCTCAAATCTTTCAAACCGCTACACGGATTTTATGATTGAGACATCGTTAGATTCGTCTTGACCGCCCAAGTGTTCTTATGCCTCCTCTACACTGCTCACGAAGTTCCTCTGCGAAGTAAGATGAAAACACACTTACTTATCGTGGCGTGGCGTGGTGGCTTCTGACGCAGTTGATTGGCTACAAACCTCGTTGTGTTATGACGTAGGCTGCAACAGAGTCGTTTGATTGGTGGATCCCGAGCCACGCCACGCCACGACACGAAACTTAAGTCCGAAGTGCGACACTACACACTCGTTCAACTTCGCTATGAGCTCATTCGCTCTGTGGTGCCGATAGCCTGCGCACGTTTGGAATGGACGCTCAAGTATCTAGCAGCTGCCGTAGCAATGTGCACGCTCGCGTATTATAACTACGTGCATATTTATCACACGAAGAAAACAAAAAAAAAAGGAGATATTTGCAGAGTTTCCAGGAACAACATAATTTGCTGCTGTGACCACTGTATATTACTCATAATTGTGTCACGCGCACTAATAATAAATCACGCACCGGCACAAACAACGTCTGACTGAATCACAGATTACTGATATGTAGCTAGCTCATAGATATAGTATGTACTAGCAAAAAAAAATCTAACAGAGAAGTCTCCACAGAGATAGTCTGGTTAAGCAGTAGTCATTATTTTGTTGAACAGCGAGACGCCCCTCAAAAAATAAAATAAAAGCGCCTCGTTCAATAGCTTTCAGAAATTCGTGAAGAACGGACGCATTCAGTCTATGTGCCTACCTAAATTGACTTAAATTGCATTGTACCGTATAGTGTCGAACGTTAAGCATGCCCTGCATGTATCAACCATACAGCGATCTCCGATCGATTATATCAAACTCCCATGAAAAGCACTATGAAAAAATAGCCCCTAGTGCCTAGCAGCCTGTCTACCCTTGACTACGGTAGGACCTGGCAACATACAGCACGCGTACACACCGGACCAACGAGAAGATCCGAATTCGAAGAGGAATTGCTGCTTGAAAAGCTGATTATTTTTAACTCCTAATGTTTGTTTTATACATAAATCCTAAGTTATAAATGAATTAATTAATCTTGGTGTACAATAAATAATTAAGGGATAAGAGAAATCCTAATTTAACACACCATATGAAATTTAAAAGAATTTATGAGAATTATCTCGCTCAGGAGAATTTAAGTTGTGAAGTAGATTATTTTGACGTTAACTTCGTAAAACGTTCAAATGCACTCAAAATTATTACTCTAAAAATAAATCGATACAATAGAGTCATCCAAATTTTAAATTCTCCTAAATTCCCTTCCAAAAGAATACTCTCGAGAACTTACCAGCAAAGTACACACAAGGAGAATATTCTCGGGAATTTACCATCACTAATCCCGAACAGCCAGACTTGAGTCTATAAGATAATATGTTTCTTCCATTCGAGAGAACAAGTCTCTTATCTCGAACAGCCAGATTAGAGTCTATGAGAGAATATGTATCTTCCATTCGAGAGAACGAGTCTCATTTATCTCGAACAGCCAGACTCGAGTCTATGACAGAATATGTTTCTTCCATTCGAGAGAACGAGTCTCCTTTATCTCGATCAGCCATTCTCGAGTCTATCTATACTTATAGACAAAGACAAAGATATTTTATTTCAAGTAGGCCACCAAGCGGCACTTTTGAACGTTAAAATAATAATAATTGATTCTACCGTGCATTCGGAAAGTAGCTTGTAATGGAGAAGAATGCACAAGAAACTCCATTCTTACTCTTTTAAAAAAAAAAAAAATACAATATTTAGGTACATAAGTACATACCTTGATGAATGAAATTGAGTTTATACAATTACAAATATACTTATACAGTCTTCAGAAGGTCCAACAATAATTCAAAACAATAATGTTCCGCATATCACTTGTTTTTGCGGCCTAGTGGCTGTGGAGCTGGACTAGCATTTAGCCAAGCATTTTTATCAGTGATGTAATCCCCCAACTTATAATATGCCAGCCTGCATAGTGTGCGTTTTATGCAAGTTTTAAATTTCGTCTCATTCAGTTCAAGAATGTGAGGAGGAATTTTATTGTAACATTTTGTACAGTACCCCATGAAAGATGAGGCTACTTTAGCCAGTCTGAAACCTGGTTGAACTAATTGGTCCCTATTTCTAGTAACATAATCATGTCTGTCGCCGTTTTTATTAAAAAGATGTAAATTCTTTCTCACGTACATGATGTTTTCATAAATATATTGACAAGGAACCGTCATGATGTTAATGTCCTTAAACAGTTCCCTTAGAGAATCGCGCCGGCGAAGATTGTATATCGCTCTGATGGCTCGTTTTTGCAGAATAAAAATTGACTCAATGTCTGCAGCCCTTCCCCATAGTAAGATACCGTAAGACATTATACTATGAAAATAACTAAAATAGACTAGTCTGGCGGTATCCACATCCGTTAACCGACGAATCTTTCCAACAGCATAAGCCGCCGAACTCAGCCGCCCCGCAAGGGATACCAAATGAGGACCCCATTGCAACCCCGAGTCTAGCGTGATCCCCAGGAAAACCGTTTTATCGACGAATTCTAGCTTCTCCTTGTTTAATATAATGTCACAATCAGTACTTTTGACATTCGGCAAGGAAAATTTTACGCACTTGGTTTTTTTACCATTTAAAACTAAATTATTGGCAGTGAACCAATCCTGAACCTGCCGTAGCGCGTTATTTACGTCGTCAACCTGACAAGTACGTCTATTTATTTTAAAAATTAAAGATGTGTCATCAGCAAATAACACCATGTTAAGTTTGTTTTCCAATAAACGGGGTAAATCGTTAATGTACACTAAAAATAAGAAAGGACCTAAAATTGAGCCCTGGGGTACACCCATTTTAACGTTTAACCCGGACGAATTCACACCGTTTATTTGAACTAATTGCTGTCTATCATTCAAATAAGATTTAACCAAACTTAACGCTGATTGACCTAGCCCGTAATGCTCAAGTTTCAGAAGTAATGTTTCATGATTAACGCAATCAAACGCCTTCGACAGGTCGCAGAAGATACCTATGGCATCCTGCGAATCTTCCCACGCATCAAAGATGTGTTTTAATAGAGCGACACCAGCGTCAGTTGTACAACGTCCTCTGGTGAAACCATACTGGAAATATATATTATAAAGAGGAAAGATTTTTTTGTTTGTTTGTGCCGAATAGGCTCCGAAACTACTGGACCGATTTGAACAATTCTTTCACCAATAGAAAGCTACATTATTCCTGAGTGACATAGGCTATTTTTAATCCCGAAAATGGGTCCTGTGGGGTGGTCCACGGGAGCGAAGCCGCGGGCAACAGCTAGATAATATGTTTCTTCCATTCGAGAGAAAGAGTCTCCTTTATCTCGAACAGCCAGACTAGAGTCTATGAGAGAATATGTTTCACACAGACGAGAGAAAGAGTCTCCTTTCACACCCACCGGGGTCACCCCTCTGACCTTAGAGTGAAATCAGAATATGCAAAGTCATTTTAAGCAGATACATAGATGGCGAGATAGGTATTTTGCGTGAAACTTTCCATCACGGTAATGGGAGATTTGGAAGTTCGACTGCACTGCCATCGCTGCTACCTCTATAGCTTACTCTGAAGTACAGCCTGTTTCACAGTGGAATACAGCTTATATAGATCGTGTTCTTTTAGCAGGCAACACATATTTTATTCAGTGTTTATCAAGTTTTTCCAACTAACCACAATACTTGAATACAGAAGAGCTGTTGACCTCAATTCGTATTGCTTCATCAGAGTTAAATTCAGATATACAACCTGATGTAGATATTGGTTTAATCAATCCAAATACACCCAATGATACCTATAACAGAAGGTTATTTCAATGGAATATTTACAGGATTAGAAAGTTTTTTCTTAACTCACAATAATGGAATTGATGTGAAACTCAAATATCCGTTGCAGTAATGCGAATACCTAGCTATTTATTCGATTCTCATGCCCGAGGTACGATGTTGTCGCACCTGCTTTCCCGCCTTCGAAAAAGCCGAATGCGCGCGCACAAAACGGAAGGTGCGTGTCGAACGAAACGTCATCGGAGGTTTTGGAGGGGCGCGCCAGGCGAGCTTCTTCTTGAACGCCGCTGCGCAGCTCTCTTGGCCCTACACCATCAACGCGACGACACCTCTTCGTGATACTCTCTCGTGTAAAAGTAAATATGTATCAGTTAGAAATAATGTTGGTGAAACATTATTTCTGGCCTTTAAATTATTCTGCTAAAAACATGCCTGTACTCGTTGATTTATTTTATAATTGTTATTTACTGTAAAAAATTAAAAAGTAACAGTCGATTTTCTTAACGTAACGAATAAACGTTCTATATTTGAATTTTGTAGATCAGTAAGTGGGTACCCTACTTACTGATTTAACAAAATTATAATGTCCACGATGATGTATATAAAAATGGCCAATAAACCCGAGATATAATTTACTAACAGTTGTTTTTCTATTATCAGAAGTGCTTATCGTGCCTACTACGCTCATAAACATGCCGCGCAGCCGCAAACGAAGATCCAGGAGAGAGCCTTCGACGACTTCAAGTTCGACTTCCAGCTCGAGTAGCAGCAGCAGTGCAAATGACCGAAGGCGTAAACAGCGACGCCGTCGTAAGGATTCGCAAACCGTGAGTCAGAATGTTTTATTATCGTCAGTGATTCCCGAATTTGACCCACTTGTAGACTGTGTAGATATGTGGATTAATGTTGTTGAGGCAAACTCTCGTGCATTTGGATGGTCCGATAATATGATTAAGTATCAGGCGCTTCAAAAATTACGTAATACCGCGAAAACTTGGCTAGATGCTTTGCAAAAAAACGAAACCAGGTGGACCACGTGGAAGTGGAAGCAATGGCGCGAAACATTGTCCGATACATTTCAAGTACGAAGTGATATGTTTAGATCCCTTAAAGAAATAATTGAAACAAAACCTTCACCAAATCAGTCTTTATACGATTTCTATTTTAAACAAAAGTCTAAAATAGATCGCTTACAGTTAGGCTTTAGAGAACGAGATTTAATATCTATAATAGTAGGTTCAATAGGCATGGGCGCCGGCAGGGGGGTGCCAGGGGGTGCACTTGCACCCCTTGGGAATCTCGGGATCAACAGGAATTATTGAAATAAAAAGCCGTCTGTTGGAAATCATTTTTTTATTCACAATAATTAGTAGGCAGTAATTACACAATTCTCATTTAAAAAGCAATTGCAGCCGGCGGGGTTTTTGACCGAACTTATTAATGACGTTTTCTATATAGTTATCTTTATTGTCCTTGGTTATCTTGCCTCGGTGGACACTTAACAAGCATAATCCAGACAGACGCTCGTCACCTGTTGTGGACCTATTCCAAGTTTTAACTCTTCTCAGTGTGCTAAAAGATCTTTCTATTGTGCATACGAAACAACTCCATTTTCAAGATTCTTTCTCCTACATTTGGGAAAGAATCGATTCTTTCCCAAAAACGAATTCAGTTACGCAATTAGGCTGCTGGCCCACCAACTTAGAATTTTTAAATTTCGATCGTCGTGAACAAATAGGTGTGAGCCGTGACGACTGGGTACTTATAAAATAAATTCATAATGAATAGTCAGAAATGTGTAAATGTCTCGAACATTCCGACTAAAATTTCATCTTTTTATTAACAATCATATACCTACGGCAAAGATTGTAAGAAATCTAAAATCTGCACCACCTGGAAATTATTTCTGCCGGCGCCCATGTCAATAGGTGATAAAAACATTATAACAACTGCCGAAGCAGGCAATTTTAGGTACTGTGACGATTTAGCCTCCTTTTTACACGGTAAAATTCATATGCCAGAGGTTAATGAAGTCCCTTTTAGAAACGCGTTGCCACCAAAACATTCTTCTCGACCGATACAACCTGGACAGCAAAATGCACCGAGTAAACCTAACATCAAAACTGAACCTTCTGCGAATAATAATGAATCAAATTATATTTGCTACCGATGTGGAAAAGTAGGTCACCGAAGAAACAATTGTACTGTCAAAGACGATGTGAGGTGTACCTTCTGCAAAAAGTTAGGGCATTTAGAAACAGCTTGCCGATTAAAACTTAATAATAATAAGGTAGTCGAGAAAAATGCTGAAGTGGTAATGATATCTGATCCTAAAACAAAACAAAAATTCTACAAACCGGTTTTAATAAACAATGGCAAATGTAGTGCATTTTTTGATATGGGCAGTGACTGCTCTTTAATAACATCTGCGTTAGTTAACCAATTTAAATTGCAACCTTTCTCTTTGAACAGTCCCGTTAATTTAGTAGGATTTACTATTGATTCGTCTGCTACAGTAACTGAGGCGGTCTTAGTTAAGCTTAAAGTCGATTCTGTAGAATTAATTATTACGTTATACGTTATTGAGGCCCTATCCGGCTGTGAAATATTAATAGGAAGGAATTTTACTGAAGATAAAAATATAATGTATGTTCGTGTTGGAGACACTTTAACTTTTAAATTGGCTCAACCAATTAATGTGTGCAGTGTTAAGGTTACCAGTAACGTATCACATGAATACGAAATGGCATTAAATAACATTTTGTTAAAGTACCCTCAATCTTTTTCTCAAGATTTATCTGATTTAGGAAAAACATCCTGCGTAGAATTAGAGATACAGCTTATATCTAATAAACCTATTTACCAACGACCCTATAGAGTTTCCGAATCTGAAAGAGCACTCATGCGTGAGATAGTTGATGATCTTTTAAAAAATGGGATTATTCAAAATAGTTGTTCTGCATATGCTAGCCCAGCCCTTTTAGTTGACAAGGCATCTGGGGCGAAAAGGCTATGCGTAGACTATAGGCAGCTAAACAAAATCACTGTTAAGGAAAAATACCCTATGCCCATGATAGAGGACCTCATTGACAGATTGCAAGGTTGTAAATTCTATACTTCTCTGGACCTTAAAAGTGGTTACCATCAAATTAGTACCAAATCTGAAGATGTGCACAAAACTGCGTTCATAACAAGTGATGGCCATTTTGAATTTTTGAGAATGCCTTTTGGAGTGTGTAATGGACCTGCTGTTTTCCAAAGACTAATGAATACAGTTTTGGGCAATCTTCGTTTTGGAAGGGTGATTTGTTACATGGACGATTTGCTAATTGCTACGAAAACTATTGAAGAAAATATGGTTTGCTTAGAAAAAGTCTTAGATATTTTTGTCAAAAATGGGTTGACTATCAATTTAGATAAGTGCTTCTTTTTCAAAGATCAAATTACGTTTTTAGGCTATGATATTTCCGAACAAGGTATTAGTCCGAGTTTCCGAAAGCTAGAAGCTATTTCCAAATATCCAACTCCAAAGTCCGTGCATCAATTAAGACAATTTTTAGGGTTGATAAATTATTTTAGGAAATTTATTAAGAATTGTGCGGTACTCTGTAAACCATTGACTAGTTTATTAAAAAAAGATACGATCTGGCAATGGGGTCTCCAACAGGATCAGGCTGTAGCACGCGTAAAAGACGCATTGATTGAAAATGCTGTACTCGGCGTCTTTGACCCCAAATTGCCCATAAATTTATATACAGATGCCAGTCGTGACGGAATAGGTTGTATCTTGACACAGTTAACTAATAACGGCGAAAAGCCTGTATATTTTTATAGTCGTCAAACAAATAATGATGAAAAGAAATACCATTCTTTCGAATTGGAACTATTAGCTATTGTTTCCGCATTACAAAAATTTCGGCATTATTTAATAGGAACTAGTTTCAAAATTACAACCGATTGCAATGCAGTACGACACGCGTTAAATAAAAAAGAGATTATTCCTCGAATAAGTAGATGGGTATTGTATACACAGGATTTTACGTTTGAAGTAGCCCATAGGGCCGGGTCACAGATGCAACACGTTGACGCATTAAGTAGGAACCCTATTGGTATTACACTCAACGTATCTGATGAGGTAAAAAGTGTAAACAATATAACTGAAGGTGATTGGTTGCTAGCGGTTCAGTTGCAAGACCCAAACATATGTAGTATTAGAGACATATTACAGTCAGGCGAAGCCGAGACGAATAAAAATTTATTTAATGCATATGAATTATTAGGAAGCAAGGTTTACCGTAGAACTGAATTTGGTAGGCGTTGGTTAGTACCAAATAAATGTATATGGTATGTAATTCGTGCTAACCATGATGATGTGGGACATTTCGCAGTCGATAAAACTATTGAAAGAATTAAGTCAAAATATTGGTTTCCTCGTTTAAAGAAAACCGTTTCAAAATACATCAAAAATTGCTTGAGTTGTATCTATTATAAAAACATTCACGGCAAAAAACCGGGCCAGTTGTACTCAATCCCGAAATTTGCTAGGCCATTCCACACACTTCACGTCGATCACCTTGGTCCGTTCGTTAAGACTACACAGCAAAATAGTTACCTGTTAGTGATAGTTGACTCATTTACCAAATTCGTTTTTATTTCTGCTGTAAAAAACACTAAAAGCAAAGTTGTCACTAATGAATTAAATAAGATATTTAAAGTATTTGGAAATCCAAAACGCCTAATTTGTGATGCTGGTAGCGCTTTTACATCCAAATTGTTCACCAATTATTGCAATGATAAAAACATCAGACTTCATATAATTGCTACTGCTGTTCCGAGGTCAAATGGCCAAGTCGAGCGCTATAATCAGACCATTTTAGAAGCATTGCGTAGTATGAGTGCTGATACTGATAGCAATAAGTGGGATCAGCACATAACTAATATACAACAAGGTATTAATAGCACAATTAATAAAACCACATCTGCCGTGCCAAGTGAGGTATTTTTTGGGTTCAGAATTCGAATGAACAATGACGCGATCACTGATGATAATAATGAACATTCTATTGACGTCACTGCGTTGAGAGTTAAAGCCGACGCAAATATAAAGAGTAATGCTGAACGACAAAAAACATACTTCGACTCCAAAAGAAAAGTGGCACCTATTTACAAGATTGGAGACTTGGTGGTGCTCAAAATTCCGAGTCACACAAATGATGGTCAAAGCACTAAGCTGATGCCTCTGTACAAGGGACCCTTCCAAGTGACGAACATTCTGGGACACGATAGGTATAAAGTGGCGGACCTGAGAGGAGCTGAAAGATCTTCCAAAAGGTACGATGGTACTGCCTGCGTGGAGAATATGAAGCCCTGGATCCGCGTTGCCGAAGTACCGGATGTTGTCAAGGATAATTAGGTACCTAAAAGTGACTAAGATAAATTTTATAATAATTTATGCTTGGTTATTTATTTTTATTTTTGTCTAACTACTTATACATATCATTCTTGATACTGTTGTTGTTACATTAATAGGCTGATGATGATGATGACTGTTGTTTTCGCCGTGTTGATTTATGTAGTCCAATGCATTCGCTTTAAACATTTTGGACGTTTATGAGGTGTTCGGTCTTTGTACCAACAGGCATCCGCAGTGAACGCTGTTGTAGAGTGGTGATACACGACTAGATCGATACAGAGTGAACATTGATCTAGTTCAAGCCACACAGTAAGGAGCATGGTAACCATTGATGGCATTAGCATGCTTCTCTGTTCGAACACCTTATCTACAGTCCGATGTTAAAACATGTCACATGTGTACAGAGTTAACATGGACCTAAAACTCATTATTATTATTTAATGTTTCCAGCTTCTTCATTGGACCAAAACGCTGTTCGAGGACGAACGCGTGAGCAGGACGGCCGGATGTTGTCGCACCTGCTTTCCCGCCTTCGAAAAAGCCGAATGCGCGCGCACAAAACGGAAGGTGCGTGTCGAACGAAACGTCATCGGAGGTTTTGGAGGGGCGCGCCAGGCGAGCTTCTTCTTGAACGCCGCTGCGCAGCTCTCTTGGCCCTACACCATCAACGCGACGACACCTCTTCGTGATACTCTCTCGTGTAAAAGTAAATATGTATCAGTTAGAAATAATGTTGGTGAAACATTATTTCTGGCCTTTAAATTATTCTGCTAAAAACATGCCTGTACTCGTTGATTTATTTTATAATTGTTATTTACTGTAAAAAATTAAAAAGTAACAGTCGATTTTCTTAACGTAACGAATAAACGTTCTATATTTGAATTTTGTAGATCAGTAAGTGGGTACCCTACTTACTGATTTAACAAAATTATAATGTCCACGATGATGTATATAAAAATGGCCAATAAACCCGAGATATAATTTACTAACAGTTGTTTTTCTATTAGAAGGGCTATAATGCTAGTAGGAATGGAACAGCAATGGTTAACGTAGTTTTAGGAGTACGTAGATAGAGAAACTTACAATATTCTGTTATTGCTGTCAAACCAGTTGTGATCATAGGCGAACCCATAGAACATACTTTAGCGATGATTCTCGTTGTGCGGTAGGTGAATAAATAAAAGTTTTTACACTTGCACGGTAGATGAAGAATGTTTATTGCAAGATGAAGTTCACAGACACAGTAGAAAGAATACAGCTTGAATGAAGTATGAAGGAGTGGACAGACAGAAGGCACAGATGAAACAATGTAGATTTACACTTTAGATGATAGCGTGATGGTTAAGGTAAGCGCGTCAGCGAATCAAGTAAAGTACTGATAGTCAGGACAATCTGATGCAGAAAGGGCAGCGGCGGGCCAGCGGAGCCGAATATATCGGGCGCGCTACGCAGCGGAGGAGTGCCCTCTCCTCGCGCCGTAAACAATGGCGCTAGCGCGGCCAGTGCCGCCACACAATGGCGCGCTCGGCCGGCCAGCCGTTCCGTCATCTAATACGAAACTTGGTTCGCTTGTCCGCGCGTACATACATATTTACAAATTATTATTTACTACTAATTAACAATAGCTAATACATATTAACATTTATGCGTGAATATCCAATTACAAAACAAGTATTTTTATATTGACATTTGTTTGTGGGTGAAATACAAATACACGCTACATCGCCCCCTTCCAGAGATCGTCACTACGAGCGATAATAGTCGGGATAATGAACCTTACGCCCTGACCTTGTCGTCCTGATATTGTTTCCTTTGTCAGGTAATTTGATGGTGGGTGCTGTTTTTTTTTGTGTACTGTTGGCGTGTTTGAGTGTTTTTGTGTTGTTTATGGTAGTGTTTGTGTTTGGGTCGTGTAATATGTATGGGGGTTTGAGCCTGTCGATAGTAACTGAGACAGTTTTGCCGTTGACGAGGAGTTTGAAAACCTTGTCTCCGTGCTGTAGGACTGGCGGTATGCGGAACAGGGTAATTGGGGGTATGCGGAACAGGGTGTAAAGTTCCACAACCTCCATAGAAAAGGGAGGATCCTCCGACCAGACCGGTGTTGTGTCTGGTCCGGGCAACTGCCCAACGGTTGTTGTCGGAATGTTGTATGTGTTCTAATCGCCCCGAAAACTTTGCTTGCGCGATGCAGCATTTGTGTGACGTCATGTCTTTAGTTCGTAAGTGGCGGCGCTGGTGCCGCTACATCACTCCCCTCCGGAGACCGGAGGTCGATAGTAGGTTGAGTCGTCCGTACATGTTGTGATGCGTGCCTGGCCTGTGGAAGGTTGGTTCCCGTGAGTCGGAACCGGAAGTCGCAGAGTTCGCGGTGAGTCGGAACTGTATGCGGTTGTGCCCCAGTGAGTCGGGGTGATGATATCCCAGTGAGTCGGGATAGTGTTGCTGGCTCCAGTAGTTCGGAGCGGGGATGATGTCCCAGTGAGTCGGGACAGTGCTGCTGGCTCCGGTGGGTCGGAGCGGTGATGAAAGAAGCTGGGGGTGATAACCAGGAATGTGCGTCCGCTGCATGCTGGTGGTCAGGGTACCCCCGTAGATGCCGTGGGTACTGGCTGGAATTCGATGGCTATATTCATGATGGTCAAGTAGTCATTACATCTCTTATGCCCACACTACACTACATACACTTCATTTAAAGCTGCCAGTACGGTAGAATCTATATTCTGCCGTACTGCCAGCTTTAAATGAAGTGTTATGTGATGATAGCGTAGAGAACGAAACGATTCCTATTCATAACTTAAAGCGAAAGACTGCACTGCTTATAAGTGTCTGCAGAGAGCAAAGAGCTGAAGAACTTGCTTGGGTGAAGTTATTCCCAGAAGGATGGAACGGCATGAAAGAACATAGACCTATTCCTATCACAGCACTCAATTACTATCAGACGAGAATAATGAGTAATGAAAAAAGGTTTGAAAATAACGAATACCTATTTTATGCGCTTTCAATTGTTGAACTTTGTAAAGCTCAACAAAACGTCTCAGTTCGTGAAAAACTACGCCAGAATGGTGCACAACCAAACGATGTAGTGCAAAATGTACATTTGATGATGCGCAACAATAATCGCGGTATTTCATCACACTGGCACAAATCTTACACAGACCTTCTTGCAACTTAGTCCACATGGTATCTAACTTTCTCCTGCAATGATTTAAATTGGCCTGATGTTTTGAAAGCCCTCTTAATTGCCGATGGTCGCTCTACTAATGCTTCCGTAGATAAACTTCCTTTTCCAGAGAAGTTACATTTGGTTGAGCAGTAGGTATCCAATTACTATATCAAGGCAGTTCATGATTTGGATAAATGCTTTATTCAAAAGGCTCAAGCAGGAAGAAAATCCGCTCGGGCAATGCGTAGCAGACTTTTGGTGGCGTATGGAATTTCAGTTACGTGGTAGTCCTCACGTACACATAGTTTTGTGGTGCGAACAAATGTCTGCCTTTGAGAATAAACAAGGCGTGGAACTACTAGACCAAGTTATCACCTGTAAAGTACCTACCAGATCCAGTAGAAGATAAAGAAATGCACGATTTAGTCATAAAATTGCAAACACATAGACATACTCACACATGTTTTAAAAGGAATACGACGTGTAGGTTTAATTTTCCAAAACCAAGCTCAAATTAAACTAAAACTTTAGTTTTATATTTATATGAGACCGGTTTTATATTTTGAAAATAAAATATACCGAGACTATGATTAATTCAAACAACTCTGAAATATTGAAGATATGGTCAGTGTCGTAGCGGTATTCGTATTGAACGGACGCGCACGGTGTATTAGTTGTGTACTCATTAGCTAACGAGCTTATTGTTAACGGGCGTCGGCTAAACTTGAGGCGATCTTCGCATTGTGAGTTTTGTGAGAATGTCGGACCATAGTGATGGAAATAATACAAGTGATATGGAGATAATAACAAGTTGTGAAAGTAATCACAAAGATTTGGAATCGATCAATTTACAAGGCAATGAAAGCAGTGATATTATTAGAAGGAATGCAGTGAAGAGAAAAGAAATGGAAATAGTGACGAACAGAATGATGACGAATTTATAACGGTGAATAGAAGAAGAGCGAAACGTATGATCACTAATAAATCAGTGGAAGTAACAAGAAATATGAGGGTAGATGAGGAAAAAATGTTTTTTCGCGAGACTCTGTTGATTATGAAGTATGTGTCACCTCCGCTTATGTTTTACCTAAGCAAATAGCGATGGCCAAGTTACTCAGATCAGAAAACATCACGGGTATCATTAGGATCAAATATAAGAGCTCTTTTAAGGTTTTAATCCAATTTAAGGATAAGGAATCTGCGATAAAACTATTGGAGTGTCACGAAGTTAAACAAAAAGGACTGCGTTGTCAACTGACGAAAGATTTGACTATGACGTATGGTTTGGTGAGAGGGGTCGATTTGGATCTGAGAGAGGATGAGCTTATTAAAATCTTTGAGTCATCTGCTGAAATCCTATCGTATAAAAGACTAAAATGTTTAAATTCGGACGGGAAATGGGTGGAAAGTGAGTCGATAAGGGTGTGCTTCAAAGCAATAACTTGCCTCCTTTTATTTGTGCGTATGACTGCCGCTTCAAAGTTGAGCCGTATGTGTTCCCAGTTACACAATGTAATGGTTGCTGGCAGTTTGGTCATTTCTTAAAATATTGTCCCATTAAAAAAATTATATGTCCTAAATGTGGGGGGGACCACTTTAATTGCAACATTCAAAATTATAAGTGCTTTAATTGTGGAGGCGATCATTTTGTTTTGGACAAGAACTGTCCTTTTTTTGTGAAAGAAAAGTCTATACGAAGCATCATGAGTAAACAACAAGTAACATATCGCAGAGCCCTACAGTTATTCTATGAATATAAACAAAAAGAAAAGGCCATTAGGGAACATTCAAATGAACACGCCGTGTCTCCTCGCAACCAGTCAAGTTATCTAAAGAAAAATCATGAATCATACCGAGATAAACTAGTGATGGGATTGCTACGGCAAGATGCGGTATCTGATGATCACAACATAGAAGAAGAGTCAGAAAAAAGTTCAGGTGAAATGTCTACCATTCTTCAAGCACCAACATCAAAACGGAGGAAAAGTAAGAAAAAGAGAGAGATTTATGTTTCTAAAAAGCGGGCAATGGTAAACTGTAAATGAGAAAGAACAGAATGAGGAAGAAAATGGTGAAAGGGATGGCGAGTTGACATGCAAATTTGAGTTTAAGAAATTTTGGTTCAAAATTAAAAATATTATATTGTCTGAAGGTACTTTTGAAGAAAAAATCATTTCAGTTTTGAAAACTATTTCTGGTGAACTTAATAAGTTTTTGACTAATATGTTATTACATGGGAGATTAATTGAGCGATTAATTCAATTCGTAAATGGATAATTTACCCAAACATATAAAGTTAAACATATTCCAATGGAATGCTCAAAGCTTTTGCCCCAAATTGATTAGTTTTAGGGATCTATTAACACGTGAATGTATTCACATTGCCATTATTAGTGAGACATGGTTTGACATTGATTCTATGGTACATATAAGTGTATACAATGTATATCGAAATTATAGACACGATTCGTACGGAGGAGTGGCAATAATAGTACACAAATCTATTCATTCTCATATTTATTCTGTTAGTGCTAACAATTCTGGCATTGAAATTTTATGTGTTAAACTCCTTAACTGCAAAGATTTAGAATATGTTCTGTCCAGTGGCGGCTGGTGGATCATAGTAGTAGTAGTGCACTACTGCACTTTGCCCGTTACTGTCTCACTGGGTAATAGTGTTAGATTTACTAATATTCACAGGAGCCTATGTAAATCGGCAAACCATCTCGCTAGCGACTTCTAATTCGACGCCAACGCCATCTAGTTACGTCGTTGTACAACTTGTAATGTTGGTACTCGACCCCGAAAGATAAATTTCGTTCGTCAAACCTCGCCCGCTCTCGGTAATCTTCGGTTCGCTGGGACGGCGCATGAGAGTGGTCATATTTTGCCGTACATTTTCTATTGAACTATCTCTGCCTCACGCGCCAGGCGTTTTCGCTTGTTTCTCGTAGAATTGTATAAACTCTCGACGTGCGCTTTAGCCTAGCGCACGGGGAATATTTTTTACAGCAATATACGTCTTATTACTTTAGCAAAGAGCTTAAATTTGTTCGTCATAATTTCGTAAACATTGAATAGATCGTTAATCAGATATTAAGTATTAAACATTTTTATTTTATTTCTAAACCTACTAAAATCTGGCAGTTCAGCGCACGAGTGAACTTAAAGTACAGCCGCCTCTGGTTCTGTCTATCTATTGTCCATCTTCCGTACAAACGTAATTAGCTGACTAGGACACACTTTTCTCAACTTTCTCCGCGAAAACTATAATTGCCGGTGACTTCAATGGCCACAACACTAACTGGTCAGTCAAAACTGATACGAGAGGTAATCAGATTATGAACTCGGCACTTGAAAATGATTTTATTTCTCTTAACAGTGGTGCGGCCACGCGAGTAAAGTTAGTGAACGGAATTTTACAACAAACCTCGCCTGACATTTCCTTTGCGTCCTCAGACATAGCTATCAAGTTTGTGTGGCAGGTGTATAATGAAAACTTAGGAAGTGATCATTTGTTAATTAAAATTTCAATTAATATTATTGATGACTTTAGCTTCATTAAAAAACGGAACCTAAAAAAACCGATTGGACGGGATATTCCCAAACTATCGCCGATAATCTTGTTGTATACAGCGACGGCCCAAACAGGATTCAAAATATGCATGATCATTTTGTTAATGAAATTAATAGTGCGGCGGATAAGCATATTCCCTATATAAAATATTGTAATAAACCTGCTAAAAACTTTACCCCAAAGCAGTATTGGAATCCTCAATTATCGAAAATAGTTGCACAGCATAGACTAGCTTTGACCACCTTTCGTCGTAACCCTACACCAGAAAATTTGACAACCTTAGAAAAACTAACTCATGATTCACAAGATCTAATACGTAAAGAAAAATTTCTAAGCTGGCAGAATTTCTGTAATTCTATTGATGAAGTAACTTCAGCCTCTGACCTTTGGCGTCGCATGAGATGGATGAAGGGCTTTAGACAGAAAAAAATGTATTGTTCTCTTGAAAATCAAAGCGAGTTGCTGTGTTCACTTACCTACTCCTGATTATGTCACAAATGTGATGCCTACATTTGAATCTAGAAATCCAAACTTAGAGGCTGACTTCTCTATGCAAGAACTTAAAAGCTGTTTAAAAAAAAAGGACACAGCGCCAGGCGAAGATGACATAACTTACTCAATGATTTATTACTTACCTGGCACGGCTAAAGATTTCATGCTTAGATTATATAATAATATTTTTAAATTTGGCTTAATTCTTAGACAGTGGCGAAACATACAGGTAATTCCCACCCCAAAGGTTAATGTCACTTCTCATGCTGAACCGAAATTAAGACCTATATCCTTACTTTCTTGTCTATCAAAAATTTTTCATTTATTAATATTTAGACGTTTAGAGTGGTACATTGAAAATAAAAAAGTTCTCTCACCGCATGTAGTTGGCTTTAGAAAATCACAGTCATGTTTAGGTTCCTTAACTCGTTTAGTCTCACATATTCAAATAGGTTTTTCCAAGAATATTCCAACGTTAGCTTGTTTTCTAGATATTGAGAGTGCCTACAATAACGTTTCTATTGATGTAGCAATGAAAATTTTGGATAATCTTCAAATAGGACCTAAAATTTGTACATATCTTTGGTCGTTTTTAAGCGAAAGATACCTCAATATTAAATCGGACACTGGCCAAACTATACTATCCAGATGGACCAATAAAGGCCTTGCACAAGGGGATCCTCTATCCCCGTTGCTTTTCAATTTAATAACACACAAAATATGTATCCAAACACAAAACATATTATTATCGCAGTATGCCGACGATTTTGTTTTGTTTGTTAGTGATAAAGACATTCAAAGGTGTGAAATACGTATTCAATAAGCGCTTGACTCTGTAATTATTTTGTTAGATGAATTAGGTTTAGTGTTATCCGCAAGTAAATCTCACTACTGTCTCTTTAGTAAGGGCTACAGGAGAATTTTTCCTACCCTAAAAGCAAACGGCCAACTATTGCCAAGATCGAATTGTGTAAAATATTTGGGAATTTGGTTGGATAGAAACTTGCGCTGGGGGCAACACGTAAAAGAAACTGTAGATAAATGTTGTAAATTTTTTAACATTTTGATTGTTTTGGCTGGTAGTACTTGGGGTGTACATACTAAGCATTTACGTAGGTTGTACATTTCATTGATAAGAAGTAGGCTTGACTACGGTAGCTTCATCTATGATTGTGGCGCCAAGATTCATACCGACAAATTAGATAAAATTCAGAATCAAGCATTGCGAATCACGGGTGGATTTATTAAAAGTATGTTATGGAGTGCGAGTTAAATATATTGCCCTTATTTTTAAGAAGACAATACTTAGCCTATAAATTTATGTTGAAAAGTGTGTCCTGGTCTAACAATACAACTGTAGATATGATATCTGATTGGAGCGAGCTTTGCCATAAAGAATTCTGGAAAAACAATAAAAAGCCTTTAATCGTCGAAACTGTTAATGAATTAAATACATTTCAAGTGTCCTCATCAGATACGCTTAGGATGTTTAGTTTGGATATCTGGGTATCAGCCGTTGAATTGCAGGAGCATATTCAAAGTGACCTAGAATGCGTTAAAGGTAGTAAAACTTTATTTGAACCTAATGTCCTATTAAATAATGTTATAGAGGAACTACAAACAAAATACAGTGGTTGGCATAAATTCTATACGTATGGTTTGAAGAGTGCGCAAGGACAGGGGTTGGGTATTTCTATCAAAATTTTAATATTAAAACTGGTTTCAAGATAAATGCTTGTGTACCAATCATGACGCTGGAACTTATTGCAGTATTTCAAGCCATGACATATGCAAATGAGCGTAGATTAAATAAAATTGTTATTTTTTCTGACAGCAAAAGCGCTTTGCAACACGTGGCTCGATGCGCCTCTGGTATCAGAGGTGTATCGATAGCCTACGATATTATTAGTACCATTCATAAATTCAATCAAAATGGTGTTGAATTTACATTGCAATGGGTTCCGGCTCATATTGGTGTGAAAGGTAACGCTGATCGAATATCTAAATTAGCAGCAGTAGAAGGAAATGAGTTTGGATTTTTGCCGGACTACTCAGATTTGATCCCTAAATTCAAAACTAAATGTCACGAGTTCTGGAAAAAACATTTTGATGAAAAATCGGAAACAAAAGGAATTTGGTATAAAACCATTCAGCATGAGCCACCTCGTTATCTTTGGTTTGATGATGGCAAGCTATGTAGACATTATGTGAAGATAGCATTAAGACTCCGATCGGATCACTATCCATCGGCAAAGTTTGCGTTCTTGATGAAAAAAGTAGAATCACCAAATTGCATTACTTGTAATACAATCGAGGACGTACAACATTTGTTGATGGATTGTGTTAAAAATAAGATTGAGAGAGAAAAATTGGAAAGAGAGTATGGCTTGAACAAGTTAGATATTGGCTTAGTTCAGACGATATTATCATACCCTAAGTCTGATCTAGCAAAACAACTCTGTAGACTGGCAGTAATCACAAACCCGTAATGTTATATTTTTTTTTAGTATCAGTAGTTTTTAGTAAAATATTGTAAAGTGCATTAGTGCAGTATATTGTTTAAGGTACAATGGGGTTGACGTATCCTTGTGGATAAAAACCCCCAAACTAATAATAAATATTAAAAAAAAAAGATATGGTCTGCTAACAAACATATCCAACCATGCGGCTCAACACTTGGCATAGTTTATTATATATCTAAGTATATTTCGAAATCGGAGCACGCAGAAATTACACGATCAATTAGAGATGCTATTAGACGAGTACGTGAGCAAGGTGGAGATGTTAAACAGATTTTTGCTATATAAAATGCCATTTTCAGAATTCGACGCGCGTTCACACGCAGTATCTTCTCGGTACCCACCGTGAAGATACTGCGTGTGAACGTGCGTTCCGTGTATGTCATCTTACATTAAGTATATTAATTGTAACAGGTGGTGCTGGGAGTGGGAAAACGTTTGTCTTAAAATTACTCGTCGAACAAATACGACGGTTAGTATCTACACGACAATTATAGCAAAAGTGTAATTGTTACTGCCCCTACTGGTGTAGCAGCCAGACTTATTGGAGGCAGTACTTTACACTCCACTTTTGCATTGCCTATCGAAAAGGGTCGAACGTAAGCTTTACGATCAATGGCTGGAGAGCAACTGTAAAAAGAACGCCAAAAGTGACCTAATGTACACTGGCTGATAATATATGAAATATCTATGGTGCCATATTTAACTCTCCAGAATGTTCACTCGCGGCTTCAGCAATATAAATCGCAGGAGTTGTTATTCTCTTTTTTGGAGATCTTATGCAGGTGCCTCCAGTATCTAAAGTTTCCGGAGGATCCTATTGCTTTCGACAGCCACATATATTATCTGCTGAAATTAATCTATGGCATTCAGTTTTTGCGAGTTTTCTCAAAACATAAGTCACTCTGGAGATACAACATTTGTAGACATTTTAAACAGTCTTCGTGTGGGAGATAGGCGTTTTTTTTGTTCTGTGGGGTGAATTAACTATGCAGCAGTTATCAGTCATAAATGACCGCAGAGTACCACTGACAGGACCATTCACTGTTGGAGAAGCCGTCAGAATTTTTCAAACCACTAGACTAGTGGAAGCTTATAACACTACCATAACAGCAGACTTAGAAAAAGTCACAAAAGTTAACACTATTTATGCTGTAGACATTTCATTGGATCCCAAAACATACGGTCAAACACCACGAAAGGAGTATATATCTGACGATCCCAATAAAATAGGTGGCATACCAAATTATCTCAATATAGGTGTAGGGTCCCGAGCCATGTTAAGGCGGAACGTAAATATTAATCATGGGCTCGTCAATGGCGCCATGGGTGGCATAGAATTGTTTGATAAGTTAAATCATTTGATGTCACTTTATGTATGCCTCTGACTGCATGTGCAGCAAAAAATTTTGGAGGACTACCATCGACATGTTAAAAAAAATCCGTTAATGTTTGGTCTTGTTTTGATATTTTCATTGGCATTTTGTTATTATTGAATTTTTGATTTTGTTTCGGTCCTTTGAGTTAATTTTACATTGTTTGTCTTTTTATGCAGGCGGGTTTTTTATATTTTTTTATTTACTTTTTTTTGTCGAGGTTGGTGGTTGGTTGCTGTTTTAAAACTTCATAAGAGTTTTAAAACAGCATGGAGGACATATAATTTCCTGACTGGGAGAAAACCGGTTGTCGAATAAAGTTTTTCAGTAGGGATTTATCTATACGATTTTAAATACATGACCTTCAAGAGAGATCTTTGTGCTCGCTCCAATCCCAGAAATTAATTTTTTGTAGCCCTGCCCCAAACAGGCACCTATACATTACACTAAAACAGACTGGGCCAGTGAAACATAAATTTGGTTTAAGATAGTCTTGGAGGTAACATGTCTTAAAGTCTTGAAGATCCAAATGAGCTTTCTAGTTCGAGCCATGACCATTTCTGTGTGTAGATGCCACAGATAATATAATACTAGCATACATATGCCTCATCCCATACAAAGAAACCGTTCCAACGTAACTAGCGTTTTTCATCTGATTAATCTTGTTATTTTTGTAAGTACATCAATCGCGCTCGATCCCGTTTCACTGCAATAGATGGTGTTAGCAGCGACTTGCAAGTAAAAGTAGTTTTTTTAAATAATCGTAGTGATTTACACTCTTTTAATATGTTTTGGCTGTTTATTAAATATATTAAGCAACTTCGTATGTTAAGGTTTTTTTTTCCCGTGCTTAGTTCGGATAAAAGGCAGGGGAAGTCTTGTGCAATTCTGGGGCATTTTTATGTATTGTATAGTTTTGGTAAATTTTATTTGCGTATGTATAATGTGAGAGGTGTTTAATGTTAGAAAATAAGAATTCAAGCATTTAGCGATCTTGCTGAGCCCGTTTTCAGCATTTCCATATACAAACACCCATGAATCTCCAGTAAAAGTAATGTAAGTGTGTAAGTGTCATCTGCATAGGAGAAAACACACCTTTTTTCAAACTTCATTTCGCAAAGATTATTAATGTGAATAAGGAAAAGCGTCGGACCCAAAACACTACCTTGCGGAACCCCGAAACTCACCCCTAACTCATCACTGACGTAATTTCCTAATTTTACACATTGCTGGAGATAATCTATTAGCAAAGCTAAGGGGAATCGTTTTGAATATAACTTGACTTGCATTAAGATCCTATGTCACGTTGCTGGGACAGAGGGCGTCCACAGTAGCTCTCCATCGTGACAGGTCTTGAACTTCATGCTTCACCTCGCTCCACATTATTGTAATGCTTGTCGCTTCAGCTAATCTGGTGCGTCGCCAAGTTTGACGGGGGCGGCCACGCTTCTTTTTTCCTTGAAGATCCAATCCATGACCTGCAGCCTTATTGAGTAATGAATTCGAAAAAGTATGAAAATTCGACCAATCACATAGACGGAAATCCATATCGCGTGTTTCATCTCGCATGCGATTGGTAGATTTTTCATACCTTTTGCCCTTTGCTTTGCCGAATTACTACGCAATAAGGCTGCTGTTTAGGAATGGGATCGGAATCCCTCCAAAGCGTGTGACCAATCCATCACCATTTACGACGCTTGGACCCGGTTTCTCAACACTTGATTATAGGGCTGTTAACATAATCGACGAATAATCGCCGGTTATCTGCTGTGATTGGCTGTTGAAAATTATTACGCGCTGACTAAAATGCATAATCATCGTCTTACTTAAATTAATTTTTAAATTATTATTATCTAACTAATCTATAGTTTTATTTAATGTTGTATTTATGTCCTGTCTATAAAAATGTCTTTGATTACACGCTATTTTTTTTGTACGGTCATCCGCAAACAGTGTCATCGGATGCTTGATTGCCATTGGAAAGTAATTTATGTAAATCGTAAAAAGCGGTGGTCCTAGTATACTTCCCTGTGGAACTCCATAGACAATATTTCTTCTCTTTTAGTGTTTATGTTTATTCTGCTTATTTCGGTTATTTGTTTTCTGTTGTTTAAGTACGATTTAAAGAGTTCAAAAACGTGCCCTCTAATACCATAAGCATCAAGCTTTTTCAGTAAAATATTATGGTCCACGCAATCAAATGCTTGAGTCATGTCACAGAATATCGCACACACTGGAGTATTTGTATCCGAGGTACATGAATTTATGGTTGCGTTCTATGGACTCTATGCTGATTAGCATCGGTGTACAATTTTTTATCTTCTTCCGGATGGTAATTTTGAGCCCAGTTTCCTGGCGCAGGCCGATGACTCAGCAAGCATAGATCAGCGGCATAGTCCAACAGCTTAATTGCGTGAGTGAATTTGGCGTAGATGGAAATTCATATCGCATCTTTCATCTCGCATTTGATTGATCGATTGATGGGATCAAAGCCTTCGCGTATTCACTTACGAAATCAGACTGCAGGTCTTCCAAGACGTTGGACAATTCCCACTCTATCCCGCGGCGTCTGCTATCGTATATGCGAAGCATGATTCCGTCGAAAGACGACAGCTATGGGTCCGCCTGCATTTATATAGCTTGAATATTCGTAATTGTAATGAATATTCCCTCTCCTGAAAAAACATTAACCAATATAGCTACACAGACATATTTACCTCTGACCTAGACTAGAGTCAAGAGCAAAAACATCACGAATAAAAAAAAATACAAAAAAATTACCAATACTCGAAAGTACTATAAATCTATGTTTTAGGGTTCCGTAGCGGAAGGGTCCTGACGGAGCCCTATTGGTGTCACTCACGTCGCTGGCTTTCCATCGTCTGTCACACAGGTTTTACAGCTAAACGGATACAAATTGTCAAACAATGTTTTTAGGTTAGGAATATTGACCTACACCATCGATTGACAAATCATTTTTTTTAATTCCCTCATTTTTAGGGTTCCGTACCCAAAGGGTAAAAACGGGACCCTATTACTAGGACTCCGCGAGCCGTCTGTCTGTCCGTCTGTCACCAGGCTGTACCTCATGAACCGTGACCGCTAGACAGTTGAAATTTTCACAGATTATGTATTTCTGTTGCCGCCATAACAACAGAGTACTAAAAACAGAATAAAATAAATATTTTAGTGGGGCTCCCATACAACAAACGTGATGTTTTTGCAGTTTTTTGCGATAATGATACGGAACCCTTCGTGCGCCAGTCCGACTCGCACTTGGCCGGTTTTTTCCTATTACAGCCAACTCGATTTTGCGGGCAAATACGTTGCACAGAAGGAATGCGGGCGGCACGGCAGCACGCCTTTGCTACGGAGCTACGCGCGCTACGAGTGCTACGAGTGGAGCGTAGCGATAAACCTCGCCCCCTGCCCCTAGCTCTATATAAAGCGGGAGACGACGTTTCTAGTGAAATGCCTGGCTGGAGGCTATAGTTTAGTCTTCACGGGAACGCCCGGCTAAGCAGTTGCCAATCACTTAGATTGACATGCGAGAGGCCACACAAAAAAAAGTTTCTGGTGAACTTGTCCGTTCTTCTCCATGTAGGTATTTTCCGAACAGATGGTAGAATCACCTAATCAAGATATATGTTGATAGTTGTCCCCCCAACGACGCCCTGAGCCGAGGTTCGTATCCCATAGGGGATAACCCTCAGCGTGGTCGCTTAGGTTAAGCTTTGTGCCTGGCTGGAGGCTCTAGTATAGTCTCCGCAGGGAAAGTCCGGTTAAGCAGTAGTCATTACTTGGTAGAACTGCGAGAAGCCAATCAAAACAGAAAAAGTTTCTGGAGAACCGAACCAAAATGCTAAAGATAGAGCTCTTAAATCAGTTTCATCTTTACCGACATCACAAACTTACGGGCTGCCAAAACTTCTTAATTTAAAACTATCTGCAAGGTACATGATAACTTAAATTGTAAATGTCGATACAGACCGGATTGGTGAACGGGACAACGGGGAAAGAACAATGGCGAAATCTTAGCTGACTTAAATTTGAGCGTCTGAAAGTGAATATATACATACGAAAGACATTCATTGTCTACGTTTTTTAAAGTATAATTGGGCTGGTTCAAAATGTATAAAAAAACATATCTAATAAATAAAAAGTTATTTGATTTTTTAATTAATTTCCTCAGCTTAGTGTTGCCATTATATACTTATATCTGCTAAGTGACAAGTAGCAACTATATTAAGTAATAATATCATTATTGTATTTATTGCAGTAAATGAGTCAACAATACAGTTTATTTCTAAGTGTAGATGTTCCTTGCAGGTAGGGAAGAATATTGTAGTGTAGTAGAAATAAATGAATTACTTTCAATTAATGGTTGGCAAAAAGACTAGTACCCAAGTCTAAAAAAAATATAGCTTGGTTGTTGACGACAACCTTTTGATACACGTCAAAGTCGCTTAGTTTAAATAAATATACTCTTTCCAAAGAGTTTTTCTGCCACGAAATTGAATAACCTATTAAACACATTATTAAAAGTTACCCAGACAACCTACAAAAGTTTATGACTGAATATCTATTATTCTCTACATTCTCGAACAAAAATTCTTGCACAAACTAATTCATAACATCAAATCCCTGAGTTAAACCAGATATTTTTCATTTAATGACGTAGGAATTTAATCTCAGCTAAAACAATGTATGGGGCACCTGCCATTGTTCTTTAGAGCCATCAATTTCGGTTTTAATAATTACCGTAAAAATAAGACCAGCCTAAATGCGCAAATTAATTCGGCAAGGCAAAAAGTTTGACCCTATGAAAGAGTATGACAAATTCTCTTTAAATAATGAGATAGAGTGTATGTATGTTCGGGTCAAATCTTGCAATTGAATTTTAAAGCAGTTATCCTCAACCGATTAAGATGAAATTTGGCATCACGTTTGGTTTGGATGACAATACACGGTGGGCTACAAATATATATATTTTTACGTTTTTGTTATGGGAAAAAATATTTTTAAACAAAATTTTACATAAGTACGCCAAATTGATAGGTAGGCTAGCAAATATTTGAGTATGTGGGATACTCAAATACTTGCAAGTTTCGGTTGAGGAGAGGGACCTAAGGTGTATGGAAAATGGAAACAGAGAGTTGTAAACATTCTTAATTATTGATATGTGTGTATATGTATAATATTGTACTTACATACTTAATTAGTACCGACTTATTATTGTAAATTTATATATCACTGAATTTTATACTAATATGTTTACCTACCTACGTTATATTTCAGAACATCTTGTCTGTTCTAAATAAAAGTCATTTATAAAAAGTTCATGATTTATTTAAATAATATCTACCTAAGTAGATTTCAAATTATCAATATAGCATGAGTGCTTTCTAGAATACTTTACAGCGAAATAAACACAAGTATAAAATATTACACAAGAAATTTTGTACAAATAATGAATTTCCAGTGAGTTTGAGACTTCAGCAAAATAATATTTTGTAACTAGTAAAAGTGAGGTTCTCTATTTGTAATCGAATGACGAGAGATCGAAAAAAACTTGTATTAAAACTTTTACTGGACAAAACTTCAAATCATCGACCACAAAACCACACGTGCTGTTTGGTCGCTGCTTTAAATATAAAAAATCATAAGTGCGACCAGAGACGCGGTGCGCGGAATTAATCACACATCATTTCTCGAATGGATCAACTTTAAAAAAAAAACTTAAATTCCTTAATTTACTGACGAAAACGCATAGCCCAAACTTAGGTCTAAAACGTTTTGAAAATTCATTTCTCTATCCCCATCGGGCACACGATATGAAGTTATTAAAAATAGCAATTTCGTTATTTTTAAACAATCTGATATGTGCTGCCTTCACGTTTTTAGTAAGCTAAAAAAAATTGTAGAAGTAATTTTAACCATGATGAGAACAGTACCTATATATAATAATACAGGGTACATTTTGTATCGAGTAGATAATATGCTATTTTCTTATATTCTTGGTAATAAAGTTGTTTTATATTTCTACTCAAATACTTACTACTAGGCTAGGTACTTCATTAGTCATTAAATTGTTCTCAAATCAAAATCCTTTCTTGACAATCGTTCGAGAATTGATGTTTTCAAATAAAGGGCTTTCGCGCAGTCAAATGATTCGAGGTTGCGGTAGTTAACGATTTCAAGAACAGTCAACAAAAAACCAGTGGGTATCATTTACCATTGATTGCACCCTTCTGTCGTAGGAGTAAGGGTACTTATTGTGGTGTAAGTGTTACCACTGATGCGCAAGTTGACCGAACTATGGAGTTACCACTACCCAGCAAGGATTATTCTACCTTACGTCACTCGATTTCAAATAGGAAACCTAAGATAGATTACTACTATATAGCATACTTAGCAGCTAAGAAACACTATCAAGTCCTACAAGAATTTTGCATTAATTGTAAATGAGATTAAAATATCAGAAGTGGGATTAAAATCCTGAGAGAATATAATCTAATTTGCAAGTGAGATTTGGCGTCTCTCTCTCTACGTATTTTATCAGCATCATCACAAATCACTTGATTTCAAATGAGATTACAAACCGCAAGCCTAAACCATAACAAATATGGTCCTATTTGTGCGGTGTCACGCTGTGTCCAATGTTGCACACAAAAAGTGTTTCATAATACCGCTGCAAATTCTAATGATCATCATCATTATCTTGGCCTTATCCTCCATTTACTTGGGGTCTACGCGACGACACCGACGTGACTTCGAGTCTCGCTCGAATGTACAAATTTTTCGCGCTAATTCTCACCATTATGTTACGTCGAACATCAAACTTTCAGGTATGTTTCTTACTACTTCAGAGTTCTAACGTTCCATCTAGCAAGCTTAAGAGCGTTTAAACACATCCTTTTATCCATAGGATAATAATATTAAGCTTAAAAAAGTGAGCCGGGAGTCACAAAAGATCCCCTCAACAAAAACAAAACCAACCTCTGTGGTGGATGTTAAAGAAATCAGTTAAAATTACTTTTATTTTGTGCGGCATAAGGTTGTTCAGATCAATCAGGAACTTCATGAATGAGGGTATGCTGATAATCCGATAGTTCTTGCGTATCCCTGCCAAAATAGAAGTAAATAAAAGGCTTTGAAATATAAGAAAAAACAGAATGAAGAAACGTGTTTACTGGATATACCAAAACCTGAAGGATCCTTAAAAGTATCAAGAGCTTTGTTCAGAACCTTCACAAACCCAAAGCAATCACAAGGAGAAACCCCGAAGTAAGTATTTGCTCATTATTCGTCCTTTAATTTTTTTTACACAAAGATCGCTCTATGAGATACTATGGTCCTCTCGACCCCATGTGAGATAATAGTTTCATGGCGCCGCCCGCGCCGTTGCTATCAAGAAAAGAACTGCTGAAAACTTCAAATCAATCCGCCCAGCGTTTTTTCAACTGCCAGCTTCTTGTCTAACCGGAGGGAGCTGAATACCAGTGTGTCAGAGGGAACAAGTGCCTTCACAACCCAGTAACTATTTAAGACGTTGTCCTTTGGAAACATCGATAAACACTGAACTGAAAACCTCATTTATGGTAATAGGAAAGCAATAAAATGCATACCTTCAATTATAGTTTTGGCAGCTTGCTTAGCAGAGATCTCTGTGTACCACGAGGTGAACCGATGCGAGGGCATGGGGTACATGCCAGTTGCTACAGTTCCTAGGTACACGGATGTCGTGTGAATGTTTTTAGTCCAAGTATCTAGGCGTAGCTCCTCTGTTAACGAGTCCATCAGACCTGTTTCAGAAAAGAGAGTTGAAAGAGAGACGGAAATAAAGTTTTTCTCAGCAAAGGAGATCGAAATGCTGATAATCTTCAAAGAGAATTGGAATTTTTAGATATGTTTTTACTATTTAGTCTATTGATGTCTATTGCTATTTGAAAATTTGGCTTCTACTTATTAAAAGGAAGGTATTGGGAATCGAACCGACACACTGCGGGCGACCAGAGTGCGCGAGCTGCACTGCTCGCACAAGCTGCTAATTTATTTCATCGCCATTAGAAGAATGTGCGGCTCGGCGGTGACACAGGGCGGCCCGATCAAAACTCGCTTCAAGGGACAGTGGACACCTAAATATTTTATTGTTTTAGGTTTGTTTTGTGTTAAAATGCATGCTATCTCATCTGACAACACGTGCGAAAGAGATAGATGCTGTGATGCAGTAAGAAGCTAGTTCGTGTACGAATTAGCAATTTGCAAGTTTGTAGCAAAATGGATGAAGATTTAGGACGAAAACGAGCGCGCAGAATTTTATAAACAGACCTTTGGGAGTATAGATATCATGATAAAACGACTAAATGTATATTTTCAAAATAAAATTATTTGCATTCTTGAACTACTAATCTATCCCAGTATGGTGGTCGTTTTGCAATTTTCCTTTTTCTTATGGTATTTATTTTCGCCCAAAGATGCGTTAAAATTAGTGTTAAAATATGGAACATTCGTTTTGTTTCCTGTATGGAAACAAAACGAATGTTCCATATTTTAGGTTAGATAATGATTTGACAAATTGATATCATTTTTTATTTTGAACGTACATCGTCATAAGTGGAGTAATCCCTAGACTACGTTTGTATGGAAGAATTATCGACTAGTGTAACCTTAATAGAAATCGCCTAAAACATAGTCCAGCAAAGGCTTTGGCGTTTAGGATAGTCACGTGTACTCCGATAGTGGTTAAGCTTAAGTTGTCATAGGTTGATGATACCATGGTTATTTATTTATCTTACCTCTTAGTCCAAATTTTGCTGCACAATATGGGATCATGTCGGCGCACGGCATTAAACCTGTGCTCGAGTTGATTGCTACGATATGTCCATGCCGCCTCTCTATCATACTAGGTAGGAAAGCTTGGATGACCTGAAGTCAGAAAATAGCACTAATTATTCTAAAGGTAAAATAATTATTAATTCGCTTCTTCTTTGCTTGTAGAACAATCGAAAACAGTTCATCAACCAATCATAATTTAATTTTCATTTCTTTTTTTTCTTTCTGCCGTATTTCATGCGTCCCTCGTCAAAGTGCTTCCAGTGACTTGTCGCGAATGTGTCGAAACAAAATAGTGAAAAAAATATGGCAGGAGTTTTACAATAAACATTTTTACAATACGAGTATACAGAAGCTCTGAATCTTCAAATCAATCCGTAGCGTACATAATCTTCTACTTGTAAGATTATGTACGCTATAATTTTTAAAATATACAGAAACTCTGAATCATCTACTTCTAAGATTATATGCGCAATCATTTTTGCAATATACAGAAACTCAGAATCTTCTACTTGTAAGATTATGTACGCTATCATTTTTAAAATATACAGAAACTCTGAATCATCTACTTCTAAGATTATATGCGCAATCATTTTTGCAATATACAGAAACTCAGAATCTTCTACTTGTAAGATTATGTACGCTATCATTTTTAAAATATACAGAAACTCTGAATCTTCTACTTGTATGATTATGTACTCTATAATAATATACAGAAACTCAGAATCTTCTACTTGTAAGATTATGTACGCTATCATTTTTAAAATATACAGAAACTCTGAATCATCTACTTCTAAGATTATATGCGCAATCATTTTTGCATTATACAGAAACTCAGAATCTTCTACTTGTAAGATTATGTACGCTATAATTTTTAAAATATACAGAAACTCTGAATCATCTACTTCTAAGATTATATGCGCAATCATTTTTGCAATATACAGAAACTCAGAATCTTCTACTTGTAAGATTATGTACGCTATCATTTTTTAAATATACAGAAACTCTGAATCTTCTACTTGTATGATTATGTACTCTATAATAATATACAGAAACTCTGAATCTTCTACATGTAAGATTATGTGCGGTATTATTTTTATATTATACAGAAGGTCTGAATCTTCTACTTGTATGATTATGTGCGCTATAATTTTTAATATGTACAGAAATTCTGAATTTTCTACTTGCAAGATTATGACGTGCGCCATAATTTTTGGAGATGCTTATGACAGTTGTTAAAAATCGAAAATATGAGATTGAGTTTTAATATTATACCCAAAAATGCGCAAGCAGGTTGGTCTCAATGAGCCTCATGATGGCATCTTGCCTCAGATGGCTGATGGGTGCACAGGACAGGATCCCCGCGTTGCTCACTATCATGGTCACGTCTGACAGCTGGCGTCGCATACGCATCGATACTGCTGCTACTTGCTCGCGAGACGTCACGTCTATTGTGAAGCCGTAGCACTGAGAAGGTGAAATTATTGTTAGGACAGAATCTTACTTCTTACTAAAATTATCACACTAATATTATACAGGCGAAAGTTTGTGAGTGTGTGTGTTTGTATGTTTGTTATTTTTTCACGCTCAAACGGCTGGACGGATCTGGATGAAATTTGGCGCAGTGATAGATTATAGTTAGGAATAGCACATAGGCTATAACTTTTTATTCCGGGAATATGTTACCTTAATATAATTTGCAACTTTCACGCGGGCGAAGCCGCTGGCAGAAGCTAGTATATTTATTACATAGAAAAAAAATGTGCCATTCAGTGCATGTTGCCGAGTGTAGGTAATGCGGGTAAAAATGTACTGAACGGCAGTATTATTTTTCTTTTTTGGGATTTGATTTTTGCATAAACCATTCTTTGATTGACACCTAAGCTAGCAAGCAAAACTACGCAGAATATATGAATGACACATCTGCAGATCTGTATGATCCTGTAAATTTCTAGTTCAAAATGTAAAGGTCGACCAAAAGTCATCTGGCGAAAATTCCAAATGCATTAAGTAGGTTGTGAGTTTAGTTTTAGAAGTTGGTTGAAAAAGTTAAACGACAAAAAAACTAATTACAAATATACCGACTTACGAAACTAAAGTCAGCAATTTGTGCCAAGAAGTTAGTTTTTCGCTTTGTAGTGGTTCTCTCTAAAGCCGGTTTTTTATTTATTATTATCAATAGGCTTGCGCTTGACCACTATCTCACCTGATGGCAAGCTATGATGTGGTCGACGGTGAAGCACGCTAGCCTAGAAAAAACCCATTCACTCATGACTTAAAGACTCTTCTTCTTCTTTTTATGTAAAAGTTCTTTTTTATCTGCCTGGATTCTCTATATTTGAAGTTGCGGAATACCTCTCCATCTTTAAGTCGTATCTCATCGACGACGGCATTGTTTCGCCGGGTGTCGTGGTCCCAGCAAATCACGGTGGCGCCGAGCTCTGCAAACTGGATAGCTAGCTCTCGTCCGATGCCGTGTCCTGCCCCAGTTACCTGTTCCATAGACACGAGGAGTTCAGGAGAAATACCAATCTAATCGTTTAGACTACTTTCATAGGTCTAACTTCTTCTGTTGAAACGGGCATATAATGCTTAGATCCTGCATCAACTCCATTTGAAAAGTTCTATTGTTTTTGATTAGTTTAAAAAAAAAGCTTTTTGATAACACAATTCGTTTATGCTATTTAGGTCAGACGGGATATAGACCCTAACTTTTTAGGCATCCAGGCTCAGCTTCTTAATTTCTATGGCAAGTTATTTGCATTCTTCTACAGGAAATACCGTTCGCTCACCTAAGCTATTCATTTCAAAGTATTCAAAATCATCACTTACCAACACAGTCTCTCCATGCAGACTTTTCATCGTTGCCGGGATGAATATCCTTGTAATAGCCACAGAACAGGTGGAACACAGTTTGACAATCAGTACCAGAGTATCTAGGGTCCACAGGGGCACTGCACCCAACCCTCCACTGCCCCACCACGGCAGGATCCATACTTCTTGCAACACCCTAAACTTCCTAGCCAAAGTAGCTACAAAACGCACGAATATATTTTTCCTATGCATAAAGGTAAAATAAACCTAAAAATATAGTGACAGACAAGATTATATTGATAGGTGTGTTGATGTTTTTTTGGGGCAAATGGCCATTTCATTATGCCAGGAGTGGAAGGATAAAGTTTATGTGATCTTTTAAACTTTGGAATAGTAAGAGCAATGTTATTAACCATTATCATTTTACTACATTATGCAGGACCATTAATTAATTATTTACGTAATTTTTGTAGGTTATAATAAAATTTATATAAAAACTTTTCGTCAAAATACCTTTCTAGTCGTTACAAGTCACTTACAAGTCGTCAGTTTTGACATTTTATGGATCAAAGCTAACTTGTCGAAACGCGACGAAAAACTTTAAATTATAAATCCTTTTGATTTTTAATATAAAAATGGCAAAACCTTTGCAAAAAGACCGGGAGAACCGTTCTGCCGAGAAGAAGGACTTGACGTTCCATCCGTACACGATATCCCCGGAAAGTGCACACACTTCGATCGTATTGCTTGAATCTGCGGAACCTGAAATACTATGCCAGGTAACGAGTATTTGATATAAGTTTTTAAACTGTCATGGTCACTAACACTAACATTAAAAGCGGGATATTTACCATGTTTACTGTTTGTTGCGAGTGCCCGATATTTCGGTGCTGTTGCAAGCACCATGATCACGGATAAACTAAAAGTCATTGCGGGTGGGCTTGCAACAGCACCAAAATATCGGGCACTCGCAACAAACAGTAAACATGGTAAATATCCCGCTTTTAATGTTAACGAGTATTTGGTTAAAGAAACACCTCAGACCCTCATTTATCAGACCGTGATCCCAACAATTTGGAGTGGTATGTTATTTGATTGTAAACAAACTGACGGCCCACGGGATACCAAGTACCTTGGACACCGCACTCACTTATGGATTTCTGTAAAATCGAAGCCATCAGATGCGTTACCGATCCTAGAGACTAAGTTGAAATGCCACCTATAATTTTAAAACCGGAGTACAGAAACGCTGCTTGGCGCTTGTAATAGCTCTTATGTCTTCCGATCCTCGGAGGAGCTCGTTCACATAGAGCTCTACTGTAGTAGGTACTACACCCTCTATTCTTCACCTGCAGTACTGTCTATTATTTTCTGACTCTTTTAAATCCATCCAAATGTAATTTATAAAAGATCGCTTTTAGTGATACGACTGCCATTTGATTTACCCTATGTAAAGATTCATTCATATGGGCTTTTTACCAGACTTAAAAAAAAAACCGGCCAACTGCGTGTCGGACTCGGGCACGAAGGGTTCCGTACCATTATCGCAAAAAACGTCAAAATAAACCCGTTTGTTGTATGGGAGCCCCACTTAAATATTTATTTTATTCTGTTTTTAGTATTTGTTGTTATAGCGGCAACAGAAATACATCATCTGTGAAAATTTCAGCTGTCTAACTATCACCGTTAATGAGATACAGCCTGGTGATAGACGGACAGACAGACAGACAGACGGATCGCGGAGTCTTAGTAATAGGGTCCCGTTTTTACCCTTTGGGTACGGAACCCTAAAAAGGGGCTTCTCAGAAATTATCTATATGTTTGAATGTTTGTCCGCGATTTTCTCACGTTAGGCTGAACCGATTTTGATGTGGTTTTCAGAGTAATATTTGTTACACTCTGGAGAAGGTTTTGGTTCACAACAAATGGATACCCCGTGACGTAGTCCGCATGGCTCCGTTATGTTTATGTATGTTTGTATGTATGTATCTTTCTCCACGCATTTCTCCGCAACTAGCAATCGGATTATAATCATTATTTTTATTGGATTAAATATCTTTAAACTTAGGTCATAGTGCAAGTTTCATCAAAATTGGTTAGGTAGTTTTCAAGATATGGAGCATACAATCGAACTCTTTAGCGACAAACAGCACGAATGTGTAAATTGAGTTATTATGTGTATTTTGTCAATCCTTGAAATACCTAACTATGAAACTTGCTCAATTTGTAGCGATTGTGAAGTCAGTTAATTTTTTTTAATGTTTTTTTATTGTAAATTATAATTATGGTAAGATATACCTTAAAATGTATGGTGTATAATAAAGAAAGGTAATCCTTCTTTTTTGTTAGACTCTCAGAGCAATAACAAAGTTCTCCGCCCAAGATATGCAGAACCGCATCGTGTTATTCAATCTCGATGCGATCAAGTATATCCTGATGCATGTGGAACACCCGGATATAAACATTCGGAGGTTTTCGCTGAAGGCCTTGGCACAACTCTGCCAGTTACCGAGAGGACCCGAGCAGGTGCTGGAAAACCCACAGAATTTGAGGCAGATTGCTTACATGCTTGTTAAGGTTAGTTTTGAAACGTACCTTCAAAAATTTTAAATTGTCATTCGATAAGGTTAGGCAAGAAAAAACCGGCCAAGTGCGAGTCGGACTCGCGCACGAAGGTTTCCGTACTTGGTAAATTGCGGTTTACGATTTATGACGTATTAAAAAAAAAACTACTAACTAGATCTCGTTCAAACCAATTTTCGGTGGCAGTTTACATGGTAATGTACATCATATATTTTTTTTAGTTTTATCATTTTCTTATTTTAGAATTTACAGGGGGGGAGGGACACACATTTCACCTCTTTGGAAGTGTCTCTCGCGCAAACTATTCAGTTTAGATAAAAAAAAAATTAGAAACCTCAATATCATTTTTGAAGACTTTATCAATAGATACACGTATGGGTTTGATGAAAAAAATAAATGAGTTTCAGTTCTAAGTATGGGGAACCCCCAAAATTTATTGTTTATTTTTGTGTGAAAATCTTAATGCGGTTCACAGAATACATCTACTTACCAAGTTTCTACAGCATAATTCTTATAGTTTCGGAAAAAAGTGGCTGTGACATACGGACGGACAGACAGACATGACGAATCCATAAGAGTTCCGTTTTTTTGCCATTTGGCTAAGGAAACCTAAAAAGGTTATTGCTCTCTTTAATTTCAGAAAAAGGGAGAGAAGTTATAATATAATATTCCGCTCGATTTTCTAAAGGGCAGAGGCACAGATAATGTATATTACAGCGGAGACGTAATTCTCTATATATATAAACATCAATGCCACTTTTCGTTGTAATTTTATAACTCAAGAACGGGCTCACCTATCCAAACCAAATGTTTAGGCTTTGTTCGGACTATTTAGTAGATGGTTTATGTGAAGATTTTTTTTTTTTAGTTTACTTTGGGTAGGTAGGGTAGGTAGGGTAGGTTGGGTAGGGTAGGTAGGGTAGGGTAGGTAGGGTAGGGTAGGTAGGGTAGGATAGGTAGGGTAGGGTACGTAGGGTAGGGTAGGTAGGGTAAGGTAGTTAGGGTAGGTTAGGTAGGTAGGGTAGGTAGGGTAGGGTAGGTAGGGTAGGGTAGGTAGGGTAGGGTAGGTAGGGTAGGGTAGGTAGGGAAGGATAGGTAGGGTAGGGTACGTAGGGTAGGGTAGGTAGGGTAAGGTAGGTAGGGTAGGTTAGGTAGGTAGGGTAGGGTAGGTAGGGTAGGGTAGGTAGGGGTAGGTAGGGTAGGTAGGGTAGGGTAGGTAGGGTAGGGTAGGGTAGGGTAGGGTAGGGTAGGGTAGGTAGGGTAGGGTAGGTAGGGTAGGGTAGGTAGGGTAGGGTAGGTAGGATAGATAGGTTGGATAGGGTAGGTTAGGTAGAGTAGGGTAGATGAATGTTTGGTGCGTTTATGGCAAAACAAAGTTTGCCGGGTCAGCTAGTATATTACGAGTATAAGAGGTACTCACATTTCAGCAGTTATGAAGCCCTGCTTTCGATTACCAGATCTGACAGTGTCATTGGGATTTTATATCTAGAACTTTTCTTTAGGAGCCCGGAGTCTGAATGTGTGCTCAGTTGTTGATAATAGGCTTATCTCTATCACTTCACATGTGCCCACTGCTGGGACACAGGCTTCCTCTCTGTGAGAGGGAATGGGCCGTAATCCACTACGCGGGCTCAGTGCGGGTTGGTGGACGTCACATGTCTTCGTTTTTTTTTTGGTTCTAGGACATGCCGGTTTCCTCACGATGTTTTCCTTAACCGTTTTGAGAGCAGTGGTGATGAAATAATTTACACAAAGTAAAGCGCCTGCCTGGGCTCGAACCCACGACCTACAACTTGATCTCTATAAAGTGAAGAAATTAAATCTTGTAGGTTTATTAATATAAGATGGACCAATGGCCATGAGAATCCACAGAATGCGGGCAGCGCCGGTCGTTGTCGTGTGTCCAGCAATATCGTTTTTATGATGAGGATTACTCCCTCAAGGGAGTAAATAAGACACGCCCTAAAATCAATGGCTTTTTTTATACTCTCCTACAGATCGAAGACGTGTTCGTTCTGGAGTTCGCATCATTAGTTCTATCAGAATTAACAAGAGAACCTCTGGGATGTGAACAGCTGGTGTTGGCTAATATACTGAGCAGTTTGTTCTCAAGGATGAAGAACAGTTTGGATCCTGATGTTCAGAAGAATTGTCTTCAGGTATACCTTCTTGGTTTTGTGAATTAATCTTCCTAATAAACCGATGTCCATGGCTGATCACGACGGGTTTTGTTCCCTACTGGATTAGGCTACAAAATCCACGTCTACAGTATCGACTCACCATGAGAATTCGTTTGATTTTTAACCGGCTTTCGAAAAAGAAGGAGGTTCTGTGTTCGACTTCTTTTATGTTTTTTTTTTAATGTATGTTCACCGATATCTCCGTCAATTGTTGACCGATTTTGAAAATTATTTTTTTGTTTGAAAGAGTATATTCCGATATTGGTCCCATTTTAATTTGGTGATGATCTGATGAAGATCTTCGAATATATACAACAGAACTCTTCAATAAATAACGGCAAATCTCTCGGGACTGCTGCAATCGCATGTCTGTTTATTGTTTATACCATTACATAACATAACATCACGCCAGTACGCTCTTAAGGGGTAAGCAGATCTCTCATTTGATCGGTTTTGTTCAAGTTTCATGATATTCGGGTAATCTATTCTGGCGTTATAGGAAACTTAATAAACAACTTGCCTATTAGGTAGGTACAACTTAAGCGTGCAAAATAAATATTTAGAAGTCGGTAATATTTTTTTGTAAAAGTTTTTTTTATCTTGAGTACGTGAATCCAAACAAATTGTAATAGCCTGTGCTCACAAAAGAATGTTCGTGTCGCGAATGTCATTTGAATACACATTAAAACCTTGGAACGAAAGCTAGCATGAAAAAAAATACGAATAAAAAGCGTGCGATGAGAACGCTACTTTAGATTAAAGAGAATTCGTCTGATTAGATCTCTTTTTAGATATCTATATTATGTCGCATCAAGGGTGGCCGATAGATGCAAAACGTGGGGCTGTCAGGATGTATTCCCTTAGGTTAAGACATCGTGTGTGGGCAGGTAGTTGGGTAGAATTATGAAAATGAAATCACACAAATTATTCGATACACTGGGTTTATTCAATAGTCACAACTCACAGTTACAATCTTGCTTACTTATATTACGGATCGACAGTGATTCTACGACGTTCTAGCTCTAAGGCGGTCAGTACTCAACTGCCATATTCTGCTGTCTCCATCACGCGCCAATGCGTAGTTGTTCTTGATTTAACGCCCCCTGCGTGCTTGTGATTTATCTTGACGTCCGCACTATTGAATAAAACCAATATATATGATTATATGTATGTATTTATAGTTAAATAAGCAGGTATTTTAAACACTGTATATATTTTGATCTAGGTAAATAAAGTTTTGTGTAGTAAATAAAGCTTTTTTTGTGGTAGGTATCTATGATTTAATAATTCTTTTCTCACCTAAAGACCCTAAGCAACCTCTTGGACGATCCAATATGTGCGTCAGAAGTGACGAAAAATAGCCAGTTCAGCTGGCCATCCCTCCTGGCTTTGATGCAAAGCAAATACCTGGCCATCCAACATGCTGCTCTGAGGACAGTGGATCAGCTGATCTGCAGGTATAAGGACATGGTTGTGCAGAAGACGTTTAGGGCTTCGACTGGAGTTTTGGACCTTTGTGATATACTTGAGGTAAGTAAATGATGTATTTACTTATGATGTGCTTGAATTTCGAAGTCATTTGATATCCATCCTTTATAATGCACACAGCGAATGAATGGAACTCACTACCTGCGTCTGTGTTTCCGAACGCATTCAACCCAAATCTCTTCAAAGTTAGAGTGAACAGGCTTCTTCTGGGTAAGCTCACTCCATCGTAGACTCTGTCTCTGTCACCTATGACCTAGACTAGAGTCAAGAGCAAACCCAACACAAATAAAAAAAAAAAAACACCCACCCGCACTGGATTAAGCCCCATTCCATCTCTCACAGAGAGGTGACCTGTATCTTAGTAGTGGGAACATTGAAAGACTGATGATGATCTGCTTATATTTTATATCTTGTTAGCGTTTTTTCTATTCCTATCTATAGGTAACACGAAATAGTCGTCACTACGGTTCTGGATTAGTCGCGTATAGATACTGGCAAACATAGCTTAGAGTGGCTATTCCCTGCACTCTGCAGCATGCGAAATCCGTCAATGGATATCGTGAATGATTAAGATAATTAATCAACGATCCATGCCTGAAACAAACTCGCTGTATCGCTTTAAATGCTTCTTATTTTGCGATAAAAATCACAGCCTTTACTTTCCAAATCATAATCAGCTTACTTGTATTTATTTATATATACTTTATTGTACACCAAGATCAAACAATACAAAAAGGGACATTAAAATTAAAACAAACATACAACAGGCGGCCTTTCCAGGCAACCTTGAATGGATATAGCCTGGACACGATATGGGCTTGCACTTGGTGCAAATTTTAAATCAAAATATTTTTAATTAGGTACTAAAAAAAAACTACTAAAATAGATACATAAATACATACATACATCTAAATATACTTACCCACAATAAAGCTTAAACAAGAACAGGATCACAGAGACAAGTAATGTTCCTTTATTAGTTTTTTAAAGACAGGCACTGACTGAGCACGTTTTATTGGGTCGGGCAATGCATTCCACAGACGAACAGCCTGTACAGTACATGATTTATCCAATAATGTAGTGGAATGCTCAGGCATTTTAAATCGTAATTTTTTTGATGACATAAGAGATTTCGTGTGAGAATCGCAGATAAACTGAAAACGGTCCTTGAAGTAAAGAGGAGGTGGAAGGAGTAAAGAGCACATTGTACAAAAGAGAAAGAATATGGAAGGCGAATTGGCAACCACTTGAGCTTTACACGTAATTCGGAAACATGGTCATATTTGCGCAAACCTTAACAAAAACCTCAACCTTGTACAAAAATCTTGTAGTCGCTCAAATTTATCGAGTTTTTCTTGAGTAATATATCATCAAGGATGGGAAGAAGAAGAGATTGTGCAATCTTGGTGGCAGTCGGAAGAAAATTACGCAGTCTCCTCAAAGTTGCAGCAGATGCAAACAACTTGCGGCTAACTTAATGCAGTTTGGCAGTCCAAGAAACGTTCTTGTCGGCGATTATCCCCAAGTTTTAAACTTTCTCACTGATTGGCATAACTGAATTGTCAAAAAGAACTTTGGGAAGATACGTCCAGTAGATCTTTGAAAGCATTCTAGAACTGCCCACTACAATTACCTGCGTCTTTATAGGGCTGACCATAAGCTCATACCTCTTGTTCCAATCGCAAATGTGAGCTAGATCAAGGTTTATGGACACGATAGCCTCAGACAGCTTGCCGAGGTGTGCCCGCGAATATAACTGTAGATCGTCTGCATCAAGATGGTAGGAAGAAATAAGTTCATTTGAGATTGTGTTTATGAAGTCTGCGAAAAGTGTTGTACCACGGCAAAAGTACTGCACCAGGAAGACAAGTTCTCACCTATGCATATACGTTGCCGGCGCCCGAACCGATGGAGAAAATATAATCTATGAATATCAAATAAACTAATTGTAATAAATACAAAAATGTAATCGAATAAACAAATAAGTAAAAATAATACATAATTTAATATACACACAGAATGACACATACATATTAGTATATTTAACCAAATAAGGATGGTAAATAGATAACTTGAATGTTAATTATATAGGAAAATTATTAAGCGTCATTCCTCTCTCCTAGACACTGCCTGTATCTAGAATGTTGGTGTGGCCGACGGGGTCCATAATTGTTTCTGTAACTAATATTTACCACCTGTAGGTACATTATAGATGCAATAAACTTAATTTGAATTTGAGATATATTAAGAGAGTATAGAAAATCAAGCAAAACGTCGAAAGCAATAGTATTAAAAGCATTACTGACATCTAGCAGTGCCAAGACCGTCAGATTACTGCTTTCCATGGCTGACCGTATATCCTCCGTTGTTTTGAAGAGATATGGTCGTGCTGTGACCAGGACTAAAGCTGCACTGGAAGGGATTGACGAGATTGTTTTTGGATAGGAACTTGCTGATTTGAATATGGACTAACCGTTCTAGAACTTGTAATCTATACAGGGGCGTAGCTACCGCCGTATCTGCCGTATCAATTATACGGGGCCCCTGGGCCACGGGAGCCCCCGACGTGCGCAAGCAAAACTTAATAAAAACTTCCCAAATTTTATTTTCGCCTGTCAGACCTGTCACTATTGTCTATAAAGGCAGAAACTCTAAAGTCATCATCAGCTATAAATGATTTAATAAATCAGTTTGCCGAAAAAAAGACAAAGGAGAGTGTATGTTTAATTTGAATTGTTAGTAAAAGTTTTGGAAAAAGTGACAGATAGATAATTATGGTGAATAAATATTTCTTTTAATTTTATGCAATTTTTTTTTCTTTTGTGACAAATCTTTACCCTTTAATAAGGGCCCCCAAACAAATTTTTATACGGGGCCCCGCCAAGGCACGCTACGCCACTGAATCTATACCAATATTATAAAAAGGAGAGATTTTTTGTTTGTTTGTACCGAAAAGGCTCCGAACCTACTGGACCGATTTAAAAACTCTTACACCAATAGAAAGCTACATTATTACTCAGTGGTATAGGCTATTTTTAAATCCTGAAAATGGGTCCTGTGGGGTGGTCCACGAGAGTGAAGCCGCGGGGAACAGTTAGTACTTTATATCTGTACGAAGGAGTAAGTTTAGAGATTCTTGTCCGTTCTTCTCCATAATAAATTACCTTTGCGAAAGGACAGTAGAAACAATTATTACATTTTTTTAATTTAAATTTTTTGTTATTCAAAAATGCCGTTTAATTGCCTAATTGAAATAAACAATTTGACTTTTGAATTTGACATGTCATAGACAATTTTTTTCAATATGTCAAACACAGACAGACGAAGTATGTGTCCCACCAATGGGAACTTTATTATCTGATTATTCTGTTTTTATTGAAAGACTACAGCTTATATATGTATAAACTTATCTTTTACTTAGACTATCCTATCATAGACATATAGAATAAAAAAAAGTTAATTCAAAAAATCAAAAACCCGACTGCTTAAAATGACCGACCCGACTGATTATTTGAATTAACTTTTTTTATTTATTACTTTTTAGTTATTATTCAAGAAATCACCTCTTCAAACCCTTTATTTTGATACCCCATACGATGGGTTATATAGAAAGAAGAAAAAAAAAAGCCCCCCCACAATATGGCGCCCAAAAGCCGCCATTTTCCTTGTTTCCAATTTTAATGTGGCCAGTGTAGTTGGGAAAAGGCTAGGCAGATGATGATGAATGTAGCCAGTGACATTCACAGGGTTAAGACGAATCGATTGACGCAAGAACCATCAAAATCGGCCAACGCGTTTGGTCTCTAGAACGCCACATAGGAACAAACATACGTACATACATACATAGACCGATAAACACAATTACCCTCCTTCAGTAGTCGGGTAAAAAAGCAATCCTTCTCACATTACTTCCACAGTCTTACGAATTCCGCGACGTCCACACAGAAGTTCTGGGTGTTCTCCGCAACTACGTGGAGACAGAAGACAATGCTTTGCATCTGTATCAGTCGGGATGTATCCTGCGTCTCATAGCCTATCTTGAGATGGCCCTGCCGGCTATGAAACCTCACTGTTTGGCTGTACTGACGAAAATGTCTTATAATTCAAATGGGAGAGATGTGAGTGAGCATTTGTTACCTATCTTTTAAAAACTAATAGATCATTTATCACTTATCTGTAATTATTATAAGTCTTTCAACCTACCCGTGCGTCCTCCCCGTTATGGCCTATGGGGCCGAGACGTGGAGACTTACGATACGGCTGGTGCATCAGTTTAAGGTCGCTCAGCGAGCTATGGAAAGAGCTAAGCTTGGAGTGTCTCACTCTCGAAGGGATCGAATCCGAAAATGTGATCTGACAGAAAAAAAATTGTCGACATAGCTCACGGAATTAGCAAGTTGAAGTAACCAAGGCCCGGCGATATTAGTCGTAGAACGGAGAACCGATGACCGTTGGGGTAGACGTGTTCTTGAGTGGAGACCGCGAACTGGTAAACGAAAGGTAGGACGTCCTTAGGCTAGGTGGAGCGACGATTTTCGAAGGGTGGCTAGTAGAAGCTGAATGAGATTTGCGAAGATTGAAACAAATAGTGTGCAGTTGGAGATGCCTATGACCAGCAGTGGACTGCTATAGAGGCTGATGATGATAATGATGAATTAATCAGTAATTTATAGCTTGTAGAGTTATCTTAATCTTCTGTAGAAGCCGACATTGTCTGTCGAAGAACTAGTGACCGTTGGAACAGACGAGTATTCTAGTTGAGACCATAAATATAATTCTATGGTTGAGACTAAATCAGCAAGCCAAGCGTTATTCACCCAACCATTTTAAAAGGCAACTGGGATTAATTCGGACAACAAGCCCATTATATCCGTGATGAATTTTGGCGGGCATGTTTGCAAAGTTATATGATGTCCACAATCCAGCAGTACACTAAGCTGGTACAGCTGGAACATTAATAGGCTGATGATGTGACTAAGCTGGTATTTAAGGGCTTATACTTAGTATCGAGTATCCGATTTCTATTATTCAGGTTCCCAAAAGAAACAATTGTTATCCAAGGAGGTCGAGTGATTCTAAAAGTATGCTTTGAAGAGGCAGTTTTAAGAATTTGAGTATGACTCTTAACTTGTTCTTCTTCTTCTGTCGCGAGTTTATCCCATTTACTTTGGGTCGGCCTTCTTTATCCTATTTCTCCACTGTGAACTTTCCCCAGGTGAGCGAGTCCAATTTTGCTTATTTCAGGTATTTTTCAACCATCGTCAACCAAGTGGTAGGTGGTTTCCCGCATTCGCGTTTCGTCATTAGCGAGTGTAGCCATACCATCGCAATCGATTTTATTTCACTTTGTCAGTGATTGGAGCGACTTTAAAATTTCCTCTCACATATTCGTTCCGAATCATGTCAAGTCTGGTGACACCTGCTGACCGACGCAAAATTCTCATCTCCATTGTAAGGAGCTTTTGTTGGTGTTGTTTTGTAGTTGTCCAACATTCTGACCCATACTGAGAGGAGATAAACTCTTAACCAAACAAAATTAATTCCAGGCATTATTCGCGACAGATACCGACTTGGTCTTTTGTCAGCAACTGCTCAGCTCAAACGTGGAACTTCTGGCTGACGCCGCGATGGGAGTCGCAAACATGACGAAACTACTCCCTTCAGCTGTGCGCATGTCTGATACCAACATTATAGAAGCTCTATGCGGTATGTATGCTTTGGGCATCGGTTTCAAATGAGCAAATATTAAAAAGTGGATCTTTGCAGATAATCCATCATCATAATTAGATCCGAAAGAAGTCCATTGCTGAACATAAATCTCTTAATAGAGCAGGTATAATAGTGCATTACGATATTAGTGCGTTAAGATGGTTATAACATGCGAGGCGGAATTTCAGCCCGAGCCGAAGGCGAGGGCGTAATTGAGCCGAGCATGTTATATCCAATACGCACGTATATCGTACGACGTTTTTTAACACATTTGCGAGGCAACAGAAAAAAAAAATATTTTGTTCATTTTTAATTATTGAAACAGTTAGTGAAGTTACAATTATTAAAATGATACGTAGTTGTAGTTGGTTTTTTAATTATGTTATTATTATTATTACTATTCATGTCATTGTTTTGTGTTAGGGTAAATGTTGGAGACGACGAAACTTCTTGAAAGGCGGCAGAAGAGCATTGTAATTCGTCATTAGTTGTAAATGAAAAAGTATCATCAGTAGAAGTAGAGGGGCGCGGCTCAGGGCAAAACTTCTTCGTTTGTGGCTCCAAATTTATTGCCTGAGTTATTTTGGCACTTATATTTGCTTTGTTTTGGATGGAATCTTCTACATAAGATTCTGCTACTGAGCTAGAACGCCACCCGCCATGCCGCTTTAAAGTCAATATATCAGCTCCCGAATCAGCAAGTAATGTAGCTGACGTTCTTCTGAAACTGTGCCCTGTATAACAATCAGCATCCGGCAATCCTAAAAACTTGGCGACTTCCTTTGGCATGGCACCGAATTTATTTATGCCAATAGGTTGCGCAGTACATTTACCTTTTTGGTAATTCTGAAAGAAATGATTATTTTTTGTCTTAGTCGTACGCAGAGCTTCATATTTTTTGACCACGTCATAAAATGGGCCGTCGATAATAAAAGATCGGGGTATTTTGTTTTTAGTGTTTGGGATTTTAACTAAAAGCATTTTGCCTTGATTTGCAATGTCTTTTGTGGTAATATTGTGAAGCTCTTGCCGTCTAGATGCACCATGAATACCAAATATTAACGCAACCTGAAAAGAAATAAAAATGTGTTAGATAAGGTATAGGTACTTAGCTTACAGACGGTCGTTAAAAATATGTAAAAGAGTATGTTTGTACAGTAGGTAGATCAATACATAAAATAAGGAGGCAAACTGACTTTTGTTGCCAGGTAATGGCTATCTGGAGCATCTTTTAGAAACTTTTCGACGTCATTTGATGACAGTACCTTAGATTTTTTCCCTTGTTCGCATTAGGACAGATTCGCTTTAAGACAGATTCGCTTTACGGCAGATTCTCTTTACGGCAGAAATTGTATAGTCGATAGTCGTGTTGAAATGTTCGCCACATAGTTTTCCTATATATACCAGGTGGACAAAAATCTTGGATCAAACGAAACAGGGCGATAAAATAGTTGAGGTTATTTGCAGTAGGTCCTAAAGTAAAATTTTTTTTACTTTAAATAACCCCAACTTTCGCCCTGTTTCGTTTAATCAACGATTTCTTGCCCAATCTTTTTAGGTATGTTGTCGAGCATAGAAACTCCTTTAGTTTCCATGTCAGTATCATGTTAATGACCACTCATATTCATTATATACTTATTATATGACATTGTGATAAGTAGATACTACGATTGATTTGTTGCTGATTTTTAGCTAAGTATTAATAATAAAAAAAAATGAAGTATAATAAATCACAATGGATTTGCCTACGAGCAGCGGACTTAAATTTATATCGAGTCGAAAAGGTAAGCCCGTTTTACTACACGCTGGTTACTGCTATAATTACGTTAAAAAATACAAATGGCAGTACAAATTGCAGATGTTTTGTTAGAGCTAGAAAGGCTTAATTAAATTTGGATAAAACAACTTATAAAGATCTAAAAGATCTCAAGTTACCCCATAGTCTTGTGTATAATTTTTTCTTTTTTGGCAATGGGACAAAGGAGAAAATTTTGATTTTTAGCACACCACTAGCGAAGACCAAATTTCAAAACTATAAATGCTATAACGGTGTACCTTCAAAGTTGTTCCCAGGATCTTCTATCAATTATACACGTTACATGTTAATGCTTCACAAAACGATGGTACCGTAAATTTTGTATCATTAATTTATATACTCTTACCTAACAAAACACAAGCTACTTAAGAAAGACTATTTACTATATTGCGGGATATTTTTTCAGTAAATATAGAACAGTATAGATGTGATTACGAGTTAGCAGTAATTCAAGCAGTTAAAGGCGTATATCCCAATGCCAAAGTTACCGGTTGCTTCTACCACTATTGGAAAGCGCTCTCAAAAAAAAGTCTAAATCTAGGTCTGAAGAAAGTCGATGGTGGAGACCGTATTACACAAATGTATAAGCAATTGGCATTGTTACCACCAATTTTGATCCCTGAAGGTATCTTAGCTATTCAAGAATCAGTAAATGATTCTGAAGAATATTCAGCATTCAGGGACTATTTCTTAAAGCAATGGATGGGATTAATTACTACTGATACATTTAGTTGCTACAAAGAAGTATTCAGAACGAATAACCCAGTTGAAGGGTGGCATGGCCTCCTTAAAAATAGAATCCCTTTGAAACCGGCGTTGTATCGGTTCATACAATTACTTAAAAAGGAAGCCAAATATCTAGACAAAAATTTAAAAGTCAAAGTCAAAGTCAAAGTCAAAGCACTTTATTTCAAGTAGGCCAGTTACAGGCACTTTTGAATTGTCAAAAGACTAAATAAAATATTACAAAATTATGGTGCTACAGTCCCAGTCACAAGACATAATAACTGTGAAAGTACCGTAGATGCCCATTCCAAGGCGTAGATCTCAATGGAGAAGAACGGGCAAGAAACTCCATGGACACTCTTTTTCAATTAGGTAATTATTACAAATCATTTGTTACATCATTCATGTTGAGATTACACATTATGTGAGAACGATGTAGAAAGTTAAAAGTGTCCATAGTAAATATAAAAAGACAATTCAGAAATAAAATTAGAATCAATTAAAATAAACCATGGCAGCTAAGAGATGACCAGTCCCAACCGACAGCGCCCGTTCACGAACATGACACATGTATCAGCACCATTCAGCTCAACCATTTTGAAGGGAGCTAAATGATCCGACACACGCGCCACCATCGGCGAGACATTTGAGTGGGCATGACATACTCTCAACCACCGGAGTCATTCAAGTCAATAGAAGACGTAGGTATCTAGACAATGATAGCTCTGAAGTACATGGTACTCACACAATGCTGGCTATGCTGCTATATAATACTAGAAAGATTAACTCTATATAATGCAAAGATAGTAGCAATCTTCATCAGCTCCGACAATAACAGTAAACGATACCTACGTCAGTCTTACCAAAAAATAAAATTTAAAAAATACACATAAAAACGAAATTAAAAAATAATAATATTTAACCTGACAGCAAGCTAATTTTGGTAAAAGAACACGAACATTGTCTTGAGTTCAACACAGCGACCAACTATGCTTATCATCTAAATAATCATTAATAGAATAGTATGCCTTAGAACAGAGATTAGCTTTTACCTTTGCTTTAAATGCGTTAAATGGCAAATCTAGAAAAGAAGACGGTAACTTGTTGTAAAAAGTTATACCAACCCCAACGAATGAACTATGCACCTTATGAAGTCGATGAAAGGGAGCTCGTAATTTGTCCTTATTTCTGGTGTTAAAGTTGTGAATATCACTATTGTTACTGTACAAATGAATGTTCTGCCTAATATATAAAATGTTGGCGAATATGTACTGTGAAGCCGCTGTGAGAATACCAATCTCTTTAAAAAAATCTCTTAGAGAAACACGCGCACCTAATTGGTAAATGGCACGAACAGTTCGTTTTTGAAGCACAAATATATTTTGAATATCAGCGGCTCTGCCCCACAGTAGAATACCGTAGGACATGATACTGTGAAAATAACTAAAGTAGACCAACCTTGCTGTATCAACGTCAGTGTATTGTCTAACCTTTCTGACGGCGTAGGCGGCCGAGCTAAGCCTACCCGCTAGGCTTGATATATGTGGCCCCCATTGAATTTTTGAGTCTACTGTTATACCCAGAAACACAGCTGAATCAACAGTTTCAAGCTTCTCATTGCCGAGCACAATGTTGGGACCCAGATTTCTAACATTGGGCAAAGCGAACTTTATGCATTTAGTCTTCTTGGCATTAAGAACAAGATTATTTGTAGTGAACCAATCTGTGACCATTGATAGTGCGTTATTCACGTCATCAAAAACTTGTCTATTCCTATCTACTTTAAAGATCAGAGAAGTATCATCTGCAAACAGTACAACGTCGCAAACATCCTTTAAATAGAATGGCAGATCGTTAATATAAACCAGGAATAAAAACGGACCCAGTATTGAGCCTTGAGGTACACCCAGCTCAACAGGTAACCTGGAAGATTTAGCGCCATTAACGTCTACGCATTGGTATCTATTAAGTAAATATGACTCAATTACATTAAGGGCTTCGTTTTGAACACCGTAATGGCGTAGTTTACGCAAAAGCGTATCATGGTGAACGCAATCGAAGGCTTTAGAAAGATCGCAGAAAACACCAATTGCATTTCGCGACTTCTCCCATGCGTCAAATATGTGTTTCAACAAAGCAACACCCGCATCTGTAGTCGAGCGACCCTTCGTAAACCCATATTGGTCATTGTGAAGGAGGCTATGTAAGTTAAAATGTCTGAGTAACTGCTTAAGAATTAACTTTTCAAATATTTTGCTGAATGCAGGCAAAATAGAGATTGGTCTGAAATTACCAATATCATTTTTGCTACCGGATTTAAATAGAGGGATGACTTTACTGCTCTTCATGAGATCAGGAAAAGTACCCAAATCAATGCATTTGTTAAACGTAACAGCAAGATAGGGGGCCACAATGTCTATTATATTGCCCAAAAGTTTGGTAGATATGCCCCAGTAATCACCCGTGTTTTTAGATTTAAGAGAATTAAAAACATTAACTACATCACGAGGCGCTACATGCTCGAATCTCAATACATAACCACATTTAGGGACGCTACTATGCAATAGGTTTTCAGCCTTAGACGGCGACGAACTTAAGGAGCAAGTCGTCGTTGCAGGTATGCTCGTAAAAAACTCATTAAACGCCTCAGCTACGTCAGCTGGTTTATTAACTAATTTGTTATCAACCATGATCTCGAGTTGATTTTCTTTTTTAACCGATTTACCCGTTTCGTTGTTTATGATTTTCCAAGTGGCTTTTACTTTGTTATTAGAATTTTTAATAGTCTCACTTAGAAATTTTGATTTTGCAACACGACAAATCTTTTTAAATAATTTTGAATAATTTTTAACATATTCAAAAAAATTGTTATCAAACTTGTACTGTCTCAGACCATACAACTCATACAATCTCGCTCGGCTTTTATAAATGCCTGGTGTAGCCCATTGGTTGAAACCAGCGGAATTCCCAGTAATGTTGATAGTTTTAGTTTTAAAAACGGATTTGTACTCATTTTGCACAACATCAAAAAGGGCCTCGTACATTTCATTTGGGTTCTCGTACTCTATTATTGACGGTATAACTTTAAGAGCTATATTATTTTTAAACTTACTGCAACGACTAACAGTATAAGGCCTGCATTCTACTTTGCGCGGCTTAAAAGGGTAGAAAGATACAAAAATTTACATGATTATGACTAGGGCACTGTGAAATGAAATTTCAGTTCTGGAATGTGTAGAACGCTTGTGCAGGCTGAATATAGGATAAAAAGGTACCTATGTATCATAAGATAATTCATAAATATAATTTTTGTTACTTGTTTAATGTTTTATTAATAAGTTTTACAGATATAGAAATATCGAGCTTACTGTACTTCTGCCGTAAGGCGAATCTGTCTTAAAGCGAATCTGTCCTAATGCGAACAAGGGGATTTTTTCTTTATAAAACCATCAGAGCGTCTCTTTAAAAATGCAATGAGATTTGTATATAAATTAATATCGACACCATTTTTCATCTTGAGGGTACTTTTCAGCATAGAATATGTTGTCCACAACGAGCTAGGCTTATATTTACTAGCTAGTTCATTAAAATACGCCAAAACTACATTTTCGGAAAATGACTTGGCATTTTTCATGTTTTTCCACTTCAAGAAATTTTCATACGTGGTTATGTATCTGTCCTTGGATATTGACGGCAGCAAGCTGTCGCATGCGGTTCGCGCTTCTGTTAGTATATCCGGTGGAGTTGAAGTAATATATTGCTCATCTTCATTATTGAAAGTTGTCATTTTTAGATATTCACAAAACAAGTACAAAGAAAAGAAAATTTGAGAAAAATGGTGCGAGGATTATTTTCTGCCGTGGCTGCGTGAAAATGTTGGCAAAGACGCTAGAGCATGCAGCCAAGTTTTTAAATTACCGAATAAACTGTATTATTTTTATTTTAAATAAACTCAATCTGTGAATGCACACTGTTGCTTTCCCGCCACTTTAACAGCGCGCTAGCGCTGCCTACTGACTGGCGCCGCGCGGCGATTAGTTCGAAATTTGAATAGCAACAGCGCACTGCTGACTAGCTGGAGTCGTGCGGCGGCGATCAGTTCCATATTTGAAATGGCAAATAATACTGTTATGGAATTTGTATGGACTATAACTTAACTATTTGCTTTGGTAACACACGCGTTTTTTTATGACCCGCTTTACATATTTAAAACCGGTGGAATTACATCAGCTTTACGAGCAAGGGTGTTAAAAAAAAAAAAAACGTATTGGGATAAGAATAGAACAGAACAGAATAGAATCGAATATAGGTACTTTATTGTACACCAAAAAAGTTACTCGATACAATACGATTACACGATGACAAGTTCGTTCAACCATCGACAAAAATGATATTAATTTTGAAACCTTTGTATGTTTATTATATCGTAGCTCCATTTCTACGATTTTAATACTGTTTTTGAGTACCTATGCAAAAAGTGTGTCGCTAAACTCATTGAAAAATCGTCGTATATTTCCAGCTATCCTGGGTGACGACGCAGCAGTCTGGTTCTACATCAGGATGAACTCGCTTCGGGCACTTGCCGAGCTTTGCCGAATCATTCCGAAAGCTGCGTTCAGCGTCGTCGAGCCAAAGACGTTCTCAGCACTCAGAAATATTAATAAGAAATGTGTGTGCCTACCTACTTTTATTTGAATTTAGAATTCCGCATGTAAAGGTGCTCCCTCACGTGGGGCATACAGCATTCACCTGTAATGTAACATTTCAGACTCGGTTAAGAGCATTTAGTTGATTCCACAATGTTTGCGAGTGGTGCGCATTCATGTTACAATTTGTTTCAAAATATTACACATTGTAACATCAAGTTGTGAACTGTAGTGCTCGGTTCTCTATCCTCACCAATGTAATGCTCGAATCTGTAATATTACAGGTTGCGCACTTTAATGCTCGGTTCTCTTCCCTCACCAATGCAGCAATGTAATGCTCGAACCTATAACATTACAGGTAAAAAAAAAACACTTTCTGTAATGCTCAGTTCTCCTCCCTCACTGAAGTAATGCTCAACTCTGTAATGTTACGTTAAAGGCGAATGTTCAGTGAGGGAGCACCTTTATAGAACATGATAAAGTTCAAATGCTGTTACAACCGATTATTTGTTTCAAACGGTCTATCAAAAATCAACTTAGACTACATAACACTGAAGTAGATAGAAGAGTAAAGACCAATTACTGTAAAATATCTCGCAAAGGGTTAGCTCACACCGAGACCCGAGACACGACGCGACGGACGCTGCGAATTCGAATAGTGTATCTATCCCGCGTAATTCGGAATTCTCTTGCAGGAATGTGTACCTTTAAAGTAGTAAATAAAGTTCTTTATCGTTGCGTCGGATTACGTTGAGCGCCTTGTGGCTATTGAAATGTTTGTCGGCAGACAAGGACACTCCCATCGAGGCCCAGAGGCTTGCAGTGCAATGCTACATCAACCTTCTGAACTACCACGTTAGCACGAAGGCCATGCTCAACGGAGAGTTTATGTCTGAGCTGCTCAATATTATGCAGGTAAAATAATAATAAACTTTTTCACAAAAAATAACCGACTTCTAAAGCTAAACACTAAGGCATAGCACGCACTGCGATTTTAATTCGCGCGATTTTTTTTCCGCACATTCTGTGACCTATGGATGTGATTGAATCTGCACGCACTGCGGAAAAAAAATAGCGCTCAAATAGTACTAAAAATTATATAAAAAATCCCGAAACGAAAGTTATTTTTGCACTTTTTAATGTTTTGCTTTAGAAGTCTTTTTGCCCGCTTTTTAGTTTTAATAATATCTAACTTATCTCAAACTGAGCCAAGTCTGTAAGGTACCTAAAGGATTGACAAAGTACCCATAATAACGTGCTGTTTGTCGCTAAGGAGTTCGGTTGTATGTTGCATATCTTGAAAACTGCTGAACCGATTAATAAAACTTTCACTGTTCCCTAAGTTGGGAGATACTTAATCCAAGAATTATCACAATCCGATAAGTAATTTCAGAGAAACGTGTGGAAAAACATACATACATACACACAAACATATTTTATTAATAATTGGCTTGCACTTGACCACATCATAAATAAAACATACATACACTTATGAAATTTGGCACATGTGTTTAGAAATACATCACATCACATCACATCATCAGCCTATTAATGTTCCCACTGCTGGGACACAGGCCTCCTCTCTGTGAGAGGGTAAACTACCACGCGGGCCCAGTGCGGGTTGGTGGATGTCGCATGTCTTCGAATTTTTGGTTCTAAGACATGCCGGTTTTGAGAGCAGTGGTGATGAAATAATTTACACAAAGTAAAGCGCCTGCCTGGGTTCGAACCCACGATCTATAACTTGTAAGTCGCGGCCGATACCACTGGGCCACCACTGCTAAGAAATACATATAGAGTAACATTATGAGAATGTTGTGCAATTCCAACAATACGTGTCGAATTGATTACCTCCTTTTTAGAGTTTCGTACCCCAAGGATTCTCACGGAGCCCTATTGTTGTCACTCACACTGTCTGTCTGTCTGGACGTCGCCGCGTCGTTTGCCAAACGGTTGGTCGGTTGGTCTTCAAATTTTCACAGTATAAGCATCTTGTTGACCATACAAATTCTCATCAATAGGGTCCCGTTTTTACCCTTTGGGTACGGAACCCTAAAAAAGGAAAGAGAATCCACTAAAGTCAGTCTTTTACATTTTTTTTATACTTCAATCGTATCTAAACCAAAGGTAGATCAACCGCTATCAAATATTAGAAAGAAGAAAAAAAGAAAGAAAAATTGTTTATTCTGCACAAACTAAACGCACAATACAAAATAAAGGGTGGCATTCACTATAGGTACAAATTAGCCAAAAGCCTCGTATTTAAAAAGAAAAAAAATTTCAAAAAAAAAAAAAAAAAAAAAAAAAAAAAAAAAAAAAAAAAAAAAACATGTATTTTACATGAAAGACTTTCTCTGCTGGACAAAGGCCTCCCCCAAGTTTCGCCACATCGTACGGTCCTGGGCGTCTCGCATCCAGCGGATTATCAAACCAATAATAAAACAAATAATCTGCTAAAGTCTAGCACCTTTGTTTGGATCTAGAGCGTTTTTGCCTGCCGCAGCCAGCCCATAGAATACCTTCTATACTCAAATGTTAATGTTTTCCAGCGGATTGACATCAACCTGAAGATAATGACGTGCACTGTGCTCACCGGCCTCATGTCCGAGGATATTGGAAGAGACTTATTTACTCTCAAGAAAGGCGAGGAAGTTAGTGTTTTATAACTATTGTATTCATCATCATTATTTTGTCATCCTCCTACTTTATTACAATTTATTAGGGTTCCGTACGTAAGGGACACTCAAGTGCCTCACGTGCCTGTCTGTCCGTCGTCTGTCACACAATTTTGTTCCGCAGAAATTTGTACCTACGAACTTGAAATTTGGTGATAATATTTATTATCTATACCAATATTAGTATATAAAGAGGAAAAATTTTATGTTTGTTTGTACCGAATGGGCTCCGAAACTACTGGACCGATTTAAAAAAACATTTCACCCATGGAAACCTACATTATTTCCGATTAATATAGGCTATAATTTATTTAAAAAAATTAGAGATCCTTATGAAATTGGCATAATGTAACACAAAGTAGCAAAATTTTGCCTATATAATTCATTATTTGGCGTGCGCTGAGAAAAGTATTGATGATGCATACAAATTATGTACGCCATGATTAAAGTACTCATTATTAACTACAAAAAAGACTGCGAGAGAATATATCACTATCATAGTTAAGTCACAATAGCAGCTTTTGTGTTCCAAAATTTAATTAGATCGCCGCCGCGCCGGTTGAAACAAAAGTTTGTGACATTCGTATTGTAGTATTAATTCTTATTCAAATAAATAGTTTAACGAATTGGTAGGTAGTTAGGTAGAGTAGGATACGGTAGGTAGGGTACCTACCCTCCTGGGTAGGTTAGAGTAAGTAGGGTATGTAGGATAGGGTAGGGTGGGTAGGTTGATCGGTAGGGCAGGTGAGGTAGGTGGGTAGGTAGGTGGATAGGTAGGTAGGGTTGATAGGTATGTGGTAGGTAGGTAAGCCGCGGGGGTCAGCTTGTTACGTATATTTTAGTTACAAATACCAATATGTTGAAAAATTAGATTTTTTTCTTTGGTACGGAACCCTAAATGTGTGAAGTCCGACACGCACGTGGCAATTCTTATGTATAGGGTCAGCGTATCATATATTATCTTCTTCCATACATCTCTACAACGTGTAACATACTTAACGCAAAACCAGAAAAGGGGTTATTGTATTATGATGAACAATCCTGAAATCGCGAAAAAAATCTGTTCACTTGTTTTAAAAGCCCACATCTTTTCTAGCCGTATCTTTGTATTTACACAATCATTCCATGCATCGTTCGTTTCATCGCTTTTTCTCTACTCTTATAACCTTATTTATACAACCATACTCAACACTTTTTTCGTAGTACGTTCCTTAGGGAGAGAAAATAAAATAGTGAGAGCAGAGAAAGTATGACATGCTTTCTTTTTCAATTTAACCAAAATACTACTCGCTTCTCCATGCGCTCAGTGCACATAACAAAAGGTCGTACTCTGCGGCCTTGTACAAGATCCGCCCAGGATTTCACACTGAGGTTGAGTCGAGAAATTAAAAAAAAATCCTTCTGGAAACAACCTATTTGGTATATCTAAAAACACTATATATTGCCTAGGTGGTAGCCAGTAACTTGTACATCGAGCACATTGGTCTGCGCACCGCACTGTGTACATTGATCGTGGCCAGCGTCAGCAATGAGGGCGCTGACGTGTATCTCGAACTTGGAGTTATACACTAGTAAGTATTGTTTACTTACATTAAATAAAGCGCCGTTGCATTTTATTAACATATATAATTGAAGTGTATTCTAAAAAAGAAAACCCAATATAATCTGTATCTATAAAAGCGAAAGGTGACTGACTGACTGACTCAGTGACTGATCAATCAACGCACAGCCAAACTGCTAAGCCTAGAAGCATGAAATTGGGCAGAAAGGTTCCTCAAGTGACGTAAGTGTGCACTAAGAAAGGATTTTTGGAAATTCTACCCCTAAGGGGGTAAAAAGGGGTTTTTTGTATGAAAAATCTAATTCCTTCGGCCAAAATTCTTGAAACTTAGCACAAATAGTATTCTAAGTAAATGATAAAGTTTGCAATTATTTTAGTTTTTCGAAACTACCCCCAAATGTTGCTTTAAGTTAAATATCGAATCGTCCTACTCCGATAAACCCTGTATATCTACGATACCCAGTTTTTTATTGTTTTAATAATAGCTTATTTTTGGTCGCCTTCACTAACTGCATATAAGAAAATCATTTATAGGATAAACGAAATCACGCGATCGAAGTCGCGGGCGGAGTGCTAGTAATATACAAAGGCGAGAGAGAAAAGGGCTCATTGCGCATCAAAAAGTACACATCGATGTCAATAGGAAACTCTCCTAGAACGCTGGCAGAATTACCGCGTTGGATAGCAGTGCTAATTCTCTGGCCGAAGAATAGACCAGCAGCTAAATTTCTCAAGAGAATTCGGCAAGGCGCAATATTTGACAGCTATCAAATCGACCAATCACGTGCGATATGAATGTCGCGATGTCGAACGAATGTCGATTTGATAGCGGTCAAACCTTGCGCCTTGCCAAATTCACTTGCGCAATTCGGTTGCAGTCCTCTGGTCACGTGAAGAGTCGACGAGCTTTTTGCTAACGTCTCGAAAAACTCGATGAGTACTCGGACCCCATGGACCTAATGTTTCCACCTTCCACCCCAAACGGCTCAAATAACTCCCATGAATAAGGTTGTTATATTTGCGCCGTTTGAGTATTCTGAACTAGCATCAGCCGCTCTTGCATAGCCCGCCGTGCTAAGAAGATGGGATGGTGCAAGGGTGTCGACACACGTTGCATCCCACCCCGAAGGCCTACCCACCTTCCAAGGCATTATGGTCATCCCGTCTGCTCTTTTCACATCGTCGCGTTTCTTCTTCCTACCCCGATTACTCCACTGTTGAAAGTGTAGTTATCAACGACTGACGAATTTTGACTTGCAGAGTTACCTTAAATTTTAATGAGCCAGAAGTTCCTAAGTAACTCTTCCTTATATGGAAACAAGCAAATTTTTTTAGCGCCTATCTCCCAAAACCCAACTGTAACAATTTTAGTGACGGTATTTAAAAAGGATCTGATTGCTTCACAGTATGGTAGGGAACAGACAAGCTAGATACGTGGTTGGTGCATGGGAGCCAGCGTTAGAAGCTATCTTCCGACATCATCCGTCAGCTAAGTTGGCGTACACCGGCAGACTGGACATCAATGACTTTACTCAGGTAACAAAGCCTCCTCTTGTGTCAGCAGAAGCTAGAACACTGCTAATAATATTCATATCTTCAGGGTAAGCCTCCATAGCCTTGTTTCTTCTGTCTTAAGTAGGTAAATGCGATACGTTTCTTTTAGTATTATATAACTGCACAGCACATGTGTGATTACTATGTTTCGACTTTAAATCTACAACTCACTGTACCTATGTATCGTTCGTTGACTTGTGTCTGCCCTGTTAGTTGAGTGTGTTATTCCCTCTCAAATGTATCTCTGATGGTGGCACATGTGTTGGATCATTCGGTTCCCTTCATAATGGTTGAACTGAGTGGTGCCAATCCATGCGTCATATTCATAATTAAGCTGCCTCGGCCTGCTTTTAATTGCGTACTTATTGTATTTTTGAATTGTTTATTTTACTATAAACGCTTTTACATGCATGTCTTTTTACATCGTTCACTCATATGTATTTTTTCAACGAGAATGATGTAACCAAATAATTGTAATTAAAACTAATGGAAAAGAGTGTCCGTGGAGTTTCTTGCACATTCTTCTCCATAGAGACCTACTGAAGCTTGCGAATGTGCAACTAGATTCATGTTTTGTTTGACAATTCAAAAGTACCTTTAAGGTTTATTTGATTTTGGGCACATTTGCTACACTTATATGATCTACAGTGACATACATTTTATTGATCTGGATATGGGGACCAGTACATTGTAGACCAGTAGGAATAGCACGTGAGAAGGGTAACTAAATAAAAACTTTTTTACAAAAAAATACAACCGTCTGCCAAATAAAAACAAAAAATTTAAAAATAACTTATTTTTCGGAAGTCGGTGTTCCTGTTTCCTTTTCTTCGTTTTTTGACACCGACTGCCGAAAAACAAGTTATTTTTTACTTTGTAGTGTTATTATTTGGAACTCGAGTCGGTTGTATTTTTTTGTAAAAAAGTATTTTATTTTTAATGTTTTTTTTGTTATATGTTAGTTATAGGTAGGTACCTGGTACATAATATCTAGGTACCAGGTACCTATAATGCTAGAATAGATTAACATGCAGCAATGGTTCACATACTGACAGTCGAAACGTTCCGCAAAAGCGTTCAGGATACTGTTTGCGGCTGACCGGCACCCTACACCAGGGATGTGCACCGCTTGCGCATAATTGAGTGAAAACAATCCATACGCACCTCCGCAAACATCCCCGATGAGCTACAGAAGTTGTATTGGACGCGTATAGCGCTGTGCTGTTTCTGCGTGTAATATTATTTTGACGCTCCTCGAACACCGAGCAAATCTGCGAGCAACATGTTCGCACGAACAGACAGCGCCCTACGCTTCCTGTCAATGTCCGCATCGTCTTCCAGGCCAGAGTGTGGAATACTAACTAATATTACGTTCCATAGGTCTCTTATTTCCACACGTTTCTTCTACTCTAATCCCTGTATACTTTCCAGGAGGGTTTCTACTGTCAGAAGTGCTTAGGGGATTTCTTCCCCAGCATGCAGACACTGATGATCAACACAGGGCGGCCGTACAGCCCCGTGTACTACTGTATGTTCCAACAACCGCTTAGCGATTTGGGCTCCGGTGACGGGAGTATCCGTGAGTATAAAACGATATCATCATCATCACTATTTTGCCCTTCATCATCATTTCCAACAAAACTGCTGAACACAGTCCTGCCCCAAGTGTCGCCACATCGGCCGGTCCTGTCCTTCTCGCATTCAGCGGATTCCCGCAGCTTTTACCAGTTCATCGGTCCACCTTACGTAAGGCCTTTGCTTTTGACCTTCATCATCATCATCGTTTCACCAAAAAGACGTCCACTGCTGGACATACTGATCGGTCCTGTGCGTCTCGTATCCATCAGATTCCTGTCTTGAAAGTGAATAGTCTGATTTGGGGCATTTTGGGGTCGTTTTCCATTCTCCTGAATTAGTCGTCGTCTCAGTCAGGGGGTGGTAGGTAACGGTGTATTTTTTTTTAAACGTTGGCCCACACTATGAATTTCTCCTGTATCGTGGGTGCGTTTACAAACATATAAACTCACATACACAAACACCTAGAGCCGGAACAACTATCTGTAGGTTATGCAAATATTTGTTCCGTGCAGGAATCGAAGCCGCGACACGCAGCGCAGCAGTCAATCGCTCAATCACTACGCCAAACGTGCGCCCAAAAAAAAATAGATTTTAATACGATGTGGTTTATGTTAAAGTCATTGTAGGTAGATATTTTAAGAGATGACTAACGACAGCTGATATTTTTCGGCGGCTTCATCCGCGTCAAGTGTTTTATTACCCCCGACAAAAGAATATACCGGGATACAATGTGTGCTATGTGCTATTAAAAATTATTATTATTAGTTAAAGTTAGAGTGAACAGGCTTCTTCTGGGTAAGCTCACTCCATCGTCGACTTTGTCTCTGTCACCTCTGACCTAGACTAGAGTCAAGAGCAAACCCATCACAAATAAAAAAATAAAAATATTCACCAAGATCCGATCAGCCGTTCAGGCGTGATTGAGTAAAAATATCCATCCAAACTTTCACATTTATAATATTAGTAGGATAGGATATGGTAGGAAGTAGGATGTTAATTATTTAAGTTCCATACGATATTCATCCATTTACTAATCACAAAACCATCCAGTCTTGTAAGAACTTTCCAACTATGTCACCTCCAGTTCCCTATTCGCAAATGGAGCTGTCGAAGACTCAGTCGGGCCAGCTAATGTTCCCGCCCTTGCCGGATGACCAGGACTTGCGGGATTATTTGCTCAAGATGAGGCTGTGGTTCGGTGATCCGTTAGTATTGTTATATTACTACTGTGGCCTGGCCCGGCGTTGCCTGGGTCATAATAATTTATAACCATCTGGAGTAATGTACCTTTCAAATGGTTTAAGATTTTTTAAACATGTGTCGTGGTTCCAAAGATTACCGTACACGTCTGTACAAACTCACAAAATTCGGGCTCTCTCTTTATATTTTTAAGATTATTCCTAGACGGACTATTTCTGAGGCTCATTATGATGCATGATGAGCCGGAGAAATAGCGAGGTTAAATTAAATTAACTTGTTTTTAAATACTTGGGCGTCTAACGACAATCCTCTTTAATAAATCTTATACCTTACTAGGTAGGTATTATTGACCTTATTTCCAGTTCCTGCAGCGTGTCTGTCATATGTATCATCGATTTCCTCACACCTTAGTATACTCGTATAAGAGATAAAGGATTAAAGCTTTCTGTTTCAGATCCAAGTCATTGCATTACTTTGAGATAGAAGACGCCCATTATGAAGTAAGGTAAGTCCAAACCGATGGAGCGAGGACCAGAAGAAGGTCGCGGCATTCCGCTGGATGCGGGAAGCACATGACTTGTCGATGTGGGGACGACGCTTGGAGAGCCCTATGTCCAGTAGAGGGGGTCTACTTTCTACTTATTATCATGATACTAAAACACTAAACACTTTTTGCCCATGTAACAACCACTCCTATCAAGGTCGGAGACTCTACAATCGAAGTTGTAGACGAATATGTCTACCTGAGACAAACGGTCCAGTTGGGTAGGTCTAACTTCGAGAAAGAGGTCAACCGTCGAATCCGGCTCGGCTGGGCGGCGTTCGGGAAGTTGCGTGGTATCTTCTCGTCCAATTTACCGTAGTGTCACAAGACAAAAGTCTATGACCAGTGTGTGTTGCCAGTGATCACCTATGGGACCGAAACATGGTCAATCACAATGGGCCTTATCAGAAAGCTTAAAGTCACCCAACGAGTAATCGAGAGGGCTATGCTCGGCGTTTCCTTGATCATGTCAGAAATGAGGATATCCGCAGGAGAACAGCGACCCATCAGGTTTCAGCATTGGAGGTAAAGTGGGTCGACAGAAATTCGTTTCAACCGCTTTAGACAGGGACCAGAACTGTTTACAACCCGGAGGGTGCGATGCCAGCTTGACCCCAATACGTCCGATATGGTCAAAGTTACCGACATAGCCCGAAGAATTGCCAAACTTAAGTGGCAGTGGGCAGGGCACATTGCTCGCAGAACGGATGGCCGATGGGGCCGTAAAGTTCTGGAATGGCGACCGGTAGACGATACCGGTTCCCACTTGGTGGACCGATGACCTGGTTAAGGTTGCGGGAAGGCGCTGGATGCGAGACGCACGAGATCGGTCAATGTGGCGACGCCTGGGGGAGGCCTATGTCCAGCAGTGGACGTCTTTCGGCTGAAATGATGATGATGACTAAAACACTAGGAAGTAATGACGGGCGAGTATTTTGGAGGACTGTCTTTATGTAGAATTTTGACTTTCCAAAAATGCTGGCTCTCAGCCTAATTTGAATTACTTTTGATTTTGGTACCCACCACCTGTTGCCTTTTGTCGTTGTTGTAGATACCGCGATAAATGCGAAGAAGTAACAACATCCTTGAAAGAGCGAGCGCAGCTTTTGGCAGAGTTCGTTGCTGAGCAGATGAGTGGGTTGTCGCAGGAGAGGGACTGCTCCGTGGCTAGCGTTGACTTGCATCTGGCTGATCTGATGGTAAGAGGTCACCTATAAGAGCAAAAGCTATAAAACGTTGCAGTTAAGAAAATTAAAATGTTTATTTGTCACTCAATACAACAAAAAAAACCGACCACATTCACCAAAATAATTAGGTAACATTGCTGATGTTCGTAAGTAATGAAAGCACCGAACATACATCTAACGAAAAGATGAACTGGAGTGAAAGAAAAATTACCTTTTCAATATAGTTGTTAAACATGGCGTAATTTCAGAGGCTATAATTATGATTCGAAAATTAAATCTTTCGCACAGGCATCTTTCTATTACGCGGTCGTGAATTTTGTTTACGAGCTCGATCATTAGTTTTGCAGTTGAGTTTTAAATTTATAAGTCAACTAGCTCACCCGCGGGGCTTCGCTTCCGTCAACTGGCTACCCTGCCTAACCGCCCTACCCTGCCTACACTGCCTACCCTGCTCTACCTGTTCTACCTACTCTACCTGCTCTACCTTCTCTACCTGTTCTACCTACTCAACCTACTCTACCTACCTACCTAATAATTTTCTATCTATCATCAATAGTTTTCTCAGCGCACGCCAATGAATGAATTTTATAGGCAACATTTTGCTACCTTGTTTTCTTTGTAAAAAAATATGACCAGTTGCAAAAACGCGACATTTTCTGATAATTTTATTTTTTATGAATAAACAAATCTAATTCTTTGATTTGTTTTTACTATTTCCCATAACCTGTATTGAAAAACGTCGTGCATCACAATGTACTATTTCAATACAGCTGTTAAACATGGCGTACTTTCAGAGGCTATAATTATGATTCAAAAATTAAATCTTTCGCATAGGCATCTTTCTGTTACGCGGTCGTGACTTTTGTTTACGAGCTCGATCATTACGTTTGCAGTTTAGTTTTTTTATAAGTCAATTTAAAAAAGTTTTGTAGCAAGGCGTTTCATACATAGAATAAAATGGGATAGATTTTCTACGAGGAAAAATGAATGATTCCGTACGTTTTAGCATTGATTTCTCAAAAGTCTTTTAAATGGTTGTTTAATTTATTTAATTACCAGTTTTAATTTAATTATTTTCACATCAACATTTGTCAAAAATCGAATAGGCTGTATTCATGGAAAAAAAATTGTCCAGTTGCAAAAACGCGCCATTATTTATAAGTCAATTTAAAAAAGTTTAGTAGCAAGTAGTTTCATACATAGAATAAAATGGGATAGATTTTATACGAGGAAAAATGAATGATTCCGTACGTTTTAGCATTGAATTCTCAAAAGTCTTTTAAATGGTTGTTTAATATATTTAATTACCAGTTTTAATTTAATTATTTTCACATCATCATTTGTCAAAAATCGAATAGGCTGTTATAGCGGATGTATCCGAACGTCTCCCTCGTCGCAAAGGTAGAGGTAGGCCGCCTGAGCGATGCTCGCCGTAATGCGTATCCGAACGCACCTTCGCTCATGCGTCTCGCGCCAACCAATAATAGCCGAGACGGCGCGATTACCAGCCACTGATTGGCTGTTTGTTTAGTTTTGTTAAGTTGCTAGATTGGTGTTGGTTTGAAGGTCGCCACAATAATTAGAATAAGGGTGGCGACATTGGAATGGTACTTCGGTCTCTGTTCTGAAAAGTGACATGATTGTAATTCAAAGTTTTATAAAAAAGTTCAAGTTTATGCCCATTACAAAACCCTTTCATTAAACTGACTCACCCCGACTACACTGTAAATTTTCTTTTTTGTGAATAAACACATCTAATTCTTTGATTTGTTTTTACTTTTTCTCACAACTGCATTGAAAAACGTCGTGTGATACACGGGTGTGTAGGTTATTGCAAACTCGTGTCATTAAAAACCCTCGCCTTCGGGTCGGGCTTGTTAATGACAGCTCGTTTGCAATAACCTACTTCCACCCTTGTATCACAATGTACAATAGTACCTACCGTTGGTAAACTGTTGCCCCCATACATTGACATAGGTCGTGGTCTGTTTACGAACTGCAAATAAGTGAATGGACAAAATTACGGTTTTCGGATATTTTCCTTTACTTGTACCTAGTACTCTAAGACATTGCGTCTTTATTTTCATGATCCTACGTCCACCGGGAGTACCGAATAGGTTTTGATCAATCAAGCAATCAATTCATGAGATTGCCAAATATGCGGCATACACGGCTGTATCTTTTGATGCGTTGATTCTTGACAAACGGCATATCGTTTTTTTTTATTAGTAGAAATTTACAGTTTTCTTTTCCTTTACTTGTGATATAAGACATTGCTTTTGCCATGTTTTATGATTCTTAGACAATTTACCGGAGGGCGCCCAAAAGCCGCCATTTTTTTTTCAATTTTTAGCTGACTTTGCAAAAAGGAGGAGGTTATCAATTCGCTTGTATTTTTTTTTATGTGTGTTACCTGAGAACTTTTTATTGGGTGAACAGATTTTGATGATTCTTTTTTTATTCGAAAGCTGGTTTGTCATGTGGTCCCATTTAATTTTCATCAAGATTTGATGAAGAACTTCGGAGATACATCAGAACTCTTCAATAAATGACAGCAAATCACTCGGGATAACTGCAATCGCATATCTGTTTATTGTTTATACCATTTCATACCATAACATCGCACTGGTACGCTTTAAAGGGGTATGCAGGTGTGAACAGTTCACCCTGGTATAGGTACTCTCATTCCACCGGTTTTGTTTATTTAAGTTTCATGTTATTGGGTTATTATATTCTGGCTTCACTTTGGGCGTTATAGGTACCTATAACGCCCACAGTGTTCCATTATGTACCACAACAAAAAAGTGAAATATAATTTTTTTTTTACAAAAAATACAAACTACTTCTAAACAAAAACACTACAAAGTGAAAAATAACTTCAATTTCGGAAGTCGGTGTCAAAAAACGAAGAAACGAAAACAGGAATTTTTGTAAAAAAGTTTTATTGTAGCCAGGGACACTCGCTGACGTAAGTATCATCAAAATCGGCCAACGCGTTTGGTCTATAGAACGCCAAATAAGAACAAACATACTTAAATATACTGATAAACACATTACCCTCCTTCGGCAGTCGGGTAAAAATTTTAAACGACCTCTAAGGTAACCCACCACTAGTTTTCTAAAGTCACCCCCATCATCACCTGAACTAATGACGCCGCAATAAACGTGATCACATAAGTACTGGGTCCACTAAAAACAGCTCCAATGTATTATCTTCAGACAGAGCTTCGGTCCCCAGTGCTGGGGCTGGGCTACGTGAAGTGTGGCGGAGCCCTGGAGCGCGCGCTGCTGTTCAAGGTACTGGCGGACCGGCTCGGCCTGCCGTGCGCGTTGTTCCGCACCTGCAGCGCCTATGCGTGGTGCGAGGTCGCTGTGCCTGAACTGGATCCGGTTGGTTTCATAAAATTTACACAGCACGCTGAATTTTGAGACTTTTGAGATATTTCCACCATCGCCATCGCTGACATAACCGACACTTTGACTAGAGGTTCTGATTCTTACTCGTAATAGGGTAAGACCAGGATAGTTGCCCCGATTATAATTACTCTAGTTTGGCGGATGAATGACATGCTATTTTATTAATTTAAGTATTGAAAGATTCTCCAACTATCCCTAAGGGTTTGGAAAAAAAAAATTTTTCCTCCTCAAAATGGCGCCCGAAATCCGCCATTTTTTTCTTTTCCAATTTTAATTTAGCCAGTGACACTCGCAGGGTAAGACGAATCGATTGATGTAAGAATTATCAAAATCGGCCAACGCGTTTGTTCTCTAGAACGCCACATAGGAACAAACATGCATACTGATATACAGATTACCCTCCTTCGGCAGTCGGGTAAAAAACATAGTACCGGCCAGTATTACAAATAAAGTATTTTGCTTTTTGTACTAAGATATATAGAGAGTGTTTCCAGAAAGTGTGGCAACTATCCGGCTTTTACTCTAAATTAAGAACATGGAATCATCGACATGAAGAACACGCTATTATTTTTCGTAGGCAGACTGAGTACCTACGCACTTTTCGCCAAATATTTCCCGAGTAATAATAGTAAGACGTAAATTAGTGCGAGCGTTAGAAACCTGCATGTATAAGGATGTATCTAGCATCAATGGATAGGATAATGCTTTTACCTACGCTGTATGTCATGAGACCTAATATATCGGTTTTTGTAGCAGTTCGAATAAACAGCAGTCCAGCGTCTAACTTTATTTCAATCCAAACAGTTCTGTCCTTAAGGGTGCACTAGTAGGCGGCACGAACTATGTTGTGGGCGGGATTAGAATGCATGCTATCTCATCCGACAACACGTGCGACAGGGATAGACGCGGATAGAGCAGTAAGAACGTTCTCGCGTAATTTTATAAACTGACCTTTGGTAATATGGATATCATACAAAAAATTACTGAATGAATCGGTTAAAATAAATATTGCATTTTTGAACTACTTCTATACTGTGTGGTGACTGTTTAGCCAATTTTCCTTCTTCTTATGGCATTTATTTCCGCCCAAAGATACGTTTAAATTAGTGTTGAAATATGGAACTTTCGACGCTCATAAATTTCAAATATATGTATTTTTTAGAGTTCCGTACCCAAAGGATAAAAACGAATTACTAAGACTCCAAGATCCGTCTGTCTATCTGTCTGTATCTATATGTATTTTTGCGATAATGGTACGGAACCCTTCGTTCCCGGCCGGTTTTTTGTTTCCATACCGGGCTAGATAACGACGTTTGTATGGAAGAATGACCGACGAGGGCAACCTTAAATGTTCTTAATTTCACTTAGTTTCATAAACCATTCTATCCCTAAAGGAAGAAGAAGACGACACACCTCAGGTCTACCCAGCAGGCCTCCTCCGTACCAACTACGTAGTGGATCTTATACAGCGTCCAGGACGCCTGATACCCCGCGGAGGACGAGAGGCGAAACTCATCTGCGGACCGATATGTTCTCCGCCTTATACGGCGAGGGAGTTGCCTGAAGTTTGTCGGTGTGAGAGACGCGCTTGATAAAGAGGAAGGGCAGTTTGGAATCCTGGTGTAGGATATGGACCATGTTTTTTTAATAGCATGGGTCCAATGGCTAAATCTTACTACTTATTTGTTGTGGTCTAACTGAACTGATAAATCTGCGTCTGGCCCGATTACTCATGAAAGTAAATACGAAGGAAAATGTCGCATCAGTGGAACAATTTGTTGCTCCGCACCCGACCTTAACAATATGACTGCCTCAACAACACATTTAACAACAAAAAACTCGAAAATTCGTTTTTGAATTCTGAATAAATTGTGATTTTGCATCATTATCATATATTTGCCCTTGCCCCATGTTACTTAGTATCGGTTTAAAACGTTACATTTTCCATTCTCACCCTTGTCAACCGTCACTACCTTTTCTATCATATCATTCTTCACACAATTCATCCATGTTTTTATTGACCTCCCTCTTCATCCATCCATATTTATCTACTTCATCTCAAACTGTGACTGTGATTTTTTGAATGATCAAATTAAATTGATCAGTTTCATATATCTGTGATCATGTAGTAGAATGCATTATATTAATTGTATTTTTTATTAATAAAAAAAAATAAACGACATTTCAAATTAATTATTCAATTTATTTCAACTTATACACAGCATTATTCGTTCGGTGCCATGAGAATACATTTCTATAATAAATATAATATATCGTATCAAAAACTCTTAAAACAAGGCACTAAGTATTACATAAGACACATTGCACATGGTTCAAGATGGACGGACAATTACGATCACAAACATTTTATGCTTAAAACTACATATATTTACAACTACAAGGTGATACTGCTACTTTTACGTTTCTAAAATAGGCTATTGTTTATGTTCAGGGCCTAAATTAATAATAATACTAATCGAATTTCATGGAATGGCAATCGGAATGTTTGGTGGGACGGATACAAAATAAATATATTACTAGTTCAAAATAACTGTACAATAGGGATGTTAACTGATAATTACGCAAAATACGCGCTTGGTCGTGGAGTTGCGGAGACAGCCCGTCTAAACTAAACTAACTGATAATTAGTTTTTTGTCCATCAGGTAGATTAATAAAAAACATTTGACACGTTTTTTTATCTTTTGACGCGTAAACAAAGTGATGACGATATAAAGTGTTGAAATATCGTGTGACGTCACGCCGTTAGTACACTTTATACTGACGTCACTACTGAACTTTGATGCGCTTTATCTTTGTATTTTTTTATTAATTCAGTATAGCACGTGTCCAATATTATTTGATAATCTCTCTGACTTAATAGAATTATCATTTTTCTATCTAGAAAACATCCCTATTCGCCCCCACAACCTGGTACCCGCGCGGCGTCACGCGTTCTCGTGTGCCAATAGCGAGAGTCTAACGCGAGAGTGACGTCACAGCTCCAAGTGCACCGTTATTTTGAGCGAGTTGGTGATTACTGGGGCATATCTACCAAACTTTTGGGCAATATAATAGACATTGTGGCCCCCTATCTTGCTGTTACGTTTAACAAATGCATTGATTTGGGTACTTTTCCTGATCTCATGAAGAGCAGTAAAGTCATCCCTCTATTTAAATCCGGTAGCAAAAATGATATTGGTAATTTCAGACCAATCTCTATTTTGCCTGCATTCAGCAAAATATTTGAAAAGTTAATTCTTAAGCAGTTACTCAGACATTTTAACTTACATAGCCTCCTTCACAATGACCAATATGGGTTTACGAAGGGTCGCTCGACTACAGATGCGGGTGTTGCTTTGTTGAAACACATATTTGACGCATGGGAGAAGTCGCGAAATGCAATTGGTATTTTCTGCGATCTTTCTAAAGCCTTCGATTGCGTTCACCATGATACGCTTTTGCGTAAACTACGCCATTACGGTGTTCAAAACGAAGCCCTAAATGTAATTGAGTCATATTTACTTAATAGATACCAATGCGTAGACGTTAATGGCGCTAAATCTTCCAGGTTACCTGTTGAGCTGGGTGTACCTCAAGGCTCAATACTGGGTCCGTTTTTATTCCTGGTTTATATTAACGATCTGCCATTCTATTTAAAGGATATTTGCGACGTTGTACTGTTTGCGGATGATACTTCTCTGATCTTTAAAGTAGATAGGAATAGACAAGTTTTTGATGACGTGAATAACGCACTATCAATGGTCACAGATTGGTTCACAACAAATAATCTTGTTCTTAATGCCAAGAAGACTAAATGCATAAAGTTCGCTTTGCCCAATGTTAGAAATCTGGGTCCCAACATTGTGCTCGGCAATGAGAAGCTCGAAACTGTTGATTCAGCTGTGTTTCTGGGTATAACAGTAGACTCAAAAATTCAATGGGGGCCACATATATCAAGCCTAGCGGGTAGGCTTAGCTCGGCCGCCTACGCCGTCAGAAAGGTTAGACAATACACTGACGTTGATACAGCGAGGTTGGTCTACTTTAGTTATTTTCACAGTATCATGTCCTACGGTATTCTACTGTGGGGCAGAGCCGCTGATATTCAAAATATATTTGTGCTTCAAAAACGAGCTGTTCGTGCCATTTACCAATTAGGTGCGCGTGTTTCTCTAAGAGATTTTTTTAAAGAGATTGGTATTCTCACAGCGGCTTCTCAGTACATATTCGCCAACATTTTATATATTAGGCAGAACATTCATTTGTACAGTAACAATAGTGATATTCACAACTTTAACACCAGAAATAAGGACAAATTACGAGCTCCCTTTCATCGACTTCATAAGGTGCATAGTTCATTCGTTGGGGTTGGTATAACTTTTTACAACAAGTTACCGTCTTCTTTTCTAGATATGCCATTTAACGCATTTAAAGCAAAGGTAAAAGCTAATCTCTGTTCTAAGGCATACTATTCTATTAATGATTATTTAGATGATAAGCATAGTTGGTCGCTGTGTTGAACTCAAGACAATGTTCGTGTTCTTTTACCAAAATTAGCTTGCTGTCAGGTTAAATATTATTATTTTTTAATTTCGTTTTTATGTGTATTTTTTAAATTTTATTTTTTGGTAAGACTGTCGTAGGTATCGTTTATTGTCGGAGCTGATGAAGATTGCTACTATCTTTGCATTATATAGAGTTAATCTTTCTAGTATTATATAGCAGCATAGCCAGCATTGTGTGAGTACCATGTACTTCAGAGCTATCATTGTCTAGATACCTACGTCTTCTATTGACTTGAATGACTCCGGTGGTTGAGAGTATGTCATGCCCACTCAAATGTCTCGCCGATGGTGGCGCGTGTGTCGGATCATTTAGCTCCCTTCAAAATGGTTGAGCTGAATGGTGCTGATACATGTGTCATGTTCGTGAACGGGCGCTGTCGGTTGGGACTGGTCATCTCTTAGCTGCCATGGTTTATTTTAATTGATTCTAATTTTATTTCTGAATTGTCTTTTTATATTTACTATGGACACTTTTAACTTGCTACATCGTTCTCACATAATGTGTAATCTCAACATGAATGATGTAACAAATGATTTGTAATAATTACCTAATTGAAAAAGAGTGTCCATGGAGTTTCTTGCCCGTTCTTCTCCATAGAGATCTACGCCTTGGAATGGGCATCTACGGTACTTTCACAGTTATTATGTCTTGTGACTGGGACTGTAGCACCATAATTTTGTAATGTTTTATTTTGTCTTTTGACAATTCAAAAGTGCCTGTAACTGGCCTACTTGAAATAAAGTGCTTTGACTTTGACTTTGACATTACCCTCGTTTGATAAGAGAACAAAGTCTCTTTAAAAGTTCAGCGTAGATAGCGCCACTATAGCTTGACCCAGTATTATTATTTCTCATACTTTGGCTAACACTGAGACAGGTTATGCCAGTCCAAATGTAATGAAATTTTAGCAAAATAAGTTTGGTAATGGTGGACACCAGTATGTTTAGTTAAACAAAATTAGAAATACTAAAATCGTGTTATGCACACTGGATAAATTTTATCAAAGATCAGTACAGATGCAACACTATTAACAGTACATTGTAAAATAAGCCTTATAATTATTGTATTACAGTGCAGTATCAACCTTACATCATTACAAAATAGAAATTACATATCGTTCATTCGCGTTAAGAAAATAGTGAGTCATTGTTGTCAGCCGGCCCTTCGACCAATCGGGTGCAAGTTTTCTAATTTGTTGCGACCCGATTGTTCGAGAGGCCGGCTGACAACGATGACTCACTATTTTCTTAACGCGAACGAACTGTAGTAGATAAATAAAAAGAAATAATTTATACCTTTGAGGTAACAAAACATTGCGCTGGTGATAAAACTTACCAGTTAATATTAAGAATTTGTTCAAATCTTAACGAAAATATTCGTTGAAATAATTTTAACCTAATTTGTTTGTTTTTTTTTGTTGAAATAACGGTAAAAAATACACAACCTATTATGTACGTGAAAAGGTAGATAGAAGATATAATAATGACTTACAATAATTCAGTCCAAATAAAATGTGATAAATGGCATCTTAGATAGAAAATAGTTATAGTCATTTATGATTAAGATTATTAGCAATTTACTAGATTATTTGAGAAATAACTTACACGTTTATTAAAGCGTAAGCGGATTCAATGAATAACCGAAACGTTATACAATATTTTACGTTTGACGCTAAGCAACCAATGAACCGCTCACTAGAATGTCAATAGGCGAACATTTGATATTATTCTACTCAGAAGAGTGCGTCATGATACATGTAGAGTTAGCAAAAAAAGTATAAGGCTTAACACGCACTGCGATTTTTATCCGCGCGAATTTTTTCCGCACATTCTGCGACCTATGGAATTGTATGAAGCAGCAAGCATTGCGGAAAAAAAATCGCGCGGAAATAATATCGCAAGAAATCCTTGTTTTGCCACAGAATCCACCGCACCGCGGCGCGGGTAAAATTCGCGCGAATATTTTGAACTCTATGAACAGGTAGAAGGAGACAAAAATCGCGCAAAATTTTATCCGCAGTGCGTGTTAGTCAAATTCAGAACGCGAAAAAAAATTCGCGCGTATAAAAATCGCTGTGCGTGCTTAGTCTAAGAGTACTCGGTGTATTAGCAAAAAAGTGCTATAAGTAGTACCTATAGTTAGTGAATATGTTTTTTATTCTTATAAGTCTTATAAATATTAAGTAGTATTTTTAAAAGCTGCACTTATATTTTTATAAAATGTTAAAGCTGCCTTCTAACTTCGATACTTAATTCTAAAACGTCTATATAAAGGTATATCTTGAACATTACGGTGGTCAGGAATGTCAAATTACGAACTAAAATGACGAAATACGTACGTCATTAAAAAGTATACGTACTCTTCACATAATCGACTTTCAAGTCTTATATTACTAAAGAACTATAAAAATCTTTATTTCATTTAAGCAGTGGTTCTGCTCTCTTGATGTCAACAAGCTATTAATACAATAGAACGCATTGTTCTTCTTTTATTTCATCTGTCGTGGTGGCCCAGTGGCTAAGCCCTATGTACCTATGTGACTTTTTCTAATTTATATGTACTTTTCAAGTTTATCTTTGACATCAAAGGCAATGGTGAAGGAAAAAAACGTCGTGAGGAAAGCTGGAATTATATGGTTAACTAACTTCTGACAAGCGGGCGAAAAAGTAAAAAAAATAAAATGCTCCGATCGCCACCAAACTTTACAAGATTATCCGCTGGGCCAATCTTAAGAATCTCTGAAAATTTCATTTAAATCGGTCCAGCCGTTTCGGAGTCTATAAGGAACATACATACATACCTTCTCTTTTATATATAGATAGATAGATTTAAGTCTGAAATAGTCAAGACAGAGGCCTGTGGGGTTCCCAGAGGTGGCTTAATTAACTCTGACAACAGAGATGGCCACATTCTCACACGAAAACAAAAAGAAGAACGTATTGTTACGTTTTTTAACTCCCAAATAAACAATGGTATACAATAAAATATCGCACTATTCCTATAGCCCCGAATATCAATAGGGCAGCTTGGGAGGCAGCCGCCATACTGTCTTAATTGTACGATAGTTTTAAAAATCTTTCGCGTTGACCAACTACAGAAACTTAGCTTGATGCTTGTACATTACATCATTCTATAAAAAAACTGTAAAGAGATCGATTCCAAGTAACTATTTCTCTTTCCTACGTAAAAGCAGGCGATGCCCTCAAAATATTGTCAGCTGCCATAGTAAAAAATATTTCAGTACTACTGGCCATAAGGTGGTTACACAGTAGTCTGTGGTACTCCATGCACTATTTGCGTCCTAGATCTGGAACGAGGTAACGGTTCAGGCACGCGGGATACGGAACCTTCTTTGAGGGATAACGCTGACCCGGTGGACGCTTCGGACGGCGGTCGGGACGACTGAAGAGTTGCTGGCTGGCTTATCTGTGAATTAAATGATTTGGATTAAGTCGTTATATTTTCGCATTGGTAAACAACTACAACCTGTTTAATTTTGGGGGTTTTTTCTAACACATCGCTGAAAACATACCACATAGTCTTTTTCGCGCAATTGCTGGCCTTAAGAGGCAATATGGGCAGAGAGCGCCGAATACATTTTCTTAGTAAAAAGTCATAATTCGAGGTTTGGCTCTCGTCTCCTTCCTCCTCCAATATTGGACCAATTTAAAAGATATTCCATAAACTGGTAAAGTAAGATATATACTATGTCCCTATGTTTTCCTTTTTTCATTTATATTTGTCGAATTTGTACACTAAGCCTCTGTTGATAGCGTAATTTTGAGCATTTTTGAGGGCTCTAGTGCTTCTAAAGATAATGTATCATCAAAAAGGAAAACATAGGGACATAGTTTATATATTTCTATTTCAGTTTACGGAATATCTTTTAAATTGGTCGAATATTGGAGGAGGAAAGAGACGAGAGCCAAACCTCGAATTATGCCTTTTTACTAAGGAAATTCAGTCGGCACTCTCTGCCCCCGTTTCCTCTTAAAAGGCTTTGGATAAAAATGTTGATAATTGATTTGATTGATTGGGTTGCTGCTTTAATATCTGTTTAAAAAATTTAAATAGAGAGCATTTATTCGACACAGACACACACAATTGCAACAATTACATAGTAAAAGGAAATAATAGACACAGATAATATAATACTAGCATACAGATGCCTCATCCCATACAAAGAAACCGTGCCGACGACGTAACTAGCGGTTTTCACCTGATTAAACTGATTATTTTTTCTAAGTAAATCAAATCGCGTTCGGTTCCGATGCACGGCTATAGATGGTGTTAGCAGCGACTTGCAAGTAAAAGAGTATACTCGGTTCGTGAATATTTGTTTTTCTTTACAATGATGATTTGTCTTATAGTATTTTTTGCACGTTTTTACAGTATCACATCATCATCATCAGCCTATTAATGTTCCCACCGCTGGGACACAGGCCTCCTCTCTGTGAGAGGGAATGGGCCGTAATCCACCACGCGGGCCCAGTGCGGGTTGGTGGATGTCACATGTCTTCGAATTTTTGGTTCTATGAAATGCCGGTTTCCTCACGATGTTTTCCTTCACCGTTTTGAGAGCAGAGGTGATGAAATAATTTACACAAAGTAAAGCGCCTCCCTGGACTCGAACCCACGACCTACAACTTTAAGTCGCGGCCGATACCAGTGGGCCGCCACTGCACCGGTACAGTATCATTGTACCAAAATGTGTAATAATATAAATTAAAAAAAATCGAGTGGAATGCCTCAGAAATTTTAAACCGCGCCATCTATTGGAATCAATTGTAAATGGTCCGTTCAAGTAATCTTTGAATTTTGTGCTTAGGAGAGTTGATTAAACAAGAACATACAATTTTTAAGATTAATTCTAGAAAAAAAATATTTTACACGCAATTCATTAACAAATCGATGCATATCCGCGCCATCTAGTGATTTTTGTTTAAAAAAAAATCTTTCTTAGCGTCAGGACCCGTGGAGTTGTAAATTGCGCTGAGCGTGTCCATACCGGAAAGGTTCCTAACTCAGCTCATATGGCTAATTGTAATTTTCTTCTATCAAATATGGCTTGTTTCTTCATAACTTGTGAAATAAGTTTTTAAATTGTCATGGTAACTAACATTAACATTAGGAACGGGATATTTACCCCAAAGTGCCGAAAAAAGTTCCCAAGCGGACACAGTGAGTTTCGTGTGTCGGGAACATTATCGAGTTGTGAGTGACAGTGGTAGCGGTACTGAGTGCAAAAAACGAACAAGAAAGAGGGTAGACCGATTTGTCTCCTCATAAACACCCACCCGCAATAACATCAGTTTACTGAGTGCAAAAAACGAAGAAGAAAGAGGGTAGACCGATTTGTCTCCTCATAAACACCCACCCGCAATAACATCAGTTTACTGAGTGCAAAAACCGAACAAGAAAGAGGGTAGACCGATTTGTCTCCTCATAAACACCCACCCGCAATAACATCAGTTTACTGAGTGCAAAAAACGAACAAGAAAGAGGGTAGACCGATTTGTCTCCTCATAAACACCCACCCGCAATAACATCAGTTTACCGAGTGCAAAAAACGAACAAGAAAGAGGGTAGACCGATTTGTCTCCTCATGAACACCCACCCGCAATAACCTCAGTTTACTGAGTGCAAAAAACAAACAAGAAAGAGGGTAGACCGATTTGTCTCCTCATAAACACCCACCCGCAATAACATCAGTTTACTGAGTGCAAAAAACGAACAAGAAAGAGGGTAGACCGATTTGTCTCCTCATAAACACCCACCCGCGATAACATCAGTTTACTGAGTGCAAAAAACGAACAAGAAAGCGGGTAGACCGATTTGTCTCCTCATGAACACCCACCCGCAATAACATCAGTTTACTGAGTGCAAAAAAACGAACAAGAAAGAGGGTAGACCGATTTGTCTCCTCATAAAAACCCACCCGCAATAACATCAGTTTACTGAGTGCAAAAAACGAACAAGAAAGAGGGTAGACCGATTTGTCTCCTCATGAACACCCACCCGCAATAACATCAGTTTACTGAGTGCAAAAAACGAACAAGAAAGAGGGTAGACCGATTCGTCTCCTCATAAACACCCACCCGCAATAACATCAGTTTACTGAGTGCAAAAAACGAACAAGAAAGAGGGTAGACCGATTTGTCTCCTCATAAACACCCACCCGCAATAACATCAGTTTACTGAGTGCAAAAAACGAACAAGAAAGAGGGTAGACCGATTTGTCTCCTCATAAACACCCACCCGCAATAACATCAGTTTACTGAGTGCAAAAAACGAACAAGAAAGAGGGTAGACCGATTTGTCTCCTCATGAACACCCACCCGCAATAACATCAGTTTACTGAGTGCAAAAAACGAACAAGAAAGAGGGTAGACCGATTTGTCTCCTCATAAACACCCACCCGCAATAACATCAGTTTACTGAGTGCAAAAAACGAACAAGAAAGAGGGTAGACCGATTTGTCTCCTCATAAACACCCACCCGCAATAACATCAGTTTACTGAGTGCAAAAAACGAACAAGAAAGAGGGTAGACCGATTTGTCTCCTCATAAACACCCACCCGCAATAACATCAGTTTACTGAGTGCAAAAAACGAACAAGAAAGAGGGTAGACCGATTTGTCTCCTCATAAACACCCACCCGCAATAACATCAGTTTACTGAGTGCAAAAAACGAACAAGAAAGAGGGTAGACCGATTTGTCTCCTCATAAACACCCACCCGCAATAACATCAGTTTACTGAGTGCAAAAAACGAACAAGAAAGAGGGTAGACCGATTTGTCTCCTCATAAACACCCACCCGCAATAACATCAGTTTACTGAGTGCAAAAAACGAACAAGAAAGAGGGTAGACCGATTTGTCTCCTCATAAACACCCACCCGCAATAACATCAGTTTACTGAGTGCAAAAAACGAACAAGAAAGAGGGTAGACCGATTTGTCTCCTCATAAACACCCACCCGCAATAACATCAGTTTACTGAGTGCAAAAAACGAACAAGAAAGCGGGTAGACCGATTTGTCTCCTCATGAACACCCACCCGCAATAACATCAGTTTACTGAGTGCAAAAAAACGAACAAGAAAGAGGGTAGACCGATTTGTCTCCTCATAAACACCCACCCGCAATAACATCAGTTTACTGAGTGCAAAAAACGAACAAGAAAGAGGGTAGACCGATTTGTCTCCTCATGAACACCCACCCGCAATAACATCAGTTTACTGAGTGCAAAAAACGAACAAGAAAGAGGGTAGACCGATTTGTCTCCTCATAAACACCCACCCGCAATAACATCAGTTTACTGAGTGCAAAAAACGAACAAGAAAGAGGGTAGACCGATTTGTCTCCTCATAAACACCCACCCGCAATAACATCAGTTTACTGAGTGCAAAAAACGAACAAGAAAGAGGGTAGACCGATTTGTCTCCTCATAAACACCCACCCGCAATAACATCAGTTTACTGAGTGCAAAAAACGAACAAGAAAGAGGGTAGACCGATTTGTCTCCTCATGAACACCCACCCGCAATAACATCAGTTTACTGAGTGCAAAAAACGAACAAGAAAGAGGGTAGACCGATTTGTCTCCTCATAAACACCCACCCGCAATAACATCAGTTTACTGAGTGCAAAAAACGAACAAGAAAGAGGGTAGACCGATTTGTCTCCTCATAAACACCCACCCGCAATAACATCAGTTTACTGAGTGCAAAAAACGAACAAGAAAGAGGGTAGACCGATTTGTCTCCTCATGAACACCCAGCCGCAATAACATCAGTTTACTTAGTGCAAAAAACGAACAAGAAAGAGGGTAGACCGATTTGTCTCCTCATAAACACCCACCCGCAATAACATCAGTTTACTGAGTGCAAAAAACGAACAAGAAAGAGGGTAGACCGATTTGTCTCCTCATGAACACCCACCCGCAATAACATCAGTTTATCCGTGATCATGGTGCTTGCAACAGCACCGAAATATCGAAAACTCGCAACAAACAGTAAACATGGTAAATATCCCGTTTCTAATTTTAATGTTAGTATAACTTGTGAATTCCGAATTGATGTTATTTTTAATTTAGTTTCTATAAAAGTGAAAACATCTAAAATACTCACAGTTCTGCTAATAGGCTGCGGCGTATGTGGTTTCTTAATCGGCACGTCTCTATACTCGTAGATATTGTCTCTGGAACGCGTGGTATTGTCTATACCTATACCGCTCTCCTCAACTTCTGGTACCATGAATACGTCTCCATCGTAGTAACGGTCCGTTTCCCTGTAAAGTGATATTTGTTATAGTTAGGATATTTATGGTTTCTTTAATGCAATACGATTAATAAAACGTTATTAAAAACTCAAAAACCAGCCCTTGATTAGTATAAAAACACACAAAAACTACACTACCACTAACTACATTTACAAACAGACAACACATTTTCTAAAAGCGTTTATATGAAACAGTTCACAATATGTAATTATTATTATTTTTGTAAATATTAAGCGACATAATTATTTTTGCCATATTTTGGTGACAATAACGGATGTAAACAGAATTTTATTTAACGAAGCCGAGGATTACTCATTATTTACACTATTCTGATACTAGAGATGAAGAATAACGTTATTTGCCGAATGTGTAAATACATACATATTGTGAACTGACTCACAAGCTTCTACAAGGTTAGATTAAATGTTAGTTTCACCTACTTCACCGGTACCATTTTCCATTTCGGTGGTAAAGCCCTGTTAAAAAGGAATTTCAGATAATGTCAGTAATGATACTAAGACAATGTTGTTAGTAATTTCAGATATTGTCAGTAATGATACTAAGACAATGTTGTTAGTAATTTTAGATAATATCAGTAATTATACTAAGACAATGTTGTTAGTAATTTCAGATAATGTCAGTAATGATACTAAGACAATGTTGTTAGTAATGGGGTTATTAGTTCGAACAAGGGTTAATTTGAGCTTTGCTTGAGTTTTAAAGAGATTATGATATTTCTTTCTTGATCAACACCCTCAAACCTGGGTTAAAAATCAAGGCTCGGTTAGTAAGTATTGATTTTAATTATTTTGTATTGTATTAGTAAGTATAAGACATTTAGTCTCCGGCACCGAACTTGGCAAGGTTTTGGCGTAGTGGAAGTAAGTTCACGCATAGTGCACATAATACAACATTTTTTTTTTCACTTTTTTGCTTGTCATTATTCTAAGGTTATTTTCTAATAAAATATATACAGTTACAGGTTAAGAAATTTAGGATGCCATAAAAAAAAATTTGCTTTCGTTAATAAAATATTATTATGCAGTCGTCGTAACCATCGTTTTGAAATATTTTTACCCCTGTCATGAAATTAATGTTTTCCCGGTATTTATTTGTGGCGTTACAATTCAATTTAAAACTCAACAAAAATAAAGGTAGAATTTAGGTAGGCTGCAGTGGAGCCAAGCATCCATTGAGCAACTACCGCGTTGCCCACGTCCCGCTTGATAACCAAAAAGACCTAAAAAATTACTTCTGCGCATCTATCGACTCTTGCCAAGTTACGTGCCGGCTACTGTGGCATGTTTTATGGTAACGGTGTTTAATTATATTTAGTTACTAAAATTACAAACATAGTACATACCTCTTAGCGTTTCGCCACAACATACAACAGACGACTAGTAGCACGATGAGTATGAGACAAGCGCTGGATACAGACCAGAACGCTATCTGTAGAGGCTGCTTCGGTTCCCACCAATACTGGAAATTGAATTAATGCTTAGTGAGTTTGCATCTCAGAAACAGGAAATCATGTCTCTAAAGACCAAACGTTACTAAAGGCCGCATTCAATTTCGAGAAAAAAAAAGTGAAATAAACGAATCATTGAGTCGATTGAATAAGTTAGTAATGAATTTTACTCTATAAATAATTTGGTATTACCAAACATTTTTGGACTCTTTCGATAAGAGTATCTTCACTAATAAAAGCGTCCCATATTTTTTAGCAATACCTAATTATTTAAAGAGAATTTGTCATACTATTTCATGAGGTCAAACCTTTGCCTTTGCGAATTCACTTATGCAATTAGGCTGTTGGTGTCGCGGAAAATATGTAAATCGTTACAATTTGTCAAACACTAATGGCAAAATTGCGACGGGTAGTGTCCGTCAAATCAGGTACAGGTCTGCTTTTGCAATGATAAATCTTCTATTCAAATTAGGCTCAGACTAATCACATGAAAATGTCAAAGTTTCAGGCGATATTCCACAGAAGAACTTACCAGTGTAATTGGAGGAGTTTATTTGTTTGTAGGGTAATTTAAACAAACTCAAACACATGTTACCTCAGTGATCGGCGGGTACGTAGGCACAAGTCGTCCTATAACGGTGGGCAGATACATGGTCCAGAAAGCGAGCTCCGTCTGCCTGTAGTTCAGCTGTATGGTGGAGTTGAACGTGGTGTTCAGGTTGAGGTAGCGCAGTTGTCCAGCTTGGGCTACTTCGAAGTGCATGCCTAGGATTCTGGAGCGGGTTGGATTGCTAGAAAAAATATATGTTTATTAGAGATATTCAGTCCTATTATTAACCTCCTGTAAAGCAGATTCTTATCTCAAATTCCCAATAGAGAAACTTGTTAATTAGCTGTATAACAGGTAACAAATAGTTCAGTGTTTTTTTTATGAGTGAGACTATTTCGTAGTTTCAAAATCTACCTTGAGCAAAGTGAAGATATTTATAGGGGTCGTAGGGTCAATGGTCAGTACACCACACATCAGTGGTTGGATGATGAAAATCGCGGATAACACTATTTAATAAAAGCGATGTCAAAAATTTACCATGATTTGTTGACTTTTAATAATCTAGTATTCAAAAAAAATATTTGAGCATGTAAACATGGTGAAAATTGCTGACTTCGCTGTGTAATCTTACGTAACAAATACTACGTGACATGTTTTGAAAAATAGTAATATAATTAATAAAATTACTAAACACATACCCAAATCTAGCAAAATCAGCATAAGCCTTCATAAAGAAGTGGCTCATATTCCGATCATTATTCGTCCACACCTGGTTCTCAATCCTCTGCTTTGTCGGGAAGAACACTTGGTCCATGAAAGGAGCCCCAGTTAAGAAGTAATGTTCTGTATCGTGCGCATATCGTCTCCATTCTGGCCATCTGAATGCTTCTACAGTCGTGTTGAGGACGTACATATAAACTGGAACGTTTTGTTCCAGGAGAAGTTTTACCATTTTATCTGTTGGAGCGCGGTAGAGGAAGTCTGAAAGAAGCTGTGAGAGAAAGGTTTATTCTAAATTCGGTTGGTATTCATTTTAACACAGATCAGTTGAAATATTGGCAATTTGTTAAACAAGATTTTTAAAATATGAAGTTTGAAAGGAACTGTTGAGGAAAGGTTTATTTTAAAATAGAAGTATTGTATTAAGTCTAAAATGCTGTTATTTTTTTTTACTTTGCCCCACACACGGCATTCTTCCTGTATCGTGGATGCGTTTACAACAATCAGACCGCAACAACTATCTGTAGGGCATAAAAATATTTATTCCGAGAATCAAACCCGCGACATGCAGCGCAACATCTGGGCCAACCGTGTCATCAAATTTGTGAATTTCTATCTTGGGACAATTGTATCATATGCTGGTTGTTGTAACAGTAACAGGGGTCAGTTAGAACATGTGTGTGACATTTATAACAATATATGGTTGCATCATTGGTCGATTTTCGCATAATCCAAGTATGCAACAATGGATCGTTGTAACATGGGTCGGTTGTAACACTTACATGTATGTACTGGTCTCTGATAGCGCTAACGTTGTGCGGCTCGGGGTGGTAGGTGTACATGTAACGGATAGCTTCGTACACTCCACGAGGGTTCAAGGTGTAGTTGTATCGTTGAACTAATTCGGATACTTTCTGGTTAAACCAATGTTCGGATATCTCGTAGTTAGGAGCGAGGGATTCGTTTGTATCTGCAACGAAATAATTTGAAGGGTTACTTTTGTTCGTAATAATCGTAGAAAAATCAGTTGTTCAACTTACATATTAATACTAAATTGACTTAAGGCCAAGGTTGATTATAGTTACTCCTACTAAGCACAAACTTTGGCGGAATACCTATTGTTTCTATTTATTTATTTTTTTGCTCTGTCGGCACGCGTTTGACCACTATCTCACCTGATGGTAGGCGATGATGTGGTCGACGGTGAATTACTCTTGACTTAAAGACCCCTAGATTGTAGCTATCGGGAAACACAGACTCTGGCAGGGAATTGGCTATTTGACAGATTTCAGAAAAATATTGTAAAAAATTGAAAATTTTATTTTATACCTCTTACAAACATCTTTTCTTAAAAAAAAAAGCCTTATTAAAAAGAAAATAGTATATTATGCAACTAGTGAATAAAGGACGGTTTTAAAGCGAGGGCCATAGATTAATCACGAACAAGTGAAGGAATCTAACAACTGAATCACGACCGTAGGGAGTGATTCATGATGATTGAATCAAGAGTATAGCGAGTGATTCAAGTGTTAGATTCCTGAGCGACGCGAGTGATTCATGGCCCTCGATATAAATCCGTTTTATTCAAGAGTTGTATACTATATTTTATACCATGACTTCGAAAAAAAGAAATATTTAAGCGAAAATCACAAGGAAAAATACTAAATAAAAGTTTCATTACCTTCAAAATTAAAAAAAAAATGTGAAAACTCAGGGTTTCACATTTTTTCTAAATTAAAGCAGAGCTAGGTAACAGCAACTGTGTTTCAGGGGCCAGTGACCAACGTAACGTTACATAATTATAATTAATTAACACCAATGCAATTAATATTAGAATTACAATCCAAATAAGTTTTCACTAAACATCCCAGCCTAAAATCAAAATCATTATTAAAATCCTAAACATTAACAAACTGAAAATCAAATCGATAAAGGAGTTTGAAAGTCGAATATTCTTTGCACAAGGAGTTCGTATAGAGTATTTTATGCGCAATAAAATAAGCTTTTTAGAGGGGGAATGGTATAAAATATTTTTCTTTTTAGCACTTTTACTCACTGTTTTGGTGTTTGAATTTAGAACATAGCAATATTTATTCGACGTCCATCTCAATGCTATACAACCTCCATGCGCATAAAATACTCTATAAGAACTCCTTGTGCAAAGAATATTCGACTTTCAAACTTTTTCATCGATTTAATTTTCAGTTTGTTAATATTTAGGATTTCAATAATGATTTTCATGATTTTGATTTCAGTCTGGGATGTTTAGTGAATACTTACAGTGCGACATAAAAGAGTAGAAATTAAATGAGGGCGCCACAATCGCTCAGATAGCAACCCATTTAGTACGACTCAGCTGATCTTGATACTTGAATAGTATTATTTATTTATTGGGTATAAAAAATGAGTAAATATATTAAATAAGTATATTTATTAAATGTTTAATATGTAGTAGTAATAAAACAACAATTTCACAAAAAATAAGTATTTTTAATAATCAATTGCTTTCCATATAAACTCAGATATAAACTAAAATTAATAAAATATACTAATCAAATAAATCAAAATCTAAATACTCTAAACCTTCCATGGGATCACTTTAGTTCGTGTATTTTAAGCTCTGGCATTGATTCGTCACTGATTTCTGAACCAGTCTCATCGTCACTGCTGTCTGCACCACGGGACGACCCTTCATGTGTTTAGCTGGTGTTGAGAATTTGCCACCGTTTTCAATGCCGTGTTGCACGATTTTGCGCACTATGCTTACAGAAACACCTAAAACAAGCAATACAAAAAATCACTGTTAGTCCGACGTAAGAAGTTCCGCGGTAAGTAAACATGAATATATTTTAAGATTGTTTCTTTCCATTTAGTCGATTGCATCAACAAATATGGCATAGCAAAAAAAAAATCGTATCCGCAATAAATTACATTAATTGTTTTTGCCTTACTATCAACGTTGTTAAGTCGCGCTATAACTACAACGGTATTTGTTTACCTTAGCATAACCTCAAAATGGTAGACAAATAATTTGTAAATGATATGTGGTTCGAAAATTTAGGTCCCTGAATGTATTAATCGTTTGTAATTAACGTTTAGCGTAACTTTCAATAGTTACTTACCAGTAAAATCTGCTGCACGATGGTAAACATCTTCTAATTTGGATAGAAGCTTCCCAGCTTGGAATTCGGCTATACACCACATATAAACTTTGTAAACTATATCACGGGCACCTCCACGCATTACCTTATTCATGATTTGCCACTGTTTTTCTGTCCAAACTCAGAAATATCACACAAAAACCAAAAATTCTTACGAAAATCGAAACCGATCGAGAAGAATTGACAGCTCAAGTACTCATTTTAGATGTTGCCAGAAAATGAAAACTTTTAGTTCCCAAATATTTAATTTCTACTCTTTTATGTCGCACTGTATTTGGTTTGTAATTCTAATATTAATTGCATTGGTGTTTAATTAATTATAATTATGTAACGTAACCCCTGAAACACAGATGCTGTTACCTAGCTCAGCTTTAATTTACAAAAAATGTGAACCACTAAGTTTTCAATTTTTTTTGTAAATTTTTAAGGTAATAAAACATTAATTTATTATTATTCCTTGTGCTTTTCGCTTAAATCTTTATTTTTCTCGTAGTCATGGTATAAAATATAGTATGCAACTCTTGAATAAAACGGATTAATATCGAGGGCCATGAATCACTCGCGTCGCTCAGGATTCTAACACTTGAATCACTCGCTATGCTCGTGATTCAGTTGATAGAATCCTTCACTTGTTCGTGATTAATCTATGGCCCTCGCTTTAAAACCGTCCTTTATTCACTAGTTGCATTATATACTATTTCCATAATAATTTGAAAGACGTGCAAAAATAGTCGGTCACGTGACATTTCGGGCTATGACGTCATATAATAAACAGACGCGAACTACGACGAACTACTCTTTGTTTGTTGTTTAAAATGTGACGTCACACGATGCATTAATCATGTCCGACCCCGTTTTGGATCATTTATTCCATAGGTAAAAAATGGCAAATTTGTTTTCCAAAATTAAAATATTAACATTTTATATATTGCTGAAAAAAAATTGTACATTTATTATTTACCTACAAGCTAACATTTCCAACACATTCCATATTTTATTGCAATATCTGTCTAATAGCCAATTCCACTCCTTACTTAGCTGTACGCATAATAAAAGTATTCCCAAAAAGTTTAGTGCGTATGGGTGGGATGTCCACCATGTACCGATGGCGCATCGCCGTACGTCTGGTAGTCCGATGATGAAACGGGCTAGGTGGGATTAGATCATGCAATTCCATCGCACACTCTCCGAAATGTAACCGAAACCGACAAGCTGGCAACTAGGCGACGATGTTCAAGCTTTGTCTTGACCAGTGTTCAAGCTTTGTCTTGACCAGTGTTCAAGCTTTGTCTTGACCAGTGTTCAAGCTTTGTCTTGACCTCATCGCCGCTTTTTGATCGACTCTAGTGCATCAAGCTGGTATTTGGCAGATCCGATTGTTCCCATCTCTTCTCATCTTGCACTTGTATTTTAGCAGTTGTTTAATTGTGGCAGGACAAACTTGGCTGAAATACGTGCTAAGTAACTTCTATCAATTTCGGTTTGAGAACATAAAGTCCAAATTTACAAATCAAATGCTTCCATAAAAATCATCGTCATATATGACCAAAAATGGTCCTCAGAGACTCTTACTTAAAAGCATAGAAATTATAATGATACTCACACAAATAATAACCCGCTTCTTGCGTAGTAACCCCCGTCATATACCTCAGCGCAGGATTGAACTGCCTCCTCTTAACAAGTTCCTCAGGCATGGTGTCCAAGAAGTGCCAGTCCCTCTCCCTCCAGCCGTCGTACCATTCGTCGCCAGGGAACGTGAAGTTGTTCTCTAGGACGGGGCCCCAAGGCATGAAGCCTACATGCGGCTGGGGGAAAAATTGTCGTGTAAGTAAATATGTTTTATACCATTCCCCCTCTAAAAAGCTTATTTTATTCACTGAAAACAGTGAATAAAACTGTTTTGGTGTTTGAATTTAGAACACACCAATATATATTTGACGTCCATCTCAATGCTATACAACCTCCTTACGCATAAAATACTCTATACGAACTTCTTGTGCAAAGAATATTCGACTTTCAAACTCCTTCATCGATTTGATTTTCATTTTGTTAATGTTTAGGATATTAATAATGATTTTGATTTTAGTCTGGGATGTTTAGTGAATACTTATTTGGATTGTAATTCTAATATTAATTGCATTGGTGTTAATTTATTATAATTATGTAACGTAACGGAGGTGGTCACTGGCCCCTGAAACACAGTTGCTGTTACCTAGCTCTGCTTTAATTTAGAAAAAATGTGAAACACTGAATTTTCACATTTTTTTGAAAATTTTGAAGGTAATAAAACTTTTGTTTAGTATTTTTCCTTGTGATTTTCGCTTAAATCTTTCTTATTCTCGTAGTCATGGTATAAAATATAGTATGCAACTCTTGAATAAAACTGATTTATATCGAGGGCCATGAATCACTCGCGTCGCTCAGGATTCTAACACTTGAATCACTCGCTATGCACGTGATTCAATTATCATGAATCACTCCCTAAGGTCGTGATTCAATTGTTAGAATCCTTCACTTGTTCGTGATTCATCTATGGCCCTCGCTTTAAATCCGTCCTTTATTCACTAGTTGCATAATATACTATTTTTATTTGATTTTGAATCTTAATGCTTTCAACTCTAAATTTAAAATGTAAGAGGGAAGGAAGCAAGAATTTTCTATAATATTTTATTACTCTTTAAGGCGCAAATACCGTCGTCTTAAGTGCGCGGTGTTTGAAACACAATTAGCGGGAGTAAGGTTTCAGGCTACAGACAGTCGCGCACATCTGTTAAATTAACCCGACTTAATCACATCTACATAAGACACGTATCATATTTAAATTTTGTACAAGAGTCGGATGTTTGGTTCGTACAATGTTCGCGCGAACTTGCATGGTTCGCGTTTATATTAGGACGCCTGCGAGTAACCTCAGAATTCTTGACAATTAATTATCTATCAACAATTATTTTTTAACTTCGTTTATCTAAAACGGAGGTGCCTTCAAGGCACCGCTGTGCATCGATTTGTTATTGAATTGCGTGTAATATTAACATTTTCTAGAATCTATCTTAAAATTGTATGTTCTTGTTTAATCAACTCTCCTAAGCAAAATATTATGAAATATTGGGCTCTTAATTCACATTTCAAAGATTACTTGAACGGATCATTTAAAATTGATTCCAATAGATGGCGCGGTTTTAAATTACTGAGGCATGCCACTCGATTTTTTAATTTGTTTTGTAACACATTTTGATACAATGAAGTTATAGTTATAAAAACACGCAGAAAATACTATAAAACAAATCCTCATTATATTTAAAGAAAAAAATACTCACGAACCGAGTAAATCCTTTTACTTGCAAGTCGCTGCTAACACCATCTATAGCCGAGGAACGAAACCGAACGCGATAGTGTACTTTTAGTAAATATTCCGTCGAAAAACGCTAGTTACGTCGGCACAGTTTCTTTGTATGGGATGATGTATCTGTATGATAGTATCATAGCTATCTGTGCTTCAAGGACATGTTCTTTAGTTCCTTACCTGAAACTCAGCATTCCCCAGCTCATAGAAGCTCCTGCCTTGCCTCAGACAGTTCACTAGCTTCCACGAGGAGTCGATGGGACAGCCGAGCAGTCGCCCGAAGACCAGCGAAGTGTTCTGCACCCTGAATTTGTCTTCTATTATTGCCCAGTCTGCTAAGGCTGAGCCACTCTGTGGAAAAAAGAGATATAATGTTGAAAAATTCAACTTGAAAGTGTTGAGTGTAAATTGATAAAGGAAAGTGTGTGGTTGTAAAAGTGAAAAATAATAAACCTTTCAAAGTCAAAGTCAAATATATTTATTTCAATTAGGCGAATAAGCGGCACTTTTGAACGTCAAACAATTAAAATTTACATGTAATCAATTTGTCGATAGTAAACTATCGACAAAAGTTTATTATTTTTCACTTTTTAGTTGTGCTACCTAATACGCAAGTTCTTTAGTAATGTACCTATAATGCCAGAATAAATTACCAGAATATCATGAAACTTCAACATAACCGGTGAAATGATAGGGTAACACAGTGAAGTGTACACATCTGCGTACATCTTTGGCGTACTGGCGTGATATTATGTTATGAAATGGTATAAACAGTAAACAGACATGTGATTGCAGCAGTCCCAAGCCATTTGCCATCAATTATTGAAGAGTTATGTTGTATATATCCGAAGGTCTTCATCAGATCTTCACCAAATTGCAATGGTACCATTTGGGAATATACTCTTGCAGCAAACAAAAAAGAATTTTCAAAATCGGTCAGCAATTGACGGAGAAATCGGTGAACAAACAAAAAAAAAATAACATAAAGTTGAACATGGAACCTCCTCCTTTTAGGAAAGTCGGTTAAAATTAGGAATCTTATTGCTTGCACATAGAATAGTACAGATTTTATAAAGAATACTGAACTGAATCTATTACGCTCAGGGAAGGACGAAATATGAATTCGATCTTTAAGCGGTATGATGCAGTCCCTGCTCCCGACCTATTTAGGGAAATAGGAGACCAGCCTCCATCTAAGAGCTAGGTCTTACCTGAGCTATGACCCTGGTGACAATATCCCTGGTCTGCGGAGCTATGGCCAGGAGACCAGCTGATGCAGCCCCGGCACCTGGTCCAAACAGGGTTATAGAAGACCTGTCTCCGTTGAAAGGCGTGATGTTGTCGTACACCCAGCGGAGGGCCATCGCTTGGTCTAGGATGCCGTAGTTACCGGGGGAGTTCTCGTCGCCGGTTGAGAGGAAACCTGGGATTGAAGAACAGACTTTGTTAGAACTAGGCGTGATGATAAAATAGCATACCTTACTTAACGTGAAGATCTTATCTTATTTGTGGAGGGGTCGAGAAATAACTCGGACACTTCGACCCATTGGGATCTTTTGTGGTCCCCTAGATAACTTACTCCTCCCCAATCTCGTTGAAAATCTTCATCATTAGTTTTACAACGCGATTAGGAGATATAAGCCTAGTGTTCTGGTCTTGGATGTCCTACCACTAGGAGACTCATTCGCTTACTAGCCAGTGCATCGCATGTGCACAGATGGTGCTCCATGCGTTCCGTATGTTAAACGTATATACGTGTAGATAGGTACACTATGTATTTAGTTACCAAATGATCTATAGTAATAAGGCACGTGTCCCACCGCCGACGATCAGCGAGTAGCGAGCCAGAAACTAAAACGAGTTGGCGAGCAGCGAGAAGCGAGTGTGTAGTTCCGATAGTTTTGTCACTCGGTTGTAAGCGAGTGTTCTTGTGCGACGGGCGATTACTCACACCACTCTATCGGGGCGGCCGCACTGTAGGTAGAAATGACCGCGGGTTGGTCTCTCGGCGTGAGTTCTGACCGCCAAGCGAGCAAGCGAGCATCGCTGAACGAGTATAACTTTGATAGGTCATGTCGCTGCGACAAACTTTTGGTGAGAGAGTGAACAGCCAGCGATCAACTATTACTATATGTGGATCTTATATCTTTTGTAAGTCTCTTCAGCGAGAAAATAGTCGATAGCTAAACGCTTACTCGTCAGCGGTGGGACAAGTGCCTTATGCGTCTGTGACGGAAAGTTATAAAATTATTTAACCTTGACTTGCAAAGCATAAATTTAATTAGAATAATTTTTCAATTGAAATTGTGGGTACAGAACTAGCGACACAACATGGCTTGCGAAGTGCATTAGTGTGCAAGTATAACCAGCGCCATTATTTTTATTATATTTATAATAATAGTGATGCTTTATTTATTTATTTTCTTCTCGTTTTGTTTAAGTTCGACGACTCGCACACTTTTCCGTTGTTGTTGAATTAGGTAATTTACCTGTTTGCAATATTTTTAAGTTTTTTTTTTTTATTCGAGTTGGGTTTGCTCTTGACTCTAGTCTAGGTCAGAGGTGACAGAGACAAAGTCGACGATGGAGTGAGCTTACCCAGAAGAAGCCTGTTCACTCTAACTTTGAAGAGATTCGGGTTGTATGCGTTCGGAAACACAGACGCAGGCAGTGAGTTGTAAGTATGTGAGAAGTTGAGAACCATGTTCCTATTTATCAAATGAAGGAATTCACCTGTTAGCTCTTGTAATACTTTATACCTATATAGTAATGCAGGGTGCATTGTCAAACACTTTTTTTTTAAAGAGTAAGTATGGAGTTTATTGTTCGTTCTTCTCCATAACAAGCTTCTTTTCCGAATGGACTTCTATTATTGAATCAATTATTATTAACATTAAATTTATATTTTTGATATTCAAAAGTGCCGCTTAATGGCCAAGTTGAAATACAACACGACAAAAAACGTATTTTTGTCTTTGTCTTAAAGAAACGAATCGAAAATCGGCGCTAATCATGGCGTCACACCCGTCACGCACTCGCATATTCAAGATAGCTGAGAGCTTCAATTCTTTTTGTCGCAGGTACTTACTAAATGACCGCGTTTACACCTGCAAGAAACTCGCATGCAAGTTTAATTCCATTGCGGAGCACAATCGAGCGATTGACCACATGATGTCCTCGGTAGCCCACAACGCTGCAATGAAATGCAAATTGGTTGCCAGCTGATTGCAGGTGAAAACGTGCCTAATAAATGCTTTGCAAGTTATAATATTTTTACTAGAACTTACCTAAAGCACCAAGCCTATAATTGATAGACACCACAATAACATTGTAGAAGGCAGCCAGCATGTGCCCGGGGAACAGGTTCGATGCTCCGGAGGTGAACTGTCCGCCGTGGATGTAGACCATTACTGGGTAGCGCTGTGCTGTTGAGCCGGCGTCCGTCTGGTGGTGGAAATAAGAATAATGTTATTAAAGTAATCGTATAACTATGGTGCTATTGCATTACTATGCAGATGTAATTTTTTGCAACAACGATAGCTAAGTATTCTTAGCTATAATAAGCTTTTTAAATACCCAAACATGCTACTCTACGTTTTTCAAAATTTTTGGTGTTTTTTTTCATCCATATTTTTTTATTTTACTCATTTTGATTGATTGACGTCTCCATTCTGTAAATTAAGTCTGAAAGTTTGGATGTGTGGATTTATTTGTCCCAATCACGCCAGAACGGCTGAACGGATCTGGATTACATTTGGCACGGATATAGCTTATAGTCTGGAATAGCACATAGGCACGGGGTCTCATTGCTAAGAAAGAAAATTTGGTTTAAATAAATCCCACTAGATGGCGCGACATGTACACACAATTCAATAGAATTGAGTAAAATTAACATTTTCTGGAATTGAACATAAAATTGTATGTTCTTGTTTAATCAACTCTCCTAAGTACAAAATTATGGAATATTGGGCTCTTAATTCACATTTCAAAGATTAATTGAACGGATCATTTAAAATTGATGCCAATAGATTGCGTATTTTTTAATTTCTGAGGCATTCCACTCGATTGTTAAAATTTGCATTGTAACACATTTTGGTGCAAAAAAACTGTAAAAACGTGCAAAAAAATACTTTAAAACGAACCTTTACTGTATTTAAAGAAATAAATATTCACGAACCTAGTAAACCCTTTTACTTGCAAGTCGCTGCTAACACCATCTTTTGCCGTGAAACGAGATCGAACGCGATTGATGTACTTACAAAAATAACAAGATTAATCAGATGAAAAACGCTAGTTACGTCGGCACGGTTTCTTTGTATGGGATGAGGTATCTGTATGCTAGTATTATATTATCTGTGACATAGGGTACTTTTTATTCCGGTATAATGTTCCCTTTGGATGATAAAAAACTTTTCACGCGCGTGAAGCTGCTGGCATTATTTATTAAATTTGTGAAGTTTTGAGGCTTTATATAACCGTATAAGTTATTGCATCACTCCAAACCTATAGTCTTTACAAAAACAAAATTAAACATCGGCCAGTATTGTGCTGAGCATAAAGGTGTCTAATGAAGCAATAAGCCACTAACCAGCTAATCAATTCTGGACAGACGGCGGCGACATCAATAGTCAGTTCATTTGCTAATTGAAAGAGCAACTGGACACAGTTAGAGGCACTGTGGAACGCGTTGCGTTTGGTATTTGGATAGATTCGAACATAATGATGACGAATTAGTAATTTATAATAGTCGTTTAAAATAGTACTAAGAATAATGCTCGCCAAACTTCTGAGCCGCCCTGATGTTGGCTTACCGATGCGCAAGGCACGAAACGGTGCTGTTTTTGTATGAGATTTACTACTGCGCAGCCATTGTAGCCAACTTCAGGGCGGCCAAGAAGTTTGGCAAGATCTATACTATTCTATACTAATATTATAAAGAGGAAATATTTTTTTGTTTGTTTGTACCGAATAGGCTCAGAAATTACTGGAAATAAAAAACTTTCACCTATAGAAAGCTACATTATTCCTGAGTGACATAGGCATTTTTTTTATCCCGAAAATGGATCCTGTAGGGTGGTCCACGGGAGCGAAGCCGCGGGCAACAGCTAGCCTAATATAACATTACACCTCATTTCCAAGAAGGACAAGGCAGAGAGTGCATCCTTATTTTACCCGTTACGTTTAAGCCCATTAGCTTCTGCCAGCGGCTTCGCCCGCGTGTAAAGTGTTTTGTTTTCCCAAGGGAACAATATACCGGGATGAAAAGTGCCTTTGTGCTATTCCAGGCTATAATCTATCTCTGTACCAAATTTCATCCAGATTAGTTGAGCCGTTCTGGCGTGATTGGGTAACAAACAAACATACATCCATCCATTTAAACTATCGCAATTATAATATTAGTAATTTAGTAAGATGTGATAGGGGGCATCAACCTAAATTCATAATGGAAAAACCCGATAACACTTTGCTCGAACTGAAACTGAGGTTCTGGGTTCAACACCAAGTCTGGTAATTGAACACAGCATCTCTTGTTAATCAGCGCACTTAAGACACTTAAAACACGAAGGGGGAGAAATGGGGGTGGGGGGTTAGTTTTATATGCGACTTCTTATTGTGTCTTATACCGCTGAACCGATTTAGATGAAATTTGGTATGGAGATAGTTTGAGACCCTGGGAAGGAGACATAGGCTACTTCTTTTTGCATAAAACACGAAGGGATGATGGGAATGGGGGGAAGGAATATGGGGGGGGGGGATAATATTTTATGCAACTTCTTATTATTATGCCTATGGGTTTTTGTCCCGATAATGTAAAACTATTAATTTCTCAAGTAAGGTGACTCAGAACTTACAATAACATTGAGCAATATAAAAAATTGGCTATTCGCAGTACTAATGCTACGCAGACGAAGTCGCGGGCAACAGCTAGTACTTTAAAGATCCCTAACCAAAACAAACCCTCAAAGAAATACAATCAATTAATTCAGTCTTTTGACAGTACCATCATTTTGTTCTCATCTTTCCAGCATTGGATGATAACAATAGCATTCTTATTCCATCACAAAGCCGTCATGCCAAGCTTGGATAAGAGTTTACGACAATACTCCTAAAATGTTCTCGCGATTATGAATTACACTTAAAGTCGACTTAATTTAGTCAAACAAGATTGAAGCACCGCTATTGTTAAATATTCGCCTTTATTTCAATCGACATAAGGTTCATACAGTTATGTAGGTTTCGAGACAAATCGTAATAATTAGAACCGTTTAGTCGGTTGTTAATGAATCTTTGTCGGGTGACCTCTGTGATATAACTGGTTCTATTGCAAATAGTGATGGCGTTCAGTGAACTTTGAATTTGTGCGTCATGCATGAAAGTACATTTATTTTTATTATAAGGCTCGAGCTTTACTGCTCGAGTAAAGAAGAGCTCATGTCTGAATAACAGCTGCAAGAGTCGATCTACAAGGTTAAGCAACGCTTGCCGAGGCCGGTCCGTGGATGGGTGACCATCTTATCGTACCGAAATTACTCCGTGACTCGGAAAGCACGTTAAGCCATCCGTCCCGGCTTTGGGAGAATCCCATCGCACTATTCCTAAACCACTGCAACTTCTGAAAGCCAGAATCAACAGTGGCGACCACCAGAAAATTGTTGTGGCAATGAAGCTTGACGGATTCCCGGAGAAGACTTTAACCGTCTTGGATACCGCAAGGAAATTAATCAGAAAAGAATAACGGAAGAATAGGGAAAAGAAACCTGCCAAGTGCGAGTCGGACTCGCGCACCGAGGGTTCCGTACAAACCTCAGCTTAAAGGTATTATAGACCTGAGTATTTGATATGAATTTCAATTTAATACCTCTACGCGTTCCTGAGAAAAAGGGTCTTGACAGACAGACAGACGGACGGGCGGACAACAAAGTAATCCTGTAAGGGTTCAGTTTTTTTCCTTTCGAGGTACAGAATCATAAAAATACAAATGTCCACTTCCCTCTTTATCAAAAAGGAGACAGAGCAAACAAGGTCAATAGGCACAATCAGTCCCGGCTGTCATTTGAAGATCTTTGACGTCGTTACGGATAATTAGAAGCCAGAAAATCTTGCAGCCAGTCTTGCCAAGAGGTATCGTGTAACCCAGTTAGTAAAATCATCATCATCCTTTTGATGTTCTCTCTGCTAAGACACAGGCCACCTCTCTGTGAGAGTGGGAAAAACTTTTTTATTTTTATTATAGGATCGCGCTTTACCACTATCTCACCTGATGGTAAGCGATGATGTGGTCGACGGTGAAGCAAGCTTGCCTAGAAGTAACGTATTCACTCTTGTCCTAAAGACCCCGAGGTTGTAGCTATCGGGAAACACAGACTTCGGCAGGGAATTAAAAAAATCAAAAATATACCGAAAAAAAATAACCGTTAATTACCGTTAATTTTTACCGAGTTTTTTCTACCAGTATTTGTAAAATACTTGTACTCAAAACGTGGCCAATTACTGGGCCCAAACAATTTAATTAAAAGTACCGTCGAATTGAAAACAAGAAGAAGACTCTGCTGCATCTGTTTTAGACTGGAAGCCGCCTCTAAAATGGATGGGAAAAGATTGGGCATTGATGATATAGGTAAGCTAAGGCAGTTGCTTAAAAAGCAACGTTGGCCTGTTTAAATTATTAGGTTTTGAATAACACATCAATCTATTAAGGGGTCATATCATGCTTAATATTTATTTGGCTTCAGTAGTGCCCAAATTAGGAAAACCTCACAATAGACACTAAACAAATAGCATTAATTTATAATATTAATCCGATGCCAAATAACCCATTCAAAACCGAGTTGGTTTCGACTACATCAAAGACAATGGGCTCGAATATGTAATGCAGTAATTTTAATAATTAAGCTATAAGCTAATACAGAACAATATTGATACTTTGATAGTAATCGTTCGCACAATGTAATGTTTGCGGATATATGTATTGTCAGATTAGCGGGCGAGGGTACGTCTTTCATTCCTACTCCCTTCCCACTTCGAATAGAATTATCAATTTTCAACATAGTTTATGAGCACTTATATAATAATAGCATACTCGGGCATGCCGGCGCATTTTGGTAACACATATAAAGACAAATGCTATGAATAAACTTCTCGAACTTACTAAATATAATAAAAGCTGTTTGTATAATATGTGTGTAGAAATATTTAATAAGATACCAAGCGACCTAAAAATTCTAAATACCAGATTATTTAAAAGTAAATTGTACAATTGGCTGTCCACTAATAGTTTTTATAGTGTAAACAAAAAATTTAAATGACTTTTGTATGCACGAAATATTTGCACGCTTATAATGTTAAGCAAAAACATGTATGCTCTGTATTTAATTTTGAACCATATTCTATACCATGTTTTTATGAAAATAAATGTTATTCTATTCTATTATAAAAAAGTAAAGTAGCAGCGAAGTGCGTGTCAGACCACGCACAGTAAAGGGTTTCGTATTCGGGATGAATATTTACGCAAGTATAACCTTTAAAACAATAATTGCAGACAAATTTATCATTGCAGTATCGAGAATGTAGCAAATAAGAAAGAAGCTCGCGATTTTGTGCCTGCAGGTACTGATGAATTCCTTACGTACACAACGAAAAAAAAACTACACGTAGTACGTAGTACACGGGGACCCTGTTTTCTAGGACGAGGCCCCAGGGCATGAAGCCTACGTGACGTGTGGCTAGGCGAAAAATGGTAGTATAAGTGAATATGGATTTTTATTTGATTTTGAATCTTATTACTTTGACGCTATGTTGAATATGTAAGTGTAAAAGGTAAAGCGCGAGTTTTCTATAAGATTGTGTTAAAACCACGGCACTCTCTCTCACTAGTCAAAACGCCACCCGCACCTCGACCGGTGTCGCGATGTTAAGGGGTCCTTTGAAACAATTCTAGTTGTGTATGTTCCTAGACGAGTAGATAATGTATGGGTAAGGTTTCAGGCTACAGACGGTCGCGCGCACCTGTTAAAACAGCCCGACTCGACTTAATCATCTCCACCTAAGACACTATCATATTGAAATTTTGTACAAGAGTCGGATGTTTGGTTCGCGCGAACTTGCATGGTTCGCGCGAACTTGCATGGTTCGCGTTTTTATTAGGAAGCCTGCGAGTATCCTCAGAATTCTTGACAGTTAATTTGTTTTGTTTTGTTTGTTTTTTTTAAAAAAAAAAAAAAAAAAAAACGTTGCCCCACACTAGGAATTTCTCCTGTGGGTACGTTTACAAACATATAAACTCACATACACAAACACCCAGAGCCGGAACAACTATTTGTAGATCATACAAATATTTGTTCCGTGCGGGAATCGAACCCGCGACACGCAGCGCAGCAGTCAATCGCTCAACCACTGCGCCAACCGTGCGCCCTTATTATCTCTCAACAAACCTTTTTAAACTTCGTTTATATAAAACGAAGAAGTCCCAGCGCTAAGAAAGAAAATTTGGTTCAAATAAATATTACTAGATGGCGCGATATGTATCGATTTGTTATCGAATTGTGTGTAAAATTTACATTTTCTAGAATTGATCATAAAAATTGTATGTTCTTGTTTGCTTGTATTATTAGAATAAACAGTGTAACAATTGTAGATAGGCCAATAAAAAAAATTAAAAAAAATAAAAATAATACTGCAGCACAAAGTGCATGTGCATCTTAGCATCTATACACACGACTAAGACCAACCCGCCGTCGCTGAGATAGAATTACTGTACCTGGGTTCTTGTATGCAGCCCAAACGACTAAACTTTGTGATATTCACTATTTCAAGCACACCCATTTACCTAGCTTTGCCTATTTGTTACATGAATAACTGATAACACATCATACATTGTAACATCAGTAATGGGTATTGTTCCATAAATAAATTACCTCCATAATCAGATCGGTCAGCTATTCACAAGGGACAAAGCTATGATTAGCATTGGCAATATCGTCATTATGTATCTGTCACATGCTGACCTCGCTGCCGGCGGCTTTTGGTGCAAATGTTACGTGCATGCCACATAAACGTGTAATATGAACCTTCTATATGACCACGAATACACGCATAATTACCCTGATGCCCATTGGTGGGACACATGTCATGTCACGTGTCTGTGAGAGGAGAAGTTCGCAAAATGCAATCCAAGCGGGCCCAGTGCGTGTTGGTGGATGTGACATATCTGCATTTTTGGTTCTTGTATATGCCAGTTTCCTCACGAATTCACAATATTTTCCGTCACCGTTTTGAGAGCTGTGGTGAAGTAGTAAACCCACGAAAGGCGCAACAAACTACACATTATATGAGAATGTGAACAATCCTTCACAAAGCATCACGACAAATAATTTAGCTTAGTCGAGCAGATTAGCACTGCGAAAAGTCTCGTCTGTGCCATTGTTTTAAACAGTTGCTACTGGGTAAAATTGTCTATTGAAAGGAAATTTACTAAGTATACACTATAGAATACTAGGGACCTAAGCAAGTAATAAGCTAGGTATTCATGACTATACTAAATTATTATGCTCGACATATTGTATTTTATCATGTTGACATTGCCATTTTTATTTGGATTTTTATTTTTATTGACATTTTACCATTTTATTTGACTTTTATCTAAACCTTAATTGAATTTATCATTATTATTCAGTAGCTTCATTTAATTAAAAAATATTTTTTTCTAAATATCTAATTTTAATTAGATTTATTAATTAATATACTCAATCGCTGTACCTGACAGAATCCATGTGTACTATATACTATATACCAATATATAACATCTTATTAAGGTTACACTATTCGAAAATTCTTCCATACAAACGTAGTCTAGGGATTATTCCACTGTTTGACGATGTACGTTCAAAATAAAAAGTGATATCAATTTGTCTCATCATTATCTAGCCCTGTATGGAAGCAAAAAAGTAAAAAAGAAAATATTTGAAAGTTATGAGCGTCGAAAGTTCCACATTTCGACACTAATTTTAACGCATTTTTGGGCGCAAATAAATACCATAAGAAGACGGAAAATTGCAAAACAGCCTCTATACAGGGATAGATTAGTAGTTCAACAATGCAAATAATTTTATTTTGAACAGATAGATTTAGTAGTTTTTTCATGATATCTAGACTGCCATAAGTCTGTTTATAAAATTTTGCGCGCTCGGTTACGTCCTAAATCATTATCCATTTCGCTACAAATTTGCAAAAGTGTGTATTCGTACGCGAACTAGCTTCCTACTGCTCATCACAGCATCTATCTCTTCCGCACGTGTTGTCGGTTGATATAAAATGTATTTTAACCCCGCGCACAAAATAGTTCGTGCCGTCGACTTGTGTACCCTTAAACACAAACATGTGATATGCAATAAAGGTATTTGAATTTGAGTTTGACCTGCCCTAGTTTCGTACGGGACGAATAATATACACAAACCTGCCTCATTCATTGCTCTTTCTATTAGAGAAAATTATCAAAATTAGTATGGCAGACAACATCTTTTCTTTTGATCCTATTTAGAGATACTAAAATTTACTTACATTAGGCGAGAATACATTCAAGTAGAGGCAGTCCTCATCCATGTCCCTGATGCCTTTAGTTGCGCCAGTGTACTTTACTGGTTGCGGGCATGCTGGACCCCAGTCTACTGCCTGCATCAGCTGCCATCCTGGGTGCTGTCGTGGAGGCTACAAAATAAATTTGGTATTAGGAAGTGTATTTCCAAAAGTGCATGCAAAAGTTCATAAACATATTATGGAACATATGGGGCTGTAAACACCAATGGCCTGCGCAGACTAGCGGACGGGACGGCAGAGGATTTTAAATTTATCTATTGAATTGATAAGTTATCCAATCGAAATAAATGCTCGATAATCGCAGCAAAATTTTCTCTGGAGCATCGAAGAGCACGCTGGAGGATACCGCGGCGGGAGGCACGGTGGTAAGCGCTGTATTCTGCCAGGCCGCGCGGCGTTATTATTGATTGTGTCTGTTCTTCTGCCGAGTAAATTTATGAACACTAAATCCCAATCCAATATTATGAAATGAAACCCACAACATTTTCGACTGCGTAGTCGCTAGTGGATTAATCAAATCCCGGCGAGCGGTGGCTACTCGGTGGGTACCGCGGTTTACCAGTGGATACTCCAGTAAGTTGGCGGATAGAGGAATCCGTCTCAATGCTCTCCCCCGCCGTCCGCCAGAGTGCGCATGCCATAAAACTTGTTGACAACAAATCCAACTCAAATCGGCTATGATCATTCTCTGGTCCTTGTCTGAATATTTGGGGTTATCAGAACATAATCATCATATAGATAGAAGTTATTTCTTTTCTGGCCCTAATTATTTTAGCCGTCATGTTTCACACAGTCCTCCAAAGGACATGGTTACTTTGTAAGGGGTCATGAAGCAACTGTGGACACTAGAATAAATTGCTTAGCCAAGGGTGCTGAATCCGCAGCCATCCCAGGATTGGGCTCATATCAAAAATGTTGGTTGGTCTATGGGAACATGGAGTGACTCCTCCCAAGGACTGTAACTGATCCTAATATTATAAAGTAACGAAAACATAATCATCCACTCCCACATAAATCATCCACCACCACCTCTCCATCGTGCACTGCCGGACATAGGCCTCCCCCAAACGTTGCCATCATGACCGGTACCATGCGTATTGCATCCAGTGGTTCCCTGCAAACTTCACCAGGTCATCAGTCTATCTAGTGGGAGGCCTCCCAACGAAAACATGTTCAAAAATAAATTCTTACCTTGAATCTACCTTCCAACACAGGTGGTCTAGCATATGGTATCCCCAAGAATGCAGACACTTCTCCCTGAATCCTTTCCACCGGTGATAGCCATGGTCTGTACCCTGAGTCAGGGTCTGGGTTGTCATATAAATACACCTGTTGAACAAAATTATTGATTTGATAAGTTTTCTCTGTAAAAATAAGTTTATTGCATTTATTGTAGTGAAATGGGTGTATGTCATGTGATATATGAAAGTCATGTATGGCCAATGTCCATTAGTTTCAAATTTAATCATAGTAGAAAGTTTCATGTGATCAGTTATGTAGTTTCTGCTTCTCTTATCGATTAGGCATAGATTTTGAAATGAAAATAGTGCCTTCTTTAGGTTTGGTTTCGGCACTGAGTTTGTAATGAGGCACATGGTGTCTTTTTAAAAGTAATGCTAACTTTAAATTCAATATAAACACTCTAATTTCAATCAATATGTCAATGCTCATTGCATGTTTAACATAAATATAAAGGGCCAATGAATTGAAAAGACTTTTTGCTAACACTGGATATCACAGAAAATTGATTGCTGTGGCTTTTCTTTTACTATTTGGTATGCGTACCAGCCGCCTTTCTTTCTTTTTTTACTTACCTTAAATCCTTGCACCTGGCCATAATTGGTAGTTACAAAGACATCTCTCTTCAGCTGCCTTGAGTCTCTTCTCTCCCTCCCCTGTAAGTCCTCTCTCCATCCTCCAAGCACACCAGGGAATAACGCATCGGGGTTGTTTGGGTCCCGGTTCTAAATTAGGATGGAAGTTTAGTAAATTAGACACTGACCTCCTGAGTCCGGCCAACTCACCAGTGAATTAAATCCTATAAATAGGTTTTTCATAGTTTCTAATGAGCTGGGGTTTGATAAGGACTTGGCTAACAATTCTAATTGGGATTATGAATGCCTGAGAATGATTTGTAAATAAAAAAAAAGGATTTAATGTAGTTATTGAAAGTTGTTGGTGATTTTACTGGTCAAATTATAATTGCAAAAGACAAATCATAGTCGAGGCTAACATTGCAATCAGTACAGTAGACAAATGATAGAATAATTTTCATTCAATGAGGTGACTAACAAAACAATGTTTACAAAACAAAGAATTAATTTAATCTCTTGAAATTGGACCTGACTCATAGGAAGTTGTGAAACATTCAGTAGTTAGAAAGATTAAAGTAAGTACCTATTATGTACTATGCACAATCAAAAAAGGCTATACTCACAACATTATACTTGAACTGGTCATCCAGAGGATTTGTATTAATAGGATTGTAAGGGAACCCTCCGGGCTGGTTTATATTAGGATTGTATGGGTTATATCTTGCTGGATCTGTTCCATATCTCCTGTTATTGTACACATACGTCCTGTAGTCACTGTCGCCCGGGCTAGGCAGTCTTGAAGACCGAGAGGTTTGCTCTCGTGAATTGTAAAAATCACTGTTTGCTTGTCCATTGTACAGATCTTTATTCGACTGGCACTCAACACTGGCGTATAGAAACAACGTTAATAAATACTTTTTGTACATTTTCACATCACAAAACACACTACAAAGTTAGTTATGGGCAAGTTTCCGGATGAGTCACCATAATACACTTCTGTAATAATTTAACTCCAATAAGAAAGATTTTATGAATGAAAACTAGTGTAATAACAAGTTAACTCGCCGCGAATCTCAGTAATTAATTGGTACACACTGTGACGAAGAAGATTATGTGGGAAAAACAAAGAGAACAAAGTTCGTAAAACACAGTAGCTTAAAAGAATGTATCACAATTTAATTTTATCTCTGAAGCCCTAGTTTCGATCTAGTACAATGTCGCGAAGTACACGAGGGCTTATCTGTTTGTAATCAGCGAGTTATCGGTATCAAAACGTACGGCAACGCCCATTTGATCACAGTTTGTTTATTTCAACTTTTGGCGTGTGTGATTGAGTTCAACTGATTTCGACATATTGGTAGCACTGATATTCTCGGCAAATCACCAAACTTGAAACTAGTACGATATTTTTTTTTGAATAAAATGCTTGGTATTAGTAGTAAATTACATTATTATTTACTTTCTTTGTGTTTATCTCATATAAAGCACATTGTTAAGAAAATTTTACAATTATACTCACAAATTCACAATCTATGGCTTGCCGAGAATGTCAGCCGAGCGGTAACGTCGAAAGGTCATTGACTTTTACTTCGTTCGGAAATCGGATTTTACGAATGAAATGAATCTTCGTAACTTGTTTCACAACCTTCCGTTAACAAATTGTTATTCCAAATAATCTGTTATTAACTCAGTTATTAAATTGATATATTATGAATACTCACAATATTTATTGTAAAAACCGGCCAAGTGCGAGTCGAACTCGCGCACGAAGGATTCCGTATCATTATCGCTGTATGGGTTATTGTTGTATGGGAGCCCCATTAAATATTTATTTTATTCTGTTTTTAGTATTTGTTGTTATAGCGGCAACAGAAATACATTATATGTGAAAATTTCAACTGTCTTGCTATCACCGTTCATGAGATACAGCTTGGTGATAGACGGAGAGACAGACAGACAGACCGATCGTGGAGTCTTAGTAATAGGGTCCCGTTTTTACCCTTTGGGTTCGGAAACCTTTTATCTACATAGTTTCCGAGTCTCTCTACACACCGAGTCCAGCGCTTTTCCAAGGCTTCAATCCCTTTCACAAAAAAAGTTTTGTCTTGGTTCTGCAAAAAGCTCTCCACGGCATCCATCCTCGTTATCGTCTTCGTACCTGTTTCCCCTTAAGTATTTTTTCAATTTAGGGAACAGATAAAAATCGCTAGCCGCCAGATCTGGTGAATAAGGGGGGTGGTCAACCAATTCGAAGCCAGCTTGCTGAATGGCAGCCATCGCAACTGCCGACCTGTGCGCGGGTGCGTTGTCGTGATGAAACAGCACGCCCCTTCGAAGTTTCCCTCTCCTTTTCTCTCTGATGGCATTCCTTAACTTGGGAATTAAAGCTGCATAATATTGGCCTGTAATAGTGGTTCCACGCTCCAGGTAATAGTGGTTCCACGCTCCAGGTAATCAGTCAACAATATCCCATCTGAGTCCCAAAATATTGAGGCCATAACCTTGCCAGCCGATGCCACGACACGAAACTTCTTCGGGGTCGGTGATGATGGCCGTTTCCATTGCGAAGATTGCTGTTTTGTCTCGGGATCAAAATGATGGACCCATGTTTCGTCCATTGTTACGAAACGAGACAAAAAGTTTTCAGAATCTTCTTGAAACTTGTCCAACAATATCTTCGAAATGTCAAGTCGATTTTGTTTCTGACTGTCGATTAACATTCTCGGCACCCATCTTGCGGAGACTTTTCATCTTTCAAAGATTGTTTCAATATGGATTAAATACTTCCAGTTTCTTGAATAAAGTATCGGATGGTAACTCTTCGATCGCTCAATACAATTTTCTCGACTTTCGCAACATTTTCTTGGGTGACTGACGTCGATGGACGGCCGCAACGATGTTCGTCTTCCGTGCTCGTTCTCCCTACTCGAAATTTAGAAGCCCACCTTGCGACAGTGGAATACGGCGGAGCAGACTCTCCTAATGTTGCCTCCAAATCGCAATGAATCTCTTGCGTCGTTAACTTTTTTTAAACAGAGGTATTTAATAACGGCTCGCACTTTCCGAAAAAAAGAAAAACAAATTACTACATTCCGAAAAAAAGAAAAACAAAAGAGAATCGAATATTTTTTCTTTATTAATATTACAAATATGTATCTGAGCTATGCCTGCCAGTATTTTTTTTTCTTACCAAGGAGTATGTCGTTCTCACTACTTTTTGAGCCCTCCTTCCTAATAATTTAATTAGCATACCTAACAGTGCTGATTAAATTTTATAATATTTAAGCTTAATTTAAATAACACCTAGATGAAATGTATCCTGAACGATACCCTAGATGCAGTTTATTTCAGCATCAATATTATAGCGGGCGCGAGGCCTGGGAATTCTAGGAAGGAACCTAATTCTCGTTAATCACGTTCATCTAAGTACTCTAGGGGTGTAGGCAACCAACTAGTAGGTTGCGGTGCCGCTTGGTAACAGGCGACATCGCAACTGAGGCGGGCCGCGATGTCTTATGGAGATTTCCAGGTCCCATACGATATCGCGGCTGAGGGTTGGAGGCCGCGGCAGGAGAGGAGTGCCGGTATTGCGGTACGCCGCTCTCCCTACCTTCCGCGGCCTAGACGGGGTCGCCACCGTCTGATGATGGACGCGGTGGGGCCGCAGGGGAAGAGGAGTGTCGGTATAGCGTTAGCCGCTCTCCCTATCCCCTGCGGCCGCAAAATTGTTGGTGGCGGGGCCATTGACCTCGACCCGTCACAGTGGGACCAAGGGTGCCATACACGGGGTCGTCTGGCACCCATTTGCTGAATTGGTCCCTGGGGTGGTCACGGCGTACAGTGTGTTCTGGTGCGCCGGTGATGGGGGGTACTCCCCCGAGGAGGGTCCGGTGACGGACAGCCGCGGCGGGTTCGCGGTGAGTGCTAACGCGTGCCCGTGTTTCCGCCATAAGCGGCACTGGAGGACACCGTGAAGTTTTAGTGGGTTAGAGTCCCACATAACTGCACTATCTCCCCGTGGTAGTGCAGTATGCATGAGCATTTCTCCTCGCAAAAAAAAAAAAAAAAAGGGGTGTAGGCAAAGACGTGTATGTATGAACAAGAACATAGAGTCACTGACTGCGAACTCAAACGAGTGGTTGATCGTTGGGAATAGGACATAAGTATCAGAGACTGGGGCTGGCTAGGCTCAGTTTGTTGTGATTATTTTGATGATAAATAGCCAGTCTAATAATCAGTATCTAAGTACCACTGTAGTATTTTTTTTACCATAGCTAAAATCATTTTACTATCGCAAAATTTACATAGTATAAAATACTTAATTAACAATAACTACCTACATATATATACATTTAAATAAAAATAAAATAAAACTACGAACGTGTATAAAAGGGCACGGGTCATAGGGCGTCAAAAAATTAGTCCACATCACTATCAAAGTGAAAAGTGCCCAGAACACTGGCAGCATAGCCACGTTGGATGGCAATGCTGATTCTTTGGCCAAAGAAAAGCCCAGCCCTCTGATCACGTGAAGAGTCGACTAATCGTAGTATTATATTATCTGTGCTAATACCTACGTCTAATTGGTAGTATTTTCTTATGTTGTGTCATATCAAACCTACCTACTGAGTTAACTTACATTGCCTCCCTTGTTTGTTTATTTTCTCTAGTGTTTCCCCAACGTGACTTCCTCCTTCAGGTGTTATTAGATTGTTGCTAACATGGTAGTTTTGAAGGATGAAACAACAATGTTTTGTATAGTTACGCGGTTATTTGCTTGGCCCAATTAAACTTATTTGCATTTCCATTACAAAGGATTCAGCGGGCAGGAAAGGCAACGGTGACAATTAACCGAGTAACCAGAGTAGTTAACTGTGTAGTAAAGTAAACCGCAAGTGTTTATTTTACTACACAATATTATAATGGGCACTTGCCTATTTAATTTCATGGTATCAAAAGCAATTGTTGTTTCTGGAACCTGCAGCCTAATTGCGTAAGTGAATTCGGCAAAGGAAACGAGTTTTCCAAAGAATTAGAATAATTTCTTTCAACTTTTTCTGTATTGTGAAACTAATTTGGAAAGAGTACAAACGGGTTATATGTAGTGTTGCCCAAATGCAAGAACAAGACGAGACTTAGCCAGTCTTGGTCTTGGTCTTGCGCCAATACACCTGGTCTTGGTCTTGGTCTTGCGCTCCCAGTCTTGGTCTTGGTCTTGGTCTTGCAGCAAGAGTCTTGCAAGTCTTGCAATTACCTATCAGTCTATTACTATTTATTAATGTTTTTAAATCTTAGAAAAACGTATTAGAATTGGAACATTGTGAGCTTGAATTAACACAGCCATAGTAAAGATCAAGCAGATTAATAAATAACTGAAGATTTGATAAGAAATTCGAAAAATCAACTGACCTTCATGTCGTTTTCCATGGAAGTAACTGTTTCTTAATAAACATTTATGATTTATAAGCTTACATTTGCTAAAAGATGTAAAAAAAACAAATTAATTACAATAACTTGACTGTATTTTAAAGAACAATATCTGTCTAGAAAGAGATTGAACCCTCAACTTATATGAAATTTAATAAAAGAGTTTTACGATTTATCATTTATTTCAACAAGAATTAGTAAAAACAATTATTAAGTTAGACTCGAAGCACAGCTCAATTGGAAATGACTGGAATTAAAATAATTCCTTTATTTATAGTACCTACGTTTCCTTGCTTTCTACCGCGCCGCCTCGCCACGTGCCGGCTCTATTAAAAGGATGCGGCCGCAAATCAAACGATGCCGCGTGCGGCGTACAAACACAGATTATTACCTACTTGTACAGACGCGACGCGTGAATAAAATATATGACTGTAAAGAATTAGTGCCAATCACTATTCTTTACATATAAGTGAATGTTTTGGCGTACATCTATACTAATCTATACTAATATTATAAAGCTGAAGAGTTTGTTTGTATGTTTGATGACAGAAGTTTAAAAATAAATAAATAAATCCTGAACGTCACTATACCTCCAAAGTTACTATTCCTCGTGGACGAAGTCGCGGGCACTGCTAGTAAATACTTACTCTCATCATCTCTCTCAGAGATATTCGGGCTGGTAAGCAATACAAAACTCTTATCGCAGGCTTTTTTTTTTTTAGTAGGTAAGTACCTACGCTTTTTATATTATTTTATTAGTTTTGTAGAATTTTTTTACACTTTTCAAGTATATTTAAAAGTGGCTACAATATTTATCAAACGGGTGATATTTGAACACTTTTTTGTTATTTTTTCTTGTAAAAACTTAAGAAATATAATGACTAAATGTACAATAATAGTACCTAAGTAATTAGTTTAAAACCATATAATCAATATTATAATATATACTTACTAGAATAAATTATTATGACATCTACTACTGTTATATTTGTGTATTCATTTAAATAAAAGACGCTCTCTGACTATCACGACATCTTGTTTTATTACTCATCTCAATGTAGTGTTGCCACATCTATATCTTAAATTATATCCATATAGAACATCCCCCCTTTTTATCATAGGTAGGATAAAACTAATACACAACAGTCTGTTAACTTGGCACTTATTTTTAAACTTAACACAATCACTTTTAAGTTTTAATCATAAGAAGAAAATCACAAACCAATCAACCATCATATTAATAAACACAATAATCTTTTAAATGTTGCGGTGTCCTAACTACTCTACCCGACTTAGTGGAAATAGGAACTGCAGTAGTAACATTTTGTTCTCCAGAAACATTAGGAACAACATTATTATCAATATTATCACTCTGATTATTATCAATAACCGGCCCATCACTATCCAGTACTTTCCTCTTAATAACTAACTCATTCTTGCTAGGATTTATATGCTTTTCATTGCTTTGAACTACATTGCCTTCCTCATTCATAACTTTGTAAGATCTTGGTTTAACTTTCTCTAAAACTTTCCCCGGCAACCATGTTTTATTAGGCAAATTCTGTATTACAACATTCTCCCCCTTTTCAAATGATTTTTTAGTTTTAGCTGTCCTATTATAATTCTGTGTATACTTGTCTTTAATTGTTTTCATTTTTTCTTTGACATCAATAGGTAACTTTGGCTTTAATTTATCAAATACACATGGTAATGTAGTTCTAAGGAGTCTTGACATGAGCAACTCAGAGGGACTGTACTCTAATCCTGCTACAGGTGAGGTTCTGTACGCTAACAAGCCCATTGCAAAATCTGTACCATCCTCTTTACATTTTTTAAGCAACGACTTTACAATTCCAACTGCTTTTTCAGACATTCCGTTTGACTGTGGATATCTAGGACTAGAGTGAATCAACTCAATATCACACTCTTTAGCAAACTTTTTAAACTCAAAACTAGCAAATGGCATATTGTCACTTACACAGAACTTTGGAATACCATGAATTGACATAATTACTTTAAACTGTTTAATAACATTGCATGCAGTTTTCTCTTTTAAGTATTTGACCTCTATCCACTTCGAGTAATAATCAATTATTACCAAATAATCTTTTCCTGAAAAGGTACAAATATCTACACCAACCTTGTGAAACGGGATATCTGGCACCTCATGAGACATTAAAAGCTCTTTCACGTTTGACGGTCTAAACTTTTCACAAGCTTTGCAACCCAACACAAAATTTTCTATGTCTACAGACATACCTGGCCAAAACAAAACCCTTCTAGCACGTTGTTTGCTCTTTACAACACCAGCATGACCTTCATGAATACACTTGATCATATCTTGCCTTAAATGCTTTGGAACAACTATCCTATCCTTATAGTGTATAATATTGTTATAAACATGTAAGTCATTTCTTAATTTATAAAAAACTTTTAACTCTTTGTTATTAAAACTTCTGTCATTACTAGGCCAACCATTATTATACCATCTGAGCACACTTTGCAAGTTTGCATCTCTCAAAGTTTCATTTTTTAAGTTTTGTAATCTTTCTTTAGATATAGGCAATTCTTTCTCTAAACCATACACTATTTCTGTATCAATTGTATGTATAATTTCTTGCAAAGTAGGTTCTTCCTGCTTGTTATCACAAAAATTTCTAGACAAATAGTCAGCAATATACATCTGTGACCCCGGTATATACTTAATCTCAAAATTATATTTCAAAAGTTTAAGAACCATCCTTTGCAACCTGGCTGAAATTTTACTTATATCTTTTGACATGATTGCTACCAATGGCTTGTGGTCAGTTTCAATTAATATTTTGCGTCCATACACAAACTGATGATATTTTTCAACTGCCACACAGATTGCAAAGAGCTCTTTTTCTATAGGAGCCCACCTAGTCTGACACTCAGTATATGACCTTGAATAAAATGATATTGGTCTCCCCTCTTGCATTAAACATGCTCCCATACCATTTTTTGAGCTGTCTGTTTGTAAAACTATATGTCCTTTACTACTTAACATTGCTAAAGTAGGTGCACAAGTTAATTTCTTTTTTATGTCACTAAAAGCCTGTGCTTGCACTGATCCCCAGTTCCATTCAATGTCTTTTCTTAACAAAATTCTCAGTGGATCTGTTGTTTTTGAATACTGCGGAATGAACTTGCTTAAGTAGTTACACATACCTAGAAATTTCTGTAGCTGCTTTACATTTTTTGGCTCTTCTAGGTTAACTATTGCTTTTATATGATCCGGATTAACACTGATTCCTTTTTTATTTATTATCAACCCTACATACTTTACATGTTCCTGTCTATATTGTAATTTTGTACTATTAAACTTCACATTGTATTTTTTGGCTCTATCCATCACTTTAGTTAGAATTCTATCATGTTCCTCTTTGTCCTTGCCTGCAACTATTAAGTCATCAAAATATATCATAGTTCCTTCTATGTCCCCAAATATCTTAGTGTTCATTTTTTGCATCACTTCAGGTGCTGAAGTAATACCAAAAGGCATCCTATTAAATTTGTACCTACCAAAAGATGTTCCAAAAGTACAAAGATTTTTATCATCCTCTAATTTTATTTGAAAGAACCCGTCCTTCATGTCTAACACACTGAACACTTGTTTTCCCTGTAAATTATTATAAATCTCCTCTGGAGACGGAATCAAAAAATTCTCTCTCAAGATATTATTATTTAACTCTTTCGGATCTAAACATAACCTAAGAGACCCATCAGGTTTTTCAACAATCACCAAGTTATTACACCACTCAGTTGGACCCTCTACTTTTTCTATCACACCTTTTTTTCATAATTATCTAAGGTTTCTTTCAACTTATTTTTAATAGAATGAGGAACTCGCCTTATGGGCTTAATTACAGGAACTGCATCATCTTTTACCTTTATTTTGTATGTCCCTATGTCACCAAGACCAGTAAAAACATCCTTATTCTGATTTATAAAACTTTCTTTGGTTGAATTGGACTGTGACAGACTTTCTACTCTTTTCACTAAGTTTAATTTAATACAATCAGGCAAGCCAATCACTGGCTGCACTGGCAAGTCAATAATATTAAATTTTAACACTTTTTTTTCATTTTTGTAGTAACAGTCCAATTCAGCCTGTCCTACAGTGTAAATTTTTTCGCCATTATACACAATTAGTACATTCTTAGACTTTTTTAACACACACTTATCATTTTTTATTTTATTATAAGTTTGTAAGGACAAAGTGTTGCAGTCCGCCCCAGTATCAATTTTAAACTTCAAATCTTCTTCATACACCTTAATCTTTACCAACCACTGTTGTTTGATACTGTTATTAGTTATCATACTTGATAGGTAGAAGTTATTTTCACTGTCAGTGCTGTCCTCTTCTTCTACGGCATGTACTTTCTTTCTTTCACTAAGATTCTTCTTAAACCTGCACTGCTTTGCATAGTGGTTATATCTACTACACACTGCACATCTCCTACCGAAGGCAGGGCACTTCCTAGCCTCGTGATGTAGCCCACACTTGCTGCACAACTTCTTCGCTTCAGTTTTTCCTGTTTTTTCTTCTCTACATTGGCTCCTCTCCGTAGTTTTTCTGAATGCATCTACACTTTCCTTTGCCATACCACTTATTCCTTGTAGTTGTTTTCTTCCAGCTTCTGCAGCTCTACAAATAGTTACAGCACGGTCCAGGTCCAAGCTTTCTTCCCGAAGTAACCTTTCTTTTAAAGTACTGTCAGCAATGCCAATAACCAACATTATAGCAACTAATCTGTCTTCCATTTCACCTAGTTCACACTTTTTTCCTTGGGTTTTTAACCTTGTCACAAAGTGGTCAATTGCCTCACCTTCATGTTGCCTATAGTTAAGGAATTCATAGGTTTTGAGCACCAAGCTCTTTAGTGGTTCTGCATACTCGTCTAAAGCTGCAAATAAAGCCTTTATCGATACTTTATCTTGCGCCTTAAATGTATTAAACACATCCACAACTTCCTCACCTCCTGCGTTGAGAAAAATGGCAATCTTACGTTTTTCACTTACTTTTTCTAAACCTGCTGCTTCTATATAGATCTCGAAAAGTTGTTTGTACTTTTTCCAATTGGCGTCTGCCCCACTAAGTTTTAGACCCTTTGGTGGTCGTAGGCCATCTACTGAATGAACCGGTGACGCTTTTTCATCCGGCATTTTTGTTTTTTACAAAGAATTTCACTGTTTTCACTAAGATTTCTAGTTCTCCACAAAGGTTATCATCACAATAGTTTTCTTTACACTCACTAAAGTACTTGTTTTTAATTAGTTTTCACCTGACACCATGTTATATTTGTGTATTCATTTAAATAAAAGACGCTCTCTGACTATCACGACATCTTGTTTTATTACTCATCTCAATGTAGTGTTGCCACATCTATATCTTAAATTATATCCATATAGAACAACTACCTATCCTTACCATTTTATCCTAATCATAATACTGCTTGCGTGATCAGTATAATGTATTCATTTTCATTCTAAGCACTCTGAAACTTATTTATTCTTTGGAACACCTGTAGGTACTCTTAAAATTCGAAATTATTTTGCATGAGTATACCTACGCCCTGTGGCGGCAATCAAATAGTGTCAAATGTTGTGATTTCGGCGCGGCGGCAACGATTGTTGTATATGATTTCAAAAGAAGCCGCCGGCGCGTGTATCATAACCATGTACTTCCGAAAAGCGGCAAATTTCTTTGAGAAGTAAGTACAAAACCTTTGATGCTGCATTATCAAAGTGCCGATGGTTAAAACATAACTATGCATGCACTCAGTTTGATTTTAATGGATATTTTTTTATTCGCTATGTAGGTATGTTTATGGTACCTATTAGTCGTAATGCGCATAGGTCCAGTTTTTCATATTCTTTGATACAGTTTTTTGCGTCTCATAGAATTCCTAAGCGTAGGTACCTATACACCGAACTGTTACACCTAACTACTCCGTGAAATAGCGCTAAGTCCTAGCTGCAAGACGCAAGAGTCTTGCAGGCTTAGTCTTGTTCTTGCTCAAGTCTTGCACGATCAGTCTTGGTCTTGGTCTTGCTAAAAATACGCGGTCTTGTTCTTGGTCTTGGTCTTGCAAAAACGCAAGAACAAGACCAAGACTGCAAGACCAAGACTGAATTTGGGCAACACTAGTTATATGGGGTTTTACGCTTGTCAAATATACTTGACATTTGTATATTTTGCATTACACAATACCAATAGTGAAATTTTATCTCGATTCTTCCGCTTTCGTTCATTCTTTACAATCAATTCTACGTCAAAATATTGGTAATGGAAAGGAGCATAACCTTTCCGTTTCAGAGTGTAATATGCAATACGTAAAGTTCTTTTTGGGAAAGAATAGACTTGTTTGCTTTGCCGAATTCACTTACGCAATTAGGCTGCTGGAGTTCCCAATTACACTCAAGTTGTCTGTTTAGGTTTAGGCAGTTTAGTAATAGTACATTACGATATTAGTGCGTTAAGATGGTTATAACATGCGAGGCGGAATTTCAGCCCGAGCCGAAGGCGAGGGCGTAATTGAGCCGAGCATGTTATAACCAATACGCACGTATATCGTACGACGTTTTTTAACACATTTGCGAGGAAACAGAAAAAAAAAATATTTTGTTCATTTTTAATTATTGAAACAGTTAGTGAAGTTACAATTATTAAAATGATACGTAGTTGTAGTTGGTTTTTTAATTATGTTATTATTATTATTACTATTACTATTCACGTCATTGTTTTGTGTTAGGGTAAATGTTGGAGACGACGAAACTTCTTGAAAGGCGGCAGAAGAGCATTGTAATTCGTCATTAGTTGTAAATAAAAAAGTATCATCAGTAGAAGTAGAGGGGCGCGGCTCAGGGCAAAACTTCTTCGTTTGTGGCTCCAAATTTATTGCCTGAGTTATTTTGGCACTTATATTTGCTTTGTTTTGGATGGAATCTTCTACATAAGATTCTGCTACTGAGTTAGAACGCCACCCGCCATGCCGCTTTAAAGTCGAATATATCAGCTCCCGAATCAGCAAGTAATGTAGCTGACGTTCTTCTGAAACTGTGCCCTGTATATCAATCAGCATCCGGCAATCCTAAAAACTTGGTGACTTCCTTTGGCATGGCACCGAATTTATTTATGCCAATAGGTTGCGCAGTACATTGAACTTTTTGGTAATTCTGAAAGAAATGATTATTTTTTGTCTTAGTCGTACGCAGAGCTTCATATTTTTTGACCACGTCATAAAATGGGCCGTCGATATTAAAAGATCGGGGTATTTTGTTTTTAGTGTTTGGGATTTTAACTAAAAGCATTTTGCCTTGATTTGCAATGTCTTTTGTGGTAATATTGTGAAGCTCTTGCCGTCTACATGCACCATGAATACCAAATATTAACGCAACCTGAAAAGAAATAAAAATGTGTTAGATAAGGTATAGGTACTTAGCTTACAGACGGTCGTTAAAAAATATGTAAAAGAGTATGTATGTACAGTAGGTAGATCAATACATAAAATAAGGAGGCAAACTGACCTTTGTTGCCAGGTACTGGCTATCTGGAGCATCTTTTAGAAACTTTTCGACGTCATTTGATGACAGTACCTTAGATTTTTTCTTTATAAAACCATCAGAGCGTCTCTTTAAAAATGCAATGCGATTTGTATATAAATTAATATCGACACCATTTTTCATCTTGAGGGTACTTTTCAGCATAGAATATGTTGTCCACAACGAGCTAGGCTTATATTTACTAGCTAGTTCATTAAAATACGCCAAAACTACATTTTCGGAAAATGACTTGGCATTTTTCATGTTTTTCCACTTCAAGAAATTTTCATACGTGGTTATGTATCTGTCCTTGGATATTGACGGCAGCAAGCTGTCGCATGCGGTTCGCGCTTCTGTTAGTATATCCGGTGGAGTTGAAGTAATATATTGCTCATCTTCATTATTGAAAGTTGTCATTTTTAGATATTCACAAAACAAGTACAAAGAAAAGAAAATTTGAGAAAAATGGCGCGAGGATTATTTTCTGCCGTGGCTGCGTGAAAATGTTGGCAAAGACGCTAGAGCATGCAGCCAAGTTTTTAAATTACCGAATAAACTGTTTTATTTTTATTTTAAATAAACTCAATCTGTGAATGCACACTGTAGCTTTCCCGCCATTTTAACAGCGCGCTAGCGCTGCCTACTGACTGGCGCCGCGCGGCGATTAGTTCGAAATTTGAATAGCAACAGCGCACTGCTGACTAGCTGGAGTCGTGCGGCGGCGATCAGTTCCATATTTGAAATGGCAAATAATACTGTTATGGAATTTGTATGGACTATAACTTAACTATTTGCTTTGGTAACACACGCGTTTTTTATGACCCGCTTTACATATTTAAAACCGGTGGAATTACATCAGCTTTACGAGCAAGGGTGTTAAAAAAACTGTTAATTAAACTCCTGGTCAGTTACAGCAATACCACTGTAGGAAAAAGTCCTTCGGTCGACTACCAAAGGCGGTGGTGAGTTGTCTGTGTGCGGTGAGCATAACTTGTTGGCAAAATACTATAAATATTAGTAACTAGCTTAGTTTTCCAAAGCAAAACACTAAAATGTGCAAAAATAACTTTCGTTTCGAAATTTGGTGTTCAAAGACCCCAAAGTCAAAAAATTTGCTCGTTGAGTAAATGAATACTGTATTTTTAACCGACTTTCGAAAAAGGAGGAGGATCTATGTTCGACTTCTTGTATGTTTTTTTATGTATGTTCACCGATATCTCCGTCAATTGTGGACCGATTTTGAAAATTCTTTTTTTATTTGAAAGAGTACTATGTTTCGAAATTGGTCCCATTTTCATTTGGTGAAGATCTGATGAAGAACTTCGAAGATATACAACATAACTCTTCAATAAATAACGGCAAATCTCTCGGGACTGCTGCAATCGCATGTCTGTTTATTGTTTATACCATTTTATAACATAACATCACGCCAGTACGCTCTTAAGGGGTAAGCAGATCTCTCATTTGATCGGCTTTTTTCAAGTTTCATGATATTCGAGTAATCTATTCTGGCGTTATAGGAAACTTACTAAACAACTTGCCTATTATGTAGGTACAACTAAAAAGTGTAAAATAAAAAACTTTTTTACAAAAAAATACTACCGACTTCCAAATAAGAAAACTACAAAGTGAAAAATAACTTTATTTTTGGAAGTCGGTGTCCGTAACGCAAAAAAATGGTACCTACGAAAGACACCGACTTCCAAAAATAAAGTTATTTTTCACTTTGTAGTTTTCTTATTTGGAAGTCGGTAGTATTTTTTTGTAAAAAAGTTTATTATTTTTTTAGTTTAAAAAAATATTCGAAAACAAAGGAACGAGAAGCCACCAAAGTCTGAAAGGAGACGGATACGCTTTCATACAATTTTGGGCCTGGATGTAAAAAGATGAAATTGGTGTCAATTGATAGCTACTATATTATCAAACATTCACTGAAAATTTTGCAGATTTTGGCAATCTGAGAGCCGAGATAAAAGAGATTAATGAAAAGTGAGGTTACGTAACAATCTATACATAACAGCCGATTTTTGAACTGCGATTGTTTCTTTTTCCGACTTACCAAAAAGGAGGAGGTTCTATTTTTTTTTTGTGTATATTCACCGGTATCTCCGTCAATTATGGACCGATTTTGAAAATCCTTGTTTTTGTTTGCATGAGTATGTTCCGAAATTGGTCCCATTTTAATTTTGGTGAAGTTCTGATGAATATCTTCGGAGATATACAAAAGAACTCTTCAATAAATAACGGTAAATCTCTCAAGATTGCTGCAATCGCATTTCTGTTTATGTCATGTCCATTTCATAACATAACATCACGCCAGTACGCTCGAAAGGTGTACGCAGATCTTTTCTTTCACCGGGTATGTTCAAGTTCAAAGGCGTTATAGGTACATACTAAACAACTTACCTATTATGTAGATACAACTAAAAAGGGAAAATAAAAAAACTTTTTTGCATTGGTACCTACGAAAGACACCGACTTCCAAAAATAAAGTTACTTTTCACTAAGTAGTTTTTTATTTGGAAGTCGGTATTTTTTAATTACAGCGACTAGTCGCTATGCCACAATTTACACAACGATCCATGGTGTCAATATCCAATCGGTAAGCCGTTCGTAGAATCCAAAATAACAAATCCAAGTTCAACGTTAAAGCGGGGTTCTCAGTGTCCGGTATGGTAGCAAGGCAAGGGTCGTACAAGAAGGTAGATCAGAAGTCCGTAGAATGAAAGCAGGGGTCGAGGCAAATATCAATAAAACTATGGGGGGAAACACACTCAAAATGCACACGCACTAGACGATACGAAACGAGTAAGTATCAGCATAGACCAATGTTTTTCAACCTGTGGGTCGCGACCCCTGGGGGGGTCGCAAGAGGTCACGCAAACTACCCCAGTAAAAAAACAATAAGGTTTAAAAATATAGAACATCTCATGAAAATGTCACGCAGTTATAGTCACACACAGTCATTTCACTCCAAAAACATATTTAACCTATCATATTTGTTTATCGTAAGTACTTATGTTACACTACCAAACACACGCACACACACAAGCGCGCTCGCGCTCGCTCACACACATCCTCACATACACCCTTTCTATCACAATTTCACATCCATGCATACACTCACACCCTACCCACACGCACACAACAAAAATAATAAAATAAAAATAATAATTGAATAAAACACAAAATATTCACATATCCCACTCTGCATAACCTTATCTCACATTGAAAGCTTTTTGTTAATAATTGTTATTACCCCCATTATGTAATTAGGTTCATCGTCATAAATAACACACAGAAAGGTTTATTGAGACATTCGAGGTAATTGTAGAACACTGACTCCTAAGTCACAGGTTTCCCGTAGTTTAGGAGACAGGGTTTCCATTATTTAAGGTACCTTTATTTATCTGACTTGTATCTTAATCGCTAAGTTCTTTTGTAACAAAGGTTATCTGTATCAATAAAGTTATATTATATTATAAATCATGAATTCCAATAAGGCCAAACACGACTAGGATACATTGTTTTATTTCGGAGTTCCAGTGCCTACCTTCCCGCATCATCATCTGATCAGTTCAATGGTACCATTATCATCATTACCATTTATTTATGAGTAGGAATATGCTTCATCATAGTCGGTTATTCAAGATATCTTATACTCGTGACGTGATAAGGGTTTATTATTAAGAAGTTTCAGTGGCCATCTGTGGTCTTCTTCATCAGTTCCACTTCACAAAATGATTAATTCTGAGTGCAAATGATTGTATTGTTGATGAAAAATATATAATACCAATGCTATATGTATGCCTTTAACATTTTAGGAGTTCCCTTGATTTCCATGGGATCCCACCAGATTTTGACTTAGTGTCAATGGGACAACTTCGGGAGTATACCCTTTCAAATCCAATAAGAATTTTTAAAATCGTTCCTCAATCGGCGGAGTAGTTCCACAGTAACAAACATACAAAAAATAAAAAACACATACAGTCGAATGGAGAACCTCATCATTTTTGAAGTCGGTTGAATAAAACCAAGTGACGGGGTTCGCGAAATATTTTTATATTATGGGGGTCGTGTCATGAAAAAGATTGGAAAACACTGGCATGGACTATACAGTGTCATGTCATGCTTGTCAACGTCAAGTCAGAGTTAGCACAGACTAAAAATACAATAATCGATTAGTAAACGTAAATCGATTTATCTTAATTATGTAGATATTTAGTTGGTTTAAACTGTTTAATACGTTAATTGTAATAGATTTAATTATTTTAATTGAATTAATCATCTGGTGGAAGCATTTTCTTAAATAGTATGAACTCTGTCACGTTAATCGATTATAATGTAATTGATATTCGATTTACATCGTAACCTTAACTTAATTTTTGGATTACTCATTTTCCAGATTGTGAATTAAGTTGATTTTTCACATTTTGAATTAGAAAAATGTAACCCTTTTTTTAAACCATACCTCAACTTATTACATTTAGGCACAGAAATCCCCGTCTCCTATTGTGTCGAAGAATTTTTTAATTTCCTATTGACCCATGAACTTAAAGTTTGGAGATAATGTTTATTATTACGTTTAGTTTACTAACAAATACCAATATATTGATAAGTCAGATTTTTGCAAGAAATGCCGTAATTTTTCGTATTACCTAGAACCAACTTAATTTTGCAGTGCAGTGGTGGCCCAGTGGTATCGGCCGCGACTTACAAGTTGTAGGTTTGGGCCCAGGCAGGCGCTTTACTTTGTGTAAATTATGTCATCACCACTGCACCAACCCGCACTGGGCCCGCGTGGTGGATGACGGCCCATTCCCTCTCTCACAGAGAGGAGGCCTGTGTCCCAGCAGTGGGAACATTAATAGGCTGACGATGATGATGATGAACTTAATTTTGCGGTTTGGTATGGAACCCTAAATGTGCGAAGTCTGACACGCACTTGGCCGGTGTTTTTTAATGATTTTTAGGGTTCCGTACCCAAAGGGTAAAAACGGGACCCTATTACTAAGACACCGCGATCCGTCTGTCTGTCTGTCTGTCCGTCTGTCACCAGGCTGTATCTCATGAACCGTTATATCTAGACAGTTGAAATTTTCACAGATGATGTATTTCTGTTGCCGCTATAACAAAAAAATACTAAAAACAGAATAAAATAAATATTTAAGTGGGGCTCCCATACAACAAACGTGTTTTTTTCCCCGTTTTTTTGCGATAATGGTACGGAACCCTTCGTGCGCGAGTCCGACTCGCACTTGGCCGGTTTTTTAGTTTTATCTTTACAAATCGACATTGTTTCGTGTACCAGATCGACCCACCACGGGATTTTCAAAAATGTACCTCACTTTACGAGTATAAAGTATATTCGAAGTAAGTAAGGTAAGGTAGTTTTCATTTGTTTTTAATAATATCTAAAATTAGGAGTGAATGGTTCTATAACTGCATAATGTGAATGTTGTAATAATTCTGTGCAAAAGACCGCTAAGATACGAATTACCCTAAATGATACAAATATTGAATTCAAAAAGACTCAATCAGAGAGTTCGTACTCCCGGAAAAGTCGTCCAAATAATTCCAGAGGGAATTTTCAGGCGTTACTTGTAATTTCAGACACGTATACCTTTGGTTACACTAGAAGCAGGCACCTGTGAAATTTTACCAAAATCGGTAGCAAATTGAAGCCTTTCTAGGGCAATGTTGCGATGGACAGATGTATTCAAATAGTGTTGAGTTTTATAAATTGTTTGCTAACCTATTGCAAATAACCCAACTATCGCCCTGTTTCGTTTCATCCACGATTTTGCCCACCCCGTATAGAACAGATTATCTATGAAATTCAGTAGAATTGTTACTTCAGTAACTTCTCTTATCTGTGCTTCAGTTACTTTGTACGAGTACCTACATAAGCAAGTATTTTTTAATGAATTCAAAAACGTACCAGGATATTATTTTATGCTTTTATTGTCCTGTCCTGTAAGCAAGATATTCTAATAAACAGATACGTTATACACTCACAAAACAACCGAAAAAGTGTTCCGCAAAGCAGCGGCAGCACAGATACCTACCTACACACTTTTGGTATGAGATCAGTGGCGGCTGGTGGATCATAGTAGTAGTAGTGCACTATGCCGTCTTACAGGGTAATTTACTAAAATTCACAGGAGCCTATGTAAATCGGCAAACCATCTCGCTAGCGACTTCTAATTCGACGCCAACGCCATCTAGTTACGTCGTTGTACAACTTGTAATGTTGGTACTCGACCCGAAGATAAATTTCGTTCGTCAAACCTCGCCCGCTCTCGGTAATCTTCGGTTCGCTGGGACGGCGCACGAGAATGGTCATATTTTGCCGTACATTTTCTATTGAACTATCTCTGTCTCACGCGCCAGGCGTTTTCGCTTGTTTCTCGTAGAATAGTATGAACTCTCGCCGTGCGCTTTAGCCTAGCGCACGGGGAGTATTTTTTACAGCAATATACGTCTTATTACTTTAGCAAAGAGCTTAAATTTATTCGTCATAATTTCGTAAATATTGAATAGATCGTTAATCAGATAATATTAAACACTAGCTGACCCGGCAAACTTTGTTTTGCCATAAAAACACCTACCCTACACCTACCCTACACCTACCCTACACCTACCCTACACCTACCCTACACCTACCCTACACCTACCCTACACCTACCCTACACCTACCCTACACCTACCCTACACCTACCCTACACCTACCCTACACCTACCCTACTCCTACCCTACACCTACCCTACACCTACCCTACACCTACCCTACACCTACCCTACACCTACCCTACACCTACCCTACACCTACCCTACACCTACCCTACACCTACCCTACACCTACCCTACACCTACCCTACACCTACCCTACACCTACCCTACACTTACCCTACACCTACCCTACACCTACCCTACACCTACCCTACACCTACCCTACACCTACCCTACACCTACCCTACACCTACCCTACACCTACCCTACACCTACCCTACACCTACCCTACACCTACCCTACACCTACCCTACACCTACCCTACACCTACCCTACACCTACCCTACACCTACCCTACACCTACCCTACACCTACCCTACACCTACCCTACACCTACCCTACACCTACCCTACACCTACCCTACACCTACCCTACACCTACCCTACACCTACCCTACACCTACCCTACACCTACCCTACACCTACCCTACACCTACCCTACACCTACCCTACACCTACCCTACACCTACCCTACACCTACCCTACACCTACCCTACACCTACCCTACACCTACCCTACACCTACCCTACACCTACCCTACACCTACCCTACACCTACCCTACACCTACCCTACACCTACCCTACACCTACCCTACACCTACCCTACACCTACCCTACACCTACCCTACACCTACCCTACACCTACCCTACACCTACCCTACACCTACCCTACACCTACCCTACACCTACCCTACACCTACCCTACACCTACCCTACACCTACCCTACACCTACCCTACCCTTTTTTCCCCATTTTTTTTGTTTTTAAACCTTCCCTGTATTCTGTCGAACAAAACAAAAAAAGAATTATCCAAATCGGCCCAACCATTCCCGAGTTTTAATCAGACTAACGAACAACAATTCATTTTATTTATATAGATTTTTATTTTATTTCTAAACCTATTCAAATCTGGCAGTTCAGTGCTCGAGTGAACTTAAAGTATAGCCGCCTCTGTATGAGATACCTTCTGTTTTATGTATTTTGGTATCATAATTGGCACACTTTCTAAATACACACGATGGCATTTTTTAAATTTTGTTTTAACGAAGCCTATCGCTCTTCGCCATGGGTGACATAGACTAAAGACCCCAATTAGGACCTATTCGAGTCTTCACAATGCACGCGCACATGACATATCTGTATACTAATTGCCTGTAAGTAAATAATTTTCAGCAGACCGTCATTTAATAGGTAAAAGTTAGGCGTCATTCAGAGCACATAATGCATTTTTACCTGATCAGCACTTCGATTTTATTTTACCCTGTACCTAATAGTAGTCTAAGCAACGGTTTTATACTGCCGTTCCATTCACTATTTTATCTTCACTCGAACAATTTGAAATTAAACGAAACTGAAAACGGAAAATAATACGTGGTATGGCACGCGTGTGGTGTAATGTGTGGTGTGGTGCAGCGCGCGTATCCATAGACAACGACTGACAATAACACAATTTTTCTACATTATGTCAATGAGCCCATAAGCGCCAATAAATTATAAAGTTAAAGTGTGCTATAAAAATTAAAAAGATAAGTTTTTTTTTTTTTTTTTGGCTTTGCGAAGTTTGCATTAGCCAATGACAAAGGTTTGGAATGGGAAAAGGATTGGTTTCTATATAAAGATAAGTGAAGATGAAATTTATTTTATGTTTGTAAATCGAAGGAAAATGTTGCAATGTAATAGTTTTTATTTAATTTTACCTATCCACGAAAAAAAAAAGTACGTGTTTATACCGAAAACATACTAAATCTATGGTTTATAGAATATTTTTTGAATATTTAGAACATTATGTTGTGAGTGTAGATAAAAGATTTTTTGGTTATGGGCAATAATTGCCTCGAAGCTGAGTTCGTAGCACGGCGTAGGCCAAGCGTAGCAAAGTCGTAACCCCGTAGCTCGTAGCTAATCCTTTCCAATATCAAAAATATAATATTATACACTTCTAAAAGATCCTGCCAAACACTTATTAAGTACATATTAATATACTTACCTACTTACTTCTCATAGACGAAGGTAAAAAAAAAATACCCTTTCTAAACGCCTACCTATCGAATATTCGCGCCAATTTACTTAAGTGCACGTATGCCATAGTCAAAGTAGGCAAAGGCACGAGTATATTCTGCCTCTGGCCACAGAGTGTTCAATCTCTTAATTACTCCCTAGTGATTGGATTATGGATAGTCTCGATGGCCAGCCTCGTTTATTTAGGTAATAGTCGTAAGACGCTCAGGGAGGTGTATATTAAGTGAAGAATTTTACCACAAATGGAGTTGGAAGAATAGTTTCAGTCAGTGTAACGGGATTTTGGCGGGAACGTGATGGCGTCTAAGTTGTCTCTGTTTTATTTTCCTAAAATTGTGTTAAATTAAATATTAATAGTTTAAAAATTGTGGTTTTTTATTCTAATAATATAAGTGAACGTGCACGAGTGTGGACAAGTAAAACACAGCGGTAGAACATGAGTTTGTACATGATGTCGACGAAACTCCGTAGAAGCTTCCAATACAGTTACCACCATTTTATTGGAGCCTTACTATAGAACGACTAAAATCTAAAGAAACTAGAACTTCTATTCTAAACTTGACACTGACTAAATCCACAAACCGTGCGAAGACAAAATATAAAAAAAGAAATAAAGAAGAAATAGTTTCAGTGGGGTTAGCTTCGTTTGACTGCATAATTGAGGGCTAAATAGGTATTTATGGTTGGAATATATTTTTTAAGTCAATTTTATAGTAATTTCGACTTAAGGTATTAAGAAACTTATGTAGATTTTCTTTTAAAAGACAAGGGGGAGACTTATTTTGCCCGCTCATACCAAACGATAGGTACAACATGAATAAAATTCAGGCACTAAACTTTTGCTTTTTGAATCAAAAATCTGCAATACTGCCAACACATTGGTTATCTCTCGTCTAGAGGTATCCTGTGACAATGCACATGAGTAGCTCGCGCCGGCCAGTCATCCATGATCGTAAAAAAACTCGCTCCCTAACGTCTCCTTTTTTTGAAGTCGGTTAAAAACAACTCGATGGACAGAACGTGCATTTGATAGTTCACCCCTGTTGTATTTTATGAGCAAAAGAGGGCTAGACATTATTTAAGATGGTGATATTTACTAGCGAAAAATAAGCAAGTAGGTACCTACATAACAAGATAAACTAACAAAGAGCTTACTTAAGTAAGTAATATAAAACTTCTAAGGGTCCGCTATAATAACATCCAGGGTCTAATAAAAAATAAATAAGTGGCAGAAGGGTCACTTCTAAACTTCCTAATGCCATACTTATTGCTAAAGGTAGGTAGCTATTGTTATATTAAAAAAAAAACGATAAAACAGTTAGAAGAGGTTTTATCTGTTCTGTGAAAAACCTTTACAATTTGTGCGAGCAACAGAAGCTTTTTCAGAACATTTCTCTTCGGGTCTGGATATCGGTTGACCTTATAGATAAGGGTGAGGTTTCATTCAACCAACTCTGTCTACCAGAGTCCACTGCTTGACATAATGGGCCTGTAAGGTGGCCTGTCCATTTAGCGCGCAGCTGAGAAAAGAGGAGCGGAACCAACCAATCGAATTGCATAAAAAGTCCGCTCCGACGCGCGAGCGGAGTTAAAACTTAGGCGAAGTAATTTGTCAATCTATAAAACTCACTTCACCTTGGTTTTCAGAGTGAAATTTATACAAAATATGATGGCGGGAACGGCGAGGTTATTGGCCTTACAACCTTACGTAGGAATTTAGGAGTTGTATTAAATAAACCTTCTGTGACAAAGTCTTTCATATCCTAATAATTAATCCTAACGAGTTCTTTGTTTGACGTTTATGTTGGTTGATGTCCAATTCAATTTGATCCTTCTTTTCAAATACAAACTTTGTGAAAGGAGATCTATACATTCTGGTTCTTGGTTTGTTAGGAAGCTTTTGTGTAATAATTAAGGAATGTTGGAGTATGACGGAGTTATCAAATGGGCTTCATTATCAATGTGAAATCTGATCTGTTCAGACATCGATCATTCATTGTTTCACCCTCAAGATTGTGAATGTTTTGTAATTAATCGTATAAGTTACTGTTTTAATTGTGTTACTTTTGTGTACTGCAGTTTTCTTATCACAGAACTTCGAGACCATTTTTCATAAGGGCGCTTATAAGACCCTGTTTACAAGTAAGTAATTTTAAGGCAAAATCATTATTCCGACTATCTGTTCTAATCATTCTCTTGGGCTGATCGCCCCCTTTCTAGACATCATACTTCCATAAGATACCTAATATCATATCCTATATAGCTCGTGGTTAAATAATAACTGCTGCACGGGACAATCTTCAAGTTTCAGGCGTATAATATATACCCCAATATTAACGCAGTACTGGCCGTGCGCCCGGTCGGAGCTAGAATATCAATATTGAATCTATTTTTTTTTTTCATTCATCTATAGGCTCGCGTTTGACCACTATCTCGCCTGATGGTAAGCGATGATGTGGTCGACGATGAAGCACGCTTGCCTAGAAGCAACCTATTCACTCTTGACTTGAAGACCCCAAGGTTGTAGCTATCAGGAAACAAAGACTCCGGCAGGGAATTCCACTCCTTAGCTGTGCGTACAATGAAAGTATTCGCAAAACGCTTAGTACGTATGGGTGGGATGTCCACCATGTACCGGTGGCGCATTGCCGTACGTCTTGTTGTTCGGTGATGGAAAGGGCTAGGTGGAATCAAATTGTGCAGTTCCATCGCACACTCCCCGAAATGTAACCGATAAAAAGCCGACAGACTGGACACTTGGCCTTTTGGACAGGTTTTAATTTTGTTTGCAAAATATTATTTGATTTAAATATGCTATTTCAGTTATGAAGACATTCTAGTCATCAATTCTGTATAAACATATTTTTAAACATCCAAATCGTTTTGGAGGAGTATTTTTTTTTGTTTGAATCAATTATTTTTTTTCAAAAAGCCGTTACTAAGTAGTATGCTTTAGAAAGGAATTGTTTTACGGCACTAAAGCGGTGTAATGCCCTTCAGCAACACTTGCAGAGTTCGGTCCATGGATGCATGACTATCTTGACATAGCGAGATTCCTGCATACCTCGGCAAGCAAGTTAAGCCGTAGATCCCGGATGTCATTTGAAGATCTTTGACTATTGTTATAGGTGCTCAAAAGCCTGAAATTGACACCAATCTTACTAACTGGTATCATGTTACCCAGTTACTGGGTTGCAGGACAGATAGGCAGTCGCGCCCTGTAAAATAAAGGTAATCAGCTCAATCCGGTTAAATTGGAATCCTACCCCAACATAGTTGTGAAAAAGCTAGAGAAATTTATTAGAATAAAAATGACAGAATCAAAGAATAAAATAATATCAGAGGAGTAAGAAAAATCCACATTTCCACATCATCTTACCGGAACATGATGATGAATATGATGATGAACAGTGTCAAAGGTAAAACACATTCAGATCATACTCATGCCCTAAACAAAATTGCGATACAAGTTACTAAATAACCTTGTAAATACAAAATACGCTTCAGTTCCATTCGCTAAGAAAGGTAAATAATTTCAAAGAGGAACCTCGCGAGCTCGCTACACGGAAAAATACTAATTTGCCAAATGCACACACAGCGATACCCTCCTCTCGGTGAAAATATATTCAAAAGAGCAGAAAATGTTTTCATCAGATATATTATCCATCTGCGTTTGAGCGCTTAAAGTAGGTAATGTCAGAAGAGATTTAGAAGTAGGGAATGATAGATTATTTTTTGCTTTGTAATGTTTTGCTATAGAAGTCGGTTTATATTTTTTCAATACAGTTGTTAAACATGGCGTACTTTCAGAGGCTATAATTATGATTCGAAAGTTAAATCTTACGCATAGGCATCTTTCTGTTACGCGGTCGTGACTTTTGTTTACGAGCTCGATCATTATGTTTGCAGTTTAGTTTTAAATTTATAAGTCAATTTAAAAAAGTTTAGTAGCAAGGAGTTTTCAAACATAGAATAAAATGGGATAGATTTTCTACGAGGAAAACTGAATGATTCCGTACGTTTTAGCATTGAATTCTCAAAAGTCTTATAAATGGTTGTTTAATATATTTAATTAATTTAATTATTTTCACATCAACATTTGTCAAAAATCGAATAGGCTGTATAGCTGTATAGGCTGATATCGTTGTAAAAAAATAAGTCCAGTTGCAAAAACGCACCATAAGTCAATTTAAAAAAGTTTAGTAGCAAGGAGTTTTCATACATAGAATAAAATGGGATACGATTTTATACGAGGAAAAATTAATGATTCCGTACGTTTTAGCATTGAATTCTCAATTTTTTTTTTTAAGTTGTTTAATATGTTTAATTAACAGTTTTAAGTTAATTGTTTTCACATTAACATTTGTCAAAAATCGAATAGGCTGTATAGGCTGTTTTCTTTGAAAAAAAAATGTCCAGTTGCAAAAACGCGCCATATTGAAAATTTTATTTTTTGTGATTAAACAAATCTAATTCTTTAATTTGTTTTTACTGTTTCTCACAACTGTATTGAAAAACGTCGTGTGATACACGGGTGTGTAGGTTATTGCAAACTCGTGTCATTAAAAACCCTCGCCTTCGGCTCGGGCTTGTTAATGACAGCTCGTTTGCAATAACCTACTTCCCACCCTTGTATCACAATGTACTATTTGTTAATAAGTTGTATGTCCGATGACGATAATTCATTCAATGGTATGGTATGGTTAAAAGTTACACTACCGCTCAAAGTTTTTGCCACTGGAGCGAAATTGCGGTAAAATTTATAATAGCGCAATAATGTTACTTAGCCCAGATTGTAGTTGTAGTAGGCCACAAACAAGAATTAAAAAACAATGAAATTACTCTATCGTTGCCGAATCAATACCATTGCCATAATAAGAGTAGGTACCTACCGATTAAATCATTCTAGTCCATAGGGTTAAACCACATTTTAATATTATTCAATATTTTAATTAATTGCTAATACATGAAATTGAAACATGCATCGTTTATTTTATTGCTTCGTTGAATATTTAAAACGTAGAATCACAAATTATTAATTTGACAGTACCTTTTGGCTTTCTGCGTATTTCCATGACGTGTGCATCGTTATAGAATCTGAAAAAAAAAACAAACAAAAGAACAGGCTGTATGGGCTAGATCCCTTTGCCTTCCCGAAAGGGAAAAGAAGTAAAAAAAAAAAAAAAAAAAACAATTGGCGTGGCGCGTAGGTTTTATAATGCTTTCGATTTCATTCTTTACTATCATCATAATTATTTACTGTATTGTTTTTGTTTCATAAAGCGGAGTTTACGTGTTAGGTTTTCGTTGATAAATGCATCTTTTACTTGTTTAGAATGTACTTAAAAGTTGTTAAATTGATTATCCTAGAAAATATTCGAATGTCAAATGACGTCACATCTTATGACAGTTGTCGATTGGAGGGGGATTTTTCAAAGAGTAATAATATTACTTTTAAGTACATTCTAAACAAGTAAATAAATAATAAAGTTGTTAAATTGATTATCCTAGAAAATATTCGAATGTCAAATGACGTCACATCTTATGACAGTTGTCGATTGGAGGGGGATTTTTCAAAGAGTAATAATATTACTCTTTGAAAAATCCCCTTAAATTATAATAATACGGAAGGGATTTTTCGGATACGAGGTGGGTTGAGTCAGTGCGTAGGTCTAGTCTGGGCGGGCTTGGAATATTGTAGTGTTGACCTAAGTGGATACATTGTATGGAGTTAAAGTTAACTTAGTGTGAAATATTCGGTGTCTTTCGTAGGTACCATTTTTACTTCCAAAAATGAGGTTATTTTTCACTTTGTACTTTCTTATTTGGAAGTCGGTAGTATTTTATGTAAAAATGTTTTTTTTATTTTTCACTTTTTAGTTGTGCCTACCTAATAGGCAAGTTGTTTGGTAAGTTTCCTATAACGCCAGAATACGAGTAGATTACCCGAATATCATGAAACTTGAACATAACCGGTCAAATGAGAGAGCTGCGTACCGCTTAAAAGCGTGCTGGCGTGATGTTATGATATGAAATGGTATAAACAATAAACAGACATGCGATTGCAGCAGTCCCGAGAGATTTGCCGTTATTTATTGAAGAGTTCTGTTGTATATCTTCGAAGTTCTTCATCAGATCTTCACCAAATTAAAATGGGACCAATTTCAGCACATACTCTTTCAAACAAAAAAAAAATCAAAATCGGTCCACAATTGACTGAGATATCGGTGAACATACACAAAAAAACATACATGAAGTCGATCATAGAACCTCCTCCTTTTTCGAAAGTCGGTTAAAAATAAATAATAGTTCATAGTCCAAACTGTGTGTTATTGCTGAATAATCAACTACACGTGAGTATTATTTATTCTTGAGCATTTTTCTACCCACTGACCTACCTAACTTGAATTATCTCTGTTGTATATCTAGTGATCTATTACATACGTTTGTACAAAAATACGCCTGATTTACAATTTCACTTTCTAAAAGCCTTTAATACTTGTATTTAGGATAGTTTTCACTATCTAAGGCTCCCCACAGATGAAAATGTTATCCATAGAACAATTTCTTTCAAAACAATCGAATCAGCGGTGTCCCATTATCACTTTTATTTAATAAGCATAGGTAAGCATTTTACGTTTCTTTCTTATATACGTAAGTAAAAGAAGCTAGTCCAATTCAAGACAAACCCAACAGCAATGATAACTTTCCTACCGACAGTATATCCGCTTTCCCAGCGCTAAACCTGTAAACAATGCCAAAATCTTCAATAGACATACCGATCATCGAAAATTCATTCAGCAAGCTGGCTGAGGGCCGTCATACCTTGTCACACTACCCACATATCGGCTGCTTCGGTAAATTATCAATGGGCCGGGTGCACCAAAGTCATTGGTGGGCGACTGGGCGCATTTGGAATGCAAGCCGTCTGGGCGCATACCGCTTGTATTGTGGCATGCCGGGACAGATTGCGATAGGCTGATCTAACATTGTATTGGGAGTTTGGGACACGGAGGTAGGAAGGTTTGGAGGTGGTGTGCCGATTTATTGCCTTGTTTGTGTTTCTTGAACCGACCCTTCTCTAATCCTTCTCTATCACCATCAAGGGAGAGAGAATAATTATTTCTCTTTGTATCATCATCAGCAGGACTTAAGGCTTTTCTAAGTGTAGCCACATCGACCGGTTTGCTACGTCTCACATCCAAGAGGTACAAATTTTTGGGTAGATAACTACGATATTAATAAGGGATATAATAGGTACCTACTGAGAAATTCTATGGAAACATTAAGACGACAAAATTGAGCCGTATGTATTTTTACTGAGATTTTTATTTTGTTTATATTTATAAAGTACTTAAAATAAAGATAGGAAAGTGTTGCCTCTATCATCGTCATCGTTTTCTTCTTCCATACCGTCCTGTCCCCCGTCACGCTATCACTGACTCCCTTTTCTTTCATATCACTCCTCACACAGTCCATCCATCTTTTCTTTGGCCGTCCCCTCCCTCTCCATCAATCCACATTTATATTCATAACTCTTCTAGTAACATGCGTTTCATCCCTCCTCATCAGATGACCATACCAGGACAAACGGTTTCCTTTCAACTTTTCTGTCACTGGCGCCACTTTCAAACTTCCTCTAATATACTCATTTCTCACTTTATCCGTTCTCGTCACTCCGCACATCCATCTCAACATTCTCATCTCTGCTACATGCAATCTCTTTTCATCCATCTTTTTCACAGCCCAACATTCTGATCCATACAGTACGACAGGTCTTATCACGGACTTGTAAATTTTACCCTGTAACTTGAGGGGCATCCGTGGGTCGCAAGTTGTGCCAGTGACCTGTCGCCATTTCATCCATCCCGAGTTGATCCAGTGCGTTACGTCTCGGTCTACCTCGCCATCCCCTTGGACAAGCGACCCCAGGTACCGGAAGTTGGAGCAGATTGGTATGGGCGTTCCAGCGAAAGCTATGGGCACGGAACTAGAGAGACCGCCGAAGTCACAAAACAAGTATTCAGTTTTGTTTCTGCTCAATTTCAGGCCAACACTCTCCAGTCTGTGCCCCCACACCTCCAATTTGCTCTGGACCTCTAGGCCACTCTCGGCAACCAGCACAATGTCATCGGCAAACAGCATACACTAGGGTGCCTCTTCCTGTATGTCCGACGTCAGAGCGTCCATTATCATCAGGAAGAGGTATGGACTGAGAGCCGACCCTTGGTGCAAGCCGACCGCCACACTGAAGCTGCCAGTAGTGCCCACTGTAGATCGGACTTGAGTACTGCATCGGCTGCACATCGCTCGGACCAACTGTACATACTTCCCAGGCACACCTTTCTTCTTAAGGGCCCACCACAAAACCTCACGGGGCACCCGGTCGTATGCCTTTTCGAGATCAATGAACACCATGTGCAAGTTTTTATGCGCACTTCTGTAAAGTGTTGCCTCTAAATTCTCAAAAAACCATAACTGGTTGCGCCAACATGCAAATTATGATTGACGTCCGCTATTTCCTATACCTATCCCTTTTCCGCACATACTCGCGAGTGAGTAAGAAGATTTGCTCCGTCATTTTGTCTGGAAATGACTTCCGAATTGAACCGCATCGCTTACGCATATGGCGTCGCACCGCTGCGTGGAAAATTATTGATAACTTTGGAATTACCGCGTTTTCACATGTAATGAGACTATAATCAACAGTTTGTGTTCGTGTTTAACGTGTGAGGACAGTGTCCAGCTGCCCTTGAACTCTGGTGAAGTGTTTCAGTGCCACGACGACGCTACCACGCGGCCCAGAAAAGGTTTGTGCTTCCTTCCCTAGTTATTTTTCGGGTTGTACTCTGTTGTCCAACACCCCCGCAACTCGAATTACCTATCATCAAGCGTTTGTCAAACGTTTTTGCTTCGCACCGCATATACAGTCCACTAAATTAGCACCACGCGCCACCATTAACTATAGGAAAACCACGCAGATACCAAAGATTTTTCATATACATATTGTTTTTATTGTACACAAAACAAACGGAAACATTAGGTCCGAGTGCGCATCGAGCTATTCGAGACATAAGCACAACGCTCGTCGAATATTCACGTGACCAGAGGGCTGCCCTTTTCTTCGGCCAGAGAATCAGCATTGCCATCCAGCGCGGCACTGCTGCCAGCGTTCTGGCCACGTTTTCTATTGACATCGATGTGGACGAATTTTTTTATGCACAATGAGCCCTTTGCCACCTCCCCTTTGTATTTGTATATAGGTTTGTTTTTTTTAATATATAATTGTATGTATGTTAATATATTTGTTACTAATACAGGAATTATTAATACAGGATTACACAAAACATACATTTACAAATACAGTAGTATGATGTAAAATGCTTATGTACAAAGGCGAGCTTAACCCATAATTGGGTTTTCTGCACTGAGGTCTGCACAGCAGACCCCAGTGTCATAGAGATTTCTGATTTTTGATAGTTAATGAAATTATTTATAATAATTTCTGTCGTACGCACCTACGTAAAAAAGATCCGCAACATCAAAGCCTAGGTATTAATTGAAGTCCATTGTACGATAAAACCGAACACATTTTACCATAGAAAAGCTGCCAGTAAGCTTTTACATGGTAATAAAATCAATGTGACCTGAAACGAGGCAAAAGGATTTTCACCATCGTAATCAACTTAAAATATAGTGCAAATGTTGATATTTTTGGACCATTATTTTTTTAGCTATACTGGTGCACAGAAAGGTTGTGTTCACTTAGTGATAGTGATTTCGTGACGGATCGGCACTTCCAGAGACTGACAGAGACAAACAAACATCATCATCATCTTCCTGCCCTTGTCCCATGTTACTTGGGATCGTCGCAACACGTTTTCCTATTCCATACCGTCCTGTCCTCCGCGCCACGCTATCACTGACTCCCTTTTCTTTCATGTCACTCATCACACAGTCCAGCATCCATATTTTTTTCGGCCATCCCCTCCCTTTCCATCTATCCACATTTTATATTCATAACTCTTTTAGTAACATGCGTTTCATCACTGCTCATCACATGACCCTACCAGGACTAACGGTTTCCTCTAATACTTTTAAACTGCCTCTAATACACTCATTTCTCACTTTATCCATTGTCGATTGTGATCCATCCACACCACACATCCATATCAACATAATTTACCGTTTTTTAAAACAATTGAATTGGTTTTCATGCACAACCTTAACTCAACGAAACTCAACTTGAGTGTGATCGATTTTTAACCGACTTACCAAAAAGGATTCTATGTTCGACATTATGTATGTTTTTTTTTTTTTTTTTGTGTATTTTCACTGATATCTCCGTCAATTGTAGACCGATTTTGAAAATTCTTTTTTGTTTGATAGAGGATGTTTCGAAATTGGTCCCATTTTAATTTGGTGAAGATTTGATAAAGACCTTCGGAGATATACAACAGAACTCTTCAATAAATGTCAGCAAATGTTTCGGGATTGCTGCAATCGCATGTCTGTTCATTGTTCATACCATTTCATAACATAACATCACTCCAGTACGCTCTTAAGGGGTACGCAGATCTCTCATTTCACCGGTTATGTTCAAGTTTCATGGTATTTGGATAATCTATTCTGGCGTTATAGGTTACTAAACAACATGCCTATTAGGTAGGTACAACTGAAAAGTGAAAAATAAAAAAAAACTTTTTGCAAAAAAATTGTATCTAAGAAAGACACCGACTGCCAAAGATAAAATTATTTTTCACTTTGTAGTTTTTTATTTGGAAGTCGGTAAATTTTTTTTGCAAAAAAGTTTTTTTAGGTACGTGTATTGGACTCGTAGTTAAAATCTTGAAGTGTGAACACACTCAAGTTTCAGTATCATCGCGGCGACAATGTCAACACGAAACGTAGGGAAATTAGAAGTATTTTTGACAGTTTGTGACTGAGGTGTGAAAAATACGGGAATTGTGTTTAAATACGAAAGTGAGACTTCGCAAACCTTGACAAAAAATTTAACCCCGCCATATTTTTGTTATAAGGGGAAGCAAACCGCGGTCTTCTAAGGGCAAATAAGTTGCCAGTTATCTATGACAGATATCCTTTCCCTATACATTGAAACCTGAAAGGTTCGGCCTCTTTCTAACTCCTGACTCTGAGTGAACGAACTTTTGATTTAGTAAAGTGTTTCCTACAGCCCTGCGTTTTTCGCATTCCGAATTCCGAATTGCGATATATTGGAAGTCGGGTAAAATGTATTGAGACTGATCAGGCTATCGACGAACATTCTTTATTAACATGCTTTTATTATCTTGGTATGTATGTATATATGTATCTATTGGATATATCAAGGACCGATGACAATGCAATTAATTAACTAGTTTTTTCCCATTATCCTTACCAGGATCTCAGGATTAGCGAATGAACTAAAAAGTAAAAAATATATAATAGTTTGAAAAAACTAAAAAACGCGCTTTAATAGAAAACCAAACTAAAAAGTAGAAAATGATTATCAATAATTTAAATTAAGAATAGTGCTCGAAGGCTTAATGATGTGTATGGCGACGGTGTCGCAAAAGAAAACACAGTGCGTTTTTGGTTCCAACGTTTTTGTTCTGGAAATTTCGACTTGCAGAACAAGCCCCGTGGACGGCCGGAGACCAAAGTTGATAATGAAGAATTAAATGCTATTGTGAAAGCGGATCCATCGCAAACCACGTGCCAGTTAGCTGCAGGCTGCGGTGTTAGTGATAAAACTGTTTTATTCCACTTGAAGCAAAGGCTTGGAAAGGTGCAAAAGCTTGAAAGGTGGGTACCTTGCATGAATTGGGTGCAGCAAACCGACAAACGCGCGTCGACTGCTGCAACATTACTCAACCGGCACAATAATGAAGGGATTTTAAATCAAATCATTACCTGTGATGAAAATTGGATCCTGTAAAATAATCGGAAACGCTCATCGCAATGGCTGAACCCTGGCGAACCAGCCAAATCCTGCCCCAAGCGAAAATTTACTCAAAAAAAATTACTTGTGAGCGTTTGGTGTTGTTCACTACAGCTTTCTTAAATCTGGCCAGACGATTACGGCGGATGTCTATTGTCAGCAAACCATGATGGAAAAGCTAGCTGCTAAACAGCCGAGGCTGGTCAATCGCTCTAGGCCACCTGCTGCTTCAGGACAACGCTAGACCACACACTGCACAACAGACGGCTACCAAATTAGAGGAGCTTCAATTGGAATGTCTAAGACACCCACCGTACTCCCCGGACCTTGCTCCAACAGATTACCAAAATTGGGTAACTTTTTGCAAGGGAAAAAAATCAACTCCGATGGGGCAGTCCAAAGCGCTTTCAAAGATTTTATAGATTCCCGTCCGAATGGTTTTTTTTAGTAAAGGGATCAATGAACTACCTATGAGATGGCAAAAGTGCATAGATAGCAATGGTACATACTTTGATTAAATATAGTAGGTACATTATGGTACAAGTGCGTAATGTTGGTGATTACCGCTGAGGCGCCATTGAGACCCGAGCCTTTAGTTGAGGGTCTTAAGAGAGCCGAAGACGGTAATCATCAATACACACGTGTATCATACGACGTTTTTCAACACACTTGTGAAGAAAATAATAAAAAAAAAACATTTTCAACAGTGAAAACGAGTAGTGAAATTTTTTTCGCAATGGTGGGGTAAATTAATCAGTTTTTCTATGCGCGCGCATCTAACAATGGCCATAGACTAAAACAATGAGGTTACTTTCTTTTTTTAGCTTTTCGCGGATAGCGTTTTAGCCATGTACAAAATGGGGAATTTCAAGTTTTCTTTATTGCAGAGAAACAAAAGTTATATTTGAGGGCCAGTTTTATTTATTAACCCAGATACTGCGACGGGACTTTTAAAAGGTCCAAAAAAAATACAAAATCTACCTGCATTTTTCTTAATTATTTAATTAATTGGGATACATATTCATATTGGCAACTTACTAAGTGCCTATCAACATGTTATTTGATGCAGTTACTTTTACAAACGAACACACATTTTCAAGTATATTGAGTATTTTTGAAGATCTTGGAGTTTTTTTTTACAATGGCTGCAGAAAGGTAAGCTTTTATGTTATTTATATGCGGCATCTGATAGAAATTTGCTTTGATTTTTATGTGTTGGTTCTTGCATCAAAATAAAACCTCATTTGTTTGGTTCGAAACGCAAAATAAATGTTCATTTTTTACGTTTGAAATCGATGGCCTTTTAAAAGTCCCGTCGTAATATAGGGGTTTATTATATGATATTTTCTATTTTAGCACACGATTAGTAAAAGCGCTCAATCTCATCGAAATTGTTGATAAATTAGAGCGAACTGATGAAGACAATTTGTTGCCGAACCAAATAACCATTTGCCCACCTGATAATGCCAACGCGGATGTTACTGACGAAGACTCTGGAGATGAAGAGTTCGTAACATTACAAAATGTTCCAGATAAGTAAATTAATTATGATATTTCATTTACATTTGAATGAACCCACCACTAGATATGTTACCTGCTTATAAAAATATGTATATCATTATGTTGTAGGGTCTTAGCAAAGAGCTGCTGCTGAGGTGACGTCTTCTATTTCCTTGTTTCACGAGCTCGGTAAAGGGGCCTGAGAGCGTCTGGTACGATTCGGGAAAATAAATCTTCTAGGTGTACTCTTACAACCAAAATAGACTTCAAAAAGACTGATAGAGGTTCATTTGAATGCAAATCTAGTTTAGCTGAGCACATTCTAGTTTCTAAATGGAATGACAACAGTGTCGTTACTGTTGGCTCAAATGTTGATACTGAAGAGCCTTAGCATAAGAAATATATGCATATTGATCAACCTATTCTTATAAAAAAATATAATGAAAATATGGGAGGGGTAGGTCGGTTGGCTCAGAACAGAGGTTTGTATCGAACTTCTATTCGTGGCAAGAATTGGTTCTTTTCTACCATAGGCTAGATATGGTTGTACATAATGCGTGCCATCATTGGCAAAGCATTTGTTCGAAAACTACAAAAAGAGTGATAGGAGAGGACCCTGTCCTACACCTGGGTCTCATCGAGAATCATCTCGATAATATGGGGTTGATCACTTAGTCTTGGTTCAATATAGTGCGCCACAACTAAGATGCTTGCAAAGTAAAAACCTTTTTTATTTGTCAAAAGTGTAAAATTCATTTACACCCCCAAGAACTGTTTTATGATTATCACAGTCAAAGTCAATAACGAGAGTATTTTCATGTGTGTGTGTATATTTCTATTGTTATAATATAAACGTATTTTTATTTTTTTTACTATCTTAATTGATTAAATACTGATTCTATAATACTTTTTTTCATTACTAGACCGCCATACATGTATACGACCCCCATATTACGACGGGCCTTTTAATAGGCCACCATTTTCTGGCTTTTCCCAAAAATTTTAATTTTTTCATAATTTTTCCTAGTTAAAATGAATCATATAAAGAAACATATCCAAAAATCAAGGTTATCGAAGGTCAAAAATAGTTTCAGTAATATCTGGGTTAAACACGTACAAGTTGAAATTATCTAGTTGAATACGAAGTTGCATGAAATGAGCAAGCAATTTGTTAGGTCCTAGTATTTTGCTGAATTATTTGACTAGAAGCTATGCCACATTTTATATATTTAATGGATATCATGGAAATAGTAATTACTACCCATATCATGTTATGGATATAGTAAGTACTACTTCCATGACAGGAATAGAAAGGGATTAATGTCGAATGGGACACTTTTAATTGATTAACAGTGTTACATTTTATTATATTGAAAATACTTAAATTTTAACTGGATTAGAATTAATTACTTATTTTATTAATTTTCATTGGATTGATTTGTGACACTTAAAATTAGTTTAATTTAAAAGTATTTAAAATGAAGGCAGGATACCATTTAAAAAAAAAACATAACTCACTCGTGAATAATAGGAATTAAAAAGTCACAGTTTGATTACAGGTATCATTATATGCCTAATTGCGGTGAAATTAGAGCCACTTTATGAGCAAGTGTGTTGAAAAATATATTATACAGGTCCCGTCACGTAAAAAGAACGCTGGCCTTGAATCTGCGCAGTGAGCGATTTATCGATCAAGCTGGTGGTATGAAGGGGGCGCGACGGTGACATGCTCCGCCAGTGTTTCTGTGCGCGCACGCTATTGGTTCGTCAGTTGACCCATGCTTCCCGCGCTGAGATCACGCTTCGTTCGCTCCCAAAATACAGTCGCACACAACATTCTTTGCACGACGAAGGTTTTTAAAATGAAGGAAAAAACATGATTTATAGTATTTATTGTTTTGTGAAGAAAGAAGTTGTGAAAGGAGCAGTTGATAATTTATAATGATAAGATATTTATATATTTATATAATAATAAGAACGAAATAAAAAAAATCTTAAGTAAAGATTAACTAATTTAAATCCAGCCTCTGCCAAAGTTCTAAGTAGCTTCTAGCTAATAAGTACCTAATAATATTCTACAATAAAACAATTACTCTTATAAAACAATATCCTAGTATTTTAGAACGCGACTGTACCCATGCGCAAACACATCCCCTCCACTGTCGCTCAGCGTTCTTTTTACGTGACGGGACCTGTACTAGCTGTTCCCCGCGGCTTCGGTCCCGTGGACCACCCGTTTTCGGGATTAAAAAATAGCCTATGTCACTCAGGAATAATGTAGCTTTCTATTGGTGAAAGAATTGTTTAAATTGGTCTAGTAGTTTCGGAGCCTATTCGGTACAAACAAACAAACAAAAAAATCTTTCCTCTTTATAATAATAATTATTATTAGTACAGATTAAAAAAAAAAAAACGACTGTATGTTCCTCCCTTACAAAACGCCAATTTCTTGTGTAATGACCTAATATTATCGATATCGATATTTAATTTAGAACTTTTTCACAATCGTTATCGGTACTGATGATGCTGGGTTCGATGCTCGGGTCAGGCAATATGTTATTGGGTTTTTTCTTCATCTGGAATATTTAAATCTTAGTCCAGAGTTTGGTTACTGGGAATATGCTAGCTCACTATTATATGGGACTTAAAAACATAACTGGTGAAATGTGGCCGTACTATGGTGCCTTCAGGTAACACTTGATGTAATGTTTTCGTTTGTGGAAATGAAAACAGCAGAGTGACGTAGAGAGGTTATGACTAATGTTTACCAAAATGATATGATCAAAACAAAGGGAAACCTCCTCTAATTCGTACTCGTGGACCACCACGACCAAACTTAATGAATGCATAATGGTCCCGCATGGCACCGCATCCTCCATTGATATGACTTGTTCAGATATTCGTTTGTTCTAAGCTGCTTACTCGTAAATAGAGATAACTAGCGGACGCCTTGCGGTTTCACCCACGTAGTTCCCGTTCCCGTGGGAATATAGGGATAATAAAAACCGGCCAAGTGCGTGTCGGGCCACGCGCAGTAATAGGTTGCCGAAGTTGCATAATAATGCGGACTAAGAAGGGGGTTTTGTTGTTATTACATGAACATTAAAACGGTTTCAGCGGCACACAACGTCTAAAAACGGGCCCACATAGAATGATGTTTTTTTTAATCTATATGCTCACGTTTAAAAATTTCCTATGTATTCACCTCTGATCTGCGGTATTCACTATTTCGTTCTGGAAAGTTTCACGCTACTCAATTAGTGATGTAGTCGGGTCGAATTTTGACTTTTTAGATTGATATCGACAAAAGAAAATAAGTAGTTTGCTTGGAAATCGAATCTAATTTGACTTTAGATTACAAAACGTCGAAAATACTACAACAGTTACACAAAATAAATAAATAATGAATATTTTTCTTTCTTTCTTTCTTTTCTTTCTAAATAGACTCCCCCGCGCGTATGCGCCGTATGGACTACGGACCGGTACTGCTAACGACTCCGGCCACTCCAATGCGTTATTCGAGCTTAAACATTATTAATTTAGAAATCATTATTATTAAGTATATTTTCATTTTATTTTTGTATATTTTTACATGGTTCATAAGCATATATTTACTATCTGTTTTACACAGCTAACAACGTTATTTAAGTAATTTTTCAATGCCATTTGTACAAAAAATTTACTGTGCCAAGTACATTTTATAAGTTGGTCGACTATTACTCGTAAACTTATAAACCCTGTTATGATTTTATTTTTGTTTATTTTTACAAGGTTCATAAGCATATATTTACTCTGTTTTACACAGCTAACAACGATGTTTAAGTACTTATTCAATTGCATTAGTACAATATTTTTACTGTTTCAAGTACATTTTATAAGTTGGTCGACTATTACTCGTAAACTTGTAAAGCCTACTTATCTGTGATAGATTTCCTTTTAATTTCGTTGTGTTTACTACTGCCGTGAATTTTTTCACATAGCCTAGAGCAACCATTTCGCTGGCAGGGGTGGGGGACAATTGACTCTAACATAAAATTGCAATTTAACGCAAAAGGATGTCTGAATCTTAAAATGATTTTAACAAACCCATAATATTTTTGAATGCCCTATCCAACGATATCCCACACCATGGGACAGATGAGAAAGTAAAATACATCCTCACTTTACGTCTATGGGAGGAACCAGCTTTTTTTTTAATGATTTTATTTTACCACTTTGTCGGAATTATTAATATGTATATCCATGCCAAATTATAGCTTTCTAGTACTTAGATTCTCTGAGCTAAGCTGCGGACGGACAGACGGACAGAGCGAAACTATAAGGGTTCCTTGTTGACTTCGGAACCCTAAAAACAGTTACTATATTATATAGCGATTTTTACATATAGTGTACATAGTGCTGGCCCAGGCTCCATACTTTCCATACTTTGACACCCGCGGATAGTGTAGCTTCCCAACGGTGAAAGAATTTTTGAAATCGTGCACCGATTCGAAGTCTATGAGGAACATAGATATATACTTTCTCTTTTATATATAAAGACTAGCTGTCCCACGCGGCTTCGCTCCCGTCAACTGACCTACCTACCCATCTACCCTACCTACCCTACATAAACGATTGTTGCGTAACTTAAACCGTTTACGCAGCGCACGCAACGGAAGCTCTCAAAAAGGAATAATTTTGCCCGTTTTTGCAACATTTTTCATTTATTTTCCGCTCCTTTTGGTCGTAGCGTGATGTTATATAGCCTATAACCTTCGACGATAAATGGGCACACAAAAATATTTTTTCAATTCCAATCTGAGATTAGCGCGTTCAAACAAACAAACAAACTCTTCAGCTTTATAATATTAGGACCACCGTCTATGTACTGTTACACAACAAAGAGGTGTCAATTACAAACGATATTAAGCCAGTTTTGTAGTTATAAACCTAAGTAAAATCTGATCGAAACTTTTTGAGGTAGTCTTTCAGAAACGGTGGGCTGCATTTTTATATAGATTGTGTTTTATATCAGTTTTTGAATCGATCAAGCTATTCGTGAAATCTTCTTCAGTGTAACTTTAAAATTCTTACAGAATTTGATGGTCTAAAAGCTTTTAAACGTGAAATTGCCCGTATGATTTGTTTAATGATGAATCCATGTTGGTAAATGATTCTGAACAAATTTGTTTGTTCGTTTCATGTTGCTCCTCTAAATCTATGAAAGCCTGGTACTAACGTATCACGACGTAGTGACCACAGAACAGCCTAAGATACAATAGTGTTTGCGATCTTGTTGAATCAGTTTCAATGAAAGCGGCTGGACCTCCGATATTCTATGTATGCTAGTTTCAGTGAAGACTGGGTCGGAAATATCTAGTGGATAGCCGAAATTGATGGTGGAATTCCCCAATTTTGGCAGCAAATATTGGTACCTATCTTTCTTAACAATCGGTTTTCATTACACACTGTTTCTTTGAGTGACGAGTTTGCATGGCGCATGCTGCTACATAGAGATCGATCAGAGATCATACATAATCTTTTTTTTTCTTATTACATATCCAGAATATTTTATTAAACTCAGGCTAAAAGATCCCCCCCTGGTGGGTTCCCACATTGTCGAGGCGGGAGGGCTCAGTAGCCGTGGCTAGCTCACCCACCACGGTGAAGCGAAGAGGAACCCGAGGAGGGGCCGCTCGTCAGGGCTTTTGCAGGTAAGCCGCGGCGGGTTCGCGGTGAGTGCTAACGCGTGCCCGTGTTCCCGCCATAAGCAACACAGGAGGACACCGTGGAGTTTTAGTGGGTTAGAGTCCCACATAACTGCACTATCTCCCCGTGGTAGTGCAGTATGCATGAGCATTCCTACAGGTTAAAAAAATGGCTAAGAAAAGATGTCCCTTAGCAGTAAGTATTACACTTACTGCCACACTCAGAGACGTTAAAGGTTACTTAAAGCTCTCCTTAGTAGAGATTTTTAGTACAAAATCTATACTAAGGAGCGCGTAAAGTAACCGTTAAATGTCTCTGAGTGCGGCAGTTAATATTATAAAGGCGAAGATTTGTGAGTGTGTGCGTGTTTGTGTTTGTTACTTCTTCACGCTCAAACGACTAGACTGGCCTGGTTGAAATTTGACACACTTTTTATCCCAGGCACGCGGGCGAAGCTAGTTACGAATAAAAAAGATTATTAAATAATAATAACTGAGTCCGCACCTATTGCTTAACCAGGGTTTAAACATTCCAGGAGTAAATACTAGAACCGTCTGTATTCGAGAGGCTTAGTCGAACTGTAGTTAATGTTGCAAAAGCGATGATTTATTACTACACTCATAAGATCGAGCTTAACCTATCACATGATATGTCACTCAAACTCCATGTAACAGGGATGGCGAATCAACGACAAATACAACGGTGTAATAATTTGGGCACGCCAAATTAACGATTGTTCGATAACTCAAATGACTTCAGTGCGAGTTTTTATACTTACTTGATATCGTTAACGTAAAACACAATTTGTATTGAAACAATTTATTGTGCTTCTTCGCGCCAATTCTCGAGGAAGCCATCCAAATTTACGTTAGTAGTGCCATTCTGTAAAATTAATCACCGTGATGATTTTGGTAAACTGATCATGAAGAATCAATTCAATCAAGGTGGAATAACAGTTCACTTCAAACTTACTCCACTTTTTTCACGGTGAGATGTTACCAGTATAGACTAGCTGAATAGGTGCCGACTGGTAACACTTCGGTAACATACGCTATAACAACGACTATCATTCGCAAGCATACTTATGTTTAATTTTTATTAAGTATTTATAGAGCTGTCAAAGTAACTTTTTTTTAAGGCCCGTACCCAAAGGGTAAAAACGGGACCCTATTACTAAGACGCCGCGATCCGTCTGTCTGTCTGTCCGTCTGTCACCAGGCTGTATCTCATGAACCGTGATAGCTAGACAGTTGAAATTTTCACAGATGATGTATTTCTGTTGCCGCTATAACAAAAAATACAAAAAACAGCATAAAATAAATATTTAAGTGGGGCTCACATACAACAAACGTGATTTTTTTGCCGTTTTTAGCGATAATGGTACGGAACCCATCGTGCGCGAGTCCGACTCGCACTTGGGCGGTTTTTTGGCAACTTTAGTCTATACAAATTGACATTAGAGAACGTTGACGTTACGAGTATAAACTCGGCATAAGAAAGAAAGAAAGAAAGAAAAATCGTTTATTGGCACGTACCACAAATTAAGTTACCTACACAATTATGAAAATAAACTTAAAAATAAAACTTAAAACTAACTCACGGCTGTGCCAATCAGGCCCTGTTCAGCAATATGTCAGACAACTGGCGTTGCCTGACGCTGATTTTCAACAGGATCTGGTCCACAGATCAGCTTGCATTCTACTTAAATAGCAAAGTATACTATGTTTATTTTCTATAAAATAAATACCGTCTAATTTGCAACAGCAGAAGCTACAGTTAGTATATCATTATATCAATTCAATACATATATTAAATATGTAGAAAAGTCGTTTTTGTACATCGAAAATATTTCCAAAAAATATAGCCAGGATGTTAAAAGAACGCATAACCAGCATTGTTGTATTTTTATCTGTTTAGTTGTGCACGCATCACGTAAAATTTACGAAACCAATGTAGATATTTTTTATACATAAAAATTGCAGTCGGTTCACTCTATCAAAAGTTAAATGAATTTAAAGTGTTCAAGAAGTAAAATATCACAAATTCACAACTCTAGCAATTCAGATACTCGGACAGTTGAACTCCATATTCGATAGACGGCGTTGTGCATTTGACGTCATTTTCTGAATCGCAGTGTAGTGATACTCCGCCTAAGAATGACCCTAGAAACAAATTGATAGATAGGTAGGATAGGTACGGTAGGGTAGGGTAGGGTAGGCAATTGACGGGAGCGAAGCCGAAGTTTTAGAATAAACTTTGAAACTTTTTAAAAATAATTCACGATCGAGACACGACCACCAATAAAGGTTCGCCATCCCTACCATTTGTGACGCTTACATACTCGCGTCTATATTAATTCTCACTTGAAAATAATATTTTAGGTATGTATTTGTAATACGTACATAAATCATCTCTTTCGGTTGACGGGTTAAGTAGTGTGGGGTCATTGAACTGTCGAATTGGTAGGGCACAAATAGATTTATTTATCACCTTCGTTTGCGCATTTTTTTTCAAATTAAATAAGCAGTGCCTATGCGTAGAGGCATGTTACACGTAGGTTAATGTATTAGAAGTAGAAACTAAAACGAATATCTTAAAAGGGTTTAAATGGGAAGGAGATTTTCTTAAACCAGGCGAATCTGACTTCTTCATTTTAATTCTAAATTTGATTTTAATACTGCAGTCTTTCGCCATCAATGGTAAAACTTGCAGATATTGCGAATAACAACCAATGAGCTTGAGAATAACTGAAAAAAGAAAAACAAGTACTAGATATAATTTATACATTAAATATTATGAGGTGCTGCCAGCGGTGACCTATACCTACATTATGTCATAATCCGTCAAGCCGTTTGGGTTGTAAAGCGTGTTATAGGACTGGACATACATACATATATATCTTATTTCATTTTGTGATCATTTTATTTTACTCTAATTTTTAGTTAATACAATTTGTTTTCTATTGTTTTTTTTTAATATTTAATTGATTTTTAATTCACGATTTTTATGTTCAATGTATAGTTTAAATTGTAATATTTCTTTTTTAATATCGATTATTTTATTGTTAAATTAGATTTTTAATATTTTAAGTGCTTTGATTTTAGAAAATGCTGTGCACGTCTGTAATTGACAAAGACCCCGAAAAAATTTAATATGTCCATGCTTGTGTTTTTGATGTGCCTTAAGTAAATAAATATCGCCCTCGCTCAGTTAGGTAAAAAGTGACAGTCACCGATAAAAAATGCCAGGTCCAATATGATTGGATTGATGCAATATTTCAGTACCGCATTTTAAACCCATTATTTTGGTCACTTTGTCTCGGTCCTCAAATCGCAAGTCTAAAAACGCCTGAGTATACGCGCTTAAACGTGGTGTTCAATGTATGATACGATTCATTTGACTTGCAATCGATAAATATTCCAGGCCAATACTATTTACATACCGACTAGCCAATCTGTTCTCCAGCTAGTTCAAACTAATATTTCCCTAAACAAACAAGCGAAGTCGCCTGCAGAACTTAGTTTTGAATATAAATACGTCTCTAGCATGTCGGTATTGCGAAGACATGGAGACAAAAGGGACACATGATAGATGTTTCAAGTTTAGGGTGAAGGGTGGATTGGATACCATCACGAGGGTTTAATGATTTTCTATTGATGTTTCGGGATAGTTCAGAAAGGTCAGGGACCTTCATTTACTATGCATTTAGTCGAGCTTTTAGAGCGATTTGGGTTAGAAAGTATTATACCAAAAATTACATTGCTAAAGAACTTAATTCAAAAAATAATAATACTCGACTGCTTAAGAAGCGAACTAAAAAGACGTACAGAAATCATGCTGTGCATTCGAAGAATACATATTAGCGAGCTGGCTGATCAATACCAGCTGTATCCTCCGACTGCACAGCATGATTTTCTTCTTAAGCAGTCGGTTTTTTAAATTAACTTTTTTTATTTATAACTTTTTAGTTAACATTTTTTTTTCGAATCAGTCAGATTTAAACATATGTGTTATATATTTTTGAAATCAACTCTGGAAACACTTTATTTTCGATACCACACACGACGAGTAAGAATAAAAAAAAATTGGGCCCTCACAATATGGCGTCTAATATCCCATCTTTTTTTTATTTTCAAATTTTAATGTAGCCAGTGACACTCGCAAGGTTAAGACAAATCGATTGACTTAAGAATCGTCAAAATAGGCCAACGCGTTTGGCCTCTAGAACGCCATATAGGAATAAACTTACATACATAGACAGATAAACACATTACCCTCCTTCGGCAGTCGGGTAAATATAGCGAACTGAGGCTCTATCAGCGAAGGCAATTGTCGAAATACTATATGCAAGGAGTGGTCACGTGACTTATCGATAGCGCTTGGAATCGTCATAGTTTTTTTATTTTTTTTATCCACGCTTTTATTGATAAAATGTCACTTATCTAAAGCCTCTAATAATTCGAGAAAAAAGCCTAGCTAGACTGTTGCAATGAGGTTTGATTTAACAAACTCATTTAAGGCGATATATACGCCCCAATGTTAACGCAGTACTGGCCGTGCGCCCGCTCGATGCCAAAATATCAATATTGAACCTCCTTTTGAACAGTTTTGTTTGCAAAATATTATTTGATTTACATATGCTATGTTAGTTAAGAAGATATTCCAGCCATCAATTTTTCTGTGTAAAAATATTTTTAAACATCCAAGTCGTTTTGGAGGTGTATCCAAAAGTAGTGCAAAAATTGCGTGTTTTAACCGACTTCGCAAAAAAGGAGGAGGTTATCAATTCGATTGTATATTTTTTTTTTTATGTGTGTTACCTCAGAACTTTTTATTGGGTGAACCGATTTTGATGATTCTTTTTTTATTCGAAAGCTTGTGTTTGTCATGTGGTCCCATTTAATTTTCATCAAGATTTTATGAAGAGCTTCGGAGATATACATCAGAACTCTTCAATAAATGACGGCAAATCACTCGGGATAGCTGCAATCGCATATCTGTTTATTGTTTAAACCATTTCATAACATAACATCACACTGATACGCTTTAAAGGAGTACGCAGGTGTGAACAGTTCACCCTGGTATACTCTCATTCTAACGGTTTTGTTAATTTAAGTTTCATGTTATTGAGTTTATCTATTTTGGCTTCACTTTGGGCGTTATAGGTACCTACCCTATAGAACTGGTCCATTATGTACCTACCATAACTAAAAAGTGAAAAATAAAAAACATTTTTACAAAAATTACAACCGACTTCCAAACAAAAACACTACAAAGTGAAAAATAACTTCAATTTCGGAAGTCGGTGTCAAAAAATGAAGAAACGAAAACAGGAACACCGACTTCCGAAATTGAAGTTATTTTTCACTTTGTAGTGTTTTTGTTTGGAAGTCGGTTGTAATTTTTGTAAAAAAGTTTTTTATTTTTCACTTTTTTAATTAATTTTTTAAAGCAAAACTATTTGTTATACGTAAAAAACCGTGTGTTAAAAATAATATACATGAACCATAATAATAATAATTCTTTATTTTGGAACAAAAACACAATTTTCAAATTGACTGTACGGAAATGACTGCATAAGTTATAGACTGTGTCACAGCTAAATATACATTTTTCTAAGAAGTATGCTTTAGAAAGTTACCGTTTTACGGCACTAAAGCGGATGTAGGCCTTAAGGGCCTACATCCTACATCCTTGGCTGAACATGATATTTGTAGTTTTTTTTTTATTTCATACAATGGCGCATGTACAGAATGTCATATTCAAATGGTTGTTGATTGGATACACTGACCTCTAACATACACTTGTATAATAGAGGTCAGTGATTGGATACGTCAATCATGTTTTTACATTTCAATCGAGTTTTCACCTGCATAGCGAATAGTTGATTTTATATTAAGTAGTTTGTGAGATTACCATGTAGTCTCTTGTTACATAAATATATGTCTGCCCCAGCCCACCCTGGTTTTACTTAATATAGACATAGTGACAAAGATAAAGCTGGTCAAAAATAACATATGATTGTCTTGAGCTAGGTACCGAAAGGTTCCGTGATACATGAATCCATGGTCACAGATAATATAATACTAACATACAGATGCCTCATCCGATTATTTATTGTAAATCGATCGCGTTCGGTTTCGTTTCACGGCGATAGATAGATCACCATCTATATCCGTGGAAAGGAACGGAACGGAACCGAATGCGATCGATGTACAAAAAATAATCATAATAATCAGTATCAGGCACGGTTTTTTTGTATGGGATGAGACACCACTGCCATGGTCAATTACAAACATTTTGGACTTCTAAACAATAATTATTTAGTTTATCTGGAACTAAAGAACAGGTTTACACAGCGGTCATCGGTTCTAAGACATATATGGCCGGCCTATGGCCACTTCAGCTTGTCTAGTGTTTTTATGTTTTCTTGAGTGGAGACCGCGAACTGGTAAACGTAAGGTAGGACGACCTCAGGCTAGGTGGAGCGACGACCTTCGCAGGGTGGCTGGTAGCATCTGTATGATGGCCAATATCTAGCAATGGACTGCTGCAGGCTGATGATGATGATCTGGAACCTAAGGTTTCATTAAATGAACTTACTTTGGCTACAAAGGCTTAGTGGCCAAAGTTCTGCAGTAATTTGTCACCATTTAGCAGATTTCATCATTTTGATTGCAGACACCAGATTATAGGTATACATAAATAAATTAACAACTTTAAATTACTATGTCTAAACTCTATGCATAGATACCCTAACTAGATAAAACAACCTTACTCAACAAACAATGTTGATTAATGATAAATTTAACTGAGAACTTTTCTATCAATCTTGTCAGTTAATTTGGAAGGCTTCGTTACTAGACTTGCAGAATATCCTAACTTAATTAGCTGTATAATAATGTACTAAACTACCTGGGACTATGTCTACCTGGGACAAACGATCCAGTTGAGTAGGGCCAACTTCGAGAAAGAGGTCAACCGTCGAATCCGACCCGGCTGGGCAGCGTTCGGGAAGTTGCGCGGTATCTTCTCGTCCAACTTACCACAGTGTCTCAAGACGAAAGTCTATGACAAGTGTGTGTTGCCAATGATGACATATGGCTCTGAGACGTGGTCGCTTACAATGGGCCTCATCAGAAAGCTTAAAGTCACCCAAAGGGCAATGGAGAGGGCTATGCTCGGAGTGTCCTTGCGTGATCGAATCAGAAATTTAGAGATCCGCAAGAGAACCAGGGTTACCGACATAGCCCGAAGAATTGCCAAACTTAAGTGGCAGTGGGCAGCGCACATTGCTCGCAGAACGGATGGCCGATGGGGCAGAAAGGTTCTGGAGTGGCGACCGGAAGACGTTGCGTTGGATGGCCTCCCACCAGGTGGACCGATGACCTGGTGAAGGTTGCGGGGATCCGCTGGTTGCGGGACGCACGAGACCGGTCAATGTGGCGACGCTTGGGGGAGGCCTATGTCCAGCAGTGGACGTCTTTCGGCTGATATGATGATGATGATGATGATGTGTACTATATTAAGTTTAGGTATCCTCAGTTTTGTCAAAACCAAATCAAACCTAAGATGAGTTGAAAAGGTTATTTATTTAATGTAGTGATTGGTTCGCTAAACTAACAACATTTCAAACAAAGTCTAAAAGGTGAATTATTGTTACCGAATCCAGGGATTAGCTTACAAAATCGTCCAAAATATCTGGCCAAAATTCCAAAAACAAATTACGTAATTAATTGTTTACCCTTTGTTTTAGTTGTTAAAATATACACGATGACAATATATTCGTTCCTTATTCATAAGACTTAAACATAACTGGTGAAATGAAATGGCACAAATGGCTAAAAGTACGCGTCTACCTAAACCGTTGCTCTAATATTCATATATAGTATCATAATTGGGATATTATACAGTAGACCGATGTAGTTAAATACATAATGACGGTGATTGAACAGAACTCTAAAGAAATCATTGACACAAAGTAATTCATTTTTTTACACAAAAACTCCAAACAAGACACCAGTCTTATGTCAAAACGTGAAGGGCGCTTGTTTATTATTAAATTAACCCTTCAGTGCGAAGGGCAATCTTGGAAGTTGGTCCGAGGGCCCTCTGTTAATCTGTCGGGTTATTGTTTGAGCGCTGCCCTTCTGAGGGTTGACGTGAAGTGAGACTTGTTTGTACTTGTTCTTTATAGTTATAGTAATATCTTTGATGACGAAGTGACAAAGTTTATGTGACTTTCTATACGGTGTTTGGTTAGGTTATGACCCCTTTTTTGGGTCGGGTTTTTGGAAGGGTGAAATTATGGTTTTGTTGTAATAGTACATTACTGCAGCGGCCAGCAAAAGAGGCATTGATGGACGAACGTGTAAATGTGGGCAGAGGCGAAGCCGACGCACACATACGTAAGTCCATCAATGCCTAGTTGTGGCCAAGGCTTGTATAGTACTTTTCTCAAATTATGCTCGGAAATTAAAACTTAGTAATACCTAGACCTCATTTTGTCAAACACAATTACTTATCAAAATTAATGACGAACAACAATAATTTTCCCCCGTGTTAAAGTGTTCATGGTTTTTTTTTTCAATAAACAACTTTCTATTTGCAAGCCAGTTCGAAATTTAAATAAAACCTTTGATAAGCTACCTCCTTGGTTGCCATGTTTCGGAATAAAAGATCGTTCCATTTTTAAATTACACGACAGATATGAGTTTTCTATGTAATTTATTTGGCCGTTAAACACATAGATTTAGATTTTTTTTTGCTACGCAGCTAAACACGACAGATATGGATTTTCATACAACTTTTTCCGGCCGCTGCTCGCATGTATTTGGCCAGTACAGCAATTTTGATTTATCTCGAAGAAGGTTGTCAAAATAATGCTCATATTTCCAAGCATTTTTAAGAAAAGATTTTTTTAATACAGTTGCTTAAAAAGTGCCGTATTGCAATGACGGATAGCGTTCGGGATGTGTGCTATTACATACTCGAGCTTTTTCTTTACCTTTTCCGAACTCATGCGTTCTCTTTCCCAACTGTCAAAATAATGTCTATTAAAAAGAAAAAACCAACCACGAAGTTTTTACAAAAAAACAAATCATAGAAGTTTTTGTGATTCATGCAAATACATATTTCTAAAAAGAAGCTACTAATTTGTTTCAAAATCAGATTTAATGATTTGATTCAATGAGTTAGGTTAGGTTTCATTACATTTCATCTCATTAAATTTCATTTTCATTTCATATCAATAAAAAAAAATCTACTGAAGACTTGGCTGTATGTGCATAGTTCCCTTTGCCTACCCAGAATGGGTGAAGAAAACAAAAAAAAATCTCTGCTCTTTTACGGTTGGCGCCATTTTCCAAAAATGTTCTTTGCGAGTTTAGTTGTTTGTTGCACAAAATGAGTAATTTCGACGATATTTTATTTGAATTAACACCACCGGAACTCAGTATAATTGCACAAAATGCTTCGGAGAACATTTTCAACAAGTCGCTACATATCTATATTCGACGAATTTAATGCGTGGAGAGAAGAGAAAAAGGCAAATAGTTTTTCAGAAAATGTTATGTTGGCATACTTCTCCGAACTCTCAGCAAAATTAAAACCTTCTACGTTATGGTCGAGGATTTTGATGATAAAAAGTATGCTGAAAATAAGGAAAACGTGGATATAAGTGAATACCCACAACTAAATGCTTTCTTAAAACAACAATCAGACGGTTTTACAACAAAAAAGTCGAAAATATTAACATCGAATGAAGTGGAAGGGTTTTTGAACGAAGCTCCCGATGATCGTTATTTAGCCACAAAGGTAATTTATTAATAAATACTTGTATTTTTCTTTAGTATTCAGTTTACGAAATCGCAAAATACAGCCAATGTATTATTTATAAAAATATTAACCAAATGCCTTTTTTTGTAGGTTGCGCTGATTTTTGGCGTTGTTGGAGCTTGCCGCAGAGAGGAGTTAGCCAATATTACTTTAAAAGACATTGAAGCCCATGGAAAAATGCTACTAATCAAGATTCCGAATACAAAAAATAAGATACCGAGAAACATTGTTGTTGAAGGAGATTTTCTTAGAATAGTGCATAAATATATGAATCAGCGGTCCCAAAAAGCAAAAACCGACCGTTTTTTCCAAAGTTATCAAAAAGGGAAGTGTACAGCTCAAGCAATCGGGATTAACAAATTTGGTAATGTGCCAAAAGAAATAGCTACGTTTCTTGGTCTGCCGGATGCTGAGTATTATACTAGGCACAGCTTCAGGAGGACCTCTGCTACATTATTGGCAGATTCAGGAGCCAATTTGACGTCCTTAAAGCGACTAGGAGGTTGGAAGTCAGACAAAGTTGCAGAACGCTATATTGCTGATACATTAAACAACAAACTAGAAACTGGAAAAAAAACACACAATCCATTAATTTAAAGTCCAGTCCGTCTCCTTCACTTGACAATACTTAAGATAACGTTCGTCATCTACCTTCATTGATAATGATAATTCATCAGATCCAATTCCATCAACTAGCAAACGCCATAGTATAACACCTTTGACAAATATACATGAACAATCATACGAAATTAATAATAGTTTGTCTCAAACAGTAAATATGCAACCTAAAACTTCCCCAGTTAGTATAATAAACTGTACCAATTTCAATGTATATGTGAATTATAACCTTTATAAGAAATAATTGATCAGTTAGTTGAGGTTATTGTGTTTTTATTATTTTATTAAATTGCTTAACTTTTTCGCAACTGTATTAAAAATAGTTGTTCAGTACACGTGCGGAACCGTCATTGCAACTTGTTCCGGCTGTCATTTGTCGGAACTCTTTGCAATGACAGGCTTTCCGCACTCGTAATGAAATATACTATTGTACATTCAAGAGGGCAGAGTAATAATTTCGTTAGTAAAGCTTACACTTAGTAAGCAGATATGTTTTTTAAAGTTATTCAACAGTTAGAACCTACTTACTAAAATGTAAGAACCTACATAGGCACTTTCCTTATGTTTATTAGGAAGGTAAAGCAACGGTCAGTTTGCCTATTTTTATATGATCGCCACAATCTATTGAAAATTGCAATATTATTGAATTTTTAATCCTAGAGATAAAACAGAAATATCTCAATGTGCCAGCGATTGCCAGCAACGAACTCCGTTACAAGGAACTACAAACTTTAGCTCACATTCTAGAAATGTCTTACCAACACGGTGCTCGTGTCAGTGGCACTTCCATGCACTGCCATATCATACAATATTTACTAACACGAATCTAAAATTTACGTATATCGGTGCAAAATACAAAGTTTGTTCCTCTCAAACTCCAAAGTTAGGTTGAATTTTGTCGTTTTTTAAGATATTTAATGTTTCTAAACTTCAGATAAAGTGAAGAGACACATGCAGCAAGTTTCTCTGTAAATGGGTCAATGGTTCGAATGCCATACTGATATTGGTTCGCTGTGGTCTGGACTACGTAGTACCACAGATAATATAGTATAGTATTACTAACTTACAACTTATCTATGTATGAATCTATGTAGTTGGGTACATATTGCGATGTTTACCTGAAGTAAAAGGTATTTTTGCAATATGCAGTTAAGAGCAACGTTTTGCTTGCATGAACACAGCTGAAATAGAATGCAATACCTATTACAAGTCTTGTCATTTCACAACCCATTGCAAGAGCATTTTAAAGATGAAAATAACATAATCGCGAGCTAAGCTAAGCTATAAAGAGGTGAAATTTTGTGTGTAAAATCAGGTACCTACTGATTTCGATAACGGCTATCTTCTAAGTTTTTTTTTTGTTTCAAACTTTTCAGAGTGCGATTATTTTTGTAGTTGCGTTTTAGTTTTTTAAACTGCTTTTTAGGGTTCCGTACCCAAAGGGTAAAAACGGGACCCTATTACTAAGACTCCGCGATCCATCTGTCTGTGTCTGTCTATCCGTCTGTCACCGGGCTGTATCTCATGAACCGTGATAGCTAGATAGTTGAAATTTTAACAGATGATGTATTTACTAAACAACAAATACTAAAAACAGAAGAAAATAAATATTTAAGTGGGTCTCCCATACAACAAACGTGTTTTTTTTGTAGTTTTTTGCGATAATGGTACGGAACCCTTCGTGCGCGAGTCCGACTCGCACTTGGCCGGTTTTTTATAATACGAAGACAGAACTGTAGTTAATTTAAGGCATGCTTCTTGTACTCTGCAAGTAAAAAATAACCCAAAGTGCTTAAACATTTCATTGCTCCACTGTCCAGTGTTTGGGTGGAACTATAAAATGTTTGATGTCTGACACTTGTCCCTTTTGTCAGCTCTCGAGATTTATTGCGTCAATCTCATTTCATAACAGGACCTTTATAATTCGTCCCCATTTCTCTGCGACTATATTTATTTTATTGAGACACTAGGAGTTGTTGACATAGGGTTAAGTTTTGGAGCGCGGACGCGGCGTTTTCTTTTCTCTTACATTTTGTTGTGATGGTTTATAATAAATAATAAAATAAATTATTTTGAGTTTATTGGAATTAATGAATATATATATATATATTTGCCTATATCCTTAATTGGTGTACTGTATGGTGTCGGAAATAAGATAGCACCATCCCATATCTTCTCGTGGGTGACGTAAGAGGCGACTAAAAGACTTACCAGAGAATGGGCAGCAGCATTTGTTTATGCACTTGTAACAACCATACTGCGATCGATAACCCACCTGCCAAGCGTGGCGATTATGGCTAAACCCCCTAACCAGTATAAGCACAGTAAAAAAATTGCCCCTAGTGCCCGGCAGCCTGTTTGCCCTTGGGTACGGTAGCAGTTGAAGTTACGAATACCTGGAGTAGATCCGGCTTCCCCAATAAACACCGACGACTGGACCTGGCAACGTATGTTAGCTTGAGGATGAAAATAAGTGGACTGTATTTTAGGCGAATGGATTAGTGCCGTTATAATTTACAAATTAATACCGTCCCGGACAAACAATGCGAATTTAGGAAGAGGTGTCGACTGGTGCGGTGGAGTCCGTGGTATCGAGTGTCCACCGAGCCGTGCCGCGTCTCCGCCGCGCTGCGCACACACCAGTGCCGTGTGGGTCACGCAGATGAGTGTGCAGCGTAGACGGCGCGCTCCGGCCGCCCGAAGTGTTGGGTTCAATTCCCAACAACGTATAACACGCGAACACTCCGGACCGACGACGACGAGAAGATGTCCGATAAACTCGAGGCAGAAATGAGCAGGTGATTATAATACTCCAGGGTAATCTGAGGTTCGAAGAGAGGGGGAGGATTCGATTATCCTCAAATCCGGTAACTTGCTCTATTTCCGAAAAGGTGACAGTCCCAGGGTGGTGTCGGGTTTATAGTCCATAAGTCCCTTGTGATTGTGAATAACGTGTTGAAGATCGAGAGTGTGTCGACCAAGGTGGCCTCCCACCAGGTGGACTGATGACCTGGTGAGGGTGGCGGGAGTCCACTGGATGCGTGACGCACGGGACCGGTCAATGTGCAACGCTTGGGGAAGGCCTATGTCCAGCAGTGGACGTCTTTCGGCTGATACTATGATAGTGATATCCTAAATTCATTATTTTACTGACAGACGTAGCATCAGCATCACACCTCCGAGTTCTAGAAGCTTAAAATTTTTCACAAGAGTTGGTTAAACAACGGCAATCAATCTTATGGATGGGATTTTGAATATTGATTCCAATGGAGGATGAAAATTTATGGGAATGGAGATGGGTAATCCAGTACATCCACAAATATGAGGATTTTACATGCTGTGCCAGCCACAATAACTGTACTAGTTGTACATACGTTTAATTAGATGGAAGACCATAAACCGTTTTAATTTTGAATGGAATGGGAACGAATTATATTCCTTGGCACTGTACATTTTCTCAGGCGCTAGTTACCAATTACTATCAAGTGGGCTGCTTATTTTCCATCCAATAACCGTACTAATTAATTATTTAATCAGCGAAACTGCGCTCCAGTCTGTAAAATAAATCCGTATGTTTCAACCAGAAGATAATACAATGAGGAGACCCTTTGAAGGATTACAAAGGTATCCCATAGAAAGTAGGCGACTTAACCAAGTTATGGTAACTTTTAGCTCTGTTCCGACTTCGTTATAATTGTATTTTTTATGTAGCTGGCATCGTGTTAACAAGTTTCCTGGGTGCTGTTTTGTTTTTTTACTTATTCATCCTCTCGCTTAGTTTTCTTTACTGGACTTGTTAGCTAGGGCTTTTTAAACTTTTTTTATGTTAAACAGGACACCTATTTTTCTAGGTACTACGTTGTACCGTACTAAAACAATATAAAAAGATGCGTCGCCCTGGGGCTCAAGACAAAGTGACGTGCTACCAGCAATAACGATTGTAGAAAGAACAAAATTGTATGGGATAGCGTTCATCATCATCATCATCAGCTTTTTTAATGTTCCCACTGCTGGGACACAGCTTTCCCCTCTGTGAGAGGGAATGAGCTGTAATCTGCAACGCGGGCCTAGCGCGGGTTGGTGGATGTCACATGTATTCGAATTTTTGGTTCAAGGACATATCGGTTTCCTCACGATGTTTTCCTTCGTCGTTTTGTGAGCAGTATAGCGTTAGTATAGGCCAATCCTTTTCATTTAAGAGTTTTCGATAAAAGTTATCGCCGAGAAGTTGATAGAATATCATTTATCTGTACTCTCAGTGGTAATAATTTAGCCGTGGTTGATGATAGTGATGATGAAAGTTAAACCTTATCCGGACATGCATAGAAACCTTAGTCCAAATAGATTACTATAACTACGGAATCTCAGCGCCAAGTAAGAAAAATTGGTACAAATAAATCTCACTAGATGGCGCGATATGCACCGATCTGTTATTGAATGTGTGTAAAATAAACATTTTCTGGAATTCTTTCTTTCTTTCTATTCTTTTTTTAAAAAACGTTGCCTCACACTAGGGATTTCTTCCTGTATCGTGGGTGCGTTTACAAACATATAAACTCACATACGCAACACCCAGAGCCGGAACAACTATCTGTAGGTCATACAAATATTTGTTCCGGGCGGGAATCGAACCCAGCGCACGCAGCGCAGCAGTAAATCGCTCAACCACTGTGCCAACAACAAAAAACTAAAAAATAAAAACCAACATAATAATTTTATGTTTTTGTTTAATTAACCCTCCTAAGTACAAAATTATGGAATATTGGGCTTGGCTTAATTCACATATCAAAGATTATTTGAACAGGTCATATAAAATTGATGCCAATAGATGGCGCGGTTTTAAATTACTGAGTCATTCCACTCAATTGTTTATATTTACATTGTAACACATTTTGGTGCTAATAAACTCAAAAAATACTATAAAACAAACCTTCACTGCATTTAAAGAAAAAAATATTCACGAACCCAGTAAACCCTTTTACTTGCAAGTTGCTGCTAACACCATCTATCGCCGTGGAACAGAACCGAACGCGATTGATGGATAAAAATAATCGGTTTAATCAGACGAAAAATACGTCGACTTGGCACGGTTTCTTTGTATGGGATGAAACATCTGTATGCTAGTATTATGTTATCTGTGCCATAACTAATATTTCACATTATTTATATTTGTAACAAGGAATAATCGAATCTCACCAAATTCTTTAAACCTGCAACTGCGCATGCTAAGAAGGCGCCAACCTAAGGCACTTTATTTTAAAGCATTTCCCCGTCTTGCAGATTTGCGAACAGGGAATTATACGGATTTAAATACGATTGACGTTGAGTTCCGGAGTTCTGGCATGTTAAGTTCATTCATGTCATGGAATATAGAATAAGGTAGATGTTACTTATACAATATACGGGGCTTAATACCCCAAAAGGTGGGTCTTTTAAGTGAAAACTAAACCAGTAACTAGTTAAGAAATAGCACTCAGTTTTGACACTGATTTATGATCAAATTCTGCAATCCAATCAATTGCATTCATTCAATTATTTTTTTAAGGGTTCCGTACCCAAATTAAAAATATTTAAGTGGGGCTCCCATACAACAAACGTGATTTTTTTGCCGTTTTTTGCGATAGTGGTAATGGTGTTGGTTGGTGGTTTTTTCGAAACCATCGTGTGCGAGTCCGATTCGCACTTGTCCGGTTTTTCAATTCTTTTTAGGGTTCCGTACCCAAAGGATAAAAATGGGACTCTATTATTAAGACTCTGCGGAGTCTGTCTGTCTGTCTGTCCGTCTGTCACCAGGCTGTATCTCATGAACCGTAATTGCTAGACAGTTGAACTTTTCATAGATGATGTATTTCTATTGCCGCTATAACAACAAATAAATAAACAGAATAAAATACATATTTAAGTGGGGCTCCCATACAACAAACGTGATATTTTTGCAGTTTTTTGCGATAACGGTACGGAACCTTTCGTGCGCGAGTCCGTCTCGTACTTAGCCGGTTTTTTAGTCTAGGCCTGTGATACCCAAAGTGGGCCTATACAGATTTAAAGCGTCTTTGAGAAAGGAGTTCGCCAAGGGGTCCATAGGACATAAAGCTTGGGAACTAAGGAGGTCTAGGAACCAAGGAGAGAAAATAAGCTAACTCAATTTGTTTTTTCTCCCTTAATTCATTATCTGTGTCTCTAGACAACGTGCGAGGGATGTCGGATGGAAGAGTGTTGAACTAAATGCATAATGAATGTATAAGGTGTTCGAAATCAAAGTTTTTTTCCGGTTTTTCTTTAAGTTGTTTTTATTTCAAATTCAGGACGGGATGCGATTGTGTATGATGTTGACAAAAAATTTTTTTTAAGTTAGATGTGTGCGTGTGTGTGTGTATGTATGTGTGCGTTTAAGGGCGATTGGCAGGCGATGGCAAAACATCGGGAAAAGTGGAAAGCTATGGGGGGACCTTTGCCCAGCTGTGAGAAAATATATGGAGGAAAAATTGTTTGTGTGTGTTTCACTTCAAACAGCTGGTTAAGTGATAAATGATTTATTTTCTGTAAGTTGGTTTGTACAAACACTTTTACATGTCGATCATATTTTTTTAAAATAGTTGAGGTCGGCGTTTCCTATCTGACTACTCTGAGAAGAAACGAAGAGTTTACCTCCAATATTGTATCCTAGTTGCGAGGTTACTGAGCTCTATAAAAACTGATTTTCTGATTGTTTGTGACTGTCTGACCACACGACATTTTATTAAATGGACTTTTAACCATAACTATAGCCGAAAGAACGTCACTAGGACCTTTTGACCTTAGTTTTGACGGGTTTGTATCAAACCTATATATCTTACTCCATAGGTCTAGGTATTTTTAGTAACATTCAAGCAGCATCATCTAAGCAGTACCTTTGTGCTCTTCTATCTGTATTCTTTATTTTCTCTGTTATGTGTTTTGTGTGTACATAATAGTAGTTTATGCAATGGTGGGTTTATCACATAAGGCGAAGCCGAATGTGATAATATTAACACGCGAGTGTTTTAATACCTATTTATATGCCGTTGCATATACTATTTTATCTTCATTCATACAGTTGAAATAAAATAAAAGTGAAACGGAAAATTTTGTGGTATGCGGGCAACTTAGATTCTCATTGCGCATGACTGCGCAGGGCGCGCCTCCATAGACTGTTAAACTACTTTTCTACATAAAGTCAATGACCTGTCAATAAATTAAAAATTAAAAGTGTGCTATAAAAATTAAAAAGTTATTTTATGATGCTTGAAAATTGAAGGAAAATGTTGCACTGTAATGGCTTTTTTTAATTTTACCTAACCACGAATGTAAAGTACGTGTTTATACAATGGTTTTTGAATTCATATTTGGAACACTACGTTGTGAGTGTAGATAAATAAATAAATAAACATCTATAGAATAATCTCGTCAAGTACGGTCAACAATTAATGTAGGTGAGTCTACCTCGGTTCTCCAATCTAAAAATCTAAAAGTCAAGTTTTGAAACGATGTCACCTATCCTTAAGGACACAATAAAAAGGATAAATGAACGTAAAGTTAAGTCTACTAACTTTACTGTTGGCTCAACTGAATACTAAGGGACAAAGGGAAAAAATAAGGTTAGGGTTCTTGCTAACTAGAGTGTAAATGAAAAATAATTTATCTTTAAGTTATATTCTCAATTGGCCTTGGGATGTGATACAAAGTACAGTTCAAGAGTTAAGGAATTATAAAATTAGTACATATTTTTTTAAATTATTAGTTTTAAAATAATTAAATAAAAGGAATTCGGCGAAAACTACACATTAGCAAATTCGACCAACCTTCCTGCATAAAAGTCATTTTATTCATATACGTAACATCGAACATTCGATTCGTGTGCTTGTAGTGTTTCAAACTTCTAAACATTACGTTTCTCAGATTTTTTAATGAAAAGTGTGTTAGAAGTTCATTAAAGAAGTACCCACTTTTAGTCCATTATAGAGAACAAAAACAATGGCGATCAATCAACTAAAAAACACAGTTCTACAGCATTTTCGGCAAAAACTATGAAGTTTTGGCATTCGAAATAGAGATTATATCATTTCGAATCCCAAGTTAAAGAAAATCACAGAAGTATAAAAAAATGTAAACCAGAAGAAAATCATGCAGTGCAGTCGGAGGATACAATTCGCGAGCTGGCTGAACAAAACTATAAATATCCTCCGACTGCACAGCATGATTTTCTTCTTGTTTATATTTTTAGTTCGCTTAAGCAGTAGAGTTTTTTGATTTTGTTAACATTTTTTATTTACAATTTTTTAATTGTAATTTTTTTACGAATTACTCTTAAACATATAAGTAGTATACATTTTTATAATCACCATCATCAACCCTTCATTTTGATACCCCACTTGATAGGTTAGGAAGAAAAATAAAATTGGAACCCACAATAGGGCGGTCAAGACCTATATAACGATGTCTTAATTATATAAATCCGTCTAGCAGTTTGAAAGATATGAGGTAATAATAAATATTACATGTATGCAAGATACGCGCGAAAAGCTTAATTCACCATTTCCTTGCAGTCGGGTAAAAAGATCAGCTGATTAACTTTTTCAGTAACTTTCAATGCATTTTTGTATCGAACAGTTTCTCAAGTGCATTTCACGCTGCACTACTCGCAACTGAGACGGTTCCCACGTGGCAGGGAACTTTACACGTGTACTTGTAGTAATATGGGACAGTGGCTTTTATATTAGCATTTTTATAGGTCTCAGTATCTGATCTTAGCAAACAATTAAACTAAACAAATAGTCAGTTGGATAAATTTGAGTATTCAATTGACACAATAAGAAAAAGTCTCAGTATAAGGATATGAATAGAACAAATTGGGTCTTGAATGAAACTTTTTCTTGATTTAACTAATAAAGTTGATCAATTCGTTGAACACAATCTATCAGCGTCTACTCAATGTCTACAACGTACCTAATCGTCATCATTTCAACCAAAAGACATCCACTCCTGGACATAGGCCTCCTCCAAGTGTCTTCAAGTTATTCAGGCCTGTACATCTTGCATCCAACGGATTCCCAGGCCATCGGCCCACCTAGAGGGAGGCCTTCCAACGCTGGGTAAGAATAATTAGTAACAGCGCTTGAATAAACTAATAACTTCGATATAAGATTTGGTATGGTTATGGTGTCGTAGTCAGCAAAGATCGCGTAGCCTTCGTAGCATGTGACTACGGCGTAGCCATTGCTACGAAACCACTACGCTTGCTGCACATCTTATAAGGTCCGTTTATATCTACAGACAATGAGCGTGCCAGACACGTGCCGTGGCAGACAAAATAATATCCTTTTATACAGTGTCTATTAACGTATTTATATCTATCGTTACACGGCCGCGCAGACACCAACAGACACGGGCCGTGCGCGGCCAGTATTCGCGGCAAGAATATTTTGTCTGTACGGTTCATGTCTGTACGTGTCTGTAGCTACCTACCGGGCATTGTGAACAGAGCATCGGAACCGGGCAGACGTCTTTTGTTTCCTTTACCTGTCAGAATCGCGCAGCAACAACGCAATTATGAATAAATCTTCCACAGAGAAGTGTCTGAACATTGTGAAAGCAGTTCATAAACTGCTTATATAGAGCGGCCCCGACGCTGAAACGTGTCTGTCGGTGTCTGCCCTGGCACGTGTCTGGCACGCTCAGATGTAAATAAGCGGTGTCTGTTGGTGTCTGCCCTGGAACGTGTCTGACACGCTCAATGTCTGTAGATACAGACATCAACAGACACGGGCCGTGCGCGGCCAGTATTTGTGGCATGAATATTTTGTCTGTACGGTTCATGTCTGCACGTGTCTGTAGCTTCCTACCGGACAGACTGAACTAGTGTTGGGTAGCACACTCTTTTAAAATGAGGATCGTGCGAGGCACTCTTTTAACTAAGTGTGGTACCACACTGTGCTACCACGAATGAGGCGATGCGGCGGGCGGAGGCCTCTGAGTGAGGGAGGTCTGGTGTGTGTGAGCGAGCTGAGTCGCGACTCGCGATGTCGTCAGGCACACTTGACACTTGAGACTCACTCGGTGACTCATCGGCGACTAAAGTTTCAATTGAATAAATAAGAATAAACAGGCACACAGCACATGAGGTGTTTACAACGAAGAATAACATTGACTCGAACTCATTCTCAAAACTCACAAGTGTTAACGTGCTTTGTTGTTCTGTGGTCGCACTGTGTAGCTAATTTGTGGTGTGTGCTACTGTGCTAGCACATCAAAACAAAAACAGCGAGTGACTCTTTCTATCGAAGTGAGTCACTACAAGTGTGCTAGCACACGTGCTGAGTCACCCAACACTAGTCTGAACAGAGCATCGGAACCGGGCAGACTACTTTTGTTTCGTTTACCTGTCGGAATCGCGCAGCAACAACGCAATTATGAATATGTCGCATCAAGGCTGGCCGATAGATGCAAACCATCGGGCAGTCAGGATGTATTCCCTCAGGTTAAGACATCGTGTGTGGGCAGGTAGGTGGGTCAATCGTGAATATGAAACCACACAAATTATTCGATACACCGAGTATATTCAAATAGACACAAGTTACAGTTACAATCCTGCTTACTAATATTACGGATTGACACTGATTCTACGACATCTTAGCTCTACGGCTGTCAGTACTCAACTGCCATATTCCGCATCACGCAAGTGCTTATAAAAAGCGTGCCAATGCGTAGTTGCTCTTGTTTGCTGCTAGGGGCGTGCTTGTGATTTGACTTTACGTCCGTACTATTGACTAAACCCGACAAATAAATCTTCCACAGAGAAGTGTATGAACATTGTGAAAGCTGTTCATAAACTGCTTATAGAGCGGCCCCGACGCTGACATCGGTGTCTGTCGATGTCTGACACGGCACGCTCAGATGTAAATAAACGATGACTGTCGGCGTCTGCCCTGGAACGTGTCTGACACGTTCAATGTCTGTAGATATAAACGGACCTCACAAACACATTTACTGTTCTAACTTTATTTGGAAGAGTCATCAAACCGTGTGTTTTGTTTATGGATGGTAGAATGGATCAATCGATGTTGATCGACAGTTCCTACTACTCCAAAACGACCACACGATGAAATCGATAGACTGGTGTCGATCAATGTCATCATTGATTGACGATATATTGATTGGTCTGGTAACATCCCAACATAACTAAACATTTATTAACGATTTACATGGATTTCCTCGACTTTACTGCCTCGGACGCCGCAATTGGGGTGGCCACCTACTGGGCCCAACATTTTTAAAGAGTTTCCCATCGACTCGAAAAGAAAAAGATGACTGCCTCGTTGGTAGTAGTGGTGGTAGTGGTCTCGAGTACTTGAGGTCCTCGGTTCGATTCCCGGTTTGGGCAAAGTGTTATTAGGCTATTAGGCTTTTCCAACTGCAATAGGCTATTGCAGTTGGAAAAGCCTAATAGCCTCTCCTTATTATATGGGATTTAAATATAACTGGCAAAATGTGCATAATCCTTCCGTTTTGACGTGGCTAGATCACGCTCGTTGCCTCGCCTTTATGTCAGTGTTCTACATCTGACTGCGAATATGTACAATCTGCACATCATATCTTATGGGAGTGTATTTTTTGGCAGAATGAACGCAATATAATGTTGGTTAATGTACAGGCTGCATCTAGAGTTGTTTACTATACGGACCTTCTGGAAACTAAAACAAATTTCCGTGCGTTCAAGCGTTTTTGCCATACCTATTATTGGAATCAAATATAACAGCTCACAATGTTAGGACCCATTAATATTAATGGTAATTTTTATCCGTGTTGCTAGGCAACTAGGCTTATCCCAGTTGTAAACGACCCTTCGTACCTAATTGGCCTTGTTTGTTCTGTCTCCTGCTTGATATGGAGGGAAGTGAAAATTTGTATTTTTACCTACTCCTCCGATAGTTTTTTTCTGTTTAATTTCGGTTCGGGATCCAAGACAGTTAAATTCATTATCCGGGATTTTGTCGAGCTTCATTGCCTCGGCGCTTTTCTGGTGGTCGCCACTGTTGATTCTGGCTTTCAGGAGTTGCAGTGGTTTGGGAATAATGCGGTGGGACTGTCCCAATATAAAAAATAAAAAAATCCTTCCGTAATAAGGCCGTGGTGAATCATACAAAAATAAATATGCCGTAGTCAAACGCGTGAAATGTATCTCTAACCTATTTTTTCGAAGTTGTTTTACATTCAGATTATTATACGCCAACCTTTACAAAGCACCATTAAGTCCCGCGGGTTCGCCGTATATTTGGTATTCAGCTCAAAAGAGCGGCCGGACAAAAACTTTACAAGGGAGAAACTTCCAAAAGAAACTCACGAAAGGATTAAAATAAAAATAGGACGAAAAATGTTTGAAGACACGATTGTTTTACGGAACAATCGGACCGAATGAAGTTGTCGAAAATTGGACCATTGTGTTACTAAGAGCTTTAATATTTAGATATTATATTTGCGTAATTCCAGGATTGTTTCCAAGGAATTAGAATATTGAGGCCTGTTATATTCTGGGTTGGGGAGAGGAGTGTGACGGTTGGAGTGAACTGTTTGTAGAATAAAATTGTAGATGACGGAAAGCTCGTAGTTTGTTGCAAAAAAATAATTACTTAGGATTTTTCTCGTGCATTACGAGCTATACGTACATATTTCTCATATCAATTTATGCGTACTAACATCTGTTTGGTAAGTGTAGTGATTAATCATAAGCACACAGGTACAGGACACACAACTACTAAGGTGCTTACTTAATTTTTTCATGACACCATAAATATATAACTAATATTCATTTTGCCAGGGAATTCGCCCACTTGAAAGCCGAAAATGATCCCAAGGGAACGGTCTGCTCGTACGTTGGTACGTTCAATAAATTTCCATCTTATCTAAATGGTGATGATGCGAAGACTCTGTTTAAGTTCATGGTCCAAATCTAATCTATAGGTGGTACGTAGTGTGTATGAATAAAAAAAAAAAACAGTTAGCATGTTAGAACTTAGAATAACCTAAACTAAAAAAAAAGCTCCAGCAGGTACACGAGGCCGGCTACCCACCGTTAGCATCGCGCCATTTTGTGCGTGACAATCTTGGCCAGTGGCTCCTCGGACATACGCACGGATAAAACGGGCTTGAGCTGGCGCTTCAGCAGGTCCCACAGCGTTTGCATGCCGTTCATGTTCGTCAGCAGCATCAGCAACAATTGGGTGGGGCTTCAGGTGCCATCGGTGACGCAGTGCCGGTGCGGCAGCGGCGACGTCCACAGCAAGGCTGCTGCGGCAGTCCTCGCTCCAAACGCGGGCCGTCCAGACGCTCACCGTCAGTTTCAATTCCCATCAAAAATCAAAATAAATACCGTGAGAGTCTTATTTCTTAATTTAAAAATTACAGCAGATTAGACAAATTATCCGCATTAACATTATGTTTCTGAATTCAAGAATTTCTTGGACTAAACCTTTCAACTGGTATAAGTCCCATTACTCCAGATTAGTAAGGCTAGGTACATTCTCGTCACGGATATATTCCGAAAGCTAACTAACACACGTAGGTGATGATGGAATCGACCGGAGTGTCGAATAATTGGACCGGAAGCGCCGACAGCCATTGCAACTCCATTAGGGACGAACATGGATATCTTGTGGACGGATGTGACTTGTGTCCGTACCAAACAATCAGTGTGCATTCACGACTAACGACAATATGTGTGGGGTCAAATTGAATTAATTAGTGTAACTCTACAGACGTTATTGGCATCGAAATCGACATAATATCACGCATGTTTGCCCCAAAGGTTCAAGGTTCAAAAAAAAAAACTTACTAAAAAACTGAAATTCTAAACTCATAATTTTCAAGTAACCTGCGGCTGTTCTTATTTATTTTTTAGACCCCCGACGGAAAAAGAGGGGTGATATAAGTTTGACGTGTGTACCTGTGTCTTTGTGTATCTGTCTGTGGTATCATAGCTCCTAAACGAATAAAACACAGTTTTTTTTTAGTTTGAAAGGTGACTTTTTCGAGTGTTCTTAGCTTTGATTGATTAAAATCGGTTCAGCCGTTCAAAAGTTATGGGCGTTTTATTGTTTAAATCGGAGTGCTTTCGGGCCATTATAAGATGTTGCCTTTAGGAAGCTTATTAAAAATGAATTAAGAATATAAAGTTTCTACTTGTTCTATAAAGTATATGTATATGATAAAAAAAAACACTACTTAATCCTATTTGAACCTCTTGAGATTACTGAAGGCAATAAAACCAACCTAATTTTAACCGAAACATCTAAACCACGCTTAAAACCCTCACTCCTAGTTCCACACCAAACAGTCTCTTCCATGCTCCCTAGCTCTCCGTCCATCACTTTCATCCCGTCAACGCCAATTAGTCAAGAGGGCGGGTCGATAAAATAACCAAATTATATCGACGTTCGAACCATTACAATTTGCTACATTTACTTAAATTATGTGACGGAACTTCCGGCATCCGGGGACGATGATGGAGATTTTGTTCTTTGATAAAAATCGGAACAAGGAAGTGGACTGTTTAGACGGTCAGGTTATGTTTTACGTATTAAATTAAATACACAGTGTTGCAATGTGCTTAACTTTTGTGGGTTGAATATGAATGTTTTTCTCCTTTGAACTGACCTACGAATACTAACATACGAAACGAACGAAATAAGTTTTCTGTTTACTGAACAGCAAGATGATATTGGGGTTGAATGCTTTTGAAATGTCAGATAAAAATTTAAGTATCAACACTGAACATGAAACATGTTTAAAATATTTTAGAGTGTTAGCTAACTGTTATTTTCATAAAAACTTTTTCAGGATCAATCATGATTGTTTACAATGACCTTAAATGCACAAATTAGAAGATAGGTATTACAGTAAAAATAACTTTGTCTTAATAAAATTACTGTTACCATTGTTTCTGTATTTCAAAAAAAAGTTAATTCAAAAAATCAAAAAACCCGACTGCTTGAAAAGCGAACTGAAAAGACGTAAACAAGGAGAAAATCATGCTGAGCAGTCGGAGGATACATTTTAGCGAGCTGGCTGATCAAAACTAGATGTATCCTCCGACTGCACAGCATCCCACGTGGGATTGGATTATTATCTATATCTTAAACATGCTTAAGAGGAAACGGGGGCAGAGAGCGCCGACTGAATTTTCTTATATATATTCCGTAAACTGAAAATTAAAGATATATACTATGTCCCTATATTTTCCTTTTTGATGATACATTATCTTTAGAAGCACTAGAGCCCTCTAAACATGCTCCAAATTGCGCTGTCAACAGATGCTTATTGTACAAAATTTTACAAGTATAAATGAAAAAAGAAAAAATAGGGACATAGTATATATCTTACTTTACCAGTTTATGGAATATATTTTAAATTGGTCCAATATTGGAGGAGGAAAGAGGCGAGAGCCAAACTTCGAATTATGACTTTTTACTAAGGAAATTCAGTCGGCGCTCTCTGACCATATTTCCTCGTAACCTCTTAACACAGTTGACAGCCCAAAACGTGGATCCACGCGAGACACAATGATTTTTTTATTGTTTCGATAATAACGGCAATTAACCGGTTAAATATAGAGGGTTTTTTTAAAGATTAAGATTTATATTAGAATGCTAAATGGTTTAAGGTTACACTAGTCGAAAATGTTTCCATAAAAACGTAGTCTAGGGATTATTCCACTGTTTGACGATGTACGTTCAATATAAAAAGTGATATCAATTTGTCTCATCATTATCTAGCCCTGTATGGAAGCGAAAAAGTAAAAAAAGAAAATATTTGGAAGTTATGAGCGTCGAAAGTTCCACATTTCGACACTAATTTTAACGTATTTTTGGGCGCAAATAAATACTATAAGAAGACGGAAAATTGCAAAACGGCCTCCATACAGGGATATATTAGTAGTTCAACAATGCATATAATTTTATTTTTAACAGATAGATTTAGTCGTTTTTTCATGATATCTAGACTGCCAAAGTCTGTTTATAAAATTTCGCGCGCTCGGTTTCGTTCTAAATCATTATCCATTTCGCTACAAATTTGCAAAAGTGTGTATTCGTACGCAAACTAGCTTCCTATTGCTCATTACAGCATCTATCTCTTCTGCACGTGTTGTCGGTTGATATAAAATGCATTTTAACCCCGCGCACAAAATAGTTCGTGCCGTCGACTAGTGTACCCTTAATATACGGGAATTGCTTTTCTAATCTTTTACTCCCTTGTAACAATGTAAGGCTTACAAATACATATTGACTTATCCAGTTCACTACAACCTGCTCTAAGCAATTTCCTCTGTTCACCTGATACACTATGCCACTCCTATCAGTGTACATCACCCCATGCCAATATCTAAGAAGCTGTTTCTATTCTAAACCATGTTTTCGTTCACAAACTAGAGCGATAATAGCTTCGGCGTCGCTCGCGAGACCGATAGCATCGCTGTAAGTGTTTAGTGGGGTTTATTTATAGCTAAAGGTGGTACACCAATTTATAGTGGGAGATAAGTTTCAGTTTGGTTTATTTTGTGTTGCACTGTTGCTCACAGTGTACTGTGGGTTAGTTATTATTTTATCAGTAAGCCTACACGTTTTTACGAGAAATCTCCTAAAATGGTTGTTTTAGGAATGATCATAGATTATATGACTTGACGTACGGACTTGACGTACGGACGTCATACAGTCAGCTGTTTGTTTACATCTTAAATTAAAAAAGGGCTCTTTTCTATAGTATTTACTGTCTAAAGTCTGGCTTTCATTGCCAAAATCAATCACAGTTCGTGTACAGTGGAGTGGTAGCTTAGAAATAAGTGAAAAGTGCAGAAACATAAACTTGGGACAAAAGTGGATAAAAAAACTACCTACTTGATACAAAAAGTGAATAACGGACTTGAAATAGTATTTGCAAATATTAAAGCTCGGCTTTGGAATTTAATCCGATCTGTGTGTTGTGTTGCTAGCGGTGCAGCGCTGCATGGTGTTGTAACACCATTACATATCCCATACATTAAACTGCCCTATACGGATTGTTTGTGTCAGCGCCATCTATTGACACTCCGGGGTACCAAATCAGCAGGATCAACAACATGCCGGCAGCAAAGTGTGGTGGTTGCGCAAAATTTATATCGCCACTAGAGGCCGCTAAATGCAGCAATTGTAACGCTCTTTTTCATCGGGCTTGCGGTTTCTTGCCGGTATCGGGTTTTATAAATCCCGCCTGGGTTTGTCCAGGCTGTAGAAATGCATCGGCGCCGACCAGGGCGGATACTATGCCAGCGCAGGCATATGCCTCGGAGGAGTCCATGGATACCAGTGTCTTGAGTTGCAGCACACTAGGTGATACGCAGGATGTTGCTTCTGGTTTGTCTACCACCTTACGCAATTTTAAGGAGGAGCTGCGAGCTGAATTGCGCCTTGTATTCAAGGAAGAGTTGCGGACAGAGTTGCAAATCATGCAAAATCGTTTCCAGTCTGAATTTCAGAGTCTTCGCACAGATTTGGCTCAGCTCAAAGCGGACAGGGATCATATGAAGGGGTCCTTTGAGCAGTACGATAAGCGTATGGATAGCATGGACTGCAGAATGGGCTTACTTGAGCAGAAAGTGGCAGTCATTGATATATCGGGTGCAAGTGAGGAATTTGCTAATTTAAAGCGAGAGATAAATGACCGGGATCAACAGCTTCTAGGCAATGACTTGGAGATCTCCAATTTACCGGAAGCCCAGTCGGAAAACCTCACGCACACAGTGAAGCTCATAGCCACAAAGTTAGGCGTGCATATTGAAGAACGAGACATAGTGTGCGTGGATCGCATGGGCGGCAGGCGGGTGAGCGCTGTTAAGGCTGCGGGCCCGGTGGAGACGCGCCCTCGCACCGTGGTCGTGCGACTCGTCCGCCGCGACCTACGTGATGAGCTAATGCGCGCCGCGAGAGTTCGGCGGGGAACCAACACCGCGGATCTCGAGATGCCCGGTCCTCCAAGTAGGTTCTACCTTAATGAACGCCTAACCAAAATCAACCGGCAGTTATTTCGGCGAGCTCGAGATGCGGGCCAACGTCTTGGCTGGCAATTCGTGTGGACCAAACAGGGCCGCATATTTGCCCGACGCAGTCCCGGTGAGAAGTCCAAGCTCATACGCAATGAGACAGAGTTACGGGATGTCTTTGGACCGGATGTTGATGGGCTCACTCAAAACTAGTGCTAATGTCTATTTTTGTTGCTTTGTTGTGTTTGGATTTCTTGTTTTCATTGAGTTGTCATGTTACTTACACATTGTTTTAAGAGGTACCTTGCTTGGCGCTGCATGTAATGGCTGGGAGAGGAAAGAGTGTGCCTCAGTGATTATGACGTACGTGGATCGGTTTGATCCTATGGTATATTATTTATTTGCACCATCATACCATAATATTGTCATGTTTTACTGTCACTTGCTTATTTTTGCATTTATACCTACCCACTATTATTGTTACATTTTTATTTTTTTGTCTACCCACTGCTTCTGTCACTGCTGCTTGTTGTATCGCACTGTGCATAATTTGCTTATTTTTGCATTTATACCTACCCACTATTATTGTTACATTTTTATTTTTTTATCTACCCACTGCTTCTGTCACTGCTGCTTGTTGTATCGCACTGTGCATAATTTGAATGTATATGGCTGTATCTCTATTTCATATGCCGCGAAATAAGCATATTAAGTTTGGACTTCTGAACGCGGGTTCATTATCGACGAATCATGACGAGTTTATTGTCGCTATGGATCACCATTCAGTCGATGTTATGGCGATCAATGAGACATGGTTGAGGGAGGGGGAGGAGGGCAGGGCGCCAGTGGTTCCTGGATATCAGTTACGACACAGACCGCGCCCGGTGGGAATACGTGGGGGACGCGGGGGAGGAGTCGCGTTTTATATTAAAGCTGGGACCAGCACCCAAATAAGGGCCCATCCAGATCATCCCCAGGTAGAACAAATGTGGATGAATATGACAGCCAAAAAGAAAAAGCTACTTATAGGAACAGCATACCGGCCTCCCTGGTTAGACATCAATATTTTCTTGGACGCGATCACGGACAGCATGTGTGCATTGGCTCCGTATGACAATGTTATTTTATTAGGCGATTTTAACGTTAATATGCTTGACACAAACAATGGTAAAGCAAAGGGTCTAAAAGAATTCCTTGATTACTGTAATATGGACCAGATCGTACCCGCGCCTACGCATTTTGTGGGCGACAGTGCCACATTAATTGACGTTATCTGTACGGATGCACCGTATCGGAATGCTTCTGTGGACCACGTCGTGGAGCTTGGTCATCACTCGTTCGTCTCATGCGAAATAGTCTTTAAAAAAGAGAAACCATCGCGTAAACGGATTGTTTATCGCGCGTTTAGGGACATTAAGGCTGACGATTTCAGGAGAGACCTGGAGGCGGTCCCGTGGGACTCAATCCGCGAACTACAGGATGTGAATGACATGGTGCATTCATTTAATTCCCACATCATTAGCCTTTTTGACGCACACGCACCTATTAAAACCAGAATTTTCAAAACCCAACCAACGCCTTGGATAACAGACATAATAAAATTAATTTTTAAACTTAGGAATGATGCGCGCCTTCAATATCGCCGAACAAAACTGGAGGCACACAAACGGTACTACTTAGACCTTAAACATCAAGCAGTAGTAGGTTTACTTAATGAGAAAAAAGCCTTTTATACTAAATATATAAATGACAACATTAACGACTCTAAATCATTATGGTACAATTTGAAAAAACATGTGCTTCCAGTAAGTGGGGACGATGGTGTGCTCACTGAACAATTTGACGACCCAGATGGTATAAATTCAGCATTTCTAGATGTACCGGGCGACCCTAAAGTGAGCACTTCCCAACAAACCTTCTTTCAAGATAATAAATTCGGTTCCGCGAATTTCACCTTAATGCCAACTGACACAAAAACAGTATTTGATATCTTGAAAGACATATCCACAAATGCACAGGGAATAGACGGTATATCGAAGGATATGTTAACTCTTACACTGCCACAATCTTTAACTACAATAACCGAGATAGTAAACAGATCACTTATGTCGAACGCATTTCCTGATTTGTGGCGTAATGCGATAGTGAGGCCTCTTCCAAAAAATAATAACCCACAAAGTTACAAAGATCTTCGTCCAATAAGTATTTTACCATGTTTGTCCAAGGTGTTGGAGAGAGTAGTGTATCTGCAGGTCACCGATTTTCTCGAGGAGCATGGTATGCTGCCTGAACTGCAGTCAGGTTTCAGGAAGGGACGCGGAACAGCGACTGCTTTAGCGGACGTCGTGGGTAATCTCCTTGAAGCACGTGACCGTGGTGAGGGTTCTATTATGGTGCTGCTCGACTACTCGCGTGCATTTGACTCAATTAATATAGATTTGTTATTGGCCAAATTAACATATTACGGTTTTGACAGTCGGACAACGGCTTGGTTTAAGAGTTACTTAACGGGTAGGTCGCAGCGGGTAGAGTTGCGCAAGAAAGACGGTTCCACGGTATCTTCTGCCCCGAAATTAATCACAAGGGGAGTTCCTCAGGGATCGTTGCTCGGGCCGTTACTATACATACTTTACAGTGCCGATCTAACTGCATGTATTAAAAACTGCAAGTTCCATGTATACGCGGATGATACTCAGTTGTATCTCTCGTTTAACACTAGTAACACAGTAGCCGGCGTACGTACCCTAAATGAAGAGCTAGACAGAATCGCGTCGTGGTCTATGGAAAACTCACTTGTACTGAATCCAAAAAAGTCTAAGTTTATGGTCATGGGGAGCAGAAATCAAATAAATTCAATTCTTTCTGCGAAGCCTGAAGTTAAAATCATGGGAGAAAACATTCAAAGGGTGGAAAGCGCTTGCAACCTGGGTCTAGTCACGGACCCAGAACTTCGTTTTGAGGCGCATATCGCTAGTGTAGTGAGAAATTGTTTTTATAGATTAAAGGTTCTGTACCGGGTGAAAGACCTCCTTAGTATTGCAATAAGGAAGAGATTGGTGGACAGCCTGGTACTGTCCAAACTGAATTATTGTGACACTGTATACGGGCCGTGTCTCCTATCCCGCACAGAGCGTCTAATACAGCGGGTACAAAATGCGTGTGCGCGTTACTGCTTCAGTATACCCCGGAGGCATCATATCACACCGTACTTAAATAAACACAACATGTTAAAAATGGCTGCACGACGGAAATTACATTTGGCAGTCTTAATGTTCGGCGTCATACAAACACACAAACCGGAATACCTTTTTAAAAAGCTTAGCTGGAGACACGAGCACTACAGCTACTCGGCCCGTTCCACCTCCAAACCACTCTCGTTGCCTCGTCGTGGGACCGCAGCCTTCAGAGGATGCTTTAAGTATGCCGCCACTCGCTGCTGGAACGATTTACCACCTCCCATAAGATCGCTGAAAACAAAACAAAGTTTTAAATTTAATTTAAAAAAAATCCTATTAGATGAACAGAAGGTTGGGCAAAGTATATTTTATAAATGAAGTTTCTTAACCTTTACTGTTACTCACCTAAGGTTTGTAATTCATGGGCATCATATCCAAGCGGTTCGAGGCGGCGGCATCACAGTCCTTTCACGGGTAACGACGTGGGCCCCTCTTCTCTGAGCACTGCACCTTCACTTTTTCTTCTTCCTTGGTTGTTGTCAACCATCGTCATCACAATCGCGTACCACACAAGCTATACCAACCGCCTGACGTCATAACGAACCAGCTAGTGCGCCTCTGAGTGGCGCGCGCTGCCTCACGTGCGATAAGCAGAGCGCGCGCGTGTGCACGACGTCACATAGGCTCTCATTAAGGCTTTTTAAGATCGAGCGCCACGCCGCCGCGCCGGTGTGGGTGTGAGAGCGAGACAGAGCAATAATACCCGCACTTTATGTTTTGTTAATTTTATCTTGATACCTATTTTCGTTTTAGTCGCAACATATATTATTTACGTAGTGGTTTATATTATATTTCTATATTTGTTTTATGTTTTTGTATTATATTAGACACAACATGCTTTGGTTTCCGTACGTCACGTCCTAGGCGACCACTGAAAATCAGCGCCGTGCTGTGGGTCTCCCACGGCACAGCAATATGCTGAGTGGAAGCCTTCTTGTCACAGTCACGACATGCATCTGCTTGTACTTACTCGTCAACCTAGTACTGTACTCAAGTTTGGTTTTTGGTTTTTTAATTTTAATCTTACTTTTCTTTACTAACATAATTTAAATACTTACTAATATTGGATACCGTTAAGGGTTTAATTTAAGATGTCAAAAATTTTGTATGTCGTTTTTGTGGCGAATAAACACTTTTTCTTTCTTCTTTCTTTCATATACAAAGAATTACAATCACAAAAACGGATATTAAGATTAAAACTTTCGCGTTTCATAATTGAAAAATAATATATCACGGGAATTTAACGCGATGATTTCGATTATTACCTATTTAACCCGACTTTTCGACCGTGTTGCAACGACCGTGGTCCCAGGTAGACCACAATCATCGCGTTTGCCGTGATATATAGTTTTTTACAAAAAGGGATGTCAATAAATGCTAAACACGGTGTAAAGTTTTTCTAGTTTATATCTTTCTTTTTCAGTTTATGGAATATCTTTTAAATTGGTCCAATATTGGAGGAGGCAATAGGCGAGAGCCAAATCTCGAATTATGGCTTGTAACTTAGGAAGTGTAGCAGAGGTGCGCCTATAGTACAACACATTTCGACAGTTATATTTAAGACAGGCGTTTTGCTGTGTGTAATTTATTTCATCATCATTCCTCTTAAAACCGTAAAGGAAAACATCGTGCGGAAACCAGTATGACCTTTAACCAACAATAGGGTTTTGCTTAATCAAATAAATAAAAATTGCCAAAGATAAATCGTCACTTTGTCAGTAAAAAGTGTAGCACACCGTGACGTCACACGATATTTCAACATGCTGTGTTTATATAAGTTTTTAAACTGTCATGGTCACTAACACTAACATTAACATTAAAAGCGGGATATTTACCATGTTTACTGTTTGTTGTTTGTTTCGTGTGTCGGGAACAGAATCGAGTTGTGAGTGACAATGGTAGCGGTACTGAGTGCAAAAAACGAACAAGAAAGAGGGTAGACCGTTTTGTCTCCTCATAAACACCCACCCGCAATGACTTTCAGTTTATCCGTGATCATGGTGCTTGCAACAGCACCGAAATATCGGGAACTCGCAACAAACAGTAAACATGGTAAATATCCCGCTTTTAATGTTAATGTTAATGCTGTGTTTATGTTTACGTGTCAAAAGAAAAAATACACGGCCAATATTTTTTATTATCCTACCTACGGACGAAAAACAATTTTTCAGTCAACTACCCTATTCAAAAGCATGTGACATCGACTGACCTAAACCGGGCCCACATGCTGAAATAATGACAGAGTGGTAAATGGCTTGTTACCGCTGAGATTGGCGGTCATGACCGGATTTCGGTCTAGAGGACTAAATATTTATGCTAAGAAAAAATGTATTTCATTTAGGCTAGCAATGAACCTATCGTATCCTGTCTGTTAGTAAAGAAGGCAATATTTATTTACTTAGGTTTACCAGTTAAGAGGAAATATGGGCAAAGAGCGCCGACTGAATTTCCTTAGTAAAAAGTCACAATTCGAGGTTTGGCTTTCGTCTCTTTCCTCCTCCAACATTAGACCAATTTAAAAGATATTCCATAAACTGGTAAAGTAAGATATATACTATGTCCCTATGTTTACCTTTTTTCATTTATAGTTGTCAAATTTGTACACTAAGCCTCTGTTGACAGCGCAATTTTGAGCAGATTTTGAGGGCTCTAGTGCTTCTAAAGATAATGTATCATCAAAAAGGAAAACATCGGGACATAGTATATATCTTTAATTTTCAGTTTGCGGAATATCTTTTAAATAGGTCCAATATTGGAGGAGAAAAGAGACTAGAGCCAAACCTCGAATTGTGACTTTTTACTAAGGATATTCAGTCGGCGCTCTCTGCCCCCGTTTCCTCTTAAGAAGAATTCCAAACATCGTGTAGTAAGTACCGACTCATCTGTTCCTGTCGTTGTTTCCAACTAAACAGAAACAAGCTAGAATCTTTGGTTAAGTAAGCTTCAAGTCTTGTTACTTTCTTGAGGCTAAGCTACTGAAGATGTAGTTCAAGTTGCATTACCTAGGCAAGTTTAAGTCACTGTTAAGTCTTATGTTGTACGCAAAATACGCGCTTGGCCGTGGAGTTGCGGAAAACAGCCCGTTTTAACCTAAACTTAACCTAAGTCTTATGTTGTCCTTGTCATTGTAAGGTGCATTGGGTTGTAATAGAGATACTCTATATGAAGGTAAGCAGAGCAGAATTTTCAGTTATCAATTTTTTTTTTGAACAATAAAATATTGCGGGTTGATATTTCTTTTTATAAAAAAAATTTAAAAAATCTACCAAGCCTTTTCCCGTTGGGATCGGGTAACAGTCTAAGCGAATGCAGCTGATTATCCCGTTGTAGTTGACAAACCATCGAATTTTGCCGTCAGGTAAAAAACTATTTAGCCGTTGAAAAATCGGCTCTTAGTACCTAAAGTTACGTTTGAGTTTTGGGTCTTTTATGTTCACAACGTGACGTTAAATTCAAAGAAGGGAAATTGAAATGATCACCTCGCTTTTTAGACAGATTAGTGGTGAAATCCCGTTATAAATTAATTATTTAATTAACAGTAACATTTCATTCCCTTCCCCATAGCATAATCATTCAGCCAAACATAGCTTACATCTATCACCAGCCAAACTCAGAAATCCAATTACCACAAACATCATTGCAGTAGCAATCAAAGTGACGTTACAATAATTGAAATTCGAAACTCGAAATTCGAATCATAAACCGTTCGATCGCAGGGCAGGCACGAAAGGGCTGGGAAAAATAAACAGGGCTGTGCAAACACAGGTTTCAATCGAGCGACGGTTGTTTAATCTGTGCTGGGCACTTATTGATTTCACTGGCCCGTCCCTACCGCGCGCTTTATCTGTGGCAACTGATCGGATAGTTCACGGTTTAGCGGTCCGTGGAGGTTCTAGTTTTAGATGTTATTAAATAGATACCTATTGAGGTTACCATTTAGGCTATGCTTGATTATTCACTATAAGAGAGGTAGTACTAGAGATTTAATTGGGCAAGAGTTTGTCACAAGTTTTTCTGTGACGATTAGTTTAATTACACCTACCATACCATGTTTAAATGTGTGCCCATACACACATATTTTTTTCTTTAGGGATTAACATTGCAACCATCACTCTTGAAGTCTTGATTAAGAACGTCTGTAAACGCCTAGAACCATATTTGTCGAAATAACTGGTGACTAGCACCAGGCCACCAGTGAAAGAAGCAAACAAAAACAGTGTGAACGAAACACGACACGAAAACGAAATGCAAACGAAAACAAGAATGGAGAGAATTAAACTACTATATTGTTCATACTGACTAGAATTTTGTGTACCAAGCATACAAGAGCAGAACATTATTTTGATTAGTTGTTGTACTAATCAAAATAATGTATTGACCAAGTAAATTACCTACGGAACTCTCTCTCTCTCTACCATCAAATTATCTTGCCAGCTGTCGTCCAGTCCGACCTCATTCCACGACAGGTAATAAATGTTTGCCGCTGTCCGTCTGTTTGTAAGTCATCAGTTCTTGTTTGTGCCGCCTCAAATAGTTGAAACATTGCAATTTTCTGCCTTTACAGTTGTTCAGTTTTTGCAATTTTGTTCAACAAAATATTAAACTGGAAATTGGTGCGGTGTTGTTGTAGTTTTTTGATTGATTGCTCGTGTTTTGTTTTTGTGTGGTAGTCATGATTTTGTACAGTTTTTGTTAGGTGCGTTTTTGTTAACTTGTGTTATATCAACAAAAATATGGTGAGATGATCTGGACGCGCACTACGAAGGTTGGTTCGAGATGGCGCTAGAAAAGAGTATCTGGAATGGTACGGGGGAAGTTATTGCCCAGAAGTGGATCATTCAAAACTAATAAAAAATGGTGATAAATTAACAAACCAAGTTGGTGGTTCTAATAACAACATAACCATGGCACCCTTTTACCCGAATGCCGAAGGAGGGTAATGTGTTTATCAGTCTATGTATGTATGTTTGTTCCTATGTGGCGTTCTACAGACCAAACTCGTTGGCCGATTTTGATGATTCTTACGTCAATCGATTCGTCTTAACCCTGCGAGTGTCACTGACTACATAAAAATTGGAAAATAAACTAAATGGCGGATTTTGGGCGCCATTTTGCGGGGCACAATTTTTTTTCTTCCTAACCCATCGTGTGGGTTATTAAAATAAAGGGTTTTAAGAGGTGATTTTAAAAATATATAACACTTAAATTTTCAAATGTCCCGAATAAAAGAAAATTGCTAAAAGGTTATTAATAAAAAAGTTCATTAAAAAAACAAAAAACTCGACTGCTTAAAAAGCGAACTAAAAACACGTAAACAAGAAGAAATCATGCTGTGCAGTCGGAGGACACATATAGTTTTGGTCAGCCAGCTCGCGAATTGTATCCTCCGACTGCACAGAATGATTTTCTTCTTGTTTACGTCTTTTCAGTTCGCTTTTTAAGAAGTCGGGTTTTTTGTTTTTGTCACTATTTTATAGACTAGAGGGTCATAAAAGGGTAAAGTAGGGGTACCATTAAGGCCTCTCAGGTCAGGTAAAGAACTTTAACTTTTAACTAATAGCTACAAAAATATTTTCTCTAAATCCCAGACGATCTAAAACTGAACACTCCTCTTATCCATAAAGCTATCGGCTCTATATTAAACCGATTCTTCTCAGATATTAAAGTCTATAAGTCAATGGTCGATGGCCGCAAGCTAGTCATCTATCTCTATAATTGCTTTATGTAACCGCTATCCTGTGCCGCTATAATATGGATGATGTAGATAGAATAGAGTAGAATATACTTTATTGTTAACCAATAAAAAGTTTAAAAACTCTAACCCGACTATGGAGTTTCTTAGCCTGTTACCCGGGCTATAATCGGATAGATAGTTTAGGCGATACGGAGGTACATAAATGTAAATACATGCATACATACATCTATACTGTAGATTCTATAACAACTCGTATATCGAGCTCAGACATCACCGGTCTGACAGGGTACCCCGGCGCCATTTTGCGCTATCGGCCCGTTCTCACTAAAACGCCGATTTCTCGAAAGATTTGTATGGGAACCATGTATGTTTTTTTTGTTAGAATCGCTATGAAATATTCTAACATATTTCCAAGGAATGTATTCAGTTTTACCATGTAATTTATTTGTAAATATTGTGTAAAGTCAGTGTAAGGGAAATTTTGCCAGTTTTGTGTACAAAAGTAGATATAAATAAAAAAACTAACCATAATTTCAAAAAGTTTTAATTTTAATTACGTAAATACACCCTAGTCCAATAATCAATGAAAATAACACACTTCCCCATACATTTTTTTCATCCCACAAACTTTACAAAATTACGCCGCTTGCTAAAGTCATCATTCGAAGTTTAATTTCATAAAATTATAGACTGACTTTAAAACCGAACTTCTTCCTAAAATAATAGTACGAGCGCCCATGACCAAAACCATGTCACATTGTTTTACGGTCAAAACCGTATAAAAACACTAGATTAGATTAATCTGAACCCAGCTAGGTGGGCCAGTACCGGCCAAAAACGTTAACGTCAGTGTCATGGGAGAGGGTCATTACTGCTCTGTAAAAAATGCTGCTGTTTTATTACAATATGTCTGATATTAAAAATGTACATAGGTTTCGTAATTTTGTAATGAAAAAGTTCGTTTTCACACATTTTGCGGTTCACATGTCTGTGGCCTGACATTTTCAAAAATGTTAAAAAAGAGTGTGTGTGTCTTGAGCACTCGTACCATAATCACGACAGCTCCCCTAAACTGCCAACTATAACTCACACTAAGGGCCAATTTCTGAATTAAGTAGTTGATGTTAAAAACGTATCAAACCCCACTTTAGTGCCAGATTTTGACAGGTTTTCAGGCTAAAGTAAATTTGACAAAAACTCGTTCTTAACCTCAAATACTTAATTCTGAAATCGGCCCTAAATCGTAAAGTTAGAAAAAAATCAAAAGGGTCTTATAGAACACGTAACTCACGGATTCTCCGCAATAATAAGGATAGATGAAGGTTCCTGGACCTTGCCCCCATATTGAGTTATAGAGCATAATATAAGAAAATACGAGGGAAAAGAATCTTCATATTGAAAGGATTCTAGGCATCGAGATCTGCTGTAGATTACAAGCATGAATTGGAATTGATTAAAGACTTGTTTAGCGCGCGCTTTGTCTAATATACATATACAGAACGGTAGACAGGATAACGATTAGTAAATTAGTAGTTTGTGTTGGTAAACCGTCAGTTTTCAAAGAAAGAAGAAAAGAAACGAAAGAAAAAGTGTTTATTCGCCACAAAAACGACATACAAAAGAGAGAACTAAGTATAGTTGATCGACACAAAAAGGTTTACATGAAATGTTAATCTCTTGTGTAGAACTGGGATTTTCTGGGCTAGCTCGTTCTATCGTATGTCTCAGATATGGTTTATAATCGTGCGAGATTGAAGTTAAGAGCGAGCTCATCATTAACTAAAAATTTGAAACAGAACCTTTTAGCTATCATTTAGTGTAGGTAACAAGAAAAAAATTAAATCTCAGGCTACATAATATATATATTTTTTTTATTTGTGATGGGTTTGCTCTTGACTCTAGTCTAGGTCAGAGGTGACAGACAAAGTCGACGATGGAGTGAGCTTACCCAGAAGAAGCCTGTTCACTCTAACTTTGAAGAGATTCGGGTTGTATGCGTTCGGAAACACAGACGCAGGCAGTGAGTTCCACTCTTTTGCTGTGCGCATTATGAAGGATGTTTGGAAGCGCTTGGTGCGAATTGGTGGAATAGCAACTAGGTGAGGATGGCAACTTGCAGTGCGTCTAGATGTCCGATGGTAGAAGGGGGCCGGTGGGATGAGGTCGTGGAGTTCTTGAGCACACTCGCCAAAATACAGTCTGTAGAAGACCGACAAGCAGGCAACCTTACGGCGATGAGCTAAGCTGTGAAGCTTGGCATCCACCAGTTTGACGTCGCCAATCTAAAAGTAGAGACGCTTCGATCGACAATTTATTGAACATGTAGTTATGACACGATATCTTGTGAAAACACGCCGAATCATACATTAAAACGCCCATAACTTTAGAACGGCTGAACCGATTTTCACGAACCGTAGCTAGGAACACTCTCGATAAAGTCACCTTGTATTAAAAAAAGCTAAATTAAAATCGGTTTATCCGTTTAGGAGCTATGATGCCACAATTGCCACAAATAGATACCCAAATACACACGCATACAGGTACACACGTCAAACTTATAAACACCCCTCTTTTTATTTATTTATTTATTTAATACTTCAAGCACACCAATGTACAGAGGCGGACTTAATGCCTTAGGCTCTTTTTCCATCGGCGATTATAAATCAGAAAGGGTTATAGGATCTTCCAATTCAACTTTACCATCATCTCTTCGTTAGTGACTTTTATTTTTCAAATCAGATGAGCTCATGGCTATATTAACATCCACACGGGTCGATCTTCACAGTTAAGCAACGCTTCCGAAGTCGGTCGGTTAATGGGTGACCATCTTAACATCATACCTCCGTGCCTCGGCAAGCACATTTAGTTGCTGGTCCCGGCTGTTATTTGTACATCTTTGACAGTCGTTACGGGCAGTCAGAAGCCAGGGAATCTGACACCAGTACTGCCAATGGCGTATCGTATTACCTAGTTACCTATTAGTGCGCGGCACGTACGTTGACCCAAAATGTACATACGTTTTATTGAAATTAAACGATTTGAACCAAAACAATAAGGGATATAAACGACCTAACCGTTGAAAATACTGAATATTGTGGTTAGGTTGTAATTTTTTTTTTTTTTTTATATACAACCTAAGTTAATTTCAACAAAACGTTAGAAAATTTTTGTCAACTTACGTGCCGCGCACTATACTGGGTTGTGGAGGTCAGATAGGCAGCTGCTGCATGTAAAACAATGGTACCAACTACGGTTAGACTGAGAGCCGACCCCAGTATAGTTGGAAATAGGCTAGGCAGATTGATTGATCTTTCAAGTCAATACACTACAATAGACATAAGATACATATTGCCACGATTTCCTTCATGGCTACATTATTTAGTACGATAAAACGTCATTATTTTAAGTTTTAAGCAATCATGAAAATGTAGTTGAAAGATTGTTATTTTTTTGCGTGGTGAAATGCTAATGCATACTGGGCTTCCACGGGGAGGTAGCGCAGTTATGTGGGACTCTAACCCACAAAAACTCCACGGCGTCCTCCTGTGCTGCTTATGATGGGAACACGGGCACGCGTTAGCGCTCATCCGTGAACCCGCCGATGAAGACGACGACTAACGCCAACGACCTTGAGGGAACAAAACGCGCACTCGTTTCACACCCGCGCGACCCAAAATTTTGTAGTTTTTTGTAGTTTCCTTATTATTCTATGACTTTAAAAAAAAAACCTCAGATCAAAATGTAGATAATTAAATTATCTTTGAAATGGTGTTGATTTCATTAAAATACACCCAGCGGTTTTGGTGTGATTGTCGTGTTTTTGTCCGTTTTAGACATAACTTTACAAATTAATTACACTATGTTATACAAATAAAACTCAAAATTTGCTTAGATCAAGTAATTAAAAAAAAAGGTCTTATACATATAACATATATTTTTTTCAAAGAATTACGATTAGCCATTTAGACGTGATTCTCATTTTAAAATCAGCTACACAAGGGAATCGGCGCCTGGTCAAAATGTAGATGATAGACTTAACACCTAATTCTGCCTACCACTTCAAGGAACAGCATTGACACATAAAAGGTTATCATAGACGTTAATTGACGGTTGACGTCGTTTGATTGGATGTACTTGAAGTATAGCCTGCAGAGCTTAGCTGGATAGGTTGACAGCTGTTTCTGTAATCTGGCAATCAAATTAGGCGTCGGACATGCATAAGGATATCTGTCAGCGGTCGTAACACTAGAAATACTGGTCGATCAAGTATACATTATTATACCTCCACAGGCTGGGTAACACGATACGGTCGTACAAGATTGCCATTTTTTTTATTTGATAGGCTCGCGCTTGACTACTATCTCACCTGATGCTAAGCGATGACGTGGTCAACGGTGAAGCACGCTTGCTTAGAAATAACCTATTCACTCTTGACTTAAAGACCTCGAGGTTGTAGCAATCGGGCAACACCACGGAGCACACAACCAGTGGAGAGAGCATGCGGAGGCTACCGCGGGTGCCAAACGTATGCAATATCAATCTCATGCGACGGAATTTTGGTCAGTCGCAGCATTTGTAGGCTAAACGTACGAACGTCACGCGCTTCCGTCTTTAAAACAAATAAAACGAAAAGTAATGGCTAGTTGTGCAATTAAATGGTGTGAAAAGTGTACTACTACATCAAGTTACACAAAAGATTGGATAACATTTCAGTTATGTGGTTTTCTAGTCAATTTAATCAATTTCATTAAGTAAATCTTATTTATCCAGAAATAAATAATATTTATTTCGGGATGGTTCGCTTTGCTGTCTCTTTCTCGTACACTGATTTGCACATTAGCAGCTGTCATTTTTTTTCTCGATAGTGCTGTTTGCAGCATCACGACGATTATATCGATATGTAAGGCTTAATAAGCTTATAAAAAATAATAAGAACTGCAGCTGTGTACGTCCTTTTGTTTGTTATTGTCTAGCCCGTATTTACCTTATCATAAATGTTTATTATACGTACCGAAGATTCTAAGAAATTCGTTTTTTTGTTTGTCTGTATCCCAAAGAAATCCTTATAGACTAATAATAAGTTAAAAAATAAGTATAACTTACTTATTGTTTAACTTCTTAGTACTAACTATAAAATAAAAACAATATCGATATCGATTTTGTTTTTATTACTTTTTTTGGAATCCCTAGACAATCAGTTGTCATTAGGTTGTTAATCTGTCACCCAATCACAGTGGGGGAAGCTTACCTCTGTCCCGGCTGTTTCTTGGTGACTTCGATTTAGAACAAAAACGTGCTGATGCTCTCTCCACTGGTTGTGTGCTCCGTGGGCAACACAGACTCCGGCAAGGAATTCCACTCCTTAGCAGTACGCATATTTAAAGTCAACAAACAGGCAGGACCAACGACTTTAAGTTTGTTCCGAGGCATGGAGGTGACTTGTTATCTATGTAATAAAATGGAAAATAAACATTAAATAGAAACACCAACAAAATATAACATCGTGCCTATATTGCTCAACGGATAAAGAAAGAAAGAAAACTAGTTTATTTGGCACACACAGATACACACAATGTAGGAACAAATAAAAGGGAACTTAATTTAAAAATAATTACATACAATAAGGCTATTGTATTCCCATATCAAAATCTAGGTAATATACAAACACCTATCCAGCTTACCTCTTCAAGATTCAGATGAGACACGTAAGATTATCAGTTCGAACTTTAACAGGCGATAGAACCTCGAGTGCAAATTATTGTAACGAGGTGTACGATGTACTTGAAGCATAGGCTTCTGGGCTTAGCCGGACAGGCCGACAGCTGTTTGTACTGTAGTAATCTGGAGCAATTAAATTAAGTGTCGGACATGCATATGTATAGGGATATTTCGTAACCAGCAAGGAGTAGTAAGAGACTTATATTACTCATTGAGACAACGCAGAAACTGGAACCATATTTTAATTCGTACCGATTCCTTAGTCGTTTTAAATATCTGTTTGAAATGTGTACAAAACTTTAAAAGCTGCCAGATGCATTCTGCTAGTCAATACGATATAAAATTTTATACCTATGCGATCTTCGACACAGTACCTTGTTTATTTTTTTGGAGGGTGATATTTTTACCTCACTAAAACCATCCTGGTGATCACCACCGAAAGCTAGAAGAGCCCGGTTACCTCTCAAAAGCTTCCAGAACCTTCTCTGTCACTCTGTCTACAACGCCTGTGAAGGTACTACATACCTTGAGCCAATGTAAGGAGTCTCCCCAGATCGTCGCTGTGCACGACAGCACGTGAGTTCTGAGCCAGCGTCTTTCTTGAGGTCACTAGGTGGGTGGATACAGTCCCCACTTCGAGCTTTCGCAACCCTGGAGTCCCGTCTGCTTTCATGCCCTCACTGCCTTTATGATACACGTGGGGTTTCAGCATGAGGCGGCTGACGTACTGAAAAACGGGTAGTGTGGTTCTAGACTAAGGCCCGATTTTTCAATAGTCTGTTAACTTTTCACTGAGGAATAAAAATGGCGGTTTGACAGCTTTTGTATAGAAAATATGTCAAACCGCTATTTTTATTCCTTATTTAAAAGTTATCATACTATTGAAAAATCGGCCCTTAAGGGTACACTAGTCAATGGCACGAACTATTTTGTGCGCGGGGTTAAAATACATTTTATATCAACCGACAACACGTGCGGAAGAGATAGATGCTGTGATGAGCAGTAGGAAGCTAGTTCGCGTACGAATACACACTTTTGCAAATTTGTAGCGAAATGGATAATGATTTAGGACGAAACCGAGCGCGCGATATTTTATAAACAGACCTTTGGCAGTCTAGGTATCATGAAAAAACGACTAAATCTATCTGTTCAAAATAAAATTATATGCGTTGTTGAACTACTAATCTATCCCTGTATGGTGGCCGTTTTGCAATTTTCCGTCTTCTTATGGTATTTATTAGCGCCCAAAAATACGTTAAAATTTGTGTCGAAATGTGGAACTTGCGACGCTCATAACTTACAAATATTTTATTTTTTTACTTTTTCGCTTCCATTTTTCATAGCTCAAGCCGCGCAATGTCAGTTAGACGCGCACCACCAAAATCTTCTGCAACAACTAACTTAATTCAAGCGAGGTCCGATTCTGACATTCCACAGACGATGTCCAGTAGTCCTCTCGGAAACGCAAACACTACTTCACGCAGTAAACGCCCATGCCCAGAACCCTCACCTAAACACAGCGAACGCGAACCTTCTCCTGAAAACAGCGAACTACAGGACTTTAAACAAGAGATACGCCAGATGCTGAATACTTGGAAAAATGAACAACAAGATTACCTTACAAAAATAATAAATGAACAAAGTGCTCAACTAAAAAGGCTGGTTTCTGACATAGCCGAACTAAAAACACAAAATAATTCAATGCAAAAATCATTCACAGAAATGGAAAAGACCGTCTCATTTATTAGTACACAATATGACGATATGTCAAAACAAATTGAATCATTGCAAAAAGAAAAAAAAGCTTATAGAGACAGCATACATCAGCAGGAAGCGAAGCTACAGGATCTGCAGCAACTATCGCGCTCATCCATCGTGGAAATCCGCAACGTTCCCAACAAAGAGAAGGAAACCACAGCCGATCTCACCGCCATTGTTAGCAAAGTAGGCGAAACAATTAATATGCCGGTTGATCGGACGCACGTGCGCGATATTTATCGCCTACCAGGTAAACCTGGGGCGGTCAGACCAATAGTTGTTGAGTTCACCAATGTGGAGATCAAAAACCGAATTATTACCTCCACACGCAACTTCAACAAGGGACACCCAAATGAAGGACGTTTGAATACCCTCAGCATTGGCCTGACTGGCGACCGCCGGCCGATCTATGCCGCAGAATATCTTCCTGCCAGCTCACGGAAGCTCTTCTATGTAGCGAGAGAATTCGCAAAACGAATGGAGTACAAATATTGTTGGACATCGAATGGCAATATATTTCTGCGTAAGGAGGAAGGTGCCAAACAACTCCTTATTAAGTCCGAACAATATATTGCTGAATTGCAGGCCCAAACGAGTCCATGACTATATTACACACACACGTCGCTGTTTTTAGTCTATCATGTTATATATACAGAGCTTCTAATTACATCTACCTTACATACTCAATTAAACTATCTATACAATATTACTACACAAACAAAACATAACACTAACAAAACTAATACTAAATTAATAAAATATAACACTTTAATTAAAACACCTATCATTTACCAGTTTGCCTCGATAGTCTTTATTCGATATAAAAACATAACCCACCTAATACATTACCTCAATTCCTACATATTCCTTAAATGTTTTACCAACCCACTCTACTTAAAATCCGCTATGCCCCACTCTCGACTAAATAACGAACCCCCATACATATTTCGCTGCCCTATTTTACATAAATGGCCACTCTAAATAATATAGTAAACGATTTAGACAATATGCAAGTTTCATCATCATACTTATGCCAACCAGACCATTGCACGGATTACATACACGCTTCAAACGCACTAAATGTCCTACATCTAAACATTAGGAGCATTAATAAAAACTTTGACAACCTTAGATGTCTTTTAGTAACAATGAACATAACATGCGATGTAATAGTGTTATCTGAATGCTGGCTCAAAAAATCAGGAAACATTCCTACCTTAGACGGATATTCATCCCATCAAACCCAGAACTTAATTAATCAAAATGATGGTCTGGTCATATATATTAGAAATAACCTATGTCACACGGTAACAGAACCAACATTTAATGATGCCAGCTGTCTAATCTGCAACCTTGAAAACAACCTAACTATTATAGCCATATATAGACCACCATCACAAAGAAACATTGACCCTTTCTTAGAAAACTTAAACAACGTCATACTCGACCTTAAAAATTACAATCACATCACAATCATTGGAGATATGAACATAAATATCAGTCCGGATTGTAATGACCCACGTACACAGCAGTACTTAAATCTGACTGCATCTCAAGGATTTCTCCCAGCTTACCTTCTACCTACTCGCTTACACAGCTGTATAGATCATATACTGCTTAAAACCAGCAACAAAGCGACCACCTTAATACTGGAAACTTCGATCACGGACCACGCAGCAGTCCTTTTAAACCTCGAGATCAGCAAACCCAAACCTAAAAACACCAAATTGCATACAACTTGCCTCGATATTTCAAAAGCTATCTCTGATATTAATAACTGTGATTTCGCTACTGTATACAATATAACTGATGCTAACCAGGCTACCAACGAATTTTTAAATATAATCTCCCCCATTTTATCTAAAAATACTATCCACAAATCAATACCAAACAAACAAAGAATTTTAAAACCATGGATTACCATCGGTCTCTTGAGATGCATACATAATAGGGACAGACTGCACAACAAAACAAATAAAGAACCAACCAATCAGATCTTAAAATTAACCTATCTAAGATATCGCAATTTCTGCAATAACATACTAAAAAAACTAAAAAAAGAATATGAAGAAAAGGAATTCGAAAAGGCTAAAAACAACCCTAAAAAAATGTGGGAAGTAATTCGCAATGTAACTGACACCAAATGCATACGGTCGACATCGACAGAGCTTTTGACAATCGAAAATTGCCCTACTAAATCCGTCAATACAGTTAACGCGTTCTTTGCAAATGTGGGTATAAATCTAACGAATAACATCTCTCCTCAGAATTTCCCCCAATCCTCCAGCAATGTTCAAAAAGGCACGTCTAACTCAATGGTTGTTCTAGAAACAGATGAGGAAGAGGTTGGATCGATAATAAACAATCTCCGAATCAATAGTGCTACCGGATGGGACGGCATTCCACCTAAATTACTAATACACGCTAGTCACATCCTAGTCCCTCCTATAACACATATATGCAACCTGGCAATATCTACAGGTATATTCCCAAATGCCTTGAAAAAGGCAATTGTACACCCAATCTACAAGTCTGGGGAGAGAGACAAGGTCACTAACTACCGCCCAATATCAGTCCTCCCAGCGATCTCTAAGGTTCTGGAAAGAATATTGTACAAACGCCTGAATAATTTCCTCGATAAACATAAAATTATTTCCCAAAATCAATTCGGCTTCAGACGAGGATTGTCAACTGAAGATGCAGTGACATCTCTACTCGACTTTGTAGTCGATAGGGTTGACAATAAATTCAAATGTTTGGGAATCTTTCTAGACCTTTCAAAGGCGTTCGACACTGTCTCTGTCCCTCTACTTCTTTCTAAGCTGGAAACCATCGGAGTTCGCGGCATTGCTCTGACTCTGTTCTGCAATTTTCTCACCGATAGATTGCAGTGCGTTAAGATTGGGGAATATATTAGCGACGCAAGCAATGTGGTTGTCGGCTTGCCACAGGGAAGTCTTCTCAGTCCCCTTCTTTTTCAAATCTATGTCAACGAACTCTGTCAGCTATCCCTACCCTCAACAAAAATAATAGCCTATGCAGATGACACAGTAATTCTATCGTATGACCGTGATTGGACCTCTGCAAAAGAGATTGCCGAAAGGGGACTCAGCGAAGTGATGCTGTGGTTGGGAAAAAACAATCTTGCCCTAAACATTAAAAAAAGTAACTTCATTACCTTCGGCTTAAGACCCTCCACCCTTCCGCCAGACGGTTCTTTAACAATAAAAGCCCACAAATGTACCAACCTTCCCCCCTTTTGTTCATGCCCCACTGTTACCAGAGCATCAGTAATACGATACCTCGGCATCCAACTAGACTCTTGTTTATCCTGGAAACCACACTTACAGACAATGTCCGCGCGAGTTCGAAAACTAATTTTCTTATTTAAAAAACTTAGAGTATCCGCAAATAGCAACATCCTAAAGATCGTTTACTCGGCACTATGCGAATCAATATTAAACTATTGCATCACTGCGTGGGGAGGAGCTGCCAAGACCGACATTATTCAGGTGGAGCGAGCACAAAGAGCAGTAATAAAAGTAACTTTAAAAAAACCTTTTAGATTCCCAACACGGCAACTATACGCAGAGTTTGAAACATTGACGGTCCGACAACTTTACATCTTCCGCACAGTCATAAGAAAACATTCAACCCTTCCACATGCCATAAATAATAGCCCAACAGCCAGAAGAAGACCTAAACCGCCATGCCTCACAACACATACAAACACCACATTTGCTAGGCGACACTTCACTTACTTAAGTGCACACATCTACAACAAAATACACCAAAAGCTAGATATCCACTCCCAAAATAAGTTTAAATGTAAAAAAATACTTAAAAGTTTTCTACTTACCCTAGATTACGACGAGACAGAAACACTGGTAAAACCCTCATCCACATAAAACTCTAATATAATCACCATACAAACTACACACACGCCCAGGCACTATCACACATACACCATCACTCACACACACACCATATCACACTTTCCCCACCAAAAAAAACTCACTCACATTCTCCCACACATACACACTACTCGCACACGCGTGCTCACATGTACAGAAATTATTGTTAATGTTACACATTTGGTTCACCGAATTATTGGAAATTGTAACAACGGACGAAGAGATGTCTCCTATAATACAGGACTTTCCTAGCATAGGGGACATTATTTATAAAATAAAATGTAAAAGAAGAACTCCTAGATGTAACATGTCATGTATTTTTCTTTTGGCAATAAACTTACTTATTATTATTACTTATTATTATTATTATACAGGGCTAGATAATGATGAGACAAATTGATATCACTTTTTATTTTGAACGTACATCGTCAAACAGTGGAATAATCTCTAGACTACGTTTGTATGAAAAAAAATCGACTAGTGTAACCTTAATAAGACAAACTATATCTAAATCATTTATTTAAATTAGGCTTACAATCAGTTCTTTTGTAACGCGAAAATTTACAAAAAGATAGTCCCTCAAAACGCACGCCAGTTGCCGCTTTCTAGTGTTTTATCTGGAAAAAGTGACCAATAGTGAGTTATCGTGCCAAAAAAAGCCGCAGAAACCATCCAAGGGAATGTGCAAGGGAAAATTGTACCATCATCATCATCTTCATTTCAGCCGAAAGACGTCCACTGCTGGACATAGGCCTCCCCCAGGCGTCGCCACATTGACCGATCCCGTGCGTCTCGCATCCAGCGCCTTCCCGCAACCTTAACCAGGTCATCGGTCCACCTAGTGGGAGGCCTTCCAACGTATCGTCTTCCGGTTCGCGGTCGCCATTCCAGAACATTTCGGCCTCATCGGCCATCCGTTCTGCGAGCAATGTGCCCTGCCCACTGCCACTTAAGTTTGGCAATTCTTCGGGCTACCTAACCTAACCCTGGTTCTCTTGCGGATCCTCACATTTCTGATTCGATCACGCAAGGAAACTCCGAGCATAGCCCTCTCCATTGCCCTTTGAGTGACTGTAAGCTTCCTGATAAGGCCCATCATTATCATCGTTATCAGGAAAATTTTACCAAACCGTGAAAAATAATGAAAAACCAGCCAGTAACAAAATTAAAAACAAAATCGAATAGCGTGACGTCACAAGTTCTAAATATAACCCTGTCCCACTCCTTGGGTGATCTTAAGAACGTAATAATTACGCTTTCAAGAGGGTCCCTCAGACCCCTTGATATCTCAAGTTACACCGATGTAAATGCTTTTATTTTTCACTCCCGCTTTTTCCTACTTTCATTGAAATAATAAAGGGGGGTTAAACAAAGTCAATCTTCGTTTATAAAAGTAATGAAGGAGTTTCGTTGGTAATGAACAAAATAAAAACGTCATCCAGATGTTATGAATTCGCAACGCGCTCCTTGAAATGCGTGATGCTTATTTCTTTTAGTTGGAAATGTACGGCGTTGAATTTCGTTCATGTAACGCCACGTTTTTTGTATATTAGCCTCCACTGGCCAAAGGCCTACCCCAAATCCTTAAAGGTAGGTATTCTTTGCCTGAGCTACCTTGAATCAGCCACTGCAGTTAGGCGTCTAAGACGTTTCGCCACGCCAACAAGTATCACAAATACTAATTGTTTCAGGTAGTTAAGTACTAACAATAGTTTCTAAGTTTATGTGTATATTAACCAAATGTTTAATATTATTTTTCTTTCTATACAGAAATTAAAATAATTTTAAAAGTTTTATTAAATTAAAATTAATTCTTTTATAAAAATTTAATTGTTGACATTTAATTAAATTTTTAATGTTTTTATTAACATTTTAATTATTTGACATTATTACATTCTTTTTGACATTTTAATATTTTACTCGAAATTTATATTAACTATTTGATTTTTAATTTATTGTTAACATATTATGCACTATTTATTTTAATTTTTTTGTTTATTTGTATTGCTACTAACAATAGTTCTAATGTGTTTCTACTAACAAATAATTAATCATGTTGTTCGATGAATAAATAAATTATATTTGTTTTTAAATTTATTCAAAGATAAACTCACGCCTTTTCCCGTAGAGTTGAGTACACACTACAGAAACATAGTTGCTAAGATCCTTACAAACATCATCTTCATTAGATTTTTTTATTACCAAAAAGTTTAGATTATTATATATTTAATATCGTTGGCGAATATGTCTCGAATTAAGGTATATTCCTAACACCCGGCTTTTGAATTGAGAACTTGACGTTAAGAATTTATCAAACTGAGCTTCAACTGTAAAGTAGATTTTCACAAGTTCTCAACTTCGAATTCTTATTTCAGGAACAACTCCTGAAAATTCTAATTGCAGATATTAGCTGGCTAATTACGATGTAACGTTACACCCACTAATATAGGTACCTCGACGGCACTTGACAATTTCTACAGATTGAAAATAACGTTACTATTTCCTATGAGCGCACTCACATTACACCCTAATGCAATGGTTAGAGCCTATTAACGTGTTAACTGTAGTTCAAAGTACCACTTAACGGCACGGTTTGAATGTCACTGTGCATTTGATGCCTAATGTAGCTATTACACGCATTTGGTGACACCCTTTGATGTGTCAAATACAAGGTCGTCTTACGTATAAGGTGCAAGTAGTAGTAGTGATTTTTTTTACTATAATTAAGAAGGTTTACAATTAATTTAATATAATTATACTCTCATATTTTTCGTCTTTTTTTTGAACATTAAATTCTAGCCTGTAGTACAGATAATATAATTCTAGTATACAGATGCCTGAAAAACGCTAGATACGTCGGCACGGTTTCTTTGTATGGGATGCCATACAAAGAAACCGCGCCGACGTAACTAGCGTTTTTCATCTGATTAATCTTGTTATTTTTGTAAGTACATCAATCGCGTCCGATCCCGTTTCACGGCAATAGTCTGTAGGCTGCTTAATAATTCGCAGTAGGAATTAGAGATGAGTCGTACTAGGTGCAACTAGTCTATGTCCGTACAAATACTTCATCCAAATACCTGTGCCACCTTGTCCATGAAATATACATACTTTATAGATGCTTGCTTAGTCTTTTGCGTACCACCAACACGTGTAGGTGTACGCAGTAATAAATTGTAATCTTCCCTTCATACCTTACACAGGCTTAGAAATGTCAAAGTAAAGATTTATATACATTGAAAAATGTACTTGATCAGGTTTTTTGCCTTTTTTCGTTTATTTTTTATATCACGTAACTACAACTATTGTTTTTTTTAAATACACGTAGAAAATTAGTCTGAAGAATTTTGATTTAAAAACTTTAATTGTTGAAATTTTCGGGTCCCAAGCCTCGTTCTCCTGCCATTTAACAATAATCCACTGGAGGAAAATAACCTTTCACAAGGGACGTTTGAAACGTCGAGTAGGTATCAATGAGGCGAGGCGAGCCGCAGCCGGCGTCCACCGAGATCACAAAATATTCCTACTAGGAATATTTTAGAGAACACTGGACCAACGTAACCATACACAATATCTTCCCGTGTACACCCCGCCTATTTTACATCGCGCACCGAGCAACGTTTTACATCTGTCAAAAGTTGCGACGTGTTCGCCATCTGTTGGTAAGTAGGCGCAGAATTTACGCGTTCCTGCTCTGATTCATACGCAGAGGTGTACTATGTAGGTGTGCGTACTTGTGAAAAATTTATGCGCAGAGGTATAGTATGTTAGTTGTGTAGGTAAATGAGAGTGGAGTTTTGTATTTATTAGCTGAAATCAATATTGTGTGACGAATGTAGTGAGGTTTGCGGATAAGAAACAAATGGAGGTGTTAGAAAAGTTTGTAAAAGAGTTTTATCTTCATGTGTTGCGTGTCTCATCTCATATTAAATGATGTGGGTTTTTCATTATTCTGTCTGGTTCTGTAGTTGATACCAATATAAAGGATACAAAAAATTACTGGCCAATTTTTCAACTTAAGATAACTCTTTTCATGCTCCTGTAAAAAAGTACTCATATGAAGTTATGCATTTTATTTTAAATAATAACAGCCGCACGGGTCAAACATTAAGGTTAAGCAACGCTTGACGAGGTCGGTCAGTGGATGGGTGACCATTTCAACATACCGAGTTTCCTCCGTGCCTCAAAAAGCTCGTTAAGCCGTTGGTTCCGGCTGATATTTGAAGATCTTTGACAGTCATTACGGGTAGTCGAAAGCTTGAGATCTGACACCAGTATTGCCAAGGGGCACCGTGTTACCCAGTTACTGGGTTGTGGCAGTCAGATAGGCAGTTGCTCCATGAAAAATAGTGGTACTTACCTGAATCCGGTAAGACTGGAAGCCGACCCCAATATAGTTGGGAAAAGGCTAGGCAGATTGATTGAAATATATAAAAATTTACAAAGATAAAGTGCATCAAAGTTCAGGAGTGGCGGCTTGTGACGTCACTTTGTCAGTAAAAGTGTAGCACGGCGTGACGTCACACGATATTTGATTGCACTGTATCGTCGAATTTTTTTGTTTACATGTCAAGAAAAATACGTGTCCAATATTTTTAGGTCATATAACTGACGGCTAGGCAGATGATGATGAAGTTATGAATTTTGTTAATTAGACCATCTTGATATCTGACCTACACACAACGTAGCTGCTTGACTGGTTAAGTACCACGGAGATAACGGTTGTCTGATTTTCGGAATTAATGTGTAACAACATTTTTAAACACAACAAAGTTTCAATAAAAACAAGCTTTTCACGGACCCCAGTTTTAATGAAACCGAGTTATTTGATCTGCCTCAGTATTGACCACCGTTCAGTCAGATCAGCCATATTGTTATTTTGTTAAATATTCTGTTAACAACTTGTTCAGCATTTTGCTAATATTTTCTTAATAACTGTTATCGCTGCACAATGGTATTTGATTCTCATTGACGGTATTCGTGATCCAAATAATGAATTGGGCAGGTATTTGGGTTCATGAAAAGCTTTGAATATGATTGTGTAAATACCTGTTTTTTGAGTAGGTTGACATCGGTTAGTTTAATTAAAATATAATATAATGTTTCAACAAGTCAAATTTAAAATAGCCCCTGACACAAATATCTCTGTAAACTAATTAATTTATCTATAATCGTGAAAATCTAAGAAGTCCAATGATGTTTCTCATTTTATATGCTGCGATAACTTTGTACGTAAGAAATTGAAAAATCAAATTCATAATCCTAATAATTCGTAAGAATCAGTTTATGTTTTACTAGCTGTCCCACGCGGCTTCGCTCCCGTCAACTGGCTACCTACCGACCCTACATACATGAATGTTGCGTAACTTTTAACAGTTTACGCAGCGCACGCAACGGAAGCTCTCAAAATGGAATTATTTTCCCGTTTTTAAAACATTTTTTCTTTTTCCTCGATGAAAGGACTAATACAACACAAAAATAAGTTTTCAATTCCAATCAGTAGTTCCTGAGATTAGCGCGTTCAAACAAACTCTTAATATTAGTATTAGTATAGTATTTTTAAAGCTGTCAAATTTTCTAAGATTGTTGCTACTATAGTAGTAAACACGCTTCAATCGACAATCTATCGAAACACGTAATCATAACATGATATCTTGCGAAAATACCCCGATTCAAAGAGTAAAATACGCATAACTCTTGAACGGCTTAAACAATTTTCATCAAACATAGCTAAGAACACTGGAGAGTGTAAGTGTATAAAGTCACCTTTCAAACAAAAAAGAAAATACTCGGTTCATCAATTTAGGAGCTATGAAGCCACAGACAGATACACAAAGACACAGATACACACATCAAACTTATAACACTCTTAACTCTAGGAGTTTAAAAATAAGAATGAAGTATTACACATGAACTGGCCTAGTTTTTACCGAAGTACGTTAGGGTCGGCTACGAGGCTATTTACATGCAGCTGACTACTCGTATTTTACATGAAGCGACTGCCAATTTGATATCACCTCCACAGGCTCCTTAGCCTAGTAGCAGGGTAATGCGATATCCTTTGGCAAGAATAAAAGAAGAATAAAGATGTTTTTTTTATCTCTTCAAAGTTAGAGTGAACAGGCTTCTTCTGGGTAAGCTCACTCCATCGTCGACTTTGTCTCTGTCACCTATAACCTAGACTAGAGTCAAGAACAAACCCATCACAAATAAAAAAAAATAAAAAAAGATGGATTTTTGACTTCTGCTTGCTCGTAACGACTGTCAAAGTTTACAAATGAAACCGGGACAAACATCTTAACGTGTGTTATGTCTTGAGATGTAATTTAATGGAAACTATGGTGTAAATATGTCCCCCCCGGTGGGTGCCCGCATTGTCGAGGCGGGGGGGCTCAGTAACCGTGGCTTGGTCACCTACGGTGAAGCGAAGAGGAACCCGAGGAGGGGCCGCTCCACTGACGAGCGGCCCCTCCTCGGGTTCCTTTTGCCGATTAAGCCTATGACGTAGCGGCCAACTAGTAGGTTGCGGTGCCGCTTGTTAACAGGCGACATCGCAACTGAGGCGGGCCCCGATGTCTTATGGAGATTCCCAGGTCCCATACGATATCGTGGCTGAGGGTTGGAGGCCGCGGCGGGAGAGGAGTGCCGGTATTGCGGTGCGCCGCTCTCCCTACCTTCCGCGGCCTAGACGGGGTCGCCACTGTCTGATGGCGGACGCGGTGGGGCCGCAGGGGAAGAGGAGTGTCGGTATAGCGTTAGCCGCTCTCCCTATATCCTGCGGCCGAAAAATGGTAGGTGACGGGGCCATTGACCTTGACCCGTCACAGTGGGACCAAGGGTGCCATACACGGGGTCGTCTGGCATCCATGTGCTGATTTGGTCCTTGGGGTGGTCACGGCGTACAGTGTGTTCTGGTGCGCCGGTGATGGGGGGTACTCCCCCGAGGAGGGTCCGGTGACGGACAGCCGCGGCGGGTTCGCAGTGAGTGCTAACGCGTGCCCGTGTTCCCGCCATAAGCGGAACAGGAGGACACTGTGGAGTTTTAGTGGGTAAAAGTACCACATAACTGCACTATCTCCCCGTGGTAGTGCAGTATGCATGAGCATATCTCCAGGCAAAAAAAAAAAGGTGTAAATATACTTAAACACTAAAGAAAAGTAAATTATACTAAACCAAACTACTTACACTATATATAAAAGAAAGGTACACTTAGGCGACGAAGTCTTCCACAACGCTGTCAACCGAGAACGCGCCCAGAAGACTGGCAGCATTGCCACGTTGAATGGCAATGCTGATTATTTGCGCAAAGAACGAGCCAGTCGCTGGTCACGCATAGTTTCGATCAGTCGGCGAGAGATCTCCTTTAAAAGGAGACGTGCACTTGGAAACTTCACGTGAAATAGTAATATCATCAAAACACAACATAACGCCTGACTTCCCCAAAGGGATAGTCAGAGATGTACATAGAGTAACCTATATTTCTCCAGTTTAGTTAAGTCCCATGTTCACGAGTGTAAAATCAGTCGCGTGATTTAATCAACTAAATATGAAGAACCATGTTACGCAATGGATACGGTAAAATGACATGAACATAGTGTTCTTATGAGTTTGTTTAGAAAAAAGTCCGATCACCTATCTCTAGAGGGCCGCCCCGGATACGATCCATCAGTAAATGCTGTTAGATCATGTTCAAGTTCCATCATAGTTATTGGAAACATCCTCATTTTATAGTAAATCTAAACATGTTTGCTAAACAGAACGTTTGTTAATGCCGAAAACATAAAAAAAGATCATTAACTTCATGACAGAATACAACATTTTGAGTTGCGGTAAAGATGTAGACGACTCCTGAGAATATGTGACTACCGCAGCCTATGAAAAACAACCAACAACAATACATGTGGGGCTCAGGCTTTAGAGATCAACGGTTCGTTGACATCCCAGAGATTTAACTGAAAAAACACGTTCCTATAATACACTTGAAGTATTTTTAATCCCTAACTCAACAAGACTACTAGGCGTCAGAAATAGGTGCGATGGTAATACTTTTTCGGTCGAACACGTACAAGGCTTGGTCTCTTTTCCGATTATCGGAACGCACAACGCTGTGGTATGCGGTATACGGTGCCGGTAGTATGAAAAATGTCAAGAATGGCCGTGACAGTATGCTCAATGGTAAGGAGGATTACATGTCGTGCACCGCATGTTGCAACCAAAGTTTTACAAAGAGTCCTAAATTACTTTAGGTACTATTATTTAGTATTGATTCTGAATATACTACTTCCCAAGTCTTACCATTATTCCGTAACAATATAGGCACACAGTAATGAGAAAGTTTCGGTTTTCGTTCACGTTCTGAAGGAAGTTTCGTCATTGCTGTAACAGTTGTTACATATCATGTAAAAGCGAAGTTTTTGTTCGCCAACTGGGACGGGTGTAGCTACCCTCCACATTTGATGCAGGGAACGAAATAACTTACTTATTGGCGTGACTAGAATGGTTAAGCATTGGGCCTTGGACTAGAAGGAAAACACAATTTTGTAGTTTCTATTTCCGCGTTGAAAAAGTAGTTCATTATGTTGTATGGACATGTTGTACGTCTCTGTCGAAAATCATTGAATTCGGATTAGTATTTTGCTGTTTGCCTGTTGTTACATAAGAAAAGTAGAAATAAACTAAGTTTTTTGCTAGCCCAAATAGTGGACTAAACAATATATATTATTTTATTCTCTATTACAATTGAAATTTAGATAATTATGAATTCGTCAATGAAAACAGGAAGTAGGAACTCCGTATGTACCTATGTTGTATAATGTATTGTTGTAAACTAATGAGCACTAAAGTGCCTTTGGTTTACACTTCCATGCACGGTGTTCACAATTCTCCCAGAAACAAAAAGCACTGAAAAAACAGCATTATTTATCCAAAATCAACGTATCTAATAACCTAGTTTACGGCATTCTAAATCTGCTACAGTTTCCACGACAATGGTTCCGTAGTAGGTGCTTACGACGCGACGTACGTTTACGATGCTCATTTTTTAGCTGTCGCCCACATTCATATCAAGCTATTGTCGGTTAAACTCCGCATGAAAATCGGCTCGATAGTTTTAGAGATGTGCACGAATAAACAGATTTACTGAAACGATTTGCGAGTAAATGTTGTTGAGTGTAGATTTGTTTTGTTAGACTATCTTTTGAAGGAATAAGTTCGAGGAAAAACTTGTTACTTTGCTAAAACTAGTTCATGACCATGAAAGTGACTGTTAGCTTGTTATTTCTTGACATTGATGGAATGTTTTTCACTATGTCATGGCCGGCGACTATACATATTATAAATTAAATAAATTGATATATTATTATTAATTCATTTATTTCAGGCGACAGGGCCCATATCATATAATTTAAACCTAAACAGACATAATAATAATGGTGTTAGTAACAATACAAACTTATACCTATGTTAGTAGCACAATAACAAAAGATACAATTTGAACAACATTTAAAAATTTACATAGATTCAATGATTATTACTTCAGCATTCCAGCTGAAATACTGGAGCAAAGATTCATATAAACACAGTCCAGCCTGTCAGCAATCATGGCCAGGATGCCGTTGGAGCTGGCCCGCACCCCGCGCACCAAGGATGCACATCTTTTACGCATCAGTGCATAACAGCAATTGACGCGCATTTCCGCAAACATCCCTGATGCGCTACAGAAGCGAGGCAGCCCCATGAGCACCCTGAAGGCATATATAATTGATATATTAATAAAAAAATATTGGAGAAATATCTTATATAGGCTCGCGCTTGACCACCATCTCACCTGATGGTAAGCGATGATGTGGTCGATGATGGAGCACGCTTGCCTAGAAGTAACCTATTCACTTTTGACTTAAAGACCCCCAGGTTGTAGCTATCGGGAAACACAGACTCCGGCAGGGAATTCCACTACTTAGCTGTACGCATAATAAAAGTATTTTCAAAACGTTTAGTGCGTATGGGTGGGATGTCCACCATGTACCGATGGCGCATCGCCGTACGTCTGGTAGTCCGATGATGAAATGGGCTGGGCGGAATTAGATTATGCAATTCCATCGCACATTCCCCGAAATGTAATCGATAAAAAACCGACAAGCCGGCAACTCGGCGACGATGTTCAAGGCTCTGGAGCTTTGTCTTAACCAATGCCTCATCGCCGATGAGCCTCTTGGCCCGCTTTTCGATCGACTCTAGTGCATCAAGTTGGTATTTGGCAGAGCCGTCCCAGAGATGAGAACAGTACTCCATGCATGATCGAACTTGCGCTTGATACAAGCTGAGCAGCTGTTCTGGCGTGAAGTACCTTCTCACCTTTGCAAGGATCCCCAGCTTCTTGGCAGCCAGCTGAGCCTTTGCTTCAATGTAAGGGCCAAAATTGAGAGTCGATGTCAACGTAACGCCAAGCAGCTCAAGATGGTCAGTTATTGGCACGGTCACACTTCGGAAAGTTGGAGCCGGGTGAAATTGACTCTTTTTAGCGGAAAAAAGACACGCCTGGGTTTTAGCAGCATTAAACCTGATAAGATTGGTATCGCCCCATTCGGAGACTGCCTGCAAGGACAGGTTTAAGCGCTCCACCATGGCCTCCCGGAGAGACTGGACCTGAGGCCCGGTAGTACGAGCGTTGGACAAGTATCTCTCAGCAACAGTGCTGTCGTCTGCATACCCAAAGGTACCGGGTTTTAGCAGATCGTTAATGTGCAGCAAGAATAAAGTTGCTGAGAGTACTGACCCCTGAGGGACACCGGCATTAATATCCAAGTGGTCCGACGAGCAGCCATCGATAACCACTCGAATGGACCGATCTCTCAGGAAGTCTGCAATCCAATCACACAGACCACCGGGCAAACCGAATGAAGGAAGCTTACCAATAAGGCTTTCGTGCCAGACCCTATCAAAAGCCTTCGAGATGTCGAGGGAGACGGCAAGCGCTTCCCCATGCCTCTCGATGGCCTCACTCCAGATGTGAATGGCATACGCTAGAAGATCCCCAGTAGACCGATTTCGGCGGAAGCCGTATTGGCGGTCACTCAGGATATCGTTAGTTTCTAGGTATGCCAGGAGCTTAATATTGAGTACGCGTTCCATACTCTTACAGAGTATGGAGGTTACAGATATGGGTCTGTAGTTGGCCGGGTCAGCTCGGCTGCCCTTCTTGGGCACGGGCTGTACGTTAGCCTGCTTCCAAGCATTCGGCACTTTTCCAGCCCTATACGAAAGGCGGAATAGGCGTGTCAAGATCGGAGACAGTTCAGGCGCACAGGTTCTAAGAACAATTGCTGGTATTCCGTCAGGGCCGCTAGCCTTGTTCACGTCGAGGTTGCGTAGCACCCTACGGACGTCCTTTTGATGGATACGAATGTCCGACATACTCGTCTCGCATCCATCAGGAGAAGGAGGGGGCCGCGCGTCACCAGGATTCAGACGTGAAGATTCCGCAAAAAGAGAGGCAAATAAATTTGCCTTATCCTCAGCGGAGTGGGCCAGCGACCCATCGGGTTTTAGCAGTGGTGGTAGTGAGGGACGGCAGAAGTTCGACTCGACCGACTTAGCCAGAGACCAAAACGCTTTACTACCTGCTGGGTAAGAAGCAAGTTTGGTCCCTATTCGGCCAATGTGGTCGAACCGAGCCCTTCGCAACACTAACTTGCAGGACTTGGCAGCCCTGTTGAAGGCCCTCTTCTTCAGACCCACGTCACTCGCCTTACGCGTCGACCCAAGCCAGGTACGCCCCATGTTTAAGCGCGTCGGCGCGCTTACATTCGGCGCCAAACCATGGCCGGTCTTCGCCAGACATTGATACGTCAGAGAACGGAATGTAGTACTCCATTCCCTGACGCAACACATCCGTCACGGCGTCCGCGCACGACGATGGATCAGTCGAAGAAAAGCAAGTAGGCTGCCAAGGATAGCATGCGAAGAAAGATCGCATACCATCCCAATCTGCTGACTTGTACCGCCAAACCCGCCGGGTGCCTCTTGGGCTGGGATCGGGCGGGGAATAGACGGATACAGACTTCACCAGACAGTGGTCGGAACTACCTAAGGGTGAACCTATCGACACAGAGTATCTGTCTGGATCTGTTGTCAGCAGAAGGTCCAAGCAATTTGCTGTGTGCGAATCAACATCCGGTACCCTCGTTGCTCCCTGGACCAGCTGGGTGAGGTTTAGCGCTAGCGAAATCTTACGCATCTCCCGTCCAGCATGGTCAGTGCACTGGTATGGGAAGAGCCACTCCTGATGGTGGGCATTAAAATCCCCCAGTAACACTAATTGGGCGGAAGGGTACCGCTGCTGAGCCGCATCAGCCGCCTCACTGAGGTACTCTGTGAGCCTGGTTGTCTCCTGATCTCCGCTGTGCGAACGGTAGACACAGGCGTAGATAATTTTATCCAGACTCGTGTCCACCAGAACCCAGAGCGTTGTGAAATTGGAGTCCTCAAGGTTACGGAGACGCCGATAGCAAGTGTCGTCACGGGCGTACATACACACACCCGCACGCGGTTTAAAACTGTGCTCCAGGGTAAACCCTGGGTAAGATAAGTACGACACGTCTGACGGACTCGATATCTGCGTCTCCGTAAGGAAAAGCAGCGCTGGTTTCTCAGTCTCCAGGTGGTAGTGGACTGCAGAGAGATTTGAGTGCAGACCTCGAATGTTGGTGAGGTGCACTTTGTGGGGGAGGGAGTGCAGCCGCTGTTTAAATCTCGTATTCTTCCTTTTCCTTGGCATTATTTTGAAGAGTGAATGGAGGAGAGGAGTTGGAAGTGAGACGAGGTTCCACGCTGCTAACCTTCAGACACGCACTGAAAGGACAGCATCATTGGGGCACTAGACCGGAGACTGCGGGGACGCCCGAGCCCCCCCGGAATGTCCATCGGGCCCTCCCCATCTGGTCGCCAACCAGCACGATGGCGCATCCCGGGATTTTTCGACAGTTGGCGGGGCAGCCTTTCATGTGTGGCTGGCACACTACTTGGGCCCCCAACTACCTGCGGTCGGCCAGCGGCGCACCGTGCCTCGGATCCCGCTACCCTCCGAGACCAGTCTCCCGATACGCCCATACCAGCGCGCGTCAGGCTGGTCAGCCTGCAGTGGAACAGCTATCTCGACCCAACTCCTCTTGTGGCTACACCGAGCATCGTACCGGAACACGGCTAAGCCGCTTGGCGGTACGTCTTTGCCCGGTGGGTGGTCGCAAGCCTTCGGCCGAAGCCTACCACCAGTTTTTGTCACCTGATTTGCACCACCCGGGGACCACGTGTAGGGTATCGGAATAGGGTACACTCCTACGGACGTGGGTGACTCAGCCCCCAAAAATTTGATATAAATTTTAGCTTGATATCTTCACGCGTTCCTGAGAAAAAGGGTATTGACAGACAAACGGACGGACAGCAAAGTGATCCTATAAGGGTTCCGCTTTTTCCTTTCGAGGTACGGAACCCTAAAAAATCGTTCAATTTTATTTTTTTCACAGTTTTTTGTACAGTACAGTTTATACTACACAAAACCTCCCAGTACATTACATAACCCTAGTACTACTCGCCATCATTTTGTGTTATAGGTATTCTAGATTTACAATATCCTCGTTCAGGCTTAAAGCTTCGAGCACACCCTGTACATAATTTAACCTCTTTCCCTGAATGTTTACTCGTATGGATTTACGTGAAAAACATTACCCTCATTTAGCTTCGCCGAAGTCAGGCAAAAACTCAGTCGACTTGAAGATTTATGACTTAGAACCGAGATAAACATGTGAGTAGTTTGTAAGGTGGAGTGGCTAGGTTTATTTTGTTGTTTCCAGGAATGGAAACGAAGGAGAACTGTATTTAGAGCATGTTTTGAAGTGTAGTGTTCAATTACTTAGCATTTACTGATTGATATACCGATGTTGAGTAGTACTGTCAGGGGGTAGCCAGAAGCTGTTTAAATTAAAGAGTCAAATTACTTTGATACGTTATATTTTTGGAAGAGGAAAGGGTTGTTTTTCGCGCGTATCTTGTATGTAATATTTTTTATAATTAATACATTTTCTTAGATAAGTGCCGTTAAAAAAAGGAACATGGCGGATTTTGGGCGCCATATTGTGAGTTTGCGATTCTTCGAAACCCATCGAGTGGGGTATAAAAATGAAGGGTTTTCGAGGTGATTACAAAAATATATACCACTTATATGTTTAAAACTCATTCGAAAAAAATAAAGTTTAACTAAAAAGTTGTAAATAAAAAAAAGTTATCGGCTGTCGGAGCATATTTATAGTTTTGGTCAGCCAGCTCACGAATATGTATACTCCGACTGCATGATTTTCTTCTTGTTTACTTCTTTGCAGTCGGGTTTTTTGATTTTAATAACTTTTTTAGAACTGACAAGAAAAGCATCTTCAAATATTTCCATAGCGTTATCTTTTCAATCACCTTCCAAAATGAATAGTTATCTGTTCCCAGTTTTATAATAGGGAAGGAGGTTTCCTCTAAATAGGTGAGGAGCCCTCACAGTACCTACCTCTTTTAACTGTCCTGTGGTACCTACTCTCTGCAGATAACCACTCATCATCATCCTTTCAGCCGAAAGACGTCCACTGCTGAACATGGCCTATGTTCCCCCAAAAGTCGCCACATTGACCGGTCCCGTACATCTGATAACCACTGCAATAGGGTAGATGACAAAAAAAAAAACAATTTAGTGCGTCAGTTATATAACCTAAAAATATTGGATACGTATTTTTTCTTGGCATGTAAACAAAAAAAATGACGATACAGTGCATTTAAATATCGTGTGACGTCACGCCGTGCTACACTTTTACTGACAAAGTGACGTCACAAGCCGCCACTTCTGAACTTTGATGCACTTAATCTTTGTAAATTTTTATATATTTAAATCAATCTGCCTAGCCTTTTCCCAACTATATTGGGGTCGGCTTCTAGTCCTACCGGATTCAGCTAAGTACCAGTGTTTTACATGGAGCGACTGCCTATCTGACCTCCACAACCCAGTAACTGGGTAACGCGATACCCCTTGGCAAGACTGGTGTCAGATCTCAAGCTTCTGACTATCCGTAACGACTGTCAAAGATCTTCAAATGACAGCCGGGACCTACGGCTTAACGTGCTTTCCGAGGCACGGAGGAAACTCGGTATATTGAAATGGTCACCAATCCACGGACCGACCTCGTCAAGCGTTGCTTAACCTTGATGATCGACCCGTGCGGCTGTTATTATTTAGCCACGAGCTCCTCCATTTTTTACATATTTGATAAAGCAAAAAATATGTGTCCAATATTATTTGATAATCTTACTGACGGGCTAAATAGATTTATATTTCTTCTATTTGTAAAAGCGTATCATGTAGGTTGCGTTTTAATCATGCCATATTACCAAGTTTGTTTCACGATATTAATAATTATCATCATATCAGCCACTACTGGATAAAGAACAACTTTTTCTTTCATACTTGCCAGGTCGCACAGGTCCCTTAAACCGGAATTGTCCGTGATGTTTGTGATTTTGACAAGGTATTGTTTTTGGACGCCCTTGGTTTTGGCTATTTACTCTTCCAATGATAGAACAGAATAGAATAGGTCTTTATTTGCTTAGAATATAGGTACTTAAAAATAAGTTGTTACGTTATAAAATAGGACCCATGTACATTCTGCCTGAATTGAGGCGCTCGTGGCTAAATAATAACAGCCGCACGGGTCGATCTTCAAGGTTAAGCAATGCTTGACGAGGTCGGTCCGTGGATGGGTGACCATTTCAACATACCGAGTTTCCTCCGTGCCTCGGCAAGCACGTTAAGCCGTTGGTCCCGGCTGTTATTTGAAGATCTTTGACAGTCGTTACGAGTAGTCAGAAGCTTGAGATCTGACACCAGTCTTGCCAAGGGGTACCGTGTTACCCAGTTACTGGGTTGTGGAGGTCAGATAGGCAGTCGCTCCATGTAAAACACTGGTACTTAGCTGAATCCGGTAAGACTGGAAGCCTACCCCAATATACACACATCAACACGGTCTAGGGATATTTTTAAAAAAGCGAATTACTATCAATGTTTTAATTATTTTTCATTACTCATACTCTGAAAGTAGGTCTTAAGTTGCCTGAGGAGCGGGTTGAAAGTAATACTTTTCAGCCCTAAGGAGAATCGCTTTCAACTGACAGCTGTCAAATTATTAAAAAAAAAAAACTAGTTCCTTTTCACATATCTATTGAACCATGTTCCAACTTTCTATACAACCACGAAGTAAAATTGAAATAACTTAAAGTTAAGTATTGATTAAAGAATATATATTTTTTAAATAACTTTATTATAATTTAGTTTCAACAATTTCCTTAAAATAACTTAGATTTGGGCAAAATATTCACCATTTTTTCAATGATGAAAATAAAAAATAATGGCTGAATAGCAGGCCGGCCACAGAAAAAAAAAACATACAAAATAGGCGGGAAAGCGGCAATCATTTTTTCTTTAGCTAATTCATGTTTTTATTTTTATTTCCTTGTATTTGTAATGAAAAGCACAGTGTTTACCTCGGGTTAAAGACTTATTTAGTCCCTCGAACTATTGGCGCCCTCACTTCGTTCCGGGCGCCAAACCCCGTCTCGGGACTAAATAAGTTACTTTCACCCCTAAGATAACAATGTACTATTATATGACATGTATATATTTAAAAGATACGTTATTTAATATTCTACCATTTTTAATAATGGTTAAGGTACTTCGATTAAAATTTCAGGATTTTATGGAAAAAAAATGAAGCATAGACGGAAACCGTATGTGAATTAACTTTTAATTTATGAGTAAAAACTGAAAAAAATAGAAAAATCATTTAATTTGTGTTTATAAACTTGAAGTTAGTAGTCTGAGAAAGCGCCCATGATGTTCATAACACATCGGCAACGATCCGGCATGCTCAGAACAAGGTTGTCAATGTCTTGCTGCGGAATATTGTCCCATGTCCTTCTGCGGTGCGCAAAAAGTTGATCTTCTGTAGCCAGATTTTTAGGAACTTCCTTCAGAGCTCTTCTTTGCAGCATATCCCACGCATGCTCAATGGGATTTAGATCTGGCGATTGAGCAGGCCAGTCTAAGGCCCTAACATTGTGTGTATGTAACCAAGCTGCTACCGTTCTCGCCGTGTGTGCCCGGGCATTGTCGTGCATGAGCAGGAAATCTTGCCCCATTTGTGTTCTGTGGGGCAAGATTACGGGCCCCAGCACCTGTTGGACGTATCGTTCTGCCGTCATATTGCTCCGCACCCAAACGAGATCCGTCCGTCCTCCAAGACGAATTCCTGCCCAAACCATAATTGTTCCTCCTTGGTATGGGTGAACTTCCTGAGGGTTCTGAAGACGGCTCCATCGTCCAGGAACTCGCCAAACGCGCGTCCTTCGTGAATCTGGATGGAAGCCGAACCTGGATTCATCCGTGAACAGCACATTGGACCATTGCTCACGGCCCCAGTCCACGTGGTTCCGAACCCATTCTAATCGTCGTCCACGATTGCCTCTCCGTAAAGGTGGGACCCGGAGTGGTCTACGAGAGCGTAGATTGCTTTCATGCAGTCGCCTTCTTACAGTTTGGTCACTCACAAGCACTTGGTGTTCCACTCGCAGCATTTGGACCAATTGAGTCGCCGTTGCATTTGGTTGAGCTCGCGCAGTAATTTGCAAAAAATCGGTCTTGTCTGGGGGTAGTGATGCGACTTGGACCCCGGTGCCTCTCCGCTACTTCTCCTGTGGCACGATAGCGTGTCCACAATCTTGAAATTACATTTTGGTGGGTCCCTATGGCCTCAGCAACATTACGCTGAACAGACCCAGCTTCCAGCATTCCCACAGCTTGTAACATCTCCGCCCTCGTCAAATGTTGGCGTTGCATGGCTACAATACCTCAATTTAAACTTTATCTTTCGTTTAAAAATGAAAAAAAACTGTAAATAAACGTAATTCGTATTGTTTTCTAAATTTCGCACAAATGAAAATTCCCTCTCCTACACATCAAGACATTTTTATGCCTCCGAAACAAAAGAATTTTCAAAAATTTGAATTTGGTATTAGTCTGAGATAAATTACAAACAAATCGGTGTATAAAAGATTCCAATGCGGCCAGTACTTTTCGAGTTATTTAATTGAGTATGAAATATCCCTAGACCGTGTTGATGTGTTTAGTTGGGAAAAGGCTAGGCAGATGATGATGATATCAGCCACTACTGGATAATGGTCAACATTTTCTTTCATACTTGCCAGGTCGCACAGGTCCCTTAAACCGGAATTGTCCGTGATCTTTGTGATTTTGACAAGGTATTGTTTTTGGACGCCCTTGGTTTAGGCTATTTATAAAGGGTGTTTTTTTAGAGGTATATAGAGATAGAACTTTGAAATGGAATAAAATAAGGATGAATTTTAAAAATTGACATTAAATTGACTTTATTCAAAAGATAATATTTTGGCATTATAAATTAAATATGATTTCTCGCATATGACCGCCACGGCTGGCTCGGACGTAATCTAATCTGGAGGTCCAATTTTCAATCACTTTATTTCAACATTTGTGGCCGTGTATCGGCAATAACGCGGCGAATGTTGTCCTTCAAGTGGTCGATCGTTTCGAGCTTATCGGCGTAGACTAGCGACTTCATCTAGCGGCGTTAAATCGCACGATCTTGGAGGCTAATTCACGGGTCCGGAACGTGATACAATGCGGTTACCAAACGTTTCCTTCAGTAAATCAATTGTGGCACGAGCAACATGTTGCGCCGTCTCTTTGAAACCACAGCACCTGCACATCATGGTTGTTCAATTGAGACACGAAAAAGTCAGTAACCAGGGGTCTATAGCGGTCACCATTGACTGTAATGTTCTGGCCAATTTGTACAAAACAAGAAATTTGCACATTTTGGAAGCGTTGTTCAGGAGTCTGTCTATTCATGTTGAAATGCCAAAACCAACTAAACACAAATCACTTGATAGCTGACAAAATGGCCGCCAGTTAAAACAGTGTTGCCAACTTAAAGTTCTATACCTCTAAAAAAACACCCTTTACTTCCAATGATAGAACAGAATAGAATAGGTCTTTATTTGCTTAGAATATAGGTACTTAAATAGTATATTAAGCAACTAGTTAATAAAGGACAGATTTAAAGCGAGGGCTACAGATGAATCACGAGCAAGTGAAGGATTTTAAACACTGAATCACGACCGTAGGGAGTGATTTATGATGATTGAATCACGGGCATAGCGAGTGATTCAAGTGTTAGAATCCTGAGCGACGCGAGTCACGAGAGATTCATGGCCCTCGATATAAATCCGTTTTATTCAAGAGTTGCATACTATATTTTATACCATGACTACGAGAAAAAGAAAGATTTAAGCGAAAAGCACAAGGAATATTACGAGTAATAAATAAACGGTTAATTACCATCAAAATTTACAAAAATTGTGACTCAGTTGATAGAATCCTTTACTTGTACGTGATTCATATATGGCCCTCGCTTTAAAACCGTCCTTTATTCACTAGTTGCATAATATACTATTATCTACAAGCAATTCTACAGCTAATATCTACTTTAGTTCGAAGCGCAATTTATTTCCGCATTTCAGCCATTTGTTTCAGTAGTCTGATTTAGTTTTGCTTTAGATCCTTTTTTGAGCTTTTTAAATTGCATACGATATGAAGGACAAAAAATCCATTTAGTATCTCGTCCGATAGTCTGTTGGAACAAGGGTTTAGTTCAAATGAAATTCAGCACGGAATTATTGATCAATGCTGAGTACTTTTCAATTAGTAACACGACTGAGTTAAGGCGAATTCTATAGTACTTAGTTGTGATTTGGCATTAATTATAATGAAGCTTCTCGTACTCTGGCAAATGCTACAAGCTAGACTAAACCGAAGAGCCCGAATGTAGACCAGAACATAGTTTTATCAATCCTGTTTGGATTCATGTGATGAGATGGCAATGATTTTGCTTTTAGGGCTCAATTTTATTTAGATCCTTTCTTATTTTTAGTCTACATTACCGGTTTACCCCATCTATTGAAAAAAGGAATATTATAAATTGCATATCAAATAAAATGATCGTCTATCAATACATACTCATCATTTATATTCTTTTTTACATCAAATAACTTACTTCACTACAAATAAACTAAATGTTTAGCAAAACTCAAACTGCAGATAATTCGAAATTATACGTCAATATGACATTACTTTTTTCCTCATAATGCAATACAGTTAAATTTATTTTTGTACAAAAATACTACATACATAGCAGAAATACTAACTGCACAGCAAATTTTCCATATTTAGAGATATATAGAGCACCCACTTTCCATGTGGTCTTTATGAATTAGTCTTAGGGCACCCCGACACGGACAGGTTAGGTTCGAAAAGATGACGGCAGCTGAAGTGAGCGAGCAAAGCGAGCGAACTGAGCTCCCGTCATCTTCTTCGTGTTAGGTTACTTTAGACCCTTTAGACAGAAATAGGACCGTCGACATTGTCGTTAAATAGTAATTGTAAAAACTTTAACCATGGATATCTCCATAACCATGGGGCTCCGAGTTGTGGGGATGGTACAGGGGGGTTTCCGCCCCTCCCCCCCTACTGTGACTAATAAAATGCTGTTTTATTTACAAAAACTGCTGTAAATAATATAAAAATAGAAGCTATGTTTAAAAGAAAAAGAGTTAACATGTATGATGTGCATTAAGATTATTAGCTGTGCATTAATAAAAAAGCTTTTGCTTTAGGAAAAATCGCTGTACGCTGCGAAAATAAATTGTAGTGTGTTTAGTGATATTTTGCGTTGAATATTTTGCTGCGCAATCAGTAATTTTGATGAGAATTCGGAATTTTATTGCATAGAAAAAGGATATTTTTTGATTTGCGTTTAAATACTACCCTTGAAAAAATAACTAAACATGGTGTTATTTGCTGATGAACATTCTTTGTTTTTTTAATACAAATAGACGTACGAGTAACGTTAGCGAAGTAAATAACGCTTTACGGCAGGTTCAAAATTGGTTCACTGCTAATAATTTAATTTTAAATGCAAAAAAAAAAATGTTAATCAAATCCAAAAACCCGACTGCAAAGAAGTAAACAGGAAGAAAATCATGCAGTGCAGTCGGAGGATACATATTCGCGAGCTGGCTGACCAAAACTATAAATTGGTTGAATGAAATTGAATTTGATTTGATTAACATTTTTATTTACAACTTTTTAGCTATACTTTTTTGTTCGAATGACTTTTAAACATATAAGTGGTATATATTTTTGTAATCACCTCTAAAAACCCTTTATTTGGATACCCCACTCGATGCGTGTCGAAGAAAAAAAATTGCAACCCCTACAATACGCCCAAAATCCGCATTTTTTTTTTTTAACGACACTTATCTTATAACACTTGGGCGGCCAAGACCTATCTAACGATGTCTTAATTATAAAAATCTGTCAAGTGGTTTGAAAGATACGAGGTAATAATAGTACATTGTGATACAAGGGTGGGAAGTAGGTTATTGCAAACGAGCTGTCATTAACAAGCCCGAGCCGAAGGCGAGGGTTTTTAATGACACGAGTTTGCAATAACCTACACACCCGTGTATCACACGACGTTTTTCAATGCAGTTGTGAGAAACAGTAAAAACAAATCAAAGAATTAGATTTGTTTATTCACAAAAATAAAATTTTCAATATGGCGCGTTTTTGCAACTGGACATATTTTTTTACAAAGTAAACAGCCTATACAGCCTAAACGATTTTTGACAAACGTTAATGTGAAAATAATTAACTTAAAACTGTTAATTAAACATATTAAACAACTTTAAAAAAAAATGAGAATTCAATGCTAAAACGTACGGAATCATTAATTTTTCCTCGTATAAAATCGTATCCCATTTTATTCTATGTATGAAAACTCCTTGCTACTAAACTTTTTTAAATTGACTTATGGTGCGTTTTTGCAACTGGACTTATTTTTTTACAACGATATCAGCCTATACAGCTATACAGCCTATTCGATTTTTGACAAATGTTGATGTGAAAATAATTAAATTAAAACTGGTAATTAAATATATTAAACAACCATATATAAGACTTTTGAGAATTCAATGCTAAAACGTACGGAATCATTCATTTTTCCTCTTAGAAAATCTATCCCATTTTATTCTATGTTTGAAATCTCCTTGCTCCTAAACTTTTTTAAATTGACTTATAAATTTAAAACTAAACTGCAAACATAATGATCGAGCTCGTAAACAAAAGTCACGACCGCGTAACAGAAAGATGCCTATGCGTAAGATTTAACTTTCGAATCATAATTATAGCCTCTGAAAGTACGCCATGTTTAACAACTGTATTGAAAAAAATATTACAAACATACAAGAAACGCGCGAAAAAAATATCCCTATCCTTGCAGCCGGGTAAAAACTAAGTAGGTAGAAAAATCCTCCTAATTTAATAGATCCGCTATTTATCTTCTCTAAGAGATGAAATTAAATTCGAGAAAACTGATACTAGATACAAGATTTCAGCACTTTTTGTAGCAAGATTAAAAAAATAAAGATCATTCAAACTTAAATGAAATGCACGCCTTAACAATATGGCGGACCATTGGTTTCTAATTCAAATATTAGCTCGTTCACCGTCGGTTCAGACAAAGTTTGTCGAATATCTGGAACCTGCCTGTTATTTGGTGAATGTTCGTGGCTACAGCCTGTACATTGTTTGGAAGAGTGACTGAAAAACTCAAAATATCACTATCACACTTATGTTATTAATCATGTCAATCAACGGATTTGGATAAAACTTGGCATATGGGTAAACAGTGTACCAGATAAGTATATCTGTAAATACTTTTTTCAATACAGTTGTTAAACATGGCGTACTTTCAGAGGCTATAATTATGATTCGAAAGTTAAATCTTACGCATAGGCATCTTTCTGTTACGCGGTCGTGACTTTTGTTTACGAGCTCGATCATTATGTTTGCAGTTTAGTTTTAAATTTATAATTCAATTTAAAAAAGTTTAGTATCAAGGAGTTTTCATACATAGAATAAAATGGGCTAGATTTTATACGAGGAATAATGAATGATTCTGTACGTTTTAGCATTGAATTCTCAAAAGTCTTTTAAATGGTTGTTTAATATATTTAATTACCAGTTTTAATTTAATTATTTTCACATCAACGTTTGTCAAAAATCGAATAGGCTGTTTTCTTTGTAAAAAAATATGTCCAGTTGCAAAAACGCGCCATATTGAGAATTTTATGTTTTGTGAATAAACAAATCTAATTCTTTGATTTGTTTTTACTATTTCTCACAACTGTATTGAAAAACGTCGTGTGATACACGGGTGTGTAGGTTATTACTTTCCACCCTTGTATCACAATGTACTATTACCCCGGGAGTTCGTTTCTTAAATATAATTTCCGTTGGCAGAAGCTCCTTCAAGTAACAAATTATTTTAATAGTTTCAGCTTCAGGTCCTGAAAGTTTATATGCCAAGAAGTAGTTAAAAAATACTCTTCGATTTTCAAATAAATTACTTATTCTTTACTTCTAAGTTCTAATACCAGCACAAAATATTAAAAAGTAAAACAAAAGGCGAGTGTACATTATTGCTCCTGGGAAATCACCGTTCACCGCGCAATAACTACGGGGGTAGTTAGCGTTGTCATGGCGACCAAGTCTGTATGCCACTCTAGAGTGAGCCGGTGTGGAATGTAGGCTATTTCTGATATGATACGTGGGACACTCAGAAAGTTTTGCGAAACTAAAAAAAAATGTTCTATACGTACATATATTTTTATTAAATCTTTTCAAAGTACTTTCCACCAGCCTCTATACAAAGATTCATGCGCCTAAACCAGTTTTCAAAACACTTTTTCCAGTCCGCCGCAGACACCTCGTTTACAGCCTGCTCGAACGCAGCCAGCGCATCTTCCGGCGACGAAAATTGTATCCCTTTGAGCTGATTTTTTATTTTTGGGAATAAAAAGAAGTCACACGGTGCTAGATCAGGGCTGTAAGGAGGGTGACCCAGGAGTTTGACTGGCGTGCTGTCCAGGAAGTCCCTCGTTTTGAGTGCGGTGTGCGCAGGTGCATTGTCGTGGTGGAGCAGTAGCCCGCGGAGCCCTGTGTTTGGTCGCTTGTTGCTTATAACAGAGAAAACTTCTGGCAAACATTTGGTAGTATACCATTCGGCATTAATGCTTCTTTGATCCCGTAAGGGAATTGATACCAAGTGGCCAGTCAAATTAAAAAAGCTAGCGATCAAAATCTTACCCCCGCTTCTAGATCGCTTCACTTTGGTAGGCGTTGGCTCATTTTGAAACACCCAAACAGTCGACTGGCGCTTGGTTTCTGGGTCGTATTGATAAATCCAGGACTCATCACCTGTAACGATGTCGTAAACACGCCGAGACGAGCCTGCTTCAAATTTGTTAAGCATATCACGGCACCATTCCACCCGGGCCTGCTTCTGAGCATCGGTGAGGTTGTGCGGCACCCAGCGTGATACTATCCTCCTCACGCGAAGATGGCTGTGTAGAATCTCGTGAACGCTTCCCGATCCAATCTTCAATATGTGTTGAATCTCCTGATATGTAATTCGCCTATTGTCTTGGATTAAATTTTTCACTGCTAGCACGTTTTCTTCGGTAACAGCCGTCAAAGGGCGACCGCTTCTTTCGTCATCCCCCAAAGTTGGTCGACCGCGCTTGAATTCGTTATACCAACGATACACGGTTGCCTTGGAAGGGCCTTCATCCATGAATGCCATTTGAAGTCTATCGTACGATTCATCCGGTTTCAGGCGACACTTGAAATCGTATAAAATCATAGCTCTAAAATGTTCCCGGCGCAGATCCATATTTCAGTGAGACACAATACTTTGAATTAACTCGCAAAAAATGTGGAGGGAAATTTTGAAATTGGAACTTACTTATTTTTACTTATAAATAATCATATTTTCGAAAAACATTATAACTGGCCAGTCTCCCATATATAAAAACTTTTTTTCGCAATACTTTCTGAGGGGCCTGGTATAAGAAGTATTAGATTTTATATGGGCTATCGGGACGATAACGATGTTGTAAGAACATCTGAAACGTCGCGCGCATACCATGTGTGCGTAAGCTTTTGTTGTTTCTATTGTGTCTGCTAATTGACGTTCTATGGGTAATCGGTTGTTTGGTATCGCATGTGGGTAAAGATATTGTGAAGATTTGTAAACGATTGTAGGTATCGCATAGTAATTTTCATTAAAGTCTTGACAATTTATGAAGTCGGCTTTGACAGCTATAAAAAATTGTTATAGTTAAGAGGAAATATGGGCAGAGAGCGCCGACTGAATTTCCTTAGTAAAAAGTCATAATTCGAGGTTTGGCTCTCGTCTCTTTCCTCCTCCAATATTGAACCAATTTAAAAGATATTCCATAAACTGGTAAAGTAAGATATATACTATGTCCCGATGTTTTCCTTTTTTCATTTATATTTGTCAAATTTGTACACTAAGCCTCTGTTGACAGCGCAATTTTGAGCATTTTTTTAGGGCTCTAGTGCTTCCATAGATAAAGTATCATCAAAAAGGAAAACACAGGGATTTAGTATATGTCTTTAATTTTCAGTTTACGGAATATCTTTTAAATTGGTCCAATATTGGAGGAGAAAAGAGACGAGAGCAAAACCTCGAATTATGACTTTTTACTAAGGAAATTCAGTCGGCGTTATCTGCCCCCGTTTCCTCTTAAAATTGATGCTTACGAATGATACTCGTTGTTATCGTGTAACATAGTAATTAATTAGGATTATTAATTTGATTTTCGTAGACGTTCATACAAAATGAGAAACGTCATCGGTTTTCTTAGAGTGTCACGATTATAGTGTCAACATTTTCTTTAGGTACTTAGATCTATCTGCAGGATGCAAAAGCAGAAATGCAGAAATGGACCGGCCATGTGGCGATTGACGGTAGCGATGCTTGGGGGAGGCCTATGTCCAGCAGTACTTCGACTAAAATAATAACTGAGTTTTAGATCATTTTTGTTTGTTTATTTTTAGGGACGGTAAACGTTCGCAAGATTGAAACTTTACGATCTGATCTAATGTTTTCGTCTTTAGCATGTCTTTTAAAAGACTTTAAGGAAAGATACTAAAGGCGAGGAGAGATGGCTAGAAGACTTACTATTAGTGATACTGGCGCAACTTGAATGGTCGGCCCTGCTACTATTCTTGATGTCTGGTCTAGCATATTACAAATTAGATTATTATATTTACGATAAGAATGCTTGGAAACATGCTGGTCCTGCTCCATAGGACAATATTTAGTGTAGATAAAATAAAACTAGTTGCTTCTTAAATTCTTACAAAATTATTATGTTGCTTTTTTAAGAAATTGACCCACATACTGTTCCATTGTTGTTGAATAAGGTAATTTAACTATTTCTGCAATATTTGTAAGTTAACTGTGTTCTTATTGATTCATCATCTTCCTGCCCTACTTGGGGTCGGCGCAACACGTTTTCTTCTTCCATACCGTTCTGTCCCCTGTAACGCTATTACCGACTCCCTTTTCCTTCATATCACTCCTCACACAGTCCATCCATCTTTTCTTTGGCCTTCCTCTTGCTCTCTAAATCTAAATGTGGATGGACCACATTTATATTCATAACTCTTTTAGTAACATGCGTTTCATCCATCCATATCACATGACCATACCAGGGGGTTTCCCTTCAACGTTTCTGCCATTTGTTCCTATTGAATAAATGAATGAATTTACCTGTTAGTGCTTACATAATTTCTTATCTGTATGTAGTATAGTAGTGCTATAAACACAGAACAAGAACTCTTGTATGTATGTAAATATTGTGAAACACTATTTTTTAAAGAGTATGTAAGTGTGGAGCTTCTTGTCCGTTCTGCTCCATAATCAATCTACCTTTTCAAATGGACATTATATTTTAAATTTAAATTTTCGACATTCAGAAGTGCCGCTTAGTGGCCTAATGGAAATAAAAAAAAATGACTTTTGACGTTGTCTTTGACTGGTGAATTAGGCATCTACTGAAGCACCTTGACATCTATATGGGAATATAAGTTTCCTGAAGCTTACAGAAAATATCGTATAGTCACTGAACAATGCAAACATCGCACACTTCCACTTACAGTCCCATGTCATCCATACAATCAATACCGTCCATTTAATTTCGCCTTACACGGGCAAAAACCGGAAAAAAAAGTAACGCAGTCAATCGGCGCCACGTATCAATCAATACACGTGTACCAATCAGTATAGCCTAAGATCCTATTGCAGAATTCTGCAGGTAAAGTTTTTGATTAAACTTAATTTTCATAAATGATTCTTAATAGTTGAATAGTTTGCTGCAGGTTTGCCTGGAAATATCTAACCACACCATAATTACCTTAATTAAATACATTGTAATTGATGTTTGATACTTAACCGCAAAACTTTCAAGTGAATCCAACGTCATTTGAAAAAAGTGGTCTGAAAAATAGGATAAAATAAGATTGCTAGCTTTCAGTTAGCCGCAATCTGTGGGTTGGCAGTTAACCTGCTAAACCTAGTAACCTTTATATGGCGGCTAACTGAGAGCTAGTCACCGCCAGATGACAAAAAATTAAAAGTCGTTAACACTTTTCTACCAATGTATACCAATATTTTAAAACGATACGAAACAAATGTAAAGGCTGTGTCAAACAAACGTATGAGGCGTTCTTGACCCTTTCACTTGGCATTCAGTAGTGAGTTAATATTTCATATAATACGCGTGGAACGATTTATATGATTTAAGGCGCCTCCCCGAGCAAAACGCCGCACTAGTCGTTTTTGTGCAGTTTTTAAAAATACATATGTAAAATAAATAAGTTTTTAGAAATATCAATTAATAAAAATACATTAAATTTCTACATAATGTTGATTCTAAAATGGTAGTACATTTTTTTTTTTAAAGTGGTGTAAGTATCACTAATCTCCTTCCAACAACAACATAAAAATGAGTAATAATTATTAATACCATGCATCTCCTCGTACAGTGTTCATTAGTTATTTTTTGTACTAACACTAATGGATAGACAATTTGATAACGAACATTTTCCAAGTTTTTTTTTTTTCAAAAGACCAATATTCGATTTTATAAAGATTTTATTTTAAAATCTGGGCGTATTCACTACCGTAATTCATGCGCCACCAGTGCCGCTAGGCCATTAGGAATGCTCATATCTCATGCTGATAAATGGTTCTACGCCTATCTATATAAAATTATCAAAATATTTCCATAAACAAAAAACCATGTTTTCAAGTTACGTAATTATATATACTTTTTGAAACAAGTCGGATCAATTACTTTAAATTTTTTTTATATGTGGTGGAGAATTTAGATGATGTCGCACCTATGATGCAGGATACATACCTAGTGTAGGGAAAAGTTAAAAATATGCAAAAGAAATACCGTAATACTAGCTTGATGCTGCCAGGCAATCCTGTAGTAATTTATTCTACTATCAAGAATCATAAACAAAGTTACATGCAAATTTTTGCAGTCGGATCTCACACTAGTATACAGGTATTCATCAACACAGGCTTGTCAATCAGAAGCGACGGAGATAACGCACTGATTAATGTATCTGACCGGAGCTTTCGCGGGGAATACAATGGTATGATGGTTTACTGTAAGTTGTAATACCTGTCATGGATAGTATTTTTGTAACAATGCTACCCACGACTTTAGTTTTCCTGCAATTATATTTACTAACTTTTAGTTCCTTTCTATAGATACAGTAAAAAACTTCATCTGTCAAATTGAAGTGTAAGATTACTTACGTATAAGTTTCGTCTTTGTATCTTACCTTTATCCCTATAACCCAAGTTATATTCTCTTACTCGACTTCACCCAACAACCATTGTTTTTTATTCATTGACATTAAATCGGTTCGATGGTTTTTTTCCGCTGTCTTGGTGACTGAATCGAGTGCCTCCACTCCTCCTTAAAATTGAATTTGAATATGGCCCATATAACGACGCCTGGGGGAGGCCTATGTCCAGCAATAGACGTCTTTCGACTGATTTGATGATGATGATGATGTCCCATATTCCAATTCAATTGTAAGAAGGAATACTAACCGGTAGAATGCCCTTAATTACCGAAACAAAAGAAAAAGCCGTCTCGCGTGGGTACACGTTTTGGGCACTCATCTTACCTTGTCTCTTAGAAATTCAAATTAAAGGGTGGCCACAGCTCACACATATAAAGCACGGAATCCTGAAAAAATACTATAATTAGCTAAAAACACTTGGGCGTTCAAGACCTATCTAATGATGTCCTAATTATAAAAATCCGCCAAGTAGTTTGAAAGATATGTGGTAAGTGATAATAAAGAATATTACATACATACAAACATACAAGAAACGCGCGCAAAACATAACCCTTTCCTTGCAGCCGGGTAAAAAGACCCTGCTGGAAAAAAATGCTGCAAACTTTTGAGGGTTCTCACACTATAGATACGTAAAAAAACAAGTGCATAGAAAACCTCATAAAATACCACATTACTGTCAAGTAAGGGAACAGTATTGCAGGGTCATTTACATTTTTTATTCAGTCCCCAGTGCGACATAAGAATTGCGTTTTACGCAAGTTCCGTCAAGTAAATTGTATATCTCGCAGTTCGATAAAAAGTTAAGTCTGTGTAGTGTGTTTGTTAAGGATCGTAGAAGAAAGGAGAATACGTTAAAACGTAAAGTTTTAGTTTTAGTCACATTTTAGGAAACCTGAAACTTCTAAAATATGAAAGTGAATAGGTGTTCTGTAATCGCCAAAACACAATTAGCAAGTTTGATGGTGTTGCATGTTCTTTCATACTAGGAGAAGACGCTGTTGACCTCGTGCTATATCTTGCTATGCGTTTTGCTATCATAAGAAAGCGTAGCTTCACATTGTAAACAATTGTCTATTTTCCTTAGTATGTTTTGGAAATGGTTGTCTCTCAGGAAAAAGTTGTTACCAACAGTTAAATCTTCTTATCTAGACACACTCACTACAGTGACTACATATGAGCATATCAAAACGACAGAGCCCAAACTTTTTTTAACCTTTTCCATCCTACGTTCCACAATCTCGATCCGATATAAAGTTTAGTCGCAGCCGATAAAGGGTCAACGCTAGCTTGACCCTTTTCAAGGTGATTGTACCGTGAGCCCCGAATGGGTCTTAGAGTCTATAAGGCTTTGACCAGAGTGAACGCGCCGTGACTAGAGCGGGTGCGGGCGCGATTAGGTGGCTACAGTGCATCGAGAGTTCTTGTAGCGAGCAGCAGTGGCAAGCCGTGTTACCTAAGGGTTGTTATACCCTTTATTTTTGTATAGACAGTTGCTCGCATGAAAGTCCGCTCTATCATGCTAAGCTTCAAACAGCGGTTTCGTATGTTTTTTGAAACAAGTACATACTTTTCCTAACCACTACAACTCCTGAAAGGCAGAATCAACAGCAGCGAAACGATTCAACTGATCATCATCATCATTTTAGCCAAAAGACGCCCACTGCTGGACATCGGACGCTTCCAACGGATTCCCACAGCCCTGACCAGGTCGTCGCCCCACCTAGAGGAAGGCATTCAAACGCTGCGTCTTCCGGTACACGGTCGGCATTACGGAATTTTTCGGCCCCAACGACCATCCGTTCTGCGAGCAATGTGCCCGGCCCACTGCCACTTAAGATTGGCAATCCTTCGGGCTATATCGGCAACCCTGGTTTTGTTGCAGTTTTCATTTCGGATTCGATCACCAAGGAAACCCCGAGCATAGCCCTCTTGATTGCCCTTTGAATCACTTTAAAGTCTCTGATGAAGACCAGTGAGCGAACACGTTTTGGTTCCATTTGCAACTACTGTCTACTGGCAACGCACACTGGTCAAAGTCTTATGACACTGCGGTAAGTTGGACGCGAAGATATTGCGCAACTTCCCAAATACTGCCCAGCCGATTTGGATTCGACGGCTGACCTCTTTCTCGAAGTTAGACCTACCTTACTAGACTGGTTGTCCTAGGTAGACATAATTGTCCACAACTTCAAATGTAGGGTCTCCGGTCTTAATACAAGTGGTTGTTACATGGATATTTTACATGACCTTCGTTTTGTCCATTTTCATTTTAAGACCCACTCTTTTGGAAGCTCTACTGAGGCTGAGTAGAGTCAAGTCTCGATCGAATCGAAGGCTTTATCGTAGTCCACAAGCGCTAAGCAAAGATACAGGTTATGCTCTTCGGTCTTCTGTATAACCTGCTGCAACACATGTATTTGGTCCACGGTACTAAAGCCTTTTCAGAATCAATCTTGTTCGGGAGGTTGGAAATTAACAAACCAGGACGCGAGACGATTCTTGATGACGCTTGAAAACAGCTTGTAGTCATGGTTAAGAAGTGAGATGGCCCTATAATTCTTCAACCGGGCATTGTCACCCTTCTTGAAAAAGAGTACCATTACATCCCTGCACCATGGCTTTTTCCTCTCGAGTATGACGTAATCAAAGAGCTTTTAGGGTTTACGGATTGACGTGTACAACTGCCCATAAAATCTCTCGATCTCCCTCAGAAGCTCCGGCTTAGCGGATACGATCCTTCCATCGTCGGTTTTCAGTTTCCCATTAGCTAATTCTCTTGCATACACATTGGAACACTTATTCCACTCAATCGCGTCTTTAATACGCTCGGTATGAAAACTGCAGACGTCGATTTTCAAGGACTAAGAGATCCTTCTATCTGAAGACTGCAGGATCATAGAGTTAGAACGGAGAGATTTTGCACCTATTTTTACGATGGGTCTTGAAAAACTTACTAAAACTGTCCATATGGCCCAACGTATGGATATATTCCATAACCCATCATTTTAGCCGTCCACGGAGCTCCGTCTAGGGAGCTCCCTAGGCACTCGAAACGATTTCGGAGTTCGAGCTGAAACCTATCGGGGTTTTGGATCTGGATCTGTGCTGGCTGGAACGTAGACTTCATCAGTCGAGACCTTTTCAACTTAATATTTAATTAAAATGTGCCTCTTACCATGCGATGATCACTTTCGGTTTTCACCGCGTTGATCACAGGAACTTCAGAGCCCCCTCCATAAAACTGGCTAGTAGGTGACCTCGGTGGATGCGACGTCCAAATTGCCCCACTTGCAGTTCATCATCGTCTCATTTGCCCAGTTTCACGTTGATGTCCTGCATGACCACGGTGAAGTGAGTTTCATGACCATGCATGGGTCTAGAGATATCCTCTTGGATACCGCAAACTTGGATACATTGTCTTGGATCCAGCAACTAAATTAATCGATAAAGAACAGTGGGGATGTTAAAAAAACATATTTTCCACTTGCCTCCTTATCAAAGACCGAACAAAGCTAGATCATTAGGCACAAAGGGACTTTTATAACTGAGATAAGCCCAGTTGCCATATGTTTTGTACCACGTGTCCGCTATAGCAACCGCGCAAGCTCACCCTGGCCGAGGTGTAACAATTGTGATTGTACCGTGAGCCCCCGAATGGGTCCCAGAGCCTGTAACAATTGTAAGGATAAATACTTAAAGTTTGTTAGCTACGCAACGTGTATTGTGACTGGATTGGGTTGTACGTTTTACCGTGGGTAGTACGTGCAAAGTGATAACGTTGGGCTGATAGAGAAATGGGGGTTTTGTTGTCGTTATGTTACTTTTCAAGCGGTGTTGGTGAAGTAAACAAAAGAGAAACAGTCGAGACTTTTTAGGTATAAACTTAGCTAGACTTGTACATAATATTCACCTACGCCAAGTGGGGAAACCAGTATAGTATATTGTAAGGTTATTAGGTAAAAATAATCTGTTTATTTTCGTATACAGTTTCATCCAGCCGAAGACTGGAAGCCAAACAAAACATGGTGGGTAAGACTAGTAGGCTAGTAGCCTTTGCTCAACTAATAGATGATGACAAAATATAGCAATAGATCAATCAATGCATCACTAATTTTTAAAAGAGGAAAAATATGCCTTATTTAAATACTTATAAAGTTTATTTCAATTTAGAATACCGAGCAAGCTTTTGCTATCAAGCTATCACTATTGAAAGTGAACCGTTTAACGCCATTAAAGAGGAAAATACCTAATACTTACGAGTACCTAGTACCCTACAGAAAATGCACCATTACTTATATCATTGACATGTCTCTTACACAACCTAACATAACACGTTCCAGTCTTAATTATTCCAGTAACTAAACAAAACCTTAATAAAATGGAATTAGTACTCACTCAGCAGTATAGATGATGCTGAACAGACTTAACGAACCCTAATCGAAAGGAGTCAATGACCCGATAATTTGAGGCTTTGCGTACTAACCTCAGCTGTTACAGGCCTTGTTATACTGTAATGGCTTGAATGTTTACCAATTAGCTTTTTTACTAATAGGTTGTGGGTTTGGAACCTGGAACCATGTGAAAATTCATTCGTAGTAAGTTGTGTTGTGTGGACGTTGTATATTGTTTTAAATAGATGTTAAAGAAAAAAATTATGAGCGGCACTAGAGGATTTCTTCAAGGTTCTGTCTGTCAGTCTGGAGAGAGCTAGGTATCAATGTCAATGGCGAGAAAATTACTCACCTTCGGTTCGCCGACGATATAGTGTTGAGTTATGGCTGAGACCATGGAGCACCTCCGTACAATGCTCGATGACCTCAGCAGAGCTTCCGAAAGATTGGGCCTTAAAAATGAAAATGAACATGGACAAAACCAAGGTGATGTTGGATGTCAATGTTACACCCACTCCTATCAAGGTCGGAGAATCTACACTCGAAGTTGTGGACGACTATGTCTACCTGGGACAAACGAGAACGTATGACCGATGGGGCAGAAAAGTTCTAATGTGAAAGGCCTCCCTCTAGGTGGACCGGTCAATGTGGCGACGCTTGGGGACAGGCCTATGTCCAGCAGTGGACGTCATCCGGCTGATATGATGGTGAACTTAGGTGCAACTCTGTCTTACTTTTCGGGTAATATGCCTGATGTTATGTCATGTTATGTGTATGAATGAAATAAAGATTTGAGATTAAGGCGCCTCCCCGAGCAAAACGCCGCGCTAGTCGAATTTTGTGCAGTTTTTAAGAGCTATCTACTCTTTATTTAAAAAGAAATATCAATTAATAAAAATACATTAAATTTCTACATAATGTTGATTCTAAAATTGTAGTACACTTTTTTTTTAAAGAGGTATTTGTGTCACTAATCTCCTTCCAACAAAACCATAAAAATGTGAAATAATTATTGATAGCATGCATCTCCTCGTAAAGTGTTCATTAATTATTTTTATACTAACTCTAATGGATAGACAATTTGTTTAGGAACATTTTGTAAGTTTTACTTTTTTCAAAAGAGACCAATATTCGATTTTATAAAGACTTTATTCTAAAATCTGGGCGTATTCACTACCGTAATTCATGCGCCGCCAGTGCCGCTAGGCCAATAGGAATGCTCATATCTCATGCTGATTTTTTGGTCAGGGTACGGCCTTAAGATAGGTTTTAAGCAAAGGTTACGCAACCCATAAAAAACTCATTCATTTTATTTTGTGTTTTGCCTACCATTTCACAATTTACCACCGTTATAGTTATTATACACCTCGCACTAATTCGTCACGAGATTTGCATAAAAATGGCCTTTTTTAAAGCCTTCCCAGCAATTTAATGTATTGCCGTAATTTATATTGACATGCACGCGATGCGCGATGGTGGGCGATGTGGGCCAGTAATCAAAACTTCAGCTACACTGTGATATGCAAGGGGAGTTGTTAGACTGTCATGTCCATTTGATTAAGTTCAGTAATAGGCAAGCTTGCGTGAATCATTTGGTCTTTATTTTCGTCGGTTCCTACACCGTTTAGCACCGTTTAGCACCGTTGTATCAACCGAGGAGTCTTGAGTTCGATTCTGGGTGCTGCGAGTTCTTTTCGTGCTTTCTAGGGAATGTGAAATTGGTTGAACTGGTGTTTAGATAGCTGTAGAGGATATTTGATTATTGCTATCAAAGATCATCTTAAGAACCTAGAAAAGGAGACGAGGTAAGGAGCAATAAAAATATCACTGATAAGATGTCACTTCTTCTAGAGTCTCCTACATTCTTCTTTTTCTCACATCATCATCATCTCAGCCTATATCAGTCCACTGCTGGACAAAGGCCTCTCCAATCGCACGTCATTGGTTTCGATTTTAGGCATCTTACATCCAGCTGCTACCAGCCACCCTGCGAAGATCGTCACTCCACCTAGCCTGAGGGCGTCCCACGTTACGTTTACCCATTTGTGGTCTCCACTCGAGGTCACGTCTACTCCAACGGTAATCGATTTACGACTAATATGGCCGGCCCATTGCCACTTCAGCTTGCTTATTCTATGAGTTATGTCGACAACTTTGGTTTTCTGCCGGATCACCTCCGGTTCCGGATTCGATCCCTCAGTGAAACACCAAGCATAGCCCTTTCCATAGCTCGGTGAGCGACCTTGACCTGATGGACCAGCCGTACCATGAGTGTCCACGTCTTGGCACCGTAAGTCATAATAGGAAGTAAGCACTGATTAAAGACTCGTATCCTTAGGATCTGTGAAATTCGCGACGAGAAGACTCGACGAACGTTTCCCTAACGCCACCCAGTCCAGCTGTACTCTTCTGCTAGCCTCTCTCTAAAGTGGTTTTTGCCTAACTGCAGAATTTTCCCGAGGTAGACGTATTCTTGAATAACCTTGAGAGATCTAGAATCTGAATGAAACAGTCAAATCTGAATTTGCAAATCACTGTCCTCTTTAATCTTTGACATTATTATATTAGAAATTGTATGTTATTGTTTAACAAAATTGTGCGAATTTAAATCTCTTTGTTAATTAATTTAGTATGCTTAATTAACATTGAAATATAATTATGCATAACCCAATCTAGAAACAACGCCATCTCTGTGAAACTTCGGAAGAGTTCCTTCCAGATTTGATCTGATTCCATTTGATTGCAACGTCACAATACACCCTACACTAAATCATATTATTCGTGCATATGATTGCCCGAAATACGCCATTTGCCTGAGAATATATAAATGTAACTAAAAATTGTTCCCAACCCACTCTACCCTTTCAAACGTTCTACAGTAAACAATCATGGCCGCCAGGGTCGTTGGCCCCATTTCCCAAGCGATCCGTTTCTAATCCTTTCATTGGCCCTCATTATGCTCTTACCAGTAATACCAGTATTATTGCATCCAATAATGGTTTAAGAAGCGTTTTATGTTCTCAATTGCTGCCTTGAGGACGTTTTGGAGTGAACCCAAGAATTGAAATGGTAGGGGATTACTTATTTCCTCCCCGGTGGGTTCCCGCATTGCCGAGGCGGGGGGGCTCAGTAACCGTGGCTCAGTAACGGTGAAGCGAAGAGGAACCCGAGGAGGGCCGCTCGTCAGGGCTTTTGCCGATTAAGCCGACGACGTAGCGGCTAACTAGTAGGTTGCGATGCCGCTTGGTAACAGGTGACATCATTCCCAGGTCCCATACGATGTCGCGGCTGAGGGTTGGAGGCCGCGGCGGGAGAGGAGTGCCGGTATTGCGGTGCGCCGCTCTCTTTAACTTCCGCGGCCCGAACGGGGTCGCCACCGTCTGATGGCGGACGCGGTGGGGCCGCAGAGGAGGAGGATTGTCGGTATTGCGTCAGCCGCTCTCCCTATCCCCAGCGGCCAAAAAATGGTAGGTGGCGGGGCCATTGACCTTGAACCGTCTCAGGGGGACCAAGGGTGCCATACACGGGGTCGTTTGGCGCCCATGTGCTGATTTAGTCCCTGGGTTGTTCACGGCGTACAGTGTGTTCTGGTGCGCCGGTGATGAGGGGTACTCCCCCGAGGAAGGTCCGGTGATGGATTTTTATAATCAATGAACAGCGCCAACACCTGATGACTCTGGTCTAGACTACGATTCATATCTTCCGAAAACTGTGAGAGAGCTGATATTGTGCTACGACCGCGCCGAAAACCATGTTGCGCTTCTGACAGTATATGATTCTGCTCTAAGAAATCGCCAACCTGCCCGACTACTATTTTCTCCACTATTTTATTAATTACAGATAAGATAGCGATGGGCCTATAGTTAGCGTAATCTGAGTACGCACCCTGTTTATATATAGGCCTAATTAAAGCTTTTTTAAGTTGGGTTGGATATTCCCCTTTCGATAAACACAGGTTGACAAAGTGCGACAAGACCGGTGCGATTTTATCCTTGATTATTTTTAAGTCACTGACTCTAATACAATCAATACCCGGCGCCTTATCACTGCTCAGCTGATCAATAACTTTACACACAGTGTTGCTGGATACTGGCCTAAAAAGAAACGTTACATTGCTTGGCGAAACATATTTACTTCTGTCTAATAATTTAATATTACATATATGTTTAATACTAATAATTTCTTCAGTGAATGTGTCTGCAAAGTTACTGCATATATTATACATTGTATCTTTACCTCCAAAATATCTTTTAACTATATCATCAATATTTGCTTTTTTCTACCCGTCCAACTATTTATTTTAACCCAATTTTTTTTTGGGTCCCCGTTACACTTCTTTATTTCCTCTTGCCAAAATTTATTTCTTGCTTTAAATATCAATTTGTTTACTTTATTTCTAAATCGTGTGTATTCCAGTCTTTTCGTATTATTCTTAGGTGTCTCTTTCCAATCCCTAAATAACCTATACCTACGCAGTAACATATTACATAAATCTCTTCCCATCCACGGTTGTGTATCCCGTTTTTTAGTCCTTGGCATCAAAGTCTTACTATTTTTATAAATATCACTACAGTAGGTTGCATATAAATCTGCCAAGCCTTTGCGTAGTTATGTTAGAACCGGCTTCCAGTCTAATCGGATGGAGCTGCTGTATTTTACATGGAGGGAGTGCCTATCCGCCCTCTACCTCCCAGTTACCAGGGCAAAACGATATCGTTACTCCTACAGTCGTTAAAAGGCCTTAGTACATTGTGGTATTCGAGAAAGAGGTCAACCACCGAATGCGATTCGGCTGGGCAGCGTTCAGGAAGTTGAGCGGTATCTTCTCGTCCAACTTACCGCAGTGTCTCAAGACGAAACTCTATGATAGTGTGTGTTGCCAGGAATTACATATGGATCCAAAACGTGGTCGCTCACAATTGGCCTCATCAGTAGGCTATGGCTATGCTCCGAGTTTCCTTGCGTGATCGAATCAGAAATGAAGACATCCGAAAGAGAACCATGGTTACCAACATAACCCGAACAATTGCTAAACTTAAGTGGCATTGGGTAGGGCACATTGCTCGCAGAACGGATGTTTGTTGGGGCCGAAAAGTTCTGGAATGGCGACCGCGTACAGGAAGACGTAGCGTTGGAAGGTCTCTAGGTGGAGCGATGACCTGGTCAAGGCTTTGGGAATCTGGTGGATGGAAAACGCACAGGATCGATCAGTGTGGCGACGCTTGGAGGTGGCCTTTGTCCAGCAGTGGACTTTTTACGGCTGAAATGATGATGATGATTGTGGGGTTCAATCAATTGCCTAGCCTTTTTCCCAACTATGTTAGGGCCTGCTCTCAATCTAACTGGATACAGCTGAATGCAGCTTATTACATGGAGAGACTGTCTGCCTGATCTTCACAAGCCAGTAACTGTGTAACATGATACCTCTTTGGCACCACTCAACTAATTCCATGACAATAGAAAATACTGATCTCGATTACCTACTGGCAACAAATAACAAGCTTTTAATTAATACTATACATTAGATGATTCCAGGTTGAGTCGAATTGAAGATCATGACTTGGAGTCTTCGGTGGGCTCGGCATCCGCAAAATTTATAGTTTAAGCCTACCGGCGTTCCTGTCTTCGGTCCACAGCACTGAAAAGTTAACCAGGAAAATTTTGTTGCCATCACTGGTTAACTGTGAAGTGCCGTACTCGACCGATGCAGTGAATGCCTGGAAAGTGGCTTGCCCGAATACAGCGTTGCCCGAGACCCCTTTTTCCCAGAGACAGTGGGATGAGCCGCTCTGCAGGTTGGTACGGAATAAACTTATTGATACGTCCACCAATACTGCTGAGCGTGCGCGCCTGCTGGCTGTGGGAAAATGGGAGTCGGGCCTCTGGCTACAGGCACTACCGTCACCCAACATAGGTACTATGTTGAGTGACAACACCTTCCGGATCGCTACATGTCTGCGTTTGGGTGCTCCTAGCGGAGCTCCTCATCGTTGTCAATGTGGTGAAGCAGTCGACCGCCTCGGACACCATGGCCTTTCCTGCAGTAGGAGCGCTGGTCGGTTAGCACGGCACGCTAGCATTAATGACATCATACGTCGGGCTCTTGTCACCGCCGGGGTGCCAGCTGTTTTAGAACCCAATGGCTTGGCGCGCGACGATGGGAAGAGACCAGACGGGATGACCATAATGCCTTGGAAGGTGGGTAGGCCTTTGGTGTGGGATGCAACATGTGTCGACACCCTTGCGCCATCCCATCTTCTTAGCACGGCGGGCTGTGCTGGGGCAGCTGCTGCTGGTGCGGAAAACCTCAAACGGCGCAAATACAACAACCTTATTGGAAGTTATATATTTGAGCCGTTTGGGGTTGAAACATTAGGTCCATGGGGTCCGAGTGCTCTTCGAGTGTTTCGAGAAGTAAGTAAACGGTTAGTCGACTCTTCACGTGACCAGAGGGCTGGGCTTTTCCTTGGCCAGAGAATCAGCATTGCCATTCAACGTGGCAATGCTGCCAGCGTTCTGGGCACTTTTCACGTTGACAGCGATGTGGACGAATTTTTTGACGCCCTATGACCCCTGCCCTTTTATACGCGTTCGTAGTTTAATTTTATTTTTATTTAAGTGTATTTATAGGTAGTTATTGTTAATTAAGTATATTATATTATGTAAATTTTAGATTAAACAAAGTGACTTTACAAAGTCTAAGGGTGAATCCTTATCCTGTAAGTATCTACTTCTCGTTCCGTACAAAATACCACATGCAATTAGAACACCTCTCTATCCTATCAAGATTGACGTTACCTTATAATAAAATGGGTTAAGTAGCCAGGGGACTTAACCCAATTATAAGCAGGCTGGTATGTTAGGGCCGTTGCAAACATGCTACTTTCCGCATTGGCGATTTTGTCGTTTAGCGACCTTTCTGAAGGCTCGGCGCGATTCAATTTATATCACACCTATTAGGCGATTTTTACTAAGCTAAATTGCAAGTATTTTCTTTCACATGTGACCGATCTGCACTTGTTTTTTTTGTTTTTTTCTCTTTTCCCCACACTAGGAATACGTGTGTGGTTAACCGATATTGCCTATCGGTGCAATTTAATTCCTTCCTTTTCACTCCATAATTTTAGCAACACCATTCAGCAATTTAGGCCTAGTGTCTGGAACGAAAATTATAACAAAATCAATGTGACAAGTTGTCAAACACGCCTTAACTGCTATGACTGATTGAATTATTTCTTAATATCGTTGGCAGAAGTTTAATTTGCGACGCGTTTTTTCGAAACGTTGTTAGTCGGTTTTCAGAAATACAGTACAGCAACGGATAGAAAAACGACCGGTAGATGAGAAATAAACATTATTTTGGTACTACTCTTTCAAACGCAGTGAGTCGCAAAATCGTAATGCAGCATTGATGAAGTCTTAAAATCGCCAATCGCCGATGGCAAAAGTAGCATGTCTGCTAACACCCTTATAGCCACTTGGGGATGCTGTCCATGCAAACACTCGTATCTACCTAATGTTATGGCATACCTTTTGGCTTTAAGGGGTATTTCGCTAATACTTATAGATTATTAGGACAGCCCTTGGGATTACTTGAGTCTGTTGGTATTGTTAGTAAGTTATACAAGATAATCATGTATGACAGTGTACAAAGATAATGTTATTATCCAATGAAAATACATGGGATGTTGATTTTTAATTGAGAATTAACCGGTATTAATATATAGCGAAGAAGTAGGTGCTTAAATTATATTGACTTAATAAAGGATCCATCATTACTCGTAGAACGGAAGCCCAATGGGCCTGAAAGGTTCTGGAAGCGTTCCAGTCTCCCCAGGACCGATGAGGGCAGTGGGAGTCCATTGGATGCGAGCACCACAGGACTGGGCGATGCGCTTGTTATAGCCCTACGCCCAGCGGTGAAAGTCTTATTTATTTATTTATTAGGATCACCAACGAGTTACACAACATTAACTTATACAGACAATATAAAAATTTATACTCATATCTTGTTATGCACACTTAATTATAGGTAACCACAGCACATACAGTACACATGTTCGAGTTTAAACGCTCTGTTCAAAAATACAATTTAATTCAGTAAAATATTGAAGAAAACAATTCCCTTGGCCACTTCACAAATTGAGTCTACAAAGTGCAGAAATGCATAATTATAATATTTTTACTCATATCAGAGAAGTTAACTGTATTTTCTTAAAACATGGTATAAGGGAGGTAAAACTTTGAAAACAGAGGGAAAATTGAATCAAAACGATATAAAGCAAGGAGCTAGGCACTTGGCGTTTTCTTAGAAGGGAAGGTTTTCTGAGAACAGTTTGCTACTGTTCTTTTAAACGTAGCAGCATCTTCATCAAGCGTTAACCTGAAATGCGTTTAGTTCTGTAATATAGAACGCATTTTAGATTACCGCTAGTATTTTTTTTTTTTTTTTAAAAACTTTGCCCCTCACTAGGAATATCTTCCTGTATCGTGGGTGCGTTTACAAACATATAAACTCACATGCACAACACCCAGGGCCGGAACAACTATCTGTATACAAATATTTGTTCCGTTTTTTTTTTTTTTTTTTTTATTTGTGATGGGTTTGCTCTTGACTCTAGTCTAGGTCAAAGGTGACAGAGACAGAGTCGACGATGGAGTGAGCTTACCCAGAAGAAACCTGTTCACTCTAACTTTGAAGAGATTCGGGTTGAATGCGTTCGGAAACACTGACGCAGGTAGCGAGTTCCATTCATTCGCTGTGCGCATTATGAAGGATGTTTGGAAGCGTTTGGTGCGAATTGGTGGAATGGCATCAAGGTAAGGATGATAACTTGCAGTACGTCTAGATGTCCGATGGTAGAAGGGGGCTGGTGGGATGAGGTCGTGGAGTTCTTCAGCACACTCACCGAAGTACAGTCTGTAGAAGACCGACAAGCAGGCAACCTTGCGGCGATGAGCCAAGCTGTGAAGCCTGGCACCCGCCAGCTCAACGTCGCCAATGAGCCTCCTGGCTCTGCGTTCCACCGAGTCAAGCGCGGCAAGCTGATATTTAGCTGAGCCATCCCAAAGGTGACTGCAATACTCCATGCAGGATCGGACTTGCGCTTTGTAAAGGGTTAAAAGCTGTCCAGGCGTAAAGTATCGCTTCACCCTATTTAGGATGCCTAGTTTTTTGGCCGCAATTTGGGCTTTGTACTCAATGGAGGCGCCAAAGTTGAGACTGGATGTCAACTCCATGCCTAGGAGCTCGAGCCGATCAGTCACAGGAACAGACGCACCCTGAAAAGTAGGAGTTTGATCGAAAAGACTCCTTTTAGCGGTAAAAAGACACGCCTGTGTTTTGGTGGCGTTAAAAGAGACCAGATTGTCATCACCCCACTGGGAGACAAGGCTTAAGGTCAAATCTGTCCGCTCCACCATAGCCTCTCTCAAGGAACGAACTTCATCCGCGCTGGTCTTTGCGCTGGACAAGTATCTCTCTGAAACAGTACTGTCATCTGCGTACCCAACAATACCAGGCTGAAGAAGGTCATTGATGTGCAGCAGGAAAAGAGTTGCAGAGAGAACAGACCCCTGAGGAACTCCGGCATCAATAGCCATAAGGTCAGAGGAGCAGCCGTCAACGACTACTCGGATCGACCGTTCACTGAGGAAGTCTGATATCCAGCTACAAAAACCAGCAGGGATGCCATAAGCAGGAAGCTTACTAAGTAGACTCGCGTGCCAGACCCTGTCAAAGGCCTTCGAGATATCAAGCGATACAGCAAGTGCTTCGCCGTGTCTCTCGATGGCTTCGCCCCAGCAGTGCGTGACATACACAAGAAGATCGCCAGTTGACCGTCCCTGGCGAAAGCCATATTGACGGTCACTGAGGAGATTATTGTCTTCAAGGTAGGTCAGCAGCTTGCTGTTCAGTACCCTTTCCATAACTTTGCACAGAATGGAGGTAATGGCGATCGGACGGTAATGGGCAGGGTCTGCACGGTTGCCTTTTTTGGGCACTGGTTGCACATTTGCAAGCTTCCAGGATTTCGGCACCGTTCTTTTTACAAGAGAGAGGCGGAACAAGCGTGTCAATACAGGAGACAGTTCAGGCGCACACTGCCTCAGCACTCTCGCTGGAATGCCGTCAGGCCCGCTGGCCTTATTCACGTCTAGACTGGACAATACTTTTCGGACCTCTTTAGTGTGCACAGCGATCTCCGGCATCGAAGAGTCACAGTGAGGTATAGTAGGTGGTTGCTTGGAGCCAGCCTCCAGACGAAAGCAAAGAGAGATGCGAATAAATTTGCTTTCTCACTCGCAGAGTGAGCCAGCGACCCATCAGGTTTCAGCATTGGAGGTAAAGTGGGACGACAGAAATTCGCTTCAACCGCTTTAGACAGGGACCAGAACTGTTTACTACCCGGAGGGTGCGATGCCAGCTTGGCCCCAATACGTCCAATATGGTCAAAACGTGCCCGACGCAGAACCCGCTTGCAGAACTTGGCGGCAGAATTAAAGGCTCTTTTCCTCGCGCGAACCCTACGTGCTCTTACTTTGCGGTCACGGGCCCCGACCCAGGCTTGGTAGGCAGATTCTTTTCGGGCCTCAGCGTGGGCGCATTCTGCATTATACCAAGGGCGGGATTTGTGACCGAGCGGAATGTCGGAAAAAGGAATGAAATACTCCATTCCCTGCCGAATCACATCCGCAACCGCGTCGGCACAGCTCGAGGGGTCACTCGAGGAGAAGCACACATGCCGCCAAGGATAAGACGCAAAAAAGTGCCGCATCTCGTCCCAGTCTGCTGACTCGTATCGCCATACTCGCCTCGTGCCTCTAGGGCTCTGATCTGGAGGAGAGCAAGTCGATACGGATTTCACCAGACAGTGGTCAGACGTTCCCAGCGGGGCTGAGACCGACACCGAATGACTGTCCGGATCAGTTGTCAGGAGAAGGTCCAAACAGTTGGGTGTATGGCCGTCAACATCCGGTACCCGCGTTGCCACATTCACCAGCTGGGTTAGATCTAGCGATAGAGAAAACTTGCGCGCCTCTAACCCTGCATGGTCAGTTTTCCGGTACGGGTACAGCCACTCTTTATGATGGGCGTTAAAGTCCCCCAGAAAATTAAGCTTCGCTGTTGGATACCTTTGCTGGGCCATATCAGCCGACTCCACGAGGCAATTAAAGAGCGCTGTCGTCTCCTGGTCACCGGCGTGCGATCGGTAGACGCCGATGTAGAGAGATTTCTCCACGCCAGTGTCCACAAGCAGCCATATGGCAGAAAATCCCGATTTCTCAAAGCAACGGAGACGACGACAACAAATGTCATCGCGGACGTACACACAGACCCCAGCTTGCTTCTTGAACTTGTGTTCAAGAGCGTAACCCGGGTAGTTGAGGTACGCCACGTCCGACGGGGTTGTTATCTTCGTCTCCGTTAGGAAAAACAGGTGCGGCTTCTCGGTCTCAAGGTGGTGGTGGACCGGATCGAGATTAGAGTGCAACCCCCTGATGTTAGTGAGGTGCACTTTTAGTGGGAGGAAGTGCAGCCGTTGTTTCACCTTATTCTTCATTTTTTTGCTCATTTTTGTGTGTTAGAGTTTGCTGGGGAAGAAGTCGAACTGTCGAGGCGCTGCTCAGTGAACCAAGTGGAACACTAGAGATAACCCAACCTATGGGGAACTCATTTGGAGACTGCGGGGACGCCCGAACCCCCCCGGATATGGCCACCGGGTCCTCCCATCCAGTCGCCAGCTGGCACGGTGGAGCATACCGGGATTTTTCGCGAGTTGGCGGGGCAGCCTTTGGCACGTGGCTGGCGTGCTACTTGGGCCCCCTACTGACTGCGGTCGGCCAACGGCTGGCACCGTGCTTCGGATCCCGCTACCCTCCAAAATGAGTTATCCGGCGAGTTTTTCCCAGAGGCCAAGACCGGTTCTGAACAGCGCAACTGACATCCTCCTTCTCCCCCAAAGGCACTGGCAGTCCCACACACCGACGGAACACAGCAAGCTGCTTGGCGCCGGACTCCGGTGGGATGGTGGTCGCGAGCCAGGCGGCCCCTTGCGGAGCCTACCACCGCTTAAGTGGGATCGTTCAGCCGTACCACAGGCAAGCCTGTGGTGCCGTTGCCCGGGGTGGACCGCTAGGAGGTAGATCCCATACCCACCCCAAAAGTTCCGTGCGGGAATCGAACCCGCGACACGCAGCGCAGCAGTCAATCGCTCAACCACTGCGCCAACCGTGCGCCCTAGATTAATGGCATAATGCTGACATTAATAGTCCTGTTTATGGCAGAAAAATAGTTAAGTATTTATTGACTCTAAACATAAGCATCTTTATTGATTAAATAGGTACAGGCGACAGACTGGCACGACGCGACAATGCGACAACTCTTTTTATCCGTAGAAAAAAATCTAGGTAAAGCCGTTCAAAAAGAAACAGAGTTGTATCGTGACTAGCAGAGTGTCTGCCTTTATCAAGCAGAAAGATTTATATAAAAGTTACGAACCAGGTTTGTCATTTTTCTTCGAAAACGCGTTGTCAAATCGTTGTCGCAGTGTTTTGTCGCGCCTAGCGCTCCTGTCTGTGGGAACCTTAACCAAGAAGAAAAACCTTTTCAGAAGGCACTGACACATGTTTGAAAAAAATCCATCCCTTGATTGATTAACCACAAAAACATAATGTCTTCCGTCATTGACTATTTTTAGCGAGTCATGTTGTTCGGTACAATCGAACAAAAAGATATGTATGTCCACGCATTTGTTAGGGTGACAGTTTAGGTAACTCTGTGTGTATATACGTACATAGTAGAACTTGGCATGGTTCGTTAACTTGATGGTCAGCTAACGAGCCGTATCCATAGGTAGGTTCGTATTTGTTTAATATTTTTTCAGTGTCTATTGCATGTAGCGTTATCCTGAATAAGACCCTAATCGTAACATTTGAACGAGGGATTAGAACCTACTTGTAGTTTGTTGCTTTATACAGATTGCCTATTTTCTTAATATAAAGTTTCAATTAGTATACAAATGTATTCAGGTCCATTTTTGTTTTTTTTTTGCGTGGATCTATGCTCATACATACTGCTCTACTACGGGAAGATAGCGCAGTTATGTGGGATTCCAACCCACTAAAACATCAGTGTCCTACTGTGCGGCTTATGGGAGCACGCGTTAGCACTCGTTTATGCCCGCCGCGGCTGTCCATTTCCGGACACTCCTCTGGTGAGTACTCCCCATCACTGGCGCACCAGAACACATTGCACGCCGTGACCACACCAGGGACCAAACCAGCACATGGGTGCCAGACGACCCTGCGTATGGCAACCTTGGTCCCCTTGCGACGGGTCAGGACGGGTGGCCCTACCACTTTTCATCCGCAAGGGATAGGAACCTCCCCTGCGGCCCCACCACGCCCGTGCAGGCCGCGGAGGGCAGGGCGAGCGGCGCACCGGCTGCTGAGGGTTGGAGGCCGCGACGGTAAAGGAGTCTGATATTGCGATGCGCCGCCCTCCCTACCTTCCGCAGCCTGGACGGGGTCGCCGTCTGATGGCGGACGCGGTGGCACCGCAGGGGAGGGGGAGTGTCGGTATAGCTCTCCCTATCCCCTGCGGCCGAAAAGTGGTAGGTGGTGGGGCCACTGTCCTATGACACAGGGGGACCAAGGGTGCCATACACGGGGTCGTCTGGCACCCATTTGCTGGTTTGGTCCCCGGGGTGGTCACGGCGTACAGTGTGTTTTGGTGCGCCGGTGATGGGGGGTTAACCCCAGAGGAGGGTCCGGAGACGGACAGCCGCGGCGGGTTCGTGGAGAGTGCAAACGCGTGCCTGCCATAAGCGGCACAGGAGGACACCGTGGAGTTTTAGTGGGTTAGAGTCCCACATAACAGCGCTATTCTCCCCGTGGTAGCGCAGTATGCATGAGCATTTCTCCACGCTAAAAAAAAAGGCCTGCCGCATTAACATAAATGGCGAAATATAAATCATCTATTGGTACACTTAAGCCTAAATCTTTGGTGAAACCGGGTGCGATGATGAATTATATTATGGTTTGATTTAAAACAAAATCATTCATGGAAATCATTGCGCACACTTTATACCCCAGCTAATAACTAAAAGAAAATACCAAAGTCGACCTACATAGAGCAAAAAAATAGAAAAACGTCCCAAAGGTACAAAACACCCCCTATTTCATAGTGTTAAGTCAGCTTCAGTAAAATTATGACCGTCGTTCCATTTAACCCGACAACTGCGAAAGGCCTTCAAGTAAAACGGAAAATCCAAAGTGAGCTTTGATTTGCATGAAAGCTATATGGGGCACTTTTGACCGGCGTAGCGCAGTTTCGCCCTTTGACAAGTCAGCAGGCGTAGGGTTATTTGTGAGTGCTGTGTACTGTAGCGGCGGCAAAAACGAACGTGAAAATAACTTCAATTTCGGAAGTCGGTGTCGAAAAACGAAGAAACGAAAACAGAAATACCGTCTTACGAAATTGAAGTTTGTTTTCACTTTATCGTGTTTTTATTTGGAATTCGGTTGTATTTTTTTTTTGTAAACGTTTTTTTATTTTTCACTTGTTAGTTGTGTTACTTGAGAGCAGTGGTGGCCCAGTGAGAGCAGTGGTGGTCCAGTGAGAGCAGTGGTGGCCCAGTGAGAGCAGTGGTGGCCCAGTGAGAGCAGTGGTGGCCCAGTGGTATCGGCAGCGGTGGTGTCGTGGGTTCGAGCCCAGGCAGGCGCTTTACTTTGTGTAAATTATTTCATCACCACTGCTCTCAAAACGGCGAAGGAAAACATCGTGAGGAAACCGTCATGTCCTAGAACCAAAACTTCGAAGACATGTGACATCCACCAAACCACACTCGGCCCGCGTGGTGGATTATGGCCCATTTCCTCTCACAGAGAGGAGGCCAGTGTCTCAGCAGTGGGAACATTAATAGGCTGATGATGTAGTTGTGTTACTTGGGGAAGTTCTACAGTAAGGCACCTATAATGCTTAAAGTTTTGACCCCTTCAGAGCATACCGGTGTGATGATTTGTTATGAAATGGTGTAAACAACAAACAGAAATGCGATTGCAACAATGCCGAGAGATTTGCCGTCATTTATAGAAAAGTTGTGTTATATATCTCTTCACTAAATTAAAATGGGACTACCTGGCAAGTCCTTTCAAACAAAAGAAGAATTTTGCTGTTCTTGTTTCTTCGTTTTTTGACACCGACTGCCGAAATTAAAGTTATTTTTCAATTTGGACACCAGCTTTCAAATAAAAAAGAATCTTCAAAGTCGGTTCACCTATTAAAAAGATCTGAGGTAACAAATATAAAATACTACTTTTTGAAGTCGGTTAAAAACGCTAGCAAATCTATACACCGTGAAATTTAAGTGGTTGTTTTCCCGCGGCAGAATGACTTGCCTTAAGGAGTACTTTCGAAGCATAGAGTTAAAGTAAAAAAATAACGATGTTTTTGTTTTAAAATAATTAAAAAAAAAAAACAAACTCGAAAAAGTGAGTAACAATAGTAACTTGTAGGTACTAGGTACTACGGTGAATAATACGGTGGTGACGCGAGTAGTACCTAGTACCTACAAGTTACTATTGTTACTCACTTTTTCGAGTTGATGAATATTTTTTAAATTATTTTAAAATAAAAACATCGTTATTTTTTTACTTTAACTCTATGCTTCGAAAGTACTCCTAAATGCAAGTCATTCTGCCGCGGGAAAACAACCACTTAAATTTCACGGTGTATATCAACCAATCGGGAATTTTCAGTCAAGAAAAAGAGACTTGTTTATGCACGACTTCCATAACCCTTGATGACATCACCACGCTATAATTTACAATTTCCGACAATAAAATAGCTCATACATCTAGACAGCCCCAGGCTACCTATACAAAACTTGTTAGCAAGCCTCATAAAGTCCTTTATGTTTGCATGTAAGAAGCGGGCTATTTATTGGGGCATACCACTGATTTCCCATTGGGCTACACTATTCATTGCCTGCTCCAGGTAGCCATTTTAGTTTTATTGTTGACGTGTGCGCTATCCAATTTCTTTTTTTATTAAACTGCGCTGCGGTACGAAACATAAAAATAGTTGTTAGTCGAAAGGTGGTTGCGAACGTTTTTTTCTGGTTTTCTGTTAAAGAATTTTGTGGGTATGGCTTTTTGGCGTATACTGTGAAAATATGCGTTGTATAAAGCTAAGTTAAGGGTACACTAGTCGACGGCACAAACTAATTTGTGCGCGGGGTTAAAATGCATTTTAAATCAATCGACAACTCGTGCGGAAGAGATAGATGCTGTGATGAGCAGTAGGAAGCTAGTTCGCGTACGAATACACACTTTTGCAAATTTGTAGCGAAATAGATAATGATTTAGGACGAAACCGAGCGCGCGAAATTTAATAAACAGACCTTTGGCAGTCTAGATATCATGAAAAAACTACTAAATCTATCTGTTCAAAATAAAATTATTTGCATTGTTGAACTACTAATCTATCCCTGTATGGAGGCCGTTTTGCAATTTTCCGCCTTCTTATGGTATTTATTTGCGCCCAAAAATGTGTTAAAATTAGTGTCGAAATGTGAAACTTTCGACGCTCATACCTTTCCAACATTTTCTTTTATTATTTTTTTGCTTCCATACAGGGCTAGATAATGTTGAGACAAATTTATAGCACTTTTTATTTTGATCGTACATCGTCAAACAGTGGAATAATCCCTAGACTACGTTTGTATGGCAGAATTTTCGACTAGTGTAACCGAAAAGTGTGTAGTAGATTGGATTTGTTACATCGACAATGACAGTATAGATTACCAGGTTGAATGCTCGTTATTATCGAAACAATTAAACTCGCGTGGAACCGCGTTTCCGGCAGTCAACAGGTTAATAAGTAAGAGTTAAAAAGTAAGCATTGGCGATAGAGCTATTACGTTTCGATTCACTAATGGATCGTCTATATTGACTTATTTAACTTTTAGCCTATATATTTATTAACTGACTTCACGTTAAAAACCAGCTGTATGACTTACATCGAATTAAAATAAAATCTATGTATATAAAAGCGACACTCACTCACCTATCACGAAATATTGAAAACCGCTTGACGCATAAAGACGAAATTTGGCAGGGAGGTTCCTCAAATGACGTAAGTGCGCATTAATAAAGGATTTTAGGAAATTCCACCCTTAAGGGTTTTGAAAGTATGTATGAAATTTCTACAGTTTGTAAATTGGACACATGAAATTCTAGATTTACGCTTTTGGTTGATAAAAAAAGACCATGTACTTACTGCTTTTTGGAAATTCCACCCGTAAGGGGGTTGAAAGATTGTATAAAATTTTTACAGTTTGAAAATTAGACACGTGAAATTTTAGGTGTGTCCAATTTATTATTATTTATTATTAAAGGTGGAAATTTGTTAGGATGATATATCACTTGTTGATATATAACTTGGCATAAACATTAAATAGTAAAGATTTTCATTATTAGTTTTTGAAAACTACACGTAAAAGACGATTTAGGGGGTATTGAAGATTTTAACTGTACAGGGCTGCTTCTTTTTATGATGTATGTGAGCATTAAGAAAGGATTTTTGGAAATTCGATCTTTAAGGGGGTGAACTATAAAGTTACATGTAGGATAAAATACGGATCTCGCAAATGAAATCGCGGGCGAAGTGCTAGTTAAACATAAGATTAGACCGTTCGTTAGATTGACAGATGGATTGTTAGTTTGTCATTGTTCAAAGGGCATTCATACTTGAAAGTCCACAATGATACACCGACACCTTTATGTTGCGATACTTCTAGAGTGTAGATATAGTTAAAAATATACTGGGTTTGAAAAGTCTGTGACAGCTTACTTCAAAAGCAGACCGATCGCCACCCCCTTGTCATGAAAGACTACACCTTAGGTAAAACACAAAGACCCCACTAAGCTAATCACATATTTCTTTCATCCCGACTCCCTTAGGTAAAACCCCATAAGATTTAATTGATCCAGTGGGTAGAATAATTAATTTCCTGGCTCCTCCCCCATAATTACGAGACATTCGTCTTCATTAGAGGTCGCGGTGCCGTTTCATTAGTTTCTGAGCAAACAGTTGGTAAGTAGGTAGGGGTTACTCCTGACTTACAAATTGTAGCTTGGTGACTATGATTACAACTGTGTTTGTATGTGTGTGGGCATATGACAGATTGTCTATTTAATCTATACTAATCTATACTTACTTATTATTAATCTATATATATAAAAGAAAGACGGGTTTGTTACTACACTTATAATTCGAAATCAATTTTCATGGTTTTTGTTTCGTTGGATTTGTCTCCGCCCTGAATAGCAGAATACATTATTTTTTTTTATTTTTTTTAAATTAATTAAAAAGGTTGAAAAGGGTAGGTGTAGGGTAGGTGTAGGGTAGGTGTAGGGTAGGTGTAGGGTAGGTGTAGGGTAGGTGTAGGGTAGGTGTAGGGTAGGTGTAGGGTAGGTGTAGGGTAGGTGTAGGGTAGGTGTAGGGTAGGTGTAGGGTAGGTGTAGGGTAGGTGTAGGGTAGGTGTAGGGTAGGTGTAGGGTAGGTGTAGGGTAGGTGTAGGGTAGGTGTAGGGTAGGTGTAGGGTAGGTGTAGGGTAGGTGTAGGGTAGGTGTAGGGTAGGTGTAGGGTAGGTGTAGGGTAGGTGTAGGGTAGGTGTAGGGTAGGTGTAGGGTAGGTGTAGGGTAGGTGTAGGGTAGGTGTAGGGTAGGTGTAGGGTAGGTGTAGGGTAGGTGTAGGGTAGGTGTAGGGTAGGTGTAGGGTAGGTTTAGGGTAGGTGTAGGGTAGGTGTAGGGTAGGTGTAGGGTAGGTGTAGGGTAGGTGTAGGGTAGGTGTAGGGTAGGTGTAGGGTAGGTGTAGGGTAGGTGTAGGGTAGGTGTAGGGTAGGTGTAGGGTAGGTGTAGGGTAGGTGTAGGGTAGGTGTAGGGTAGGTGTAGGGTAGGTGTAGGGTAGGTGTAGGGTAGGTGTAGGGTAGGTGTAGGGTAGGTGTAGGGTAGGTGTAGGGTAGGTGTAGGGTAGGTGTAGGGTAGGTGTAGGGTAGGTGTAGGGTAGGTGTAGGGTAGGTGTAGGGTAGGTGTAGGGTAGGTGTAGGGTAGGTGTAGGGTAGGTGTAGGGTAGGTGTAGGGTAGGTGTAGGGTAGGTGTAGGGTAGGTGTAGGGTAGGTGTAGGGTAGGTGTAGGGTAGGTGTAGGGTAGGTGTAGGGTAGGTGTAGGGTAGGTGTAGGGTAGGTGTAGGGTAGGTGTAGGGTAGGTGTAGGGTAGGTGTAGGGTAGGTGTAGGGTAGGTGTAGGGTAGGTGTAGGGTAGGTGTAGGGTAGGTGTAGGGTAGGTGTAGGGTAGGTGTAGGGTAGGTGTAGGGTAGGTGTAGGGTAGGTGTAGGGTAGGTGTAGGGTAGGTGTAGGGTAGGTGTAGGGTAGGTGTAGGGTAGGTGTAGGGTAGGTGTAGGGTAGGTGTAGGGTAGGTGTAGGGTAGGCGTAGGGTGTACAAAGTTTGCCGGGTCAGCTAGTTAATATTATAAATAGAAAAGATTTTTTTGTTTGTACCGAATAGGCTCCGAAACTACTGGAATTATTTAAATAAATCTTTCAACAACAGAAAGCTACATTATTCCTAAGTAACATAGGTTATTTTTATCTCGGAAACGGGTCCTGTGGGGTGGTCCATGGGAGCGAAGCCGCGGGCAACGGCTAGTTAGATATATATTGAATTATGTTTTGGTAGAGCATCTCGTGGCTAAATCATAACAGGTTCAATGGGGCGTTTACTTAAACGTTAACTACGACGTTAACGTTAAACGACTATTATCATGTTTCCCTTCAGCAAAAACTTTAAGGAAGCCCGAGAGACAAAAATACGCCCTAGGCCACAACAACTTCCCCTAAATTATAAAAATATTTTTTTAAATCTAGACCCACACAGGTACTGCGATTGGTTCAGACTTCAGACATGGGCTACCATAAAGCGCGGCATCGTTTCTTAGATAATTTCCCACGCGGCCAGTTATATCGGAAATATAGTTTACTACCGGTGTCTTACAAAGCAACTCTCATGCTACAATGTCGGAAAATATAGTCCTTTCATTGCTTCATCTTTGATAGTGGTTCGCTTCGATTCATAATTTGGTTCCAGGAATCCGGTTTCATGTTTGTTTTGTGAACATATAACTTAAATATTGTGTCTGTTTTCGCCGAAAATGTTTGTTAAGGTGTTATAAGAATATCTGTCATTCTGTTCAGTCTGTATTTTATATTATTTTTTTCCTACTCCTCCGTTATTCTTTTCTGATTAATTTCGTTGCGGGATCCAAAGAAGAATTTAACTGTCTTGACAGTTAAATTCTTTCTCCGGGACTTCGTCGAGCTTCATTGCTTCGGCGCTTTTCTGGTGGTCGCCACTGTTGATTCTGGCTTCCAGGAGTTGTAGTTGTTTGGGAATAGTGCGGTGGGATTGTCCCAATTCCACCAATTCTGGAGTCTAAAGTAGTGAGCCAGGGGCGACCGTTAAGCCTAATCAGGCACAAATCCCGACTCTTTTGAAGTGATAAACCAGACAATAACTTTATACGCAAACCCCCTTTGAATTAGGAGAACAAGACAGTCAAAATCAGAAACGATTTCCATAGGAACACCAAGATTAATACGAGTCCTTCAAAAGTCAAAACCATGTATGCCAAATGTTGGTGGATACCAACATTTGGCATACATGGGATTACAAAATTCGAATGTAAAAAGAGGGTAAGTCAATGGCTCACGACTCTTACTTACAAGGAGATTGAGAAGTTGTTAGGCAAGCTTTTCTGATTTTTCATACAATACAACCATACACCATCCATACACACAACACATACACTTTCACACACCCGCATCCATACTAAGAGAGGCTATAAATTATTATTTTTTCAGTCAATTAATCGAGAGAGCCCTGGAACTCATATCACAAGTTAAATCTTAGCTTGGGTGCCAGAAGTCAAAAACCGGGACCGCGGTCCTAGATTCCCCTTTCAGATACAATATTATTTTTGAGTAGTATTGTGGGACCACGACCTGTGTAGGTAAGGTATGCAATTTTAGAATGATTATGTTTTTTACTTGTAAATTGAATTTTAAAATGTGCAAATTGTATTTTTGACAAATATTACAGTTTTCAGTAAAAAACTTAAATATTCGATTTATAATCATAACAAGATATTAAATATTCTATGTATAATAACTTAATAAATTATTTAGAACTAAAATATCACTTTGCCTTACTATAAAAAAAAGTTAATTAAAAAAATCAAAAAACCCGACTGCTTAAAAAGCGAACTAAAAAGACGTAAACAAGAAGAAAATCTCGGTTTTGGTCAGTCAGCTCGCGAACATGTATCCTCCTACTGCACAGCATGATTTTCTTCTTGTTTACGTCTGTTTAGTTCGCTTTTCAAGCAGTCGGATATATTGATTTTTTAATTAACTTTTTTTATTTACAACGTTTCAATAATTTTTTTAGAGTTAGGTACATTTAAAGATATAACTGTTATATATTTTTGAAATCCCATATTAAAACCCTTTATTTTGATACCCCACACGATATTTTTTTTCCCCTCACAAAATGGCGCCCAAAATCCGCAATTTTTTTCTTTTCTAATTTTAATGTAGCCAGTGACACTCGCAGGGTTAAGGCGAATCGATTGACGTAAGAATCATAAAAATCGGCCAACGCGTTTGGTCTCTAGAACGCCACATAGGAACAAACATACATACATACATAGACTGATAAACACATTACCCTCCTTCGGCAGCCGGGTATTAATGGCATGCAATGGTAGTAAAACATCTTGTATTATTCTTCGGGTTGAGTCGGTGATTAAATCTCAATAATTTTATCTACCTTTGTAATAGTGAAACAACTCAACGCGATACATTTAATAACCGCACAGTCCACAAAACGTGTGCACAATGAAATATAACTCTTCCTTTATTATTTTATTCGAGACCAGTCCAACAATTTTCAGGCATTCTCTTTGCGAAATTATAAAATCCGTCCGTTATCTATAACAGAGTCACATGAATGATATTTTTAAAGCGCAAAAGCAACAAAGGGCGGCGAAACGAGCCGTATCTTATTTGAATAAGTCGCGGCATGAAAGCTTTCCCGCGCTCACTATGAAACTGTTGGGCCATAGTGCATCTATGACCAGTAGAAAAGTGATGTTTAATTTAGACTTGATTTGTTGGTTCTTTCTATTATGTACTGCATGAGTTTGGCTTTGTGTCCATTTTATGGCAATTATAGGCTCGCCCGTACTACATGAGACCTAAATAAATACACCTTTGTCAGGGAAAACAGGCTTGATTAAGGTTTTGTTAGTTGATAAAAAGGTTAATCGTAATTTAAGCTTTGATAAAGAACGTTTAGATGACGATGTGTGTTTCTTTCCCAGTTTAACATTAGGCTTGTCGCGGGTTAAACCAGCTGGACAGACAGCAAGCATTTTCTAAAAATAGAGATTGGTATAGATATACAGAGGAACACCAACTGACATTCGATGAGTGGTTGGGTAGGCAGATTCATGAAAAAAATCCAACCTGCGTGATCACAAAAATCGGCCAAGTGCGAGAAGGTTTCGCGCACCAATGGTTATGTACCATTATCGCACAAAACGGCAAAAAAACACGTTTATTGTATGGGAAATATAAACGTGTTAAAATAAATATAATAATATAATATATTAACTTAAATATTTATTTTATTCTGTTTTTAGTATTTTTTGTTATAGCGGCAGCTGAAATACATAATTTGTGAAAATTTCAACTGTCTAGCTATCATGGTTCATGAGATATAGCCTGGTGACAGACAGACGGACAGTGGAGTCTTAGTAAGTGTCCCATTATTACCCTTTGGGTACGGAACCCTAAAAATACGCAAATGTTGCGATATGCACATTAACAAAAACGTTAACAAAAAGTAAGTACCTAAATTCTTTGTAATACTTTTTCGCGCCTATTTTCTTGCATGCTGGAGTTCCAGTCGTATCTCTTACGACATCTTTGTCTGACGTCCCTGGGGTCGCTTTGCTTGGGGACCCGTCCATCACTGTCAAAGTTTTCCCATGGAAATTTTCCGCAACCTTCTCAGGTAGGTATCAGGAAAAGCCGTAAATGTCAAACATTTTACTTTTACATGCTTTCTCATAACAAATGAGGGTAGTTTGAGACTGAACACAAAATACTTTGAAAAAAAACCGGCCAAGTGCGAGGCAAAAAAATCACGTTAGTTGTATGGAAGCCCTACTTAAATATTTATTTTATTCGGTTTTTATGTTTTTATGTCATCTGTGAAAATTTCAGCTGTCTAGCTATCACGGTTCATGAGATACAGCCTGGTGACAGACGGACAGACGGACAGACGGACAGACAGACAGACAGACGGATCGCGGAGTCTTAGTAATAGGGTCCCGTTTATAACCTTTGGGTACGGAACGCAATCATGCCAGAACGGCTGATCCGATCTGGATGAAATTTGGCACAGAGATAGATTATAGTCTGAAATAGCACTTGTGCTACTTTTCATCACGGTATAATGTTCCCTTGGGATAAGAAAACACCTTTCACGCGGGCGAATCTGCTGACAGAAGATAGCAGTTTATACTCGTGAAGTTGTGACTCTACAGAAACCCTTGCTGACTTTAACCACTCCTTTCCCTCCACTACGTAGGTTCAACAGTCGTTATTATGAATTTCATTTCACGCTGACCGGCTGTAGCCATGTTTTTACATCACTCGGCGAGAACCGCAAATAGGAACAAGTTATGAGAAGCGCCTTTGCCTCGTGTTTAATCGAATGTCAAAGAGAAATGAGTTCTTTTGATACAGCCCTGATACAAGAATGGATTGGTTTTCGTTTGAGTTAGTTTTTTTTTGCTGTTTTAGTTTTAAAATACTTTGTTGATGGGCTTTTGAGTTGCATGTTCAGGTTGTATGAGAGTGGCTGTAATTGGTTTCTTTTTCAAAATCAAAATCAATCAAAATCAAATATTTTTATTTTACATAGGCCTACATGGGCACTTATAAAACGTCGACAAAAGGTGCACGGTTCGGGTTAGTCGTTTCCTATGGAGAAGAACCGGCAAGAAACTCCATGGTTACTCTTTTACTAATGAATGTCTTTTGTGGGTGATTAAAACAGCGTAATAAATGGTTTTCAATTTTTCAGAAGGAGCCGCAGCTAAGCTGTACAATAACTTTAATATATTTATACTATAATAAGCTTTCAATCGTACAATAACAACTTTCAAGGGGGCACGGTTAGCACAGTGGTTGAGCGATTGACTGCTGCGCTGCGTGTCGCGGGTTCGATCCCCGCACGGAACAAATATTTGTATGATCTACAGTTTCCGGCTCTGGGTGTATGTGTATGTGGGTTTATATGTTTGTAAACGCACCCACGATACAGGAGAAATTCCTAGTGTGGGGCAAAGTTTAATAAATAAAATAAAATAAACTCAAAAAACTTCTTACGGTTCGAGAGTATGGGCGAGTTTCTCACTTCTAAATTATCACAGAATTAATGTACCAATTGTCAAGCACGCGTTATATGCCATGATTGGTTGAATGAATTTTCAACAGCCAATCACAGCAGATAACGCATGCTTGACAATTTATCACATTAATTCTGCAATAATTTAGAGGTGAGAAACTCGGCCTATGAATCGTGTGCGTATTTTTTACCTTCATATGTATTTATTTAAACTTTTAAACGAATATAATAAAGAAGTAAAAGTTAGTGTGTTTATTTATACGTATGTAAAAGGAAGCATTCATCTGATTCCGAAAATCTTACGTTGGTAGCAAACGACACCTTCGGTGAGTGCCTTATACAAAGTACTGTTTAGCGTGGCAAAATGCATGGTGCCATATAAAGTGATTGATGTTCTTAATTTAAAAAGTTAATGCAGACTATACAAGTATTTTGCCTCGAATTATGACCACGGCATTTTATTTCCGCGTCCAAAAACTAATACCACGAGAACAATTGTAGGTAACCATAACTTTCAAAATTAACATTCCCATATCGTTAGCATCCCATACCTAATAGCTATTAAGGTAAAACTCCATACAATCCATTACTTGGGGTTGCCACAAAACAATTATTTACACGGTTACGACTTACAATTTTAAATTAAAACAGAGTTCGCAATAAGCGCGCCGTTTTCCATGCTAAGTTTAGTTTACAGTTAGGGTGGCGTACACATGGCCGAACGCCTGCTGGATCAAAGTGGAACTAGGCTGGCCACATCTACCATATGTCGGAGGAGCAATGGGCAAAACTACCACTCAATGGATCCCAAATAACAGGAAACAACAGGCCCAGAAAGAGATGGCGAGATGAGATTCCAGTAAACCAAAGCAAGAACTGGAAGGCGGGCCAGTTTACTTAACGGCGCTGTCAACTAGTGGCCTGAATGATATTCAACCGATGCGTCAAATACAACATTCAGTGATTTGGCTGGCTGTTGCTTAGACACTCAAGCAAATTAATTAAAGTAGCAGTTAACTAAACAGTCTGGCGTCGCCCTTAACAACGTAATTGATCGCTGGCTGTGCGCGTTTACGACAAAGTCTTATATTAAGATTATAATTTGGTTACACTCTGTATTAGTCGTGGGTTGTATACGATAATTTTAGTTTTGAGTCCAGGTAGAAGAGTTAAATTGTGATATAAAGGTGAATTTTCTGTGTGTTAGCGACTTCCTGATGGCTTGATATCACACCGATAAGTTATTTTTACTAAGCGAAATTGCAAGGATGCGATTTGCACTTGAAATTTTCTTAGTAATACGTGCGCGATATCGGCTATCGACACAATTTGATTTGCGTCGCACCGTAAGAAAACTGCCATCAGAAGTGTCTGGGTCTACGAAACCAACAACCTTTGGAAAATATTCAATAAAGTCTGTGTTTATATGCTTTAACACATGCCCCATCTTTATTGCCCGTTTTAACCGCAACAAAAATAACTGCAGATTCCGCACATGAATAATAGGCAATTTAGATATTTCCAATCCTTATTTATGATTCCACCTTTCGCGGGATTAAAAGGGTGCCGAATTAAGCTTCAAACCGACCATGTACTTAGGTTAAGGAATTTTAGCTAGTACGACACGACTTAGCCATCCCTAAACATCTTGACCATGTTTTTCTTCAATATATGTTATCCCAATTAAAACTGACATTATATTGAAAACTTTTTGACATAACATTTTAATCCGGTTTGACATTATATTACAAACTAGCTGTGCCCGCGGCTTCGCTCCCGTCATCTGCCTGCCAACCCTACCATAGTTACCAGCCTGCCTGCCTACTCCACATACTCAAAATTATACATACTACATACCAATTTTTTTTCTAGTGTCATTCTTTCGCGTAAAATCTTAACACCGCGATTCAGAAAATTACTTTAAATGCACAACGCCATCTATCGAATAGCGAGTTCAACTGTCCGAGTAACTGAATTGCGTGAGCTGTGATGATTTTACTTCTTGAACACTTTAAATTCATCTAACTTTTGATAGAGTCAACCGATTGCGATGAAACAAAAACTAAGTAATTCTTCAAGATACGCACAATTTTTATGTATAAAAGTTATCTACATTGGTTTCGTACATTTCACGTGATGCGTGCACAAATAAACAGACAAACAGACAAAAATTCCAAAAATGCTAGAAATGGGTTCTGTTGGATATCCTTTAACACCCTGGCTATTTTTTTTGGATTTTTTTTCGATGTACAAAAAATATTTTTCTACAGATTTATTATATGTATTGATGACTATTTGACATTCTATTGGAAACTATTTGATATTGGTTTTAAAACAGAATAGGTAAGTACGATTACTATTTAAGCAACGTAGTCGACGAAATAGGACAGAAATAGCTGCAGGGTCTTAAGTAACCTAACATGAAGGAGTTCATCTCTTTCGAACCTAAACTATCCGGGTTTAGTTGTCGGGGTGCGCCAAGCTCCCGAAGTATGTATAAACTATGAGACGCTACATTGAATAGGATATGGCAATAATTGAAAAACTATAACTTTTTGTGCCCAAATTCACGAAAGAATATTTTTCCTTGATTCGTGGTATTTTTTCACGTTTTCGATAAATGTACATATCGTGGCCGAAAATGAAACATCTCTCACCCATTGTATCTTTCGAAAATATTTTGATGATTACAAAAGATTCTGTATAATGAAACATACTGTTTTATGTGAAAGATTATATGGCTAGATTGGAAGTAGTTACTGAAATTACAGTGATTATAGAATAGAATATAATATACGTGAAGAAGAACAAGAACGATAAGAAGAAGACAACTCTCGTCCCAATTTATTTGGTCGACACCACACGGTAGATTTAAAAAAAAACAACAGTTTAATTCAAATGTGTGATGCTGTCAATTATAAGTATATCATTTCAAATCAATAACCCAACCCGTGCTTTGAAGATTGATGTTCTGAAATGGCCCTGAAATAATAAAAATCCTTTTTTTTTTTTTTTTTTTTTATCTATAGGCTTGCGCTTGACCACCATCTCACCTGATGGTAAGCGATGATGTGGTCGAAGATAGAGCCTATTCACTCTTAACTTAAAGACCCCTAGATTGTAGCTATCGGGAAACACAGATTCCGGCAGGGAATTCCACTCTTTAGCTGTACGCATAATAAAAGTGTCCCCAAAACGTTTTGTGCGTATGGGTGGGATGTCCACCATGTACCGATGACGCATCGCCGTACGTCTGGTAGTCCGATGATGGAACGGGCTGGGCGGAATTAAATCATGTAATTCCATCGCACACTCCCCGAAATGTAACCGATAAAATACCGACAAACTGGCAACTCGGCGACGATGTTCAAGGCTCTGGTGCTTTGACTTGACCAGTGCCTCATTACCGATGAGTTTCTTGGCCCGCTTTTCGATCGACTCTAGTGCATCAAGCTGGTATTTGGCAGATCCATCCCAGAGATGAGAACAGTACTCCATGCACGATCGAACTTGCGCTTGATACAAGTTGAGCAGCTGTTCCGGCGTGAAGTACCTTCTCACCTTCGCAAGGATCCCCAACTTTTTGGCAGCCAGCTGAGCCTTTGCCTCAATGTATGACCCAAAATTGAGAGTCGATGTCAACGTAACGCCAAGAAGCTCAAGATGGTCCGTTATTGGCACGGTTACATCACGGAAAGAAGGAGCCGGGTGGAATTGGCTCCTTTTAGCGGAAAAAAGACACGCCTGGGTTTTAGCAGCATTAAACCTGACCAGATTGGCATCGCCCCATTCGGAAACTGCCTGCAAGGACAAGTTCAAGCGCTCCACCATGGCCTCCCGGAGAGACCGGATCTGAGGCCCGGTAGCACGCGCGTTGGACAAGTATCTCTCAGCAACAGTGCTGTCGTTTGCATACCCAAAGGTGCCGGGCTTCAGCAGATCGTTAATGTGCAACAAGAACAATGTTGCTGAGAGTACGGACCCCTGAGGGACCCCGGCATTAATATCCAATTGGTCCGACGAGCAGCCATCGATAACCACTCGAATGGACCGATCTCTCAGGAAGTCTGCAATCCAATCACACAGACCACCGGGCAAACCGAATGAAGGAAGCTTACCAATAAGGCTTTCGAGCCAGACCCTATCGAAAGCCTTCGAGATGTCGAGGGAGACGGCAAGCGCTTCCCCAATGCATCTCGATGGCCTCACTCCATATGTGAATGGCATACGCTAGAAGATCCCCAGTAGACCGATTTCGGCGAAAGCCGTATTGGCGGTCGCTAAGGATATCGTTAGTTTCTAGGTATGCCAGGAGCTTAGTGTTGAGTACACGCTCCATACTCTTACAGAGTATGGACGTTACAGAGATGGGTCTGTAGTTGGCCGGGTCAGCTCTACTGCCCTTCTTGGGCACGGGCTGTACATTGGCTTGCTTCCAAGCATTCGGCACTGTTCCAGTCTCATATGAAAGGCGGAATAGGCGTGTCAAGATCGGAGACAGTTCAGGCGCACAGGTTCTAAGAACTATAGCTGGTATGCCGTCAGGACCGCTAGCCTTGTTCACGTCGAGGTTGCGCAGCACCCTACGGACGTCCTTTTGATGGATGCGAATGTCCGACATACTCGTCTCGCACCCATCAGGAGAAGGAGGGGGCCGCGAATCACCAGGATTCAGACGCGAAGATTCCGCAAAAAGAGAGGCAAACAAATTTGCCTTCTCCTCAGCGGTGTGAGCCAGTGACCCATCGGGTTTCAGCAGTGGTGGTAGTGAGGGACGGCAGAAGTTCGACTCGACCGACTTAGCCAGGGACCAGAACGCTTTACTACCTGCTGGGTAAGAAGCAAGTTTGGCCCCCATTCGGCCAATGTGGTCGAATCGAGCCCCACGCAACACCTTCTTGCAGGACTTGGCAGCCCTGTTGTAGGCTTTCTTCTTCTGACCCAAGTCACTCGCTTTACGCGATCGAGCGTCGACCCATGCCAGGTACGCCTTATGTTTAAGCGCGTCGGCGCGACGACATTCGGCGCCAAACCATGGCCGGTCAACGCTGGAAATCGTTATGTCAGAGAACGGAATGTAGTACTCCATTCCCTGACGCAACACATCAGTAACGGCGTCCGCGCACGACGAAGGATCAGCCGAAGAAAAGCAAGTAGGCTGCCAAGGATAGCAAGCGAAGAAAGAACGCATGCCATCCCAATCTGCTGACCTGTACCGCCAAACCCGCCGGGTGCCTCTTGGGCTGGGATCGGGCGGGGAATAGACGGACACAGACTTCACCAGACAGTGGTCGGAACTACCCAGGGGTGAACTTATCGACACAGAGTATCTGTCTGGATCTGTTGTCAGCAGAAGGTCCAAGCAATTCGCTGTGTGCGAATCAACATCCGGTACCCTCGTTGCCCCCTGGACCAGCTGGGTGAGGTTTAGCGTTAGCGAAAGCTTACGCATCTCCCGTCCAGCATGGTCAGTGCACTGGTATGGGAAGAGCCACTCCTGATGGCGGGCGTTAAAGTCCCCCAGTAACACTAATTGGGCGGAAGGGTACCGTTGCTGTGCCGCATCAGCCGCCTCACTGAGGTACTCTGCGAGCCTGGATGTCTCCTGATCTCCGCTGTGCGAGCGGTAGACACAGGCGTAGATAATTTTATCCAGACCTGTGTCCACTAGAGCCCACAGCGTTGAAAATTTTGAGTCCTCAAGGTTACGGAGACGCCGATAGCAAGTGTCATCACGGGCGTACATACACACACCCGCGCGCGGTTTATAATTGTGCTCCAGGGTAAACCCTGGGTAAGATAGGTACGACGCGTCCGACGGACTCGCTATCTGCGTCTCCGTAAGAAATAACAGCGCTGGTTTCTCAGTCTCCAGGTGGTAGTGGACTGCAGAGAGATTTGAGTGCAGACCTCGAATGTTGGTGAGGTGCACTTTGAGGGGGAGGGAGTGCAGCCGCTGTTCAAATTTATTATTTCTTTTCCTTGGCATTACGAATAATATAAGAGTGAATGGAGGAGAGGAGTTGGAAGTGAGACGAGGTTCCACGCTGGTAACCTTCAGACCCGCACTGAAAGGACAGCATCATTGGGGCACTAGTCCGGAGACTGCAGGGACGCCCGAGCCCCCCCGGAATGTCCATCGGGCCCTCCCCATCTGGTCGCCAAGCAGCACGATGGCGCATCCCGGGATTTTTCGACAGTTGGCGGGGCAGCCTTTCATGTGTGGCTGGCACACTACTTGGGCCCCCAACTACCTGCGGTCGGCCAGCGGCGCACCGTGCCTCGGATCCCGCTACCCTCCGCGACCAGTCTCCCGATACGTCCATACCAGCGCGTGTCAGGCTGGTCAGTCTGCAGTGGAACAGCTATCTCGACCCAACTCCTCTTGTGGCTACACCGAGCCTCGTACCGGAACACGGCTAAGCCGCTTGGCGGTACGTCTTTGCCCGGTGGGTGGTCGCAAGCCTTCGGCCGAAGCCTACCACCAGTTAGTGTCACCTGATTTGCACCACCCGGGGACCACGTGTAGGGTAACGGAATGGGGTACACTCCTACGGACGTGGGTGACACAGCCCCCCCTTGGTTATAAAGGTCTTCCACATTACGCATAGTAACGCACGTGTTACGAATGTTAAGTTATTTTACAACTGCGTCGATGTTTATTGCCGTTTAACGTTTTACAGTTTATTCAAATTGATTGTTTTTACTTCAAGGATTATACTTTGTTTGGTTCTCAGATAAATTATTATTAAATAAAAATATTTTTCTGGGTGGAAGCCAATAATTGACATGGGAATGTCATTATAATTTTAGTGGAAAGCCGTCCACTGCTGCATATAGGCCTAACCCACCACATCGACCGGTCCTGCGTTTCTAGCAACCTTCAGTCTATCACGACTCACACCTGGTTTTCGGTTTATCTTAAAATGTCCTCCAAAACCTCGTCTTCCCGAATATTTTGGCCCCCAAAACTGCCCAACAGCCCTCCGTTCTGCGAGCAATTTTCCACCCTTTCATCACTTCACTTAGTTAGGAGGAGCTCGTGGCTAAATAATAACAGCCGCACGGGTCGATCATCAAGGTTAAGCAACGCTTGACGAGGTCGGTCCGTGGATGGGTGACCATTTCAACATACCGAGTTTCCTCCGTGCCTCGGAAAGCACGTTAAGCCGTTGGTCTCGGCTGTCATTTGAAGATCTTTGACAGTCGTTACGGGTAGTCAGAAGCTTGAGATCTGACACCAGTCTTGCCAAGGGGTACCGTGTTACCCAGTTACTGGGTTGTGGAGGTCAGATAGGCAGTCGCTCCATGTAAAACACTGGTACTTAGCTGAATCCGGTAAGACTGGAAGCTGACCCCAATATAGTTGGGAAAAGGCTAGGCAGATGATGGCAGATGATGCTCGGGCTATTTCTTTATTTAATATCTTGTAATTTACGCAAACAAATGCATCAGCTAAGGTGGGTAGCAGATTAACCAGCCCAATAACTAGACTTTTTCGTTACAGGGAACTCGGGGTCGGATTGCCTGGTCATGAGGCGCTACTTATTTCCAATCACATGACATTTGAAAAAAAAAATGTTGATACTAAATATTATTCCAATATGTGTATGTTTGCTCTGGGTGTTTGTGAGTTTATATGTTTGTAAGGGCACCTACGATACAGGAAGAAATTCCTAGTGCACGGCAAAGTTAAAAAAAATATATCAAGTTTAGCGACTCCATAAAATATACAGCATAGATCCATCGTATTCCACAACAGCCGAAACCTCCTCAAAAATCTAAACATACGATTCCACATTTTACAACCTTGCTAATACTGCCGTCTCTTTCGCACAAGCTTCCATAAATTCCGGTAATGTAGTGTCAGGGCTTGATAACGAGATTTACACGTAACGTGTCAGGCTGACTGGCGACATTATCGCTGAGGACGCGAGACGCGCGGTATTTACGTTCCGTGTGAAACGTCCTTATATTGACAGGTGTGATTTGTGTACTGTATTTCGTTATGCGACGGGGGCTTTTCTTGTAGTGTTCAGAGGATGAAATGAGCACAGACATTTATTTTCTTGTATAATGAAAAGAATTGTGAAGTAAATCGGTCTCATCACATTTTGTTTGAGGAAAAGCTACATTTCTTGCTCTCAAAACGGTAATGGAAAGCTGATCTGACTGAAAGAAGTGCTGTTTACGAGTAGCTAAACTTTTGAATGCCCTATCGTCTTTTTGGCAACCTATTTTATTTAGACACTTTAATATTCCAACTACGCCTACGCATAATTAAATTTAAGAATACAGATCAAATACCTTTAATATTAATATCATACACCCAAAAACGATATTCAAGAACAATCATAACTACATCATGGAAGAAAGTGATATTTGTAATATTTTAAACACCCGCACCAAACTCTTTTAATCTCTACATCTTCAACCATAGTCTTCCATAATTTGTCAAGAGTTACAGAATAACACATTTTGGTTGGTATTGACGAAGACCTTTCCCTAGCCACATTGTCTTCGCATTCCTTTGATGTCTATCGTTTATTTCGTCATAGATCATCGAAGCAAAGTTGATATGCTAATCACGAAACAAACAGTTTTTTTATTTCTTTTTATTTTGTGGCGCTACTTTTTAATTGTACTGTTTGGGCCAGGTTTATTGCAGCGCCGGAGGCGTTTTTAAGGTTTTTTTTTATGATTTTTTCCCGATATAAGACCTAGCTGTATCGATTTTTCACCCCTGAAAACCCATACATTGCAAATTTTATCGAATTCGTTAGAGCCGTTTACGAGGAAATGATTAACCGGGCGAAAAATTTACTGAATGGGCGACTGTTATACCAAGTAAGTAACTATTTATCCGGTTTGAGTAATACCTTTTAGGAGGTTATGTGAGCTGCGGTAAAAATATTGTTACATACTTTAATTGTATTTGGGGTTATATTTTTTCAATTTTAGCATATTATTCTTTTGAAAATAGCTGAACAACCGTCGAGGCAACATCGCTGTGCAGCGCAGGAGTCCGGGTGTATTCGTGTTTTCAACGAATTAGTCCAAGAGCGAGAGAAGCGAGCTCGGTAGCTTAGAGAACCCCGAAACTTCATGTTAGGTTACTTTAGACGCTGCAGACAGAAAAAGGAGTCAGATCCGTCGACAAACTTTTATTTTCAAGGCGCTGTTTTAAACATTTGTATTCGCCCTCATAATTTTTCAGTAAGCCATATTCAGTTTTTTTTACACCTTTAATTTGAATTTATTTTCGCTCGTTTAAATACTTTCCTTATATATCTACAAATATTTCGTGTTTAATAGTATAGGATAAGATACGATATAAATATTGGTTGTCCGAAATAAAGATTGCTTAAATTTATTTTTTATTATCGGACAAACAAAGCAATCCTACGAATGCTCAGACGACTGCGTCTGAGCATTCGTAGGATTGCTTTGTTTGTCCGATAGTTGTAAGCGCTGCATCTGAGTAAGATGACTAGGTTTCGATGTCCGGGTGGAGCATACTCTTATTGTGTTTTCCCAGCTGGAATTTATCGGTAGCACCTTGAAGTTTGGGTGTGTGCCCGGTTGTAGGCCACAGGCTTGTCGTCTAATATATGGGCATTAACAAATTACCTCTAAACATTTGGGTGTACTCTGTCTAAACATTTGGGCTGTGTTAGCCATGATGTTTTTCTCCCGTTGCCATGCTCTAGCACCTCATCCTTCATATTTCTACGATCGAAGAATTTCACGCTGTTGATAGGTCCATTGTGTCATCAAGAATTGGGATTTTTGTACGCAAAACAAAAGACTATCGCTACATTGTCTCAGGGACATCATTAGCGGTGATTTTCTTCGATGTTTTGTATGAACCGTACTTGATTATTGTAGAGATAGTTTTTCTAAAATAATTGATATGTTTGTTGCTATGCGCAGTTCCTGTATTATTATTTCCATTATAGATTTTTTAAGATAGTGTTTTCCTTTGTGTGTTGTTTATTGAGACTGTTATCAAAAAATATTAGACTAAAGCTTAATCTAAGTCTATGAGAAAAGACGGAATAATACCAATATGGTTTAATATTTACGAAGCTAATAATGCTTTGGTAGAATATTGGGAAACAGTCATTTGGGTCATAGACGGCAAAAGTAACTAGATAACTAGCATATAGGCAATAGTACATTATTTTCATTTATTATCTGTTCCGTATGGTGCCGGACGTAAATAATTTCACCATCCCATGTCTTCCCGTGGGTGTCGTAAGAGGCGACTAAGGGACAAACCAGAGAATGGGCAGCAGCGTTCTCTGTGCTTCTACAATAACCATACTGCGATCGCCAACCTGCCTGCCAAGCGTGGCGATTATGGCAAAAAACCCCCCATGAATAGCACAAATAAAAAATGGCCCCTAGTGCCCGGCAGCCTGCCTACCCTCGACTACGGTAGCGGTCGAGGTTACGGCATGGCAAGGGGTGCCAAGAATCTCCGGACGGGATCCGGCTACCCAAAAAATCACCGACGACTGTACCTGGCTACGTACAACACGCATACACTTCGGACCGACGAGAAGATCACCGAACTCGAAGAGGAATTGAGCAGGTTGCGATGGAGTATTATAGGGTTATCTGAAGTCCGAAGAGAGGGGGAGGACTCGATAATCCTCAAATCCGGTAACCTGCTCTATTTCCGAGAGGGTGACCGGCAGTCCCAGGGTGGTGTCGGGTTTATCGTCCACAGGTCCCTTGTGAACAACGTGGTGAAGATCGAGAGTGTGTCGACCAGGGTGGCTTGCCTTATACTCAGAATATCCTCAAGATATTCGCTGAAGGTCATACAGGTCTACGCCCCAACCTCGGCACACCCCGACGACGAGGTAGAGACCATGTATGAGGATATCTCCAGAGCCATGCATGGTTTCAAAACTCACTTCACCGTTGTCATGGGGGACTTTAACGCAAAACTGGGCAAACGAGACGAGGATGAGCTGCAAGTGGGGCAATTTGGAGTTGGACGACAGAACCACCGGGGTCACCTACTGGCCAGTTTTATGGAGAAGGAGGGCCTCTTTATGATGAACTCCTTCTTCAAAAAGCGTGAACACAGGAAGTGGACCTGGCAGAGCCCCGATGGTGCAACAAAAAATGAGATCGACTTCATCATGTCAACCAAGAAGCAAATGTTCAATGATGTCTCTGTGATCAATTCGGTGAAAACCGGGCGCGATCACCGCATGGTAAGAGGCACATTGAACATTAATATTAAGCTTGAAAGGTCTCGACTGATGAAGTCCACGCTCCGTCCAGCACGGATCCAGCTCCAAAACCCCGAGAGCTTTCAGCTCGAACTCCAAAATCGTTTCGAGTGCCTAGGGAGCTCCGTGGACGACTACGCCGACGGGTTCGTGGAAGCTGTCCATACGGTCGGGTCTAAGTTTTTCAAGACCCGTCGTACAAATAGAACCAAAATGCTCTCCGATCCTACCCTCAAGCTTATGAAGGAGAGGCGTGAGTTGATCCTGCAGTCTTCAGATGAGGCGTGCAAATACCGGCAGCTCAATAGACAGATCTCTAAATCCTTGAAAAGAGACCTCCGCCGCTTTAATACCGAGCGTATTAAAGAGGCGATTAAGCGAAATAAAGGCTCCAAGGTTTTTTCAAGGGATCTGGCTATTGGGCAAAGCCAGCTCACGAAACTGAAGACCGATGATGGCAGGATCGTATCCGCCAAACCAGAGCTTCTGAGGGAGATCGAGAGATTCTATGGGCAGTTGTACACATCAATCAGCAAGCCATCTAGCAAACGACCCAAGAGCTAGATTGACCCGACACTATACCGAAGATATTCCGGACGACAGCCTGTACGAGATTACAAAAACACAAACTCTGAAACAGCTTAAAAACAACAAGGCGCCGGGTGATGACGGAATCACGGCTGAACTCCTGAAGGCGGGTGGAAAACCGGTCCTTAAGGCCCTTCAGAAGCTGTTTGATTCCGTCATACTCGAGGGCAAAACGACACAGGCATGGTGCAGGGGTGTGGTGGTACTCTTCTTCAAGAAGGGCGACAATGCCCGGCTGAAGAACTATAGGCCCATCTCACTTCTTAGCCATGTCTACAAGTTGTTTTCAAGAGTCATCACGAATCGTCTCGCGCGCAGGTTTGACGATTTCCAGCCTCCCGAACAAGCCGGATTCCGAAAAGGCTTTAGCACCGTAGACCACATACATACGCTGCGGCAGGTTATACAGAAGACCGAAGAGTATAACCTGCCTCTCTGTTTAGCGTTTGTGGACTACGAGAAAGCCTTCGATTCGATCGAGACTTGGTCTGTACTGCAGTCTCTCCAACGGTGCCAGATCGACTACCGGTACATTGAAGTGTTGAAGTGTTTGTACAAGAACGCCACTATGTCAGTCCGTCTTCAGGATCAGATCTCGAAACCAATTCTTCTCCAGCGTGGCGTGAGACAGGGAGACGTCATTTCTCCGAAACTGTTCACTGCTGCACTGGAGGATGTCATCAAGGTTCTGGATTGGAGAGGGCTTGGCATCAACGTTAATGGCGAGTACATCACTCACCTTCGGTTTGCCGACGATATAGTGGTCATGGCTGAGACCATGGAGGACCTCAGTGCGATGCTCGATGACCTCAGTAGAGCTTCCGAAAGAGTGGGTCTTAAGATGAACATGGAAAAAACCAAGGTGATGTTGAATGGCCATGTTGCACCCACTCCTATCAAGGTCGGGGACTCTACACTCGAAGTTGTGGACGATTATGTCTACCTGGGCCAAACGATCCAATTGGGTAGGGCCAATTTCGAGAAAGAGGTCAACCGTCGAATCCGACTCGGCTGGGCAGCGTTCGGGAAGTTGCGCGGTATCTTCTCGTCCAACTTACCACAGTGTCTCAAGACGAAAGTCTATGACCAGTGTGTGTTGCCAGTGATGACATATGGCTCTGAGACGTGGTCGCTTACAATGGGCCTTATCAGGAAGCTTGCAGTCACTCAAAGGGCAATGGAGAGGGCTATGCTCGGAGTTTCCTTGCGTGATCGAATCAGAAATGTGGAAATCCGCAAGAGAACCAGGGTTACCGACATAGCCCGAAGAATTGCCAAACTAAAGTGGCAGTGGGCAGGGCACATTGCTCGAAGAACGGATGGCCGATGGCTCGATATTAAAAACTACTGATTTAATATGATTTGCATATTAAATCAGTAGTTTTTAATATCGAGGTTCTGTTTAAACATGTCGTTGGTATAAGGTATTTGTGGATCTAAGGTATTTTTGCTAAAGCATTGTGAAGAGATAATCATCATTCATCATTTCAGCCGAAAGACGTCCACTGCTGGACATAGGCCTCCCCAGGCGTCGCCACATTGACCGGTCCCGTGCGTCTCGCATCCAGCACCTTCCCGCAACCTTAACCATGTCATCGGTCCACCCAGTGGGAGGCCTTCCAACGTGTCGTCTTCCGGTTCGCGGTCGCCATTCCAGAACTTTTCGGCCCCATCGGCCATCCGTTCTGCGAGCAATGTGCCCTGCCTACTGCCACTTAAGTTTGCCAATTCTTCGGGCTATGTCGGTAATCCTGGTTCTCTTGCGAATCTCCACATTTCTGATTCGATCACGCAAGGAAACTCCGAGCATAGCCCTCTCCATTAACTCTTATCTGAAATATGGTATCAGAAGGCAGATAAGAAAACCCATTATAGGGCAAGCAAGTGGATCTGTACATGTGAAAAAGGTCTTTAACAAGTTTATATACGTTAGACAACATAGCATAATGTCACGCCTGCACTTATTGCAGGGTTGGGCAGAGACAGAACACCCTAATAGACTGATTGAAAAATTATTTATTTCAGTTTGGTTTGTGTGCAAAGTTTTTTTTCGTTTTTGAACAAGTATATATTATTATTACTTTATTCAACTTTCATGTACAAATCAGAAATAGAGTTCCCACACAAATAAGTTCTGTTTCATTATTATAAATGCTTATTTTACTGAACTGATTAACCTAGTTAAGTATGAAGTTGTCTTTGAAAACAAAAACACATCCCAGACTTTCAGTGAGATTGTTTATATCATTGTTATTTCTCAAAAAATGGAATGGAACGTCCTTTATTCTATAAAAAACAGTCACTCACCTACACAATAACGAAATAAATAGGCAGCCCTAAAACCTAATACCTCTAGGGCTGACGCATAACGATATCATAAAATAATTTATTACTTCTTCCCGCCGATCGAGTTCCCAATGAATGCTCGATATCAGAATAATACCTTCAAAGTAAGATTTAACAATAGATTAAATTTTAGCGATAAATCGAATCGTTTTAGGATCGATTTTATTGCTACTGTAATGTTAAAATAATAGTGAAGTAGGACATTATGTAAATTAGATCGATAAATTTTATATTGGTCTAAAGATGGCTAGCGCTATACTGAGCTCGAGGGTCTTAGTTCGATTCCCAGGTCGGACAGTGTTATAGGGTTTTACTTTTTAAGGGTACACTATTCGAAAATTCTGCCATACAAACGTAGTCTAGGGATAATTCCACTGTTTGACAATGTACGTTCAAAATAAAAAAGTGATATCAATTTATCTAATCATTATCTAGCCCTGTATGGAAGCAAAAGAGTAAAAAAAGAAAACATTTGAAAGTTATGAGCGTCGAAAGTTCCACATTTCGACACTAATTTTAACGCATTTTTGGGTGCCAATAAATGCCATAAGAAGACGGAAAATTTAAAAACGTCCACCATACAGGGATAGATTAGTAGTTCAACAATGCAAATAATTTAATTTTGAACAGATACGTTTAGTCGTTTTTTCATGATATCCAGACTCCCAAAGGTCTGATTATAAAATTGCGCGCGCTCGGTTTCGTCCTAAATCATTATCCATTTCGCTACAAATTTGCAAAAGTGTGTATTCGTACGCGAACTAGCTTCCTACTGCTCATCACATCATCTATCTCTTCCGCACGTGTTGTCGGTTGATATAAAATGCATTTTAACCCCGCGCACAAAGTAGTTCGTGCCGTCGACTAGTGAAGCGGAACCCTACTACTGTCACTCACGCGTCTGTCTGTCTGTCTGCCCGTCGTCTGTCGCAAATTTTGTTTCGAATAAGTTTTTAACTTCCCTTTAACTTGAAATTAAATGATAATGTTTATTATTACGTATATTTTACCGACGGGACAGAGACGTGGTCACCCAAAGAGCAATGGAGAGAGCTTTGTCGGAGTTTCCTTGCGTGATCAGATATTAAGACATCCGCAAGAGAACCAAGGTTACCGACATAGCCCGAAGAATTGCCAAACTTAAGTGGCAGTGGGCAGGGCACATTGCACGCAAAACGGATGGCCGATGGGGCCGAAAAGTTCTGGAATGGCGACCGCGAACCGGAAGACGATACGTTGGAAGCTAGGCCTCCTTCTAGGTGGAGCGACGACCTGCAGCCTTATTGCGTAAGTGAATACGGCAACGCAAAGGGTTAACCGCTATCAATCGACCAATCACACAGACGGAAATCTACATCCCATCATTCATCTCGCATGTGTTTGGTCGATTTGATAGCGATCAAACCCTTCGCCTTGCCATATTCACTTACGCAATTCGGCTGAAGACTGCGGGAGTCCGGTGTATGCGAAACGCACAGGATCGATCAGTGTGGACGCTTGGAGAGGCCTACTTCTAGCAGTGGACGTCTTTTGGCTGAAATGATGATGATGATATTGGTACGGAACCCTAAATGTGTGAAGTCCGACACGCACTTGGCCGATATTTTTAGCATTCCTCAGTAGCATTCTGAAGTTTGGATTTGTGGCAATATGGTCTGTGAACAGTGGTAGCCTAGTGGTATCGGCGACTTATAAGTTGTAGGTCGTGGTTCAAACCCAGGCAGGCGCTTTACTTTGTGTAAATTATTTCATCACCACTGCTCCAAAACTGTGAAGAAAACCAGCATGTCCTAGACCCAAAAATTCGAAGACATGTAACATCCACCAACCCATATTGAGCCCGCGTGTTGGATTACGGCCCATTCCCTCTCACAGGCTTGAGTCCCAGCAGTGGGTACTTTAAAATGGCTGATGAATCTAATGATGACGATGATGATGACATGTGGGTGTACTTTAGCTGAACCTCTGTCCAACCCTTTGGGGGATATAGGCGTGCAGTTATATAATGTTAAGTCATAAGTCATTTATACATTTGTTTAACATAGAATAGAATATATTTGATTGTACACCAAAAAATAAATTATGAATATATTTTAAAATAACTTAATTCTAAGTGTATAATGGCGGTCTTATCGCTGATAGCGATGTCTACCAGACAACCATTGGATGGACTTCAAGAACTTAAAATAAACATTGTTCGCGACGAAGCGTCATCAACCATACTAAATGGTTCATAAAAGTTAAAGTTTGTATGTGTAGACATGTCTGCTCACCACGGCGCGCCATCTAATACTGAAATGATTTTTTTTTTTTTTTTTTTTTTACTGCGGGGCGTCTCGTAGTTCGGTCAAAGCGACTGACAACTACTTAACCGGACTTTAAATGATTTTTAGAGGCACTTTCATATTTATACTAAAATTTTACCTACATTTTTTGAGATAGTAGTATGATGTTTTTAGTATTTGTCAGTATGTTATAGGGTTCAATAGTTCACCCTTAATAGAGTAAAAGCGTTAGAAAGCATACTGATAAGAGTTATCATAGCAAAAAACATAAATTTCTGTCGTACGATACGTCATTGCTCGACGACGGATTAGTTCCGAATGGCCCGCGAGGTGGCCCCACCCGGTATAAATACTTTTGGAGTTTTTTGGAAAAATTATAGTAATTAAAATCATGTTTTTAAGGGCTTATCCTATGTACTGGACATGAAATCAGTACATAATGATGAAACTATGTGAAAACCACATAGTTTCTGCTATGTAAATATGAATATTGACTTGATATCTCAAACACCGAATATATGGTTTTAGGTCATTTTAGGGTATATGGGAGACCTAGACCGAGACAGGAAACCTATATACACCTCATAGTTAGCGTAGTCTTTTATATAAAGCCCATTTACTTGAGATATCAAGTCGGTATATAATAGAAAACTGCTGTTTATCTGGTTTTCGGCAAATGCTTACGGGTTTAGGTGCCCTAAGTACCTAGAAAACATATAGGTGTACTGGTAAAAGTACTACCATTGGAAAGCTTGCTAAAAGGGCTTCTAGGCGGTTTCTAGATGGGAAGAATCGCTTGGATAGTCAGCGAGATAAACAGTCGTGAAAAATGTAAACAACGTAAAACGTTGAAATTTGTAGACCCTTCAGGTGGAATAACTCCCTGAAGGGAATAGATGTACTCATGGTGTAAGTACTTTCTGATGGCTTGCTGGACTAGCTACCAAGCCATCACTTTGGAGCGAAAATCGCTCAAGTAGTTTAAGTACAATTCCAGAAAATAGGTTTCTGGAAATGTAATTTTTAGTCAGTTTCTGGCATTCCCCGGGACTATACACCCCTGGGAATTCCGAAAATAGGGAATTTTTGGGGACCTCCCGATGGCCCGGAAAACGCACCATCGTGTCGTCCCAATCTTGTTAGGGTTTTATGAATAGTTTCTCTGATAGCTGGGCGCAAAGAAAGTGACCAGCTATCGAGTTTGTACATATCGAGGCACCTTATGTGCATATAGCCTAGATAGACTTATATGAACACTAGAAATGTAAAGTGTGGTCTATCGGCTACCAGAATCCCCATAATAGGCGGTGATTGTCTGGTTAGCCTAAGTAGGAAGTCCTAAAGTCGGTGAAATGACTTAGGAATTTATAGATTCATTACATAAGGGATGATATCCCATAGAAGATTCCCGAAAATAAGCTTTTTCTAGACGTCAACAGACAGCCTGCTATTGGCACCAGCAGGTCAACCCAACCTATAGATATCCTTAGGCTAGGTTAAAAGCTATTAAGGTTTTAATCGAGAAATAAAGGAAATTGTTCCTTTATTTCATGGAATTAGTCTAGGGAAGCTATCAATACCTGGAAATTAGGTATATGGATTAGATACAGAGATAGGGGGCGTTACTGTGTTACAGTACGAAGAAATCCAGCTATTGATAGCACCGTGGAAGGGGTGCGGTAACCCTATTTACCAAATGTTGATAAGGGTTTTTTACAGAAATAAAAATTATTTTCGGCGAGAATTTGCGGGGCTCTCAATAATGGCACGGTCCGAGGGTATATACACCCCCCGGGCCCAAATAGAATTTGTAGTCATCCAAAGCTAGTCGCTTGTACTTGTCTTAGTAAATAAGAAGTAATTCTTATATAGAATCAAGTCTCAGAAATTGTTGAGAGCCCTAGAATCGTGCCGTGTACTAAATAACTTAGTGTTTCATTTAATTCATCAACTTCAACCCTTATGAAGACACCCCTTTTCGATCCTGTCGAGCTGAACCTCGGGACCTGGACACCAGGAGTGCTGATCCAGAAGTAGGCAACCCAGAACCTGGAAATAACTCGAGTACAGCCAACACATCGTTGAATCGTTAGAGACGATTTGCAACCTTACGTCGCTGCTGCAGCCAGGCATCCAAGAACCTTGTCTTCGTGGTGTGATAGGGGCGTTCAGCGGCAATGGCCAGAAGGTTTACGCCCTTCTTTTCTCGGGGCCAGTGATCACGCTACGTCCAGCACATCTTATGGTCCTTGCGAGCCAGATTTTGGAGCCTGGCGTCCCGGCAAATTCGACGACGGACACATCTTATGGTCCTATCGAGCCGAATTTTGGAGCCTGGAGAGCCCCAGGACGTCGGGAACAGCAGATCCAGAAAAAACAACTGGGTGCCTGCATATTAATTCGGCTACGTGCAACACAACGTTGACCCGTTCGAGCCGAAATTCGAAGTCTGGAGCGCCCCAGGACGTCAGGAAGAAACAGTGGTGGAATTAATTTTTCGAATTTGGGGAAATTAATTTCACAAATAAACCAAAAATCGACGTGCACTGCAGGAAACAAGTCCTACGTGCCCTATTTGCCGCTGGATCTATGAGGTAAAATTCTGGAGACAGTTATTGAAAATACCCTGATTTTTCAATAATTTTAAGAAAATAGAAGAAATTTTCTGTGAGCCGCAAAATGCTGTATGAAGACTGATGCGCATCCTTGAAGCCCCAAGAACAGTTCCTGAAGACTTATCGCTGAAAACTACCCTTATGTTTTTAGCGATTTGTTTAAAAAACGAGCGCCCGTCAGAAAAATACAAGACGTGCGTTTAGAAGGCTGATGTGCATCCTTGACGATTGAAGAATAATTCCTGAAGCCTTATGACTGAAAACAACCCCTATGTTTTCAGGAAATTTTGAAGACTGAATTTTCGTCAGTGAATGGAAGAAACGTACTCTGAAGACTTAGATACGTTTCGGATGTACTGACTATGCGGTTCCTGAAGCACTATCACTGAAAATAACTTTGACGTTTCGGTGATTTATTTGAAGATTGAATTTTCTTCAATCAAGCAAGATACGTGCTCTGAAGATTGATGCACGGCTCTGATGCTTTGGACAAGCAGTTCATGAAGCATCACCACCGAAGAGTAACCTTGACTTTTCGGTGATTTTAGAATTTGATTGAATCATAGTCAATCAAATAGAACATACACGTTTATGGGAAAAATAAACTTGTATAAGCAGATGCCTGAAGTTTCCTGAAGACTTATCACTGACCGTAAGTTTTTAGTGATTTTTTATTTGAAGATTGAATTATAGTCAATCGAAGTGGAGGTTAACTTCTGGAGATCGTCGGTTCGAACGCTGAAGCCCGGAACTGGGACTTATCTTTGAAAACAAATTTCGAGTTTTCAAAAGAAAATATTTGAACGACAATGCCGGTCACCAGATCCCAAGGCAAGGCGCCGGAGGCATGGACCGTGGAGTTGGATCAACCAGTTGGCATCAGACATGAGCTGCCGCCGTGTTTACCTTCCACAACCGAAGGGACCGAGCCGTCGGACGAGCAGCGCCATCTAGCGCCTCAAACTGAAAGCACTCCGACGCATCAACCAATAGAAACTGATCAAGCGGTTTCTACCAGAGTAACCAGATTAGAAGGAGCTTCAGACACAACATTGAAACCTTCTCAGAAAGAGAAGATTTCCGAAGAAGACAGACGTACAGCGATGCCGATGACTACCCGGGGTGACGCCCGTATCGAACATAGCCGTCCGCCGTCAACTAGAGTGACTCGGTCACGAAAAAACATAGACAAAGCTCGCGAAGACTTACTCAAAATTAAGTTGGAGCTTGCACAATTGGCACTTCAGAGAGCGGAGGAAGAGGGTTCCGAAGCTGAATACTTGGATGACAGAAACTCGAATGACGAGTACGTGCGTTCATGGCTAGAAGAGGCACCAGAACCTCAGCCTGAGAAGGAGGATAACGTCGTTGAAGGGGGAACCAGAAATTCTATGCATAGACCCCTGACTGCGGCCGCCACCAAATCGCAAATAGAAGGTCAGCATCCTAAGGAGAAAGAAGTGCGAAAGCCTCCAGTTGCAGCGTCAGCTGAGTGTACAGGAGGTCAGAGGGATAGTCTCCGTCCATTCTTGACGGAGTTGACGTCCGCTATAGCGTCGCTAGCCGACAGGAAAATAGAACAGCGGGACCAACCGAACCCCTCTGCGTCGAAATTCGTCATGACATTGCCGAATTTCAATGGTTCTCATACTGAATGGCTATCATTTCGGGCCATATATGAGACAACTCGAGCGTACTTTACGGACATCGAGAATACAGCGAGGCTGAGGAGAAGCTTACATGGACGTGCAATGGAAACCGTCAGCTCAGAACTCATCGGACATGCCAGGCCCGATGACATCATGAAGGAACTCGAGCTGCAGTTCGGCCGTCCAGACTCCATAGCGCAAGCTGAAACAGATAGATTACGCGGACTGCCGCGCTGCAGTGAGTCACCAAGAGACATCTGCGCGTTTGCAAGTCGCGTAAGAGGTGCTGTAGTCACGCTCCGCGCGTTAAAAAAGGGTCATTACCTTATGAACGCGGAGCTTATGCGATTGTTAACAGAGAAGTTACCCAATTCGCTACGAGCACAATGGTACCGATCATATTCGGAGAAGTACCAATCGGTGCCAGATATTTCATTGTTCAGTAATTTCATATCTGAACAGGCACACTTCTGTAGTCCATTCGCCCCACCCGAAGGCATCGCTTCGGCCGAGGCGAACACCAACAGACGCGTCACACAAAGGACGCATATAGCTACGGACCAACCGGTAGGAAAATGCCGTGTTTGCGACGTGGGACATCACTACGCCACTGGATGTGCACAATTCAGGGGCGTAGCTGTCGAGAAAAGATGGGAGCTAGCGAAAAAACATGATCTATGTTATCGCTGCCTTCAACATCGACGAGGCAACCACACTTGTAGGAGAAAACAGTGTGGCCAAGACGGGTGCAGAGATACGCACCATCGGCTTCTTCATAGGAAGAAGCAACAACGGAGGGAAGCCAACAAGAAGCCCGATGTTCCTGAATCCAGCAAGGATCCTCAGGAAACGGTGGCCAGTTTCGGGTCACCATCGAGCCAGGCGTACCTAAAGATAGTGCCGGTCCGGGTCATCGGACCGGCGGGAGAGGTAGCAACATACGCTCTCCTAGACGATGGGTCCACCGTTTCGCTGATGGATGAAGACATCGCGAGGCAAGTCGGGGCAGAGGGCCCTGTGGACCCGCTCAAGATCGGTGCGATAGGCAACACCATGCTCACCACCCCATGCTCAAGAAGAGTCAAGGTGACACTGGTTAGCCCGCAAGAGAGAAGGGTACAATTCAAAGCACGTACTATACCTAAACTCAGCTTGGCAAAACAAACAGTGAGCGATAGAGTTGTCGCACGCTGCAAGCATTTAACCGACTTGAGAAAAGAGTTGATGTACAACAATGGCGTGCCAAAAATACTCGTCGGCCAAGACAACTGGCATTTGTTATTGGCCAGCGAGATTCGCAGAGGTCCAAGACACCAACCAATTGCGTCACTTACAGCGATGGGTTGGACACTACATGGCGCCCATAGTAGTTTACTACGACAACAAGTACATCATGTCAATAGAATAACAACTGATGACAATTTGGATCATCAGTTGCGCGAATATTTCGCCATAGAATCGCTGTGCATAAACCCACAGCGACCCGCCTCTGACCCAACAAGAAGGGCAGAGGACATTTTGAATCGATCAACTGTCCAATTAGAGAATGGACACATCGAAACCGCCATGCTTTGGCGTAAAGAGCTGCGAGACGCCTGCAAAACAGAGGCAAGTCGTAGAGGCATTGTGTGGCGCTTCATAACGCCATCAGCGCCCACCAAGAGAGGCACCCACCAAGAGAGGCGACCACCAAGAGAGGCGCCCACCAAGAGAGGCGCCCACCAGCTGAGATACACTCAGACAATGGCACCAACATGCACGGCGCCGACAGAGAGCTGCGACCCCTACAAATACAGGTCGTCGACAGCGTGCTGCGACTAAGAAGTCGCATAGCAGCTACGCAAGGCGTAGCTGAAGCAGAGGCTAGATGTTGACCTGGCATTACAATCTGGGTACAACATTTTCGCCTACTTAAAGACGATAGCGTACCAAGATGCTATCCTGAAGATAGCGACGCTATTGAATAAATAAATAAGAATAGCTCGCTGCGACCTTTACAAATACAGGTCGTCGACAGCGTGCTGCGACTAAGAAGTCGCATAGCAGCTACGCAAGACGTAGCTGAAGCAGAGGCTAAGTGTTGACCTGGCATTACAACCCGGGTACAACATTTACGCCAATTTAAAGAGTTAGCGAATGTTGAAAAAAAATATCGACAGCGTGCTGCGACTAAGAAGTCGCATAGCAGCTACGCGAGAGGTAGCTGATGATGATGATGATAAGTAAGTAAGTAGTAGTAGTAGTAGTATATAAGTGATGCGCCCGCCTATATTACATGGCGACCATCACATAACGCAGCTGTACATAGACTGGACACATCGCAGTCTACAACATAGTGGCACCGAACTCACAATTAATGAGGTACGGCAGCACTACTGGGTCGCAAAGATGCGACCAACAGCGGAAGCGCCTGGGAGCGCCTAGTTCGTTATGTAAAAAACACACTATACAATGTACTTACAGAGAAACACCCCACCGAAGAGGTGTTGTCCACACTGATTTGTGAGGCAGAGTACATTGTAAATAGCCGACCATTGACGCACGTGTCGGTAGATGGTGATGATGATGAATCCATCACACCGAATCACCTTTTGCTCGGTGGGTCAGCCAGACTACCTACACCTGGCACGTTCACCGAGCAAGATATAGACAGCAGGAAAATATGGCGACGATCACAGATCCTCGCTGATATGTTCTGGAGTCGCTGGGTCAGAGAGTACCTGCCGGAGCTCCAAAACCGGCGGGAGCCACATAGTAGTGGGCCCAAACTTAAAGTGGGTGACCCTGTCCTGATAGCCGACGGCCAGCTGCCCCGCAATACGTGGCCGCGAGGCCGCATTGTGGCCGTGTATCCAGGAATCGACGGAGAAATCCGGACCGCTGAGTTACGCACACTTGGCGGTACCTTGAAGCGTCCGGTGAAGAAACTCGTCCCACTGCCCCAGTAACCAGAGATGCCGGAGCGGCGACCGTCCTCTCGGTGGGCCTGGCCGGCAGCCGAGAAATGCCGTCCGTCGCTCACCGAAGGAATGCAGCGCCGCGCCGACAACACTTCGAGTCGACACAGCGAGTCGACACAGCACTGCACGGCGGGAGATATGTTCGCGACGAAGCGTCATCAACCATACTAAATGGTTCATAAAAGTTAAAGTTTGTATGTGTAGACATGTCTGCTCACCACGGCGCGCCATCTAATACTGAAATGATTTTTTTTTTTTTTTTTATACGTGGCGTCTCGCAGTGTCAATCAAAGTGATTTGTTACTGCTTAACCGGACTAATCCTGCTGAGACTAAGCTATATAGCATAACCAGCCAGGCGCAAATTTTCTAACCTAAGCGACAACGCTGAGGGCTACCCCAGTTGGGGTCGAACCTCGGCTCAGGGCGTCGCTGGGGAACAACTATAGCTGGATCTAACTTAATGAATTTACTTTCCGTTCGTAAACTACCTAGGTGGAGAAGAACGGATAAGAAACTCCTTTTATATCTAATATTTTAACTATTGCTCAGCTAATCGCGGGCTGGCGGGAAATATTAAAAGAATACGCGGCGGCCCTCGGCGGCGAGGACGTAACGAATCGGTTTGTGTATGTACGTTTGTATCTACGCCCTACGGCTCTTAAGGAGCAGGGTAGAGAGGTCATGGGGTCAAGGACAAAGCCTAAGTTGGCGAAAAACATGATGTTACTGAGATTACACTTTTATTGTGTAAATAATAATAAAAGGGTCAAGGTTGCGACTTACTTGCGCACCCATTGACCATTTGTGAATACTAGGCTATCTAGCTCCTTTGTTATGGAGGGATACCTATGAAATAGGGCTTGGGATTCGGCTAGATTAGGTATATTACCTGTAGCTTCGATCTTTTCGATCTCAGCGGCTAGCGATCGTGCCTCGTCTGTCATCCAGATTGCGTAGGCACCGAAAATGATGTCGGCGACGCTACGTCTGGCATTAGAGTTGATTTTAGGCTGGCTCGCGGCGACAGTGTTGGGAGCCATATGGCGGCCTTGAGCGGTCATGGGGGCGGCAGGGGCCTGAGGGGCCGGGTTGGGGGTCGGTGCCGGGATGGGGTGATCCATCAGACCTGGGATAGTCTAAATGATTTTTAGAGGCACTTTCATATTTATACTAAAATTTTACCTACATTTTTTGAGATAGTAGTATGATGTTTTTAGTATTTGTCAGTATGTTATAGGGTTCAATAGTTCACCCTTAATAGAGTAAAAGCGTTAGAAAGCATACTGATAAGAGTTATCATAGCAAAAAACATAAATTTCTGTCGTACGATACGTCATTGCTCGACGACGGATTAGTTCCGAATGGCCCGCGAGGTGGCCCCACCCGGTATAAATACTTTTGGAGTTTTTTGGAAAAATTATAGTAATTAAAATCATGTTTTTAAGGGCTTATCCTATGTACTGGACATGAAATCAGTACATAATGATGAAACTATGTGAAAACCACATAGTTTCTGCTATGTAAATATGAATATTGACTTGATATCTCAAACACCGAATATATGGTTTTAGGTCATTTTAGGGTATATGGGAGACCTAGACCGAGACAGGAAACCTATATACACCTCATAGTTAGCGTAGTCTTTTATATAAAGCCCATTTACTTGAGATATCAAGTCGGTATATAATAGAAAACTGCTGTTTATCTGGTTTTCGGCAAATGCTTACGGGTTTAGGTGCCCTAAGTACCTAGAAAACATATAGGTGTACTGGTAAAAGTACTACCATTGGAAAGCTTGCTAAAAGGGCTTCTAGGCGGTTTCTAGATGGGAAGAATCGCTTGGATAGTCAGCGAGATAAACAGTCGTGAAAAATGTAAACAACGTAAAACGTTGAAATTTGTAGACCCTTCAGGTGGAATAACTCCCTGAAGGGAATAGATGTACTCATGGTGTAAGTACTTTCTGATGGCTTGCTGGACTAGCTACCAAGCCATCACTTTGGAGCGAAAATCGCTCAAGTAGTTTAAGTACAATTCCAGAAAATAGGTTTCTGGAAATGTAATTTTTAGTCAGTTTCTGGCATTCCCCGGGACTATACACCCCTGGGAATTCCGAAAATAGGGAATTTTTGGGGACCTCCCGATGGCCCGGAAAACGCACCATCGTGTCGTCCCAATCTTGTTAGGGTTTTATGAATAGTTTCTCTGATAGCTGGGCGCAAAGAAAGTGACCAGCTATCGAGTTTGTACATATCGAGGCACCTTATGTGCATATAGCCTAGATAGACTTATATGAACACTAGAAATGTAAAGTGTGGTCTATCGGCTACCAGAATCCCCATAATAGGCGGTGATTGTCTGGTTAGCCTAAGTAGGAAGTCCTAAAGTCGGTGAAATGACTTAGGAATTTATAGATTCATTACATAAGGGATGATATCCCATAGAAGATTCCCGAAAATAAGCTTTTTCTAGACGTCAACAGACAGCCTGCTATTGGCACCAGCAGGTCAACCCAACCTATAGATATCCTTAGGCTAGGTTAAAAGCTATTAAGGTTTTAATCGAGAAATAAAGGAAATTGTTCCTTTATTTCATGGAATTAGTCTAGGGAAGCTATCAATACCTGGAAATTAGGTATATGGATTAGATACAGAGATAGGGGGCGTTACTGTGTTACAGTACGAAGAAATCCAGCTATTGATAGCACCGTGGAAGGGGTGCGGTATTTACCAAATGTTGATAAGGGTTTTTTACAGAAATAAAAATTATTTTCGGCGAGAATTTGCGGGGCTCTCAATAATGGCACGGTCCGAGGGTATATACACCCCCCGGGCCCAAATAGAATTTGTAGTCATCCAAAGCTAGTCGCTTGTACTTGTCTTAGTAAATAAGAAGTAATTCTTATATAGAATCAAGTCTCAGAAATTGTTGAGAGCCCTAGAATCGTGCCGTGTACTGAATAACTTAGTGTTTCATTTAATTCATCAACTTCAACCCTTATGAAGACACCCCTTTTCGATCCTGTCGAGCTGAACCTCGGGACCTGGACACCAGGAGTGCTGATCCAGAAGTAGGCAACCCAGAACCTGGAAATAACTCGAGTACAGCCAACACATCGTTGAATCGTTAGAGACGATTTGCAACCTTACGTCGCTGCTGCAGCCAGGCATCCAAGAACCTTGTCTTCGTGGTGTGATAGGGGCGTTCAGCGGCAATGGCCAGAAGGTTTACGCCCTTCTTTTCTCGGGGCCAGTGATCACGCTACGTCCAGCACATTAATATTAAGTGTACAAAGGCAGTCGCTGACAGCGATATATACCAAACAACCTTTCACATAACATTCAACATTACAAAATTTCTAAAAAAGAGTTGAACAATGATAGAAGAAATTAGAAAGAAACGGGAGCATTAAAGAGAAAGGAAATATGGTTCTTAACAAGATTTTTAAAGGTTCTAGTCTATACTTATAATATTATAAAGAGGAAAGATTTTTTGTTTGTTTGTTTTATTTGTTTGTACCGAATAGGCTCCGAAACTACTGAACCGATTTAAAAAAAATCTTTCACCAATAGAAAGCTACATCTGAGTAACATAGGCTATTTTTTTATCCCGAAAACGAGTCCTGTGGGGTGGTCCACGGGAGCGAAACCGCGGGGAACAGCTAGTGTAAAATAAAGGTACAATTGGTACAATAAATATAATAACCTTAAAGAAAGTTCATTAAGTAAATGAGCTTGATAAATTATATATAGACGGATTTTATTATTCTCTATAAAATCTTGAACTAGGTACTTTGATAGAGAGTACCTATTTATGAAAGTCTGACAGATAAGCTACTTTATTTAAACTAATATTATGAAAACATAAAATTCTTTGTTTGATTATAAAAGGCAATATATGGTTAAAGACATTTATTTCTCAAAAATAGAATATACATGCACTTACAATAAGAGGCACTAGTTACAAAAAAATAAAATAAAAAAAAACAAACGAATATTTGAAAAAAAGTTTATTATTAAATCCACAAATTTGCGATAGATGAACGTATATGTTGAACTATAGGAGAGTGAAGTAGAATCGCAGTGCCTACCTACTTCATATACATGATCACCCGCTGTTAAGAGTCGGTGAAAATCCTTCTTACTTTACATACCAAAAAAACAAAATATAATCTAAAGTAGATAGATTGTTTGTTTGTAATATGTATCTGCCAGGTCCCTTAGACGATTGCGAAACTTTCTTTCCACTGCTACTAAAATTGCGCTTGCACAATCCCTTCTGCTTCCTATCCTTGACTATGCTGATGTCAGTTATCTCGATCTCACCCAGGCACAACTAGATAAACTTGAGCGTCTTCAAAACCTTTGTATAAGATTTATATTTGGCCTGCGCAAATATGATCACATTTCTAAATTTCGGACAAAGCTCTAGTGGCTTCCCATACGTCTTCGCCGGGATTCTCATATTTTATTTCTGCTTTATAGTATTCTATACAATCCTACAACCCCCTCTTATCTCAAAGAACGTTTCAAATTCCTTCATGACACACATAATAGATATCTGAGGTCATCGGAAAACTTGAGACTAGAGATGCCGATGCATTCCACCAGCTTTTACGACAAATCTTTTAAGCGGTGCGGTTGTGGAATGCTTTGCCCGTGTCAATAAGGCGTACTCAATCTCTGCCCATTTTTAAAACAATGGTAAAAAATCACTACCTCTCTCTTTAATAGTTGTATTTCTTGATATCTATGCTTTTGTTCCATACTTATTACTTTATATATTTGTCTATTATATATATATGTATGTATTTATTTTATTTTATATATAAATAGTACACCAAATACTTCCTACAGTACTGTCATTCCTTCCATTTTTTTTTTAATCCATTCAAAGGTTGTCTTGAAAAGATCGCTTTTAGCGATAAGGCCGCCCATTGTGTCACCCAGTGCAATGTTTTCTTCGTCTAGACTTTCTGTAACTTATATGGTGTACATAATAAAGAGTATTCTATTCTATTCTCTTGGAGATTACTCAAAATCTACCATTGATACAAAACTAAACTATCTCTGCGTGCCATAGTTTAATCACGATTCTTGTGAGATCAGTGACGGGAGCGAATTCGTAATTAAACGATAGTTTGATAGAGAGAGGTACTCGTATAGCCAGATAAGCTGTTAGGCTGTTACTGAGTGGGTAGTACTTATTACAAACAAAGGATTATCACAAATACTTACATTACTGATTAGGCAGGCATATCAGTAATGTTTTGTTGCAGATATTATCGTTGTTGATGAGCAATGTGGACTGTAGTTATTTAGGATGGGTTGGAGATGGTAGAAACACTGTTAGATGTTATAAATGCTATTTAATACCAGAACAAACTATGTACAAAGCAATGGATCACTGACACTGACAACGTAAGTAAAAAACACAAGAAAATGGAACCACCGTTCAAAATATAGTTCTTAAAAAGAAGGTGGAATCCCAGCCAGTCGCCAACATATCGGACCCCCAGTGGGACACTAACAACCGGTGGCCACTGGCTGGGAAGCAGCTTCCATTAAAATGAGCTTACGGGCCGGTCGGCGCAGTATGCCGCCCTTAGTGCGGACGTCTGCCACGCGGACCGCTCCGTCTGGCCCTGGGTAGATCGACACTATTCTTCCTAGCGGCCATAAGCCACGTGGAAGGGTAGGGTCGGCGATCAGCACCACGTCTCCCTCACTGAAACTAAATGTGTTGGTGGAAGGTCCCCTTGCTCGGAGCGTGGGCAGGTACTCGCGCAGCCATCGTGCCCAAAACTGATCTGCCAGACGTAAGCTTCGACGCCAGTCACACCTTCTGTCTAAGTCTGCGTCTGTGAGCGTGCTGGTCCAAGGTCCGACTGAAGAGGAACCCAGGATGAAATGGAAAGGAGTGATCGCTTCTGGTGAGTCGGTTGAAGATGGCACATACGTGAGAGGTCTCGAATTTATTATGGCTTCTGCCTCAAGGAGTAGTGTGGATAGTACGTCTTCTTTTAATACTTTTTCGGCGAGGCAGGCTCTCAGGGCTGTCTTCACGGTTCTTACCAATCTTTCCCATGCTCCGCCCATGAACGGAGATGCCGGTGGGATGAAACGCCATTCAATTTTGTGGTTTGTGGCGTATTCTTGCACTGCGTCGTCTTGTAATGAGCGTAGCTCTCGGGAGGCTCCGACAAAGTTAGTGCCATTATCTGTAAATATTGTTGAAGGCGATCCTCGGCGAGCAATAAAACGTCTTAGGCTCATAATGGCAGCATCGGATGAAAGTGAAGAGACAAGTTCTAAGTGGATGGCTCTCGTTACTAGGCATTTATAAAGCGCGACGTAGGGTTTTTCGTGGCGTCGGAATATTGTGACCGTGATCGCACCGAAATAATCTAGGCCCACGTGGGTGAACGGCCTCTTGTGATGATCGAGTCGCTCTTTCGGAAGATTGCCTATTTGAGGTCGAGCAGGTTGGCCCTTCCACCTTCTGCATTGGAGACAGGCTTTGGCGACGCTACGGATGCTGTCTCTTGCTTTGAGTATCCAAAACTTCTGCCTGAGCTCATTAAGTACAAGTTCGGTAAAACAATGTGCGGCGTGAATATGTTCGTGAAGGATGAGGAGTCGTGTGATGTGATGGCGACCATCCAGAATTGCAGGTGATATAGCTCTCTCACTCACTCCTGGCGCATACTTTGTCCGTGAGTCCAGTCGCAGCAAGCCATCCTGGCCAAGAGTTGGCGCGAGTTTTGCTATTCGGCTGTTTTTCGGTATGGGCTGTGATGATTCGACTGCTTTCAGCTCGTCGGGGAAACTGTCTCTCTGAGCTCGTTGGAGTATCATCTTCTCAGCTGTTATGATGTCCGCCGCGTGAACTTGTGAAGGAGATGTGGTGCTGTCGATGTATATATTTGAATTTTGATCTATTGACCGAGACAGTTTAAGCCGGAATAATCGCGCACCCTGGAGAACACGGGCGGTAGCGCGCAAAAGGCGCAGCCAAGAGCTAAAACGCGACGCGTCAGGTACTGGATTCGAGAACGGAACGTCGAGGAGCAACCCCACCAGCTCCGATTTCAACTCGAAGTCTGGTAGAGTCTCCTCGATGTCAGCAACTCGCTCGGTCGGCCAAGCGTATGGTTGCTGCAACAGAAACAGAGGACCCGTAAACCATCGATGAGACTGTGAGGTCATTTTTTAGGTTTTGTGGCATCGTCGGCGACGTTGAGAGATGTAGGGATCCACCTCCAGTTGGACGGGTTTGTGGTTTCTAAAATCTCTCCCAACCTGTGCGCCACGAATGGTTTAAACGCCCGAGCATCCCTCCGAATCCACTTAAGGACGGTGGTTGAGTCTGTCCAAAAAGTGATCTCGGAGGGCTTAATTTGATGTGCTTGCAAAATTGTTTGCGCGAAACGAGAGGCTATAAGCGCAGCTTGTAGCTCAATGCGTGGAATTGAGACCGGCCTTAAGGGCGAAACGCGTGCTTTACTGCCGATTAGAGTTGTCGACACGGAGTCGTCATCGTATCTAAAACGCCAATAGGCAGCACATGCATAAGCTTGTTCGCCAGCATCGGCTAATACATGCAGTTGGGTATCCACTACATCTGTCTTAGTCATATACCAACGAGGTATTTTTATGTTGGACGCGACCTGCAATTGTAAAAACCAGTCTTCAGATTCATTAACGTACGTGTCTGGAAGCGATGAGTCCCAGCCGACCCCTGCCCTCCATAGTTTCTGTATCAGAATGCGGCCCCAGATGATGACCGGCATTAATAAGCCGAGGGGGTCATAGACCTTCATGACGTTTGACAAAAGACTACGTTTGGTTAAGGTACCGGCCGGTAAATGCGACACTGCTCGGAAACCCAGCGAATCCTGACGTGGGTTCCACTTAACACCCAATACGCCAACCTCGCTACTAGGAGGTAAATAGACGTCTGAGGTTGAGTCGCTTCGAAGTTCCTTTGGGATAAGCGAAAGTGCCTCCGGGTCGTTTGACGTCCAGGCGCGCATCTCGAAACCACAGGCTTTGTGAACCGTGACTACGTCGGCGGCGACACTGGAATGGCTACCTAAATAGTCGTCCATATAGTGGTCATCAATTATTGCCTTACAGGCGGCGGGGTAATCGGCTTGGAGTGTTCTTGCATTTTTGTTTTTAATGTAGAGTGCAATGAACGGACTCGAAACTGCGCCAAGAATCATAGAGGACATACGATACTCTTTCATTTCTCCTTCTTTGCTACGCCAGAGGAAACGTTGGGCGTCTCTGTCTCTTGGAGCGATTTTTATTTGAGGGAACATTTCCTTTATGTCACCGTTTAGAGCAACGGCGCCTTCTCTAAAGCGGAACAAGATATCTAGTAAAGAACAAAGTAAGTCTGGACCTTGTAGGAGCAGGCTGTTTAAACTTACAACCTTCGTCGCCGCGGCGGCGTCGTGGACCGCTCTGAGCTTCTTCTTTTGGGGGTGAAGTACGCCGAAAATAGGCAGGTACCAACGAATACCAGCTTCTACGTCAGCGCATGAACTATTTGGCGGTTTCCGTTGGTGATAGGTGATTGGTTCGCACTCCTCAGCGTAGCCTTTTGCGATGAAGTCGTCTACGAATTTGTTAAAAGCTGTGGCGAACGATTCATCTTTTGCCATCTGGCGTTCGAGGGCCTTGAAGCGCGATAATGCCTGCGGGTAACTGTCAGGTATAGTCTTTGGCAGTTCTTTCTTCCAGGGTAGGCCAACTTCAAAATGTCCGTCATCAAGTTGGCGCGCCGATGATTCGATAATGTCTACGGCTCGTTTATCGTCATCGTTTGGTCGAGGGGCGCTTTTCGTTATGCCTAAGGCATCGATGTCATATTGACTTTTGATGAGAATGTCTAAATCGTCCGATACGTGGTTCACAAATTCGATTGGCTTAGACGAAACGGAAAGCGCGCCGTGAAGTACCCAACCTAACAAAGTTCTCGAGGCGACAGGATCACTTTTTTTGCCACATCGCACTTCGCGACTTAAAGACAGGTGCCAATCTGGCGCACCAATGAGGACAGTAGGGGTGACGTCAGTGTATGAAAGTTCGTCGGATAAGTCTACCAAATTTCGACCTCGAATATAAAAGTCTACGTAACTTATGTCAACTTCTTTCGTCATACCACTGACGCCTTCGATGCGTAGCCGCTCCTGACAGGTGGGTTTCGCGCCGATGCGCGCAGCAACCTCGCCGTCAATGAGCGTCGCAGTACTGCCCTCGTCGAGTAACGCCGTCGTGTGGAACTCGCCGTCAGGACCCTCGAGCACGATCGGGACTACCTTCAGCAGCCCGCGAGGACGATCGGTTGACCGCGAAGTCCCTGTGACATCAATTAAGGTATCAGAATATGTATTTCCAATTTTGACAGATGGTTCAAATTCGTTGGTTGTATTGTCCACGTTGACAAGAGTGGTCGGTTCAGCAAACAAAGTTTGAGTATTGTTGCATTGGCTGCTGGATGCTACGCTAGGTTTGGAGTTCGCTGTCATTGTGCCGTGAAGGAGCGCGTTGTGACGTCTCGGACATCCGTCTACTCCACAACGTTTGGCGCGACAAAAATTCCAAGTGTGTGGGCTGGACTTCAAACACCGGTAGCATATTTTTGTCTCACGGACCCAACGCCATCTGTCGTCTATTGAGAGCGCTAAAAAAACTTTACAGGTTTATATGTTGTCAGGTCCTTGTTTACAATAGGTACAACGCTCGGGCACTTTGTTGTTAGATACGGTGGCATGAATTGTTTCCTTCTTCAATTGGAATCTAAAAGGATGCGTTGTGTTCTGTGCCTTAACTGTATTGTCGGCAAGAAAGTTATATTTTAACTGTTTATCAGCCTCTACTAAAAGAAAGCGTGACAAAATGTCCAATTTTGTTAAGTTTGGTTGATTGGGTGCATTAACGGAAGCAAAGTCTGTAAAACGAGCGCGCGTGTGCTCGCTCAACTTCATCAATATGCACCGAAAGAGCTCTGGTGACCATAAGAACTCGCTCTGATTAAGCAGCTTAAGCGTTGTCACGAAGTTGCGTAATTTATTTGCTAAACGATTTAATTCTTCGGGAGAACTTAGCTTAGGACTGTTGCGCAGCTCGGCGACCTCGCAAGCGACGAGAAGTTCCGGGCGCGCGTACGTCTGCTCTAGGGCGCTCATGATGTCATCCGGTTCCCCAGAAGTCCACAGGAGAGACGCCACGGACTGGTACGCCGGACCGCGCACAGCGTTGTTTAAACGATCTGAATTATCTGACGGAGAAAAATTAGATTTAGTTCGTTCGTAACTACTCTTGAACGCCATCCACTGACTAACTTCGCCCGAGAATGTGATGAGTTCGGGTCTCTTTGGTTTGCTGGAAAGGGCGTTTATAGCTTGGGTAAGCTGAGTTACGGGGTCTGAGATAAGACGTTCAGACGTATTTAATTTTTGTGATGCATCGTTGTGGTACTTGTTACAGGCGGCGCGTGTATCTGACGACGGGGCTGCATGGTTGACATTCGGTACGTAGAACGATACCGTGTTGGTAGGGGCGGCCGGCTGCGAATATTGTCCTTGGGGGTTGCCCAAGGTGACAGTCGGTGCCTCACCAGGCATATTCGCGTTACTTACCGTGGTCATGTTCTGCTCGAGAACCGACGTCGCGGTGCGTTTTGCGGAATGACAATTAGACAAACGTGAACAATGGGATTTAGATGACTTATCTGATGTTTCCAGAGCGGCTAGTCTGACTTGTAATTCCGTCTCTTCCGCCTCAGCCTCGAGGCGAGCAAGCTCGCGGTCACGTTCCACCTGCTGTCGCGCAAGCTTGTGGTCACGTTCCGCCTGCTGTCGCGCAAGCTCGCGCTCACGCTCCACTTGTTGACGTTCGCGCTCCACTTGTTGACGTTCGCGCTCCACACAGCGCCGCATTGCGTCAGCTTCGATGGCCAGTTTGTGAGCGCGAACGGTCGCCGAAGACCTCGAGGAGTGAGTGCGTTCACTGTACGAATGTGTACTATGAACACTATGTGCGCTGCGTGAAGGTGCTTTTGCTTTTGCGTCTAAATCCGAATTAGGTCGAACGCTTGGGCGATTTGCGAGGCTAGGTTGTGCCTGGTCGCAAGGTTCAGTACCCGCGGGCTGTGTGGTCGAGCTAATTGCTGTGGCCAAAGCCGGCCGGTCGCCGCCCCGTGAACGTTCGCGACGTTCGGGCTGCGTCCGATTGACTTCCGTGGCCGTAGTGTCCGTGTTTGCCTTGCTTTGACTACGTGTTTCCACCATGGTTAATGAATAAGAATGACGAAATGAATATTTACTAATCGAAATGAAAAAATGAAAAAAACTTAGGTCAAAATGAAAATTTTTAAAAATGGTTTATTTTTACGGCGAGAATGGACCAAAATGTTGATGAGCAATGTGGACTGTAGTTATTTAGGATGGGCTGGAGATGGTAGAAACACTGTTAGATGTTATAATTGCTATTTAATACCAGAACAAACTATGTACAAAGCAATGGATCACTGACACTGACAACGTAAGTAAAAAACACAAGAAAATGGAACCACCGTTCAAAATATAGTTCTTAAAAAGAAGGTGGAATCCCAGCCAGTCGCCAACAATCGTTTACAATAATAATCTATTTTGTATGAAAAGATATTAATCTAAAATGTTAATAGATTATGTCTTATTTTCCCTGAGTATGTAAGGGCGTTATTATCGAGCGTTAACTAAAAAAACTGGCCAAGTTCGAGTCGGACTCGCGCACGAAGGGTTCCGTACCATTATCGCAAAAAACGGCAAAGAACGTCACGTTTATTTTATGGGAGTCCCACTTATATATTTATTTTATTGTGTTTTTATTATTTGTTTGTTATAGCGACAACAGAAATACATCATCTGTGAATAAATTTCAGCTATCACAGTTCATGAGATACAGCCTTGTGACATACGGACATATAGACAGACAGACGGACCGCGGAATCTTAGTAATAGTGTCCCGTATTTACCTTTTTGGTATGGAGCCCTAAAAAAACAGGACACGAATAAGTTTATAACAACAACACCACCACCTTTCCACGAAGGGTTCAGCAGATATGTATCTAAGTAGGCATCTTGCTATTTAAGGAGATTGCGAGTAAGCGGGGTCATTTCTAACAAATTTATGTATTTCAGTTTATGCTAGGTACTGAAAACAAAGATTTTGCTTTATTTTTGGGGATCATAATCCACAGCTTGACTTCGCCTACTGCTGAGAAGAGGCCTCTCTTTATTTGCTTTGCCAGCCTCATCCAGATTCTACCCGCGCTGACAACAATGTCGTCTGCCCACCTCGCCCCCGGACGACCGAGGATTTATACGATTCAGTTACACTATAATCACACTAGCTGTTGCCCGCGGCTTCGCTCCCGTGGCCCACTCCACAGGACCCATTTTTGGGATTAAATAATAGCCTATGTCACTCAGGAATAATGTAGCTTTCTATTTGTGAAAGAATTTTTCAAATCGGTCCAGTAGTTTCAGAGCCTATTCGGTACAAACAAACAAAAAATTTTTTCCTCTTTATAATATTATTATAGACTAATACTATAAAGGCGAAAGTTTGTGAGTATGTGTGTGTTTGTATGTTTGTTACTTCACGCTCAAACGGCTGGACGGATCTGCATCTACTTTTATTCCGGAAATATGTGCCCACGGGATAATTTTCGACTTTGACGCGGGCGAAGCCGCTGGCAGAAACCAGTAATAATCTATTTTTTATGAATAATATATTAATCTAAAATGCTAATAGATTATCTTTAAGTTTCGCTGAGTATGTCGCCAAGGGCGTTAACAACGAAAGTTAATTTTCATTACTCATACTCGGAAAGTAGGTCTGAAGTTGCTTGAGGAGCGGGTTGAAAGTAATACTTTTCAGCCCTAGGGAGAATCGTTTTCAACTGACAGCTGTCAAATTATTTAAAAAAACTAGTTCTTTTTCACATATCTATTGAACCATGTTCCTACTTTCTATACAGCCACGATGTAAAATTGAAATAACTTAAAGTTAAGTATTGATTAAAGAATATTTTTTTTTTAAATAACTATATTATAATTTAGTTTCAACAATTTCTTTAAAATAACTTAGATTTGGGCAAAATATTTACCATTTTTTCAATGATGAAAATAAAAAATAATGGCTGAATAGCTGGCCGGCCACAGAAAAAAAAAACAAACAATATAGACGGGAAAGCGGCAATTCGATCTTCATTTATTTTTTCGATTTGAAGACTTTTGTTTATATACGTATAGCAGAGATTTGTACCTATAAAATGAGTTCATCTGATTCTGATATGAATTTAACGCCTGATTTTATAAGTGTGATGTAGTGTAAGTACGGTAGTGGAAAACCTTTTACTTTCCAATGTACTATTAAATAAAAATAGGAACAAAATTCGCCGATAATATTTATAAGAAATTCATGCTACCGTACCGTATCTGGAATTAACTAAACTTATCTATATTTAACAGAGCTAATGTACATATACACACGGGGCACACCGATATTTTGCCACCGTGGTCTCATCCCACGAAAACTAATCTAGTATTTATCACTTATTCAATATTCTTAAAGTCATAATCTATATTTTCTCCTCCCACAGTGTTGTGTGGGAGTCATACAGAGCAATTACCAGTTTCTTGACTCTTGAGGCTGGGGATATATTTATATACCCGCAATATAAATAGTTGAACATGAGAATAAACAGCTAATAATTATATTTTCATCCCTTAGCCTAAAACCTCTTCTCCAACTGCAACACTAGATTATATTGTTGATTATTCTATAACTATACTTAATATTATAAAGAGGAAAGATTTTTTTGTTTGTTTGTACCGAATAGGCTCCGAAACTACTGGACCGATTTGAAAAATTCTTTTACCAATAGAAAGCTACATTATTCCTGAGTAACATAGGCTATTTAATCCCGAAAACGGGTCCTGTGGGTTGGTCCACGGGAACGAAGCCGCGGGCAACAGCTAGTAATATATTATAGAAGCAAAGGCTGTTTGTCTGGGATTCCAGCTTCTAACTACACAAAACCTAAACTGACACTTTATATGGGTAAGTAAAATTGTCTGTTTGTTAGAAGAAAGTTCCTAATCTCCGGCAGTGCTGATCCGATTTAGAAAATATATTCGCTTATTATAGAAAACCATGCCCATAGCGGGAGCTGTAGCTTACATTGTATCTCGAAAAAAATGCGGTGTTGCACTTGACTAAGAGCAGCTTTATTAACAAACATTTGTATCTACACTCACAACGTAATGTTCCAAATATGAATTCAAAAATATTGTATAAAAATACCTTTTATTCGTGGATAGGTAAAATTAAAAAAAAACGCAGTCATGCGCAATGAGAATTTAAATTTGCCGCCATAACACATTTTGTTTCCGTTTCCAGTTCTGTTTTATTTCAACTGCATGAGAGAAGATAAAAAGTATAAGTGTATGCAACGGCATATAATTAGCTATTAAAATTACACTCGTGTGATAAATCCACACTCGTGTTTTAATAACCCCTTTTATATGACCGTTGCATCTTATTTATACAAGCCCAACTCAGATAACCCAGACAGGTTGGTATTTAACTCAGATTCTCAATTTAAATTCTCGGTAGAAAATCTGAATTAAGAAGGTACTAATCAGTGTTTAAACTAATCGAAATAAATAACGAAGAAAGGTTAATAATAAGCTCAACTGTACTGTATCCGGATGCTTTATTTCGCCACCAGACGGCGCCTCTAGTACGACGTCACTCGTATCTATAGTTTCCTTCTGTTTTGAAACCCAAGCTTAGTGATTTAGTTCCTTGAGAAATACTAAATACGCGAAAAGTGTTATAAACTGGAAATCAACAGACTCTAAAAGATGGAAAAGAGGGTCGCCTTGGAATTGAGAGGAAGAAATCCTTCACAGGTAAACGAAATCTATTTTTCGATTTATTGGAATGTTTTGTCGATACGTATTTCATCAGGTATATAAATGTAATACATACTTAAAAATTAAGATTAACGAATAATCGATTAATTTATTATTATTACTAACTAATACGAGTATATTTTGGCTAAAAAGTCGTTTTTATAAATAAGGCGCCAATTGTCATAACTGTTGTCATGTCCGTAACTATTGAATATTGAAATACTCTAATATTATGCTCTTTCACTCTAACAATTTATAGATTACCGTATCATGAATTTTGGTGTGCCAACTGAGCCAAGGGACCTCATCATAATTGGCAAGCAAATATTAGTTCTTCCTGTGTTTGTCTGTAGTAGACAGTTTGTTTTCTATAAATACAAAACTAGTAAGTACACAGGTAGAAGAGAACGGTTCGTTGCCCTAGAGACAGTTGTCTAAACTTCAGTCTATTGAAAGATCATAAGTTCTTCAGCAAATGGGCTTATATTTATTTTTTGAAAAGTACATAAACTATTTTTTTCCAAAAGTAATAGTAACAAAAGGGTCTAAAATTATTCACATAGGAATGAATTGTTTTGAATTAGCGTGGCTATAGGTATAAAAAAAAACGTTAATTAAAAATACAAAAAACCAAAGCGAACTAAAAAGTCGACGGGGAGGAAGAGACGTAGGTAAACAAGAAGAAAATCATGCTGTGCAGTCGGATACACATGGTTTTGGTCAGCGCGATTATGTATTCTCCGACTGCACAGCATGATTTTCTTCTTGTTTACGTCTTTTTAGTTCGCTATTAGTTGGATTTTTATATAGCTAATTTGTGTTTGTTTATGTTCTGTTGGCAATAAATGTTTCCTTTCTTTTTATTTTATATATAACTTATTAGTAGGAGGAGCTCGTGGCTAAATAATAACAGCCGCACGGGTCGATCATCAAGGTTAAGCAACGCTTGACGAGGTCGGTCCGTGGATGGGTGACCATTTCAACATACCGAGTTTCCTCCGTGCCTCGGAAAGCACGTAAAGCTGTTGGTCCCGGCTGTTATTTGAAGATCTTTGACAGTCGTTACGGGTAGTCAGAAGCTTGAGATCTGACACCAGTCTTGCCAAGGGGTACCGTGTTACCCAGTTACTGGGTTGTGGAGGTCAGATAGGCAGTCGCTCCATGTAAAACACTGGTACTTAGCTGAATCCGGTAAGACTGGAAGCCGACCCCAATATAGTTGGGAAAAGGCTAGGCAGATGATGATATAACTTATTAGTAATAATTTTTTTTTGAATTACTTTTAAACATATAAGAGGTAAATATTTATGTAATCACCTCTTGAAATCCTTAATTTTGTCACCTCACGCGATGGGTTTAAAATAAGAAATAAGTTGGGACCCCCACAATATGGTGCACAAAAGCCGCTCTCATGGTTAAAACGAATCGATTGACGTAAGAATCATCAAAATCGGCCTACGCATTTGGTCTCTTGAACGCGACATAGGAACAAACATATATACATATACCGATAAACACAATATCCTCCTTTGCATCGTGCAGTCGCGTAAAAGATTAATACATTACAGAATTGCCAACAGTTTTTAGTGCGTTAGTCGAATTATAAGAACGATGAAAAGTTTTATGCCAGGCAAATACAATTGGTCTTCTGTATTATAATTATATATAATTGTAAATTAATGGACATTGGTCATTCATAATACACGAACATACATCATCATCATCTGCCTTTTCCCAACTATTTTGGGGTCGGCTTGCAGTCTTACCGGATTCAGCTAAGTACCAGTGTTTTACATGGAGCGACTGCCTATTCAGATAGGCAGTCGCTCCATGTAAAACACTGGCAGGTGCAGGTCAGCCTCCACAACCCAGTAACTGGGTAACACGATTCCTCTTGGCTAGACTGGTGTCAGATCTCAAGCTTCTGACTACCCGTAACGATTGTCAAAGATCTTCAAATGACAGCCGGGACCAACGGCTTAGCGTGCTTTCCGAGGCACCGAGGAAACTAGGTATGTTGAAATGGTCACCCATCCACGGACCGACCTCGTCAAGTGTTGCTTAACCTTGATGATCGACCCGTGCAGCTGTTATTATTTAGCCACATACATAATGTTCTTAAATAAATAGCCAGCCTGGTAGTTAATATTCCAAGTTTAGCTCAATTAGTGGGGCGATTAGACGGCGTTGGACTAAAGACGATGTAATGGATGCATGCTAAATAATCCCGGATTAAGGGTGATTGGAGGTTACAGGAGATTTTTGGTTAGACTAGCTTAGAGTTTAGAAAGGGGTTGTAAATACGGGGATTTGGATAATAGCTTGATGCAGTGTACTTTGTCCCTGGAAAAAAATACATAATCAATGATTATTTTACATTGTTTTTAATTAGATATTTAGACAAGGATTAGGATAAGCAATATTCATAAGTAAGATCACACACAATAATAATACGTAATAACAGAGGGCAGGCGAGTGCTAAAGGGAGAAGACGCTTTTGTTTAGCTGTGGGATGTCCCACAGCTGAGCAAAAGATGAAGCATAAATTTGTATCTGTCTATGTATACTGTAATGTTGTGGTATACATAGATAGATACAACTTTATGCTTGGCCTTAAAATTAACGACAAATGATTTTTCAGAGATAAGGGTTCATCATCTGCCTAGCCTTTTCGCAACTATATTGGGGTCTGCTTCCAGTCTTACCGGATTCAGCTAAGTACCAGTGTTTTACATCGAGCGACTGCCTATCTGACCTCCACAACCCAGTAACTGGGTAACACGGTACCCCTTGGCAAGACTGGTGTCAGATCTCAAGCTTCTGACTACCCGTAACGACTGTCAAAGATCTTCAAATGACAGCCGGGACCAACGGCTTAACGTGCTTTCCGAGGCACGGAGGAAACTCGGTATGCTGAAATGGTCACCCATCCACGGTCTGACCTCGTCAAGCGTTGCTTAACCTTGATTATCGACCCGTGCGGCTGTTGTTATTTAGCCACGAGCTCCTCCCCTTCAGAGATAAGGGTTATTGAAATGAAAATCGTAGATAAATCTAAAACGAGGGTAATTTTTCATTTTCACTAGACAAATAACTCAATGGAGAATCATATAATATTTTTCAGGAATTAAATGTCAAGAAAAGAACTTGCGGGAATAACATGACAGTGAACAGACAGAAGAAAATGACATCATTCTTAGACCACTCATAATTTTTTGTTTATGTCTACATAAATTACCTTAAAGTCCAATAGCCGATATAACAAAATTCAATTTGTTAAATCACATACAGTCAGATAACTCTTACCACACTACAAAGATTACTTACCGTAACAAAAACTACTGCAATCTTCACCCAACCTTCACTAAAACAAAAGTCAATCTATCGAGCACTCGAAGAATTAGGACTCTTCATTATTTCATTAGCCATCTCCTCTCCATCACTCAAGAAACTTTCTTTACCTCGGGGGCATACAAAACAGGCTCCTGAACAAATACAATTATGTTCGAGACACGGAACCCTTTTATTTGGGATACTTTAGCTAATTCGCGCACATTTTCTTTTTCTTTTGTACAAGTAGCGGATAGCGGTGTCTTGTTTTGATAGGCTGGAAGAGTTGATGAAATCATTATGTTTTGTGTTGGTGTGGGGGTTTTGTTTAGCTTAGATACAGTAGGAATTTAGTTACGAAATATTTTAATCACTTTTTAAACAGGATTTTCTGAAAAGTGTGGGTACCAAGAATTGTCTCGTTTTGTTTGTGGAAATACATTTCAAATAAATAGATTTCAATCTATTTATTTGAAATGAGTAAAGGCTATGGTGAAAAGTTATTTCAAATAAATAGATTTCAATCTATTTATTTAAAATGAGTAAAGTCTATGGTAAAAAGTTATGGCAATGGTAACTGTAGTTGTGTTGGTTCAACCCGTGCGGCTGTTATATTTAGCCAAGTGCTGTCATTGTAAACATACATACATACATAGACTGATAAACACATTACCCTCTTTCGGCAGTCAGGTAATTGAAAAATAAGTCAATTTATCACAGGTTTTGAACAGACGACTAATCATCCTATTTTACAATGCTATTGATGATAGCTAAACCCTGTTGTTTCAAGAAAAAAGTCTATGACCAGTGTGTGTTGCCAGTAATAACCTATGGGACCGAGACGCGGTCGCTCACAATGGGCCTGATCAGAAAGCTTAAAGTCACCCAAAGGGCAATGGAGAGGGCTATGCTCGGAATTTCCTTGCCTGATGGCATTAGAAATGCGTTCCAAATTTACCGACATAGTCTGAAGATTTCCGAAACTTAAGTGGGCAGGGCACATTGCTCGCAGACCGTATGGTCGATGGGGCTGAAAAGTTCTATGCGCTGGAAGGCCTTCCTCTAGGTGGAGTGATGACCTGGTCAAGGCTGTGGGAATCCGGTGGATGGGAGACGCACGGGATCGGTCAATGTAGCGACGCCTGGGGGAGGCCTATGTCTAGCAGTGCTCGTCTGAATGATGATGATGAAATCCTGATGACTTGATAACACCAAGACTATTTGACAGATTGATAGAAAGAACACAGACTTGACCAAGAAGTAGCGTCCAAGTATAAGCATCTTTTGTATGAGCGAGTTTTAAAAGAATTTGATTCAATCGTAGAAAAACTAGGCAATTTCTTAATTTTCGCAAAAACTAGTGAATTGTCGTTAAAGAAACTGAAGACGTTCCTGGCTTTCAAATGAAAGAAATTAAAATAATATTCTGAAGCAAGAAGCAGGGAGGAATTAAATGTAGGAGAGTGGTTACTGGCTTTTTAATTATTCAACTTTATAATTGAAAATTTGATCTTTAAAGCATCTGTTGCCGCATCTGTTTAGTTTTAATTGCTAGGGAAGGTTTCGCAAATGTACTTGATGTTCTGATATCTGTTTTCGAGTGCAAAGGCTTAGTAACTGTGTTATTTTTTTATTTCTATTGAATGTCGTTTATTAAGTTGATGAAAATGCTTTCTATCGCGTAATAGTTAGCTATGCGGCTTTAGTTTAGTTATATAGATCTAATATTCATCTACGTCATCATTGTTCACTGCTGGCCACATCGATCAGTCCTGTGTTCGTTTCCAGTGGACTCATGTAGCACTCATCTGATCGTCGGCTTTTCATTCTGCGAGTCCTTCCAACGCTGGATCTTCCGGTAAGTGTTCCATGTTCCAGAACCTTTTGACCTCATCGGCCATCCATTCTGCGAGCTATTTATCATTAAATTGATAGGTAACTATTTCCAAAAGTCATTTATTCGGTTGAAAATATAATACCTGCCATAATTTTTAGATTTTTAGGCTTTTTTCCAGTGAATTGTAGCATGTTACAAGGTTTCAAAATGCAATTTTTATCTTAGCAGCCAAACAAACTATTGCAATAACATGAAGTTTGACTTGCAGTGCCCATGGAAGTAAAGTTAACAAACTAGGATGTAGCCGATACACGGACGACGGTAAACATATCGGTGACCGCGTTTCAGCTTGTTTATTTTAGAGATCAACAACCCTGTACGGTTCGATGTAGGGATGGCAGGAACTGTATTTTTATTGAAAGTTTATATATAATGGATTTAAATTTTGATGTAGGTAAGATGTAGGTAAAAATTTGAGAAGTAAAATCAAAGTAGAAGTTTAATTTGCCTAGTCTCTTATATCTAGACAAATGAACAATATAACAGCTATATTGATTGAAACAAGTAAAAAATATTTGGTACGTAAAATTAGTCATCATCATCTTCCTGCCCTTGTCCCATGTTCAGGGTCGGCGCAACACGTTTTCTTCTTCCATACCGTCCTGTCCCCCGTCACGCTATCACTGACTCCCTTTTCTTTCATATCACTCCTCACACAGTCCATCCATCTTTTCTTTGGCCGTCCACTCCCTCTCTCTCTCCTCAAAATTAGTAGTAGACGAAATATCTGGTAAAATATGGCAATCGATATTGGGACGTGCCATCGTCGGTAGTGCACAGCTTTTTTACAAGGGCCTGATGAGTTAGTTTGTATGAAACACGGTCCGTGCTGCAAATGGGCTTTCTATATTATTTATTATTTTACTCTTTGGTAGTGCATGTCACTCCGTTCTCGTCGTATAACCGACTTCTTGACAATCTTTATTGTTTATGTTTTTTAGATATTGATTGAAACACACCTGGATCATCAATCATGAATAATCCAAAACAGCTACAATTTTGAAATAAACTGTGGCTCTATTAAACAAAATTAAGTAAGTACCTACTTAGCTGTTATCATTAACAGGCTTAAAGGCCTCGACATGTGTCACAAACTTTGAGAGAGATTTATAACAGACACTGTGAAATGACATATCTCATGTCACGATGTTCTACCCTAAGTCCCAACCAACTGATGTATATTTCAGGCTGAAATATTTTCATTCGGAATTCAAATGATTTTATGGCTTCTAACACAGATCATCAAGATGTCTCGGCGGCCACTACGAGAGACGGCATTGTAAAGCCTTTCCATAGGTACCTATAAACCAAACGTGTTAGCGTGTATCAACGTTTAGTCACATTTAAAACCGGCCAAGTGTGTGTCTGACTTCGCACGTTTAGGGTACCGTACCAAACGCAAAATTAAGTTGCTTGTAATAGGAAAAAATGAGAGAATTTCCAAGAAAAATCAAATTTACTAACATATTGGTATTTGTTTGTAAAATATGCGTAATAATCAACATTATCAAAAAATTTGAAGTTCATTGGTTAGTGGGAAGTTAAAAATCTTTTGAACATTTTTTTTTAAATGCTGGCTTTTGTAGCTTCTCATTCCTATGTTTTCCAATATTTAAAAAAAAACACAGTATTTACCTACTCAACGAACTCTAAACAACGATACTCGTACCCCACTTGATAGGGTGGGTAATTTTTTGGCTATAAAACCCGTGTGACAAATGACGGACAGACAGACGAACACGTAAGTGACAGCAATAGTGCTCCGTTTAGACCCAGGTACAGAACCCCAAAAGTTTAGAGGACTATAGCTTTGATCTCTTGATCGGAACTCACAACCCTGTGGTATGCGGTGCTGGGCCACCAAGCTCTGCTCGGGTGAAAATAGAGAAAATGACGTTTTCTAAAAATTAAACCTAGCTAGATCGATTTATCGCCCCTGAAACCCACTGCATACTAAATTTCATGAAAATCGTTTGTGCTGTTTCCGAGATTCAAATTATATCATCATCAATCAATCAATACATAATATAATAAATCTGGGGAGAAGTCGTTTTTGTACATTGAAAATATTTCCAAAAAAAATTGCCAGGGTGTTAAATGATAACCAACAGAAACTATTTCCAGCTTTTTTGGATTTTGTTTATCTGTTTATTTGTGCACGCATCACGTAAAATTTATGAAACAAATGTAGATAACTTTTGTACATAAAATTGTGCTTAACTTGAAGTATTACGTAGATTTTGTTTCGTCGCAATCGGTACACTCTACAAAAAGTTAGATGCATTTAAAGTGTTCAAGAAGTAAAATTATCACAACACACGCAATTCAGATACTCGGACAGTTGAACTCGATATTCGATAGATGGCGTTGTGCATTTAAAGTAATTTTCCAAATGGCGGTGTTCGTATAATTACATAAGTTTCTCTGTGGTAGGTAATTAGGGTTGGCAGGAAGGTAAGTAGGTAAGTAGGGTAGACAGTCAGTTATCGGGAGCGATGCCGCGGGCACAGCTATATATACAAGAATTGCTCGTTTAAAGGTAGAATAGAAAGATTAGATAAAATAATGGTTTTTGTTCCGTCGCATTATGTCCGGAACAGCATACCTCATACCGTTACGATATGCATGCGTTCCGATACTCCGATCAAGAGACAGAAGCTTCAAATGAGAGACGAAACTTGTGTTCAGCGCAATTGCGCGGCCACAAAATAATTAACAATGTGTCATCAAACGATTAATAATAATAATAATAAGTTTATTCACCACAATATTTACAGAAATGTACACAAGTAGGTATATAATGGGTAGACTTTTTTTAGGCATTACATTGTGTTGCAAAAATTTCTGTACATAATTATAGTAACCCTGCCTCTTAAACTAGGCTATCCTGTATTTTAAGAGACAGTGTCTAACTTATAAATTTACTATTTTTTTTTTTTTTTTACAACAGTGGACAGTGTCGATCTACCGTTTGAACTGGCTTCTACTGATAGCAGTAATAATTGTGCGTGTACGAGTAAAAGTAAAATGTGGAGGGGATGTGTATTGGTGTGATGTGGTATGTGTTTGTTGTGGGTTTGAGGTGTGAATATAGGGGTAAGTGTGTGTGGTGTATATGTTTGTCAGTGTACGTTTTTTCCATTTAGGCGATGTAAGTGAGTAAAGACTCCGTGTATTAATAATGCGTCTCTAGTCGCTTGTTATTGTTAACAACAGTAAGAAGTATTGCTTTTATAACATATAAGGTTACAACTTCCGATACTTTATCAGCTTAAAGTTTAACTAACGCAGAAAATGAAACAGAAAATTCCTCCGGACAGAATACCGGTTTTTGAATTTATATTTCTTCTCAGTATTCACAACACAGTACTTTAGGCTGATTTAGTTTGCGAGTTAAGGGGACTGGATAAACGGTTCTGTCAGATCGAATGCCTATTTCAATTGATTGAATACATTTACTGTTCATTTCCTCTGAAGGTGAGCGCAATAAAAGAAGGTGAGGTGAAGGTCTAGGAATGTGAAGCACAAATTGTGATGCGGTTGACAAATAAGAGCGTTATATTATACTAGCTGACCCCCGCGGCTTCGCTCCCGTCAACTGGCTACTTACCTCCTACCTACCTCCTACCTACCTACCCTACCCTACCTAACTTACCCTACCCTACCTACCCTACCCTACCTATGCTTACTACTACTATACGAATGTAACCTGTAAACTTTTGTTTCTACCGGCGGCGGCGATCTAATTAAAATTTAGAACATAAAAGCTGCTATTGTGAGTCAATCTTAAAAGATAGAAATATGCTGTGGCGGACTTTTTTTTAGAACTTTTAAAGAAGAACAATGCCATAATACATTATATTTGCGTAACTTAAACCATTTACGCAGCGCACGCAACAATAGCTCTCAAAAAGGAATATTTTTGCCCGTTTTTGCAACATTTTTAAAACACAAAACTACTACTATCCAACACAAAAAGTATTTTTCAATTCCAACCAGTAGTTCCTGAGATTAGCGCGTTCAAACAAACAAACAAACAAACTCTTCAGCTTTATAATATTAAAATAAATTATTATATTATATTATTATATTATATATATATAAGTATAGATTATTAAGATAGCTCACGTCAGTGGTATCCAGAATAATTTGGCCTTTTCTTCATATAAAACTATGTACGGTACAACTATTCTCTTCATTCTCTCAATGCCCCTCGGCAATCATCGCATTTCCGAATACAAACGAATGCTAATTTCCATTACTATCAATTATTAGATTTATCGTGTATAATAATTTAAATTCAGAACTAAGTACTTTATTGTTGTTTTGAGTTGATTTCCGTGAGAAATATGTATGTAGAGCTGTAAAAATAGCAGCATTCCTCCCATTTTACCCAACTGCCGATTGAGGGTAATGAGTTTATCAGTCTATGTATGTATGTATGTTTGTATTTATGTATGTATGTATGTTTGTTCCTATGTGGGGTTCTAGAGACCAAACGCATTGGCCGATTTTGATGATTCTTACGTCAATCGATACGTCTTAACCTAGCGAGTGTTAACAAAGTTAATACAAAAAAAATAAAAACTCTACTGCTTATGAAGTAAACTAAAACACGTAAACAAGAAGAAAATCACGCTGTGCAGTCGGAGGATACATCTGGTTTTGGTGAGCCAGCACGCGAATATGTATCTTCCGACTGCACAGCATGATTTTCTTCTTGTTTACGTCTTGTAGTTCGCTTTTCACTCGCTGCAGTCGGGTTTTTTTGACTACTTTAGTTTTTTTTTTTATAAATTACTTTATGTTAAAAGAGTATTAACAACTCTACATACTTCCAAGTTGATGGAGAGCGTCCGGTCTGCACCAAGTGCAAAGGGCAACAGATAGAAAACCGACGACTGACGAAACACAAAGTTTGCAGAAGGACATTATGAAAATGTTTGTACACAACGCTAGGCCAGAGGTGACATTCTATCAACCAAAGTGTCACTATTGAAATGTCAAGTGAACATTCGCTTATATTTTAGTATTTCGTCCCTCGACATCGCTGACATCGAATAACACTTTGTCTAGTGCCTAGCCGTTTCATCATCAGACTACAAGACGTTCGGCGATGTGCCATCGGTACATGGTGAAATTCCACCCACACGCACTAAACTTTTTGGAAATACTTTCATTATGCGTACAGCTAAGGAGTGGAATTCCCTGCCGGAGTCTGTGTTTCCTGATAGCTACAACGTATAGGTAGCTTCTAGGCAAGCGTGCTACATCGTTGAAAACGTCATCACTGTAGCCAAGTTGACAATCTACAATCGATAACGCTAGTAGAAAACGAATCAATGTATGGGAATGACACATCTGAACGTGAAGTCACGTGGTCAGACCAAACAAATAGTAGGCGTTAACGATTGTAGAAAGAGATTCGATACGAAACGTTTGTAACTTGGATAGCGGGGCAGGTAAGATAGTGGTCAAGCGCGAGCCGAAGTACAATAAATAAAAAGGTTAAAAGAGTAACCGTCGAAGTACGGTCGACTATACCAAAAATCTATTGAAAACACGGTTTTTTCCCCAACAAAATTAAAATGTCAGTGTTACTTCAGTGTGGTAACCCTGAATACATTGTTGTCGCTGCCAGGGCTATCACATACGAGTATTTCCACGCTTTTTAACAGACGTTTTGTGACGTATTTTTTATTTTATTTTCTTTCACAGCCCACTGGTATTTGGAAAATAGATGCTTGAACGGCCTTCGTATTGATTCAGCTTTTGCAACGTGCGACGTGGGCCGTGTGATAAAACTTTCGGAATGAATGGAACGGAATGGTGAATGAATGCGTTAGTGAACGAAGTGTGACCGGTCAAGAACCACACAAAACTTTCTGTAACCAATGCTTTTTTAAGCTGCTTTGTAATATGCGTATTGGAACGCAATATCTCGAGAAAGCAAGATGAACAAAGACTCAATTTTAGTCTTTCAAAAATTGATTATATCAATGCTTTCAAATCATATAACGCCTGAGACTCTCCAAAGGGTAATACAGTGATGTACCTCATTACAGTACGAATTCTAATATTTTTCCAGTTTTGTTATGATAAAATACATACCTAAACTTAAAAGATAATTTCAACTATAATCCGAACAATAAAAATACAAACATCAATAAGGCCTAGTTGCGCCAAAACTTAACTCAGAGTTAATTGCTTATACGAGATTTAATAACAAATATGTCTTACATAGTTAGACTTGTTAGCTGCAAGCGGGCTTTGGTAGAAATTAAATCCAAACCTAACTCACAAATCATTCAACCTAGACATCTAACAGCTTCATCCAATATCTCTGAAAATCCTATTACAAAGGAGGACTTAATTTAAAAAAAAAAAACTGGCTTGCTATCTTTTTAGAAGCGTCGTCTATCGCTGCAGTGCAAATCCAGCTGTTGAGGGTAGTCTGAAATTGGATTTAGAAATGGGAATCGAATGGCGAACCTCGTTGAACTGCGGCAATAATAGACGGAGGCTGTTGAGTTATTCTGGCACGATTGGAGGCCGGGAGCTGGGAATGGGTTATGGAATGATTTACAGCCGATTTTGTGATAGTCAGATATTTTTGCTGAGGAATAAAAATGGCAGTTTGACAGCTTTTGTAGGTATATAAAATATGTCAGCCTTATTCGAGAGTAGAAGATAAAATAGATTTCGAGGTAAAGCTATAATGTCTTGATCGGATTGCCAGACACGTAAATACTGTAAGGATTCTGCGGCCCCTTGATTACTTCTTACTGGCTAAATATGGTTTTAAAGTGTCGTTCGTATTTAGAATATTCTGAATGTCATGGAATGTCAGGCTCCCGAAGGAAGCACAGATTGCAGTAAGTACATGTATCAAATTTACAAAGTAGGTAGTATTAAATCTCTGACCATCAAGTGGGTGACACGCTGTCCTCTTTGTTAGGCTATGAAATAGCCTGTATTAAGGAGTAACAGTTCCGTCACCCTCTAAATGTATTGCTACAATTTAATTTTTAGAAGTTTTTTATTTATTTCAAAGGACTACTAGTTAATTGTTTTTTTTATTGTGTATGTAATTAAGCCGGATGAAGATATTAAAAATACATTAATTAAATAAATTAATCTTCTTCTTCTATATATATAAAAGAGAAAGCATGTATTTATGTACGTTCCTTATAGATACCGGAACGGCTGGACCGATTTTAAAGAAATTTTCAGACAATCTTTAGATTGACCCAACGGATAATCCTGTAAGTTTGGTGGCGATCGGAGCATTTTTTTTGAACTTTGAACGCAGAGATGCCGCGGGCAGAAGTTAGTAAAAAATTAATTTAAAAATAATAATTTAAAATATCGCATGCTTATTTACGTGGTAGCTTCAAGTCTACCACAATACCTCGTATAAAACAATCAAGAATGGTCATTTATTGCGCAGTATGCGTCACCGGTGATGCGGATTATTACGTCCGGCACCGTATACCGCATGCCAAAGCAGCGTTGTGCGCCATCAAGAAACCAAAACTTAAAAAAGAATAATAGTAGGTATGCAATTATTTAAAGCCTGATTTAAATTATCAGTTAAACACTACTCAGTATCCCTGATTTACCTTCATACCTATTAAAATCTGTGTTATTACGTCCAGCACCGTATACCGCATGCCACAGCAGCGTTGTGCGCCATCAAGAAACCAAAACTTAAAAAAGAATAATAGTAGGTATGCAATTATTTAAAGCCTGATTTAAATTATCAGTTAAACACTACTCAGTATCCCTGATTTACCTTCATACCTATTAAAATCTGTGTCACCATGTCTGAACTGTAGATTGAACAAGATTTATTTGAAGTGAGATAAATTTATCAGTTACTAAACTAAATTGGAATATGTACCTAGGTACTTAGGTACCTACTGATAACCTTTTATATCAATAATCTAGATCAGATGAAGAATAATTATGATAATGATGTGGACCAGTAGGTAATTAGATCAGAATTTGGGATCAATAGATTACCTAGGTAGATTGCTGTATTTTATAATTTCATAATCGTGATTCTGATTACATTTATTAGACACAAATTAGGCGATAACATTGTTATGAATTAGAATCAATATTTAATGAACATTTCGCTTAAAGTGAATTAAATCTACTTTTCATTGGCTATACTGAAAGTGCTGAAGTTAAGGGCATTTAGTCATTTTCCTTAGGCGCACTTGCAGGAAAAATGAGGTTATATTGACAAAATTGTATGACAAATTGTCTATTTAACCTCGGTGTTAGCAATTACTCTGAGTTAAGTAATTCGTCGTTAGAATATTGACCCGCTGCACTCAAAACGGAAAAGGAAAACATTGTGAGGAAACCGGCATGTCCTAGAACCAAAAATTCGAAAACATGTGACATCCACCAACCCGCACTGGGCCCGCTTGGTGGATAATGGCCCATTCCCTCTTACAGAGAGGAGGCCTGTGTCCCAGCAGTGGGAACAATAATAGGCTGATGATGTGAAGTAATTCGTCCAAGTGGGCCTTTGATTATTAGATACTTCAATTGCGCAGTGTTTGTAAATGTGATTAATTAATAATTATGACTCAGTAACTGTAAAGCGAAACTTGGTCATAGATCTCGTAAAACATAGAGGTTATGAAGAAGACAAATAAAATATTAAAAAATAAAAAACCCCCGATACATTTTTATTTTATGCTACATAATTTATTTAGTAGTAGACACGCTTCGATCGACAATCTATTAAACTCGATATCTTCTTTAAGACGTACGGCGATGCGCCATCGGTACATGGTGGACATCCCACCCATACGCACTAAACGTTTTGGAAATACTTTCATTATGCGTACAGCTAAGGAGTGGAATTCCCTGCCGGAGTCTGTGTTTCCAGATAGCTACAACCTCGGGGTCTTTAAGTCAAGAGTGAATAGGTTACTTCTAGGCAAGCGTGTAACACCGTCGACCACATCATCGCTTACCATCAGGTGAGATAGTGGTCAAGCGCGAGCCTATCTATAATAAAAAAAAAAAAAAAAAAAAAAAAAACTTGCGAAAATACCCCGATTCAAACAGTAAATCACCCATAACTTTATAACGGCTGAACCTATTTTCATCAGACATAGCTGAGAACACTCGACAAAGTCACTTTTCAAACAAAAACAAACAAAATCAAAATCGTTTCATCCGTTTAGGAGCTATGATGCCACAGACAGATACTCAAACACACAGGTACACACGCTAAACTTATAACCCCCCTCTTTTTCCGTCGGGGGTTATAAAGTGAGCATTTGCCTCTACTGGGACACAAATAAGGCTAGGAAAAATAATCGTTGTACCTACCTATCTAATCTAACATTTTCAAGATCCCGTCTCCCGGCCTATTCTACAATGTAGAACCATCAGAGTAAGGCTCCACAAGAGCCACCTATCCTATAGAATACTGACCCGCTGCACAGCCCCTTACCCGAACGAGGTGCGAAGCTTTACCTACCCACATTTGAATAATGGCGTGATGATTTCACTTTAATGCCAGCAGTTTTGGGTTAAAGCCAAGAGATTTAATTTTTGTGCTTTTTATTATGTTTAAATAATGTTTTCATTTTAGGATTTTTATAAGTAAGATAGAGTGCCTACGTAAACATGTTGTAACAACATTTGTGCTTTCTATAATTATCTTGGAAATCGCTGACAACAGTGAAGAAAAACATCGTGAGGAAACCTGGGGGGTGACCATAAGCTCTTAGTGTAAGGTTATTTTGAGACCGCGTAAGTGACAGATGTATACAAGTCATTACATCTGTCCCTTACACACACTCAAAATAACCTTACTCTAAGAGCTTATGGTCACCAGGACTTATAGTTAGCATTTGTAAGTTTGTGCTCCATTTGTGTAATTGCTGCAAGAAGTTTCAGTGCGAGGGTAAACAAATAAACAAATAACATAACAACGCGCCTGGTTCCCTGGAAAGGTTAGATAGAGCTATAAGTATAGTATGGGCATATAATAAGATCAATCCTACTGGCATCAACAAAAACAAAAAAAAAACAAATTGAAAAACGTCATTAAAACTTCACCCGACCGGGAATCGAATTCTGGACTTATTGCTGAGCAGTAGCGTTTGCAATTAATGCGTCGATTGACCTTTCAGGTTAAAGTCAAGGCATCAATAGGAAACATCAAATGGTTCGGAAAGTATCTACCTAAATGCATGATTTATCACAGTACTGTAAGACGAGGAGGGCTACCTCCTTACCGCTTTTTAAAGCTGGCAACAGATATTTTGGTAGCTAGGAATATTTGAAGATATTTTCGTTTCGTTTTGCATGTCACTACTGTAAGAGCCGCCTTAGGCAAGGCACATTGATGAAATAATACAAGTTTAAAGTTCAATTTTCCTATCATTTGAGCTCGCCCAGTTACTTCCTTATCATCACTACACATCACATCATCAGCCTATTAATGTTCCCACTGCTGGGACACAGGCTACCTCTCTATGAGAGGGAATGGGTAATCCATCAAGTGGGCCCAGTGCGGGTTGGTGGATGTCACATGTCTTCGAATTTTCGGTTCTAGTACATGCCGGTTTCCTCACGATGTTTTCCTTCACCGTTTTTGAGAGCAGTGGTGATGAAATAATTTACACAAAGTAAAGCGCTTGCCTGGGTTCGAACCCACGACCTACAACTTGTAAGTCGCGGCCGATACCATTGGGCCACCACTGCTCTTGCTATTACGTCCTTTTAGTACCTTATATTCCAACGGTTTATCCTATGTTTATTGTACAAATATTCATAGTTGAATGCTCTAATATTTTGTTTTGTATCCGACTGCGCTGTTTTAATCGGATTCCCAGCAATCCGATTGAAGTGCAGGGACCTCTCAGCTCAGCCAGTCATAAGTTAGCTGTTGTTAAAATGGAGCTATTTTAACTGTCACTTTAAATATGAGAAAATGAGGAAGACCCAAAGAAAAGATAAATGGTTGTGTGACAAGTAAATCAAAGAAATTGGTGTACTTATTTGATAGCATGATGGTTGACAAAGGAGAAAGGATATAAAAAAACGTTTTACACTAACCACTAGTAACATGAGATTAGAGCAGAACGGTGACGATTTCAATACTGTGATGATCCTAGGCGACCACTTAAAATCAGCGCCGTGCTATGGGTCCCCCACGGCACAGCATTATGCTGAGTGGAAGCCTTTTTGCCACAATCACGACATGCATCGGCCTGGTATCTTTTTCACCCTATTTCCTTTCTGTTATAAACAAAATGTAGGTAGTATATGTTATTATTTTTTATTTATTTATCGTCTTTACTAACTTAATTAAAGTACTACTAATACTATTGTTAAGGGTTTAGCATAAGCGTGTTATTATATTGTATGTCGTATTGTGACAATTAAACACTTTTTCTTTCTTTCTTTCTTTCTTCATGATGGTGATGTCAATGAGTGATGGTTGAGCTGACTGGTGCCAATCCATGCGTCATTTTCGTGAACGGGCGCCATCAGTTGGGATTGGTCATAACTGCTTCGGCCGGCTTTTAATTACTTAATTATTTTATTTTTGAATTGTTTCTTTTACTCTAGACGCTTTTAAGTGCACATCGTCTCACATATGTATTTTTCCAACAAGAATGATGCAACCAAATACTTGTGATTAAAACTAATGGAAATAGTGTCCGTGGAGCAGTGTAGGGCGTAGTTAACTACAATTTTGTAATCCGATTACTAACTACGATTAAAAGTAGTTAACTACATGTAGTTATGATTACATGTAACTTAACTACAGTAATCAAACTACATTAAGTAGTTAGTAATTTGATTGCTGCAATCTAGTAGTTATAATTACTGATTATTTAAGTTTTATGAACTTATATTTTGCAATTAAATAAACATGTAATGTGTAGTAATATATGTTTTGGATTATGGCTGCATAAAAAAAAACAGTTTATTGCACATACCTATGTTTATTTTCATGAATAATCAAATGCAAGGATTAAAGTCGTAGATATTATGTACCTATACTTATCAGATCTTAATTACTTTTTATTGGCATGTAATCAAAAAAATTAAAAAACATGTACATTACGTAAATAAATACCAAACTTCAAAAAAAAATTACTCAGCAAACATTAACTTAATTCAAATTATTTGCGAATCAAATAAATCAACAAAAAAGGTTAATTGGGTTAATCATTTAAATTAGCTTTTAGTACTACACGTTTTTCGATCATTTCATCCGATAGCCTGTGGGATTTGGGATGGTTTATCATAGTTGCGTATGAAAACAGTCTTTCCACTGGAGCCGAAGAAGGATAATGGAGTATTGTATTTTATGAATACTTTTTTCACTTCTGGATATCTATGAAGACAATTTAGGTCTCGATCCATATCTGATAAATAACAAGAAACAATCAGATCTGCTTTTGACCTCTAGACTCGGCATACATCTTCCTCATTATCTGAAGAAGAGCTATCAAATTGAAAAAAGTCATCTTTGTTAAAAGTGAGCGAGAGCGTGCTATAGTGCGCTCTTGCTCTAACACACGCGACTACAACGCGATGCTCTACCTACCTACCTACCAAACGACAAGTCGAAACACGCGCGACAGTCGCTCATGCATAGTTCTCGCCAAACCTCTTGACCGCTCCGAAGTTGGTTACAATGGCTGCGCAGTCGTAAATCTCATACAAAAACAGCACCGTTTCGTGCCTCGCGCATCCGGTAAACCAACCTCAGGGCGGCCAAGAAGCCCGGCGAGGACCACACTTACATGAACGACTATCGCGCGTGTTTGCTTTTTTAATGACGCAACATCATTTTAAATCTGTAGTTATAAAAAGTAATCAAGTAATCGTGATTGCAACTACAATTAGTAGTTAGTAGTCAAAATTTTTAACTACATTTTCGATTTTTTTATGTAGTTTGTAGTTATGATTACTAACTACTTTATGTAGTCGTAGTTAGTAATCAGTAGTTAGATTACATTTTGCCCAATACTGCCGTTGAGTTTCTTGCAAATTCTTCTCCATTGAGACCTACTGACACTTGCAACTAGACTCATCTTTTTTGTTTGACAATTCAAAAGTACCTCTAAGGTGTATTTGAAATAAACTATTTGATTTTGATTTTTGACATGGATCTATCAATAACTGGTGCTTATTTTTTTTGCTGGTCCTCACAAGCTGTTGAGGGTCCTCACAAGTTGAACCCCTCGTCATTAAGCTTTATATTTCCTTGCTTTCGTATGTGAGTTCGGCAATTACTAATCGAATTTTCAAGCACTTCCTGGCATCCGATTAAGCTGAGACATGGCGTACTTATATAACGTTGGAAACATTGAAATCATATTGTTCTATGGAGATGGTCTCATGATGGAGCCGGCAGGTGGCCATAGCAACTCCTCAACCAGACAATATAGTTCCGTCGTGTTGAGGCTCATTGTATTGATAAAAAGCGATTTTACATTTAGTTCAAAAAGTATGTTTTGTAAAAATATTTTTAGTTACTACTTATATGTATATTTTCATATTAGGCCCTAGACATAGTGAAAGTCTATCAGCTATTACAACTGTTAAAAATTCTATAGAATTAACATGCGCTTCCAAAATCGCTATCCGTGACAAAATGTCACATTGGATAGGTATAATTATGGCAAACGAAGAGATTGTTAACTTTTAGGGAACCCCATAAGAAATTAAATATTAAAATGCCTGAAAATGCGTTAACTTCGAGCGAAATACGAGCTTCTTATTCACAATCATACAGTAACCTTAAGTGTAGTCCATCTCCACAAACGTAGTATGACACACGTCGGCATATAACGCGGTTCGAAGTTACAGAGTCATCTCAACATTCCCGCCAGCCACAGACACAGCCTAGCACCTGCAGAACTATGTGTTGAACTATGTTGCACATGTTGGATGTAGGGAGAGCTTGTGTATTAGGTATTACGTAAGTTAAGGTTTCTATAAAATAAACGCTGGCTGTGCAATCTTTAAATGGGTAACTTTTGGTATCAACAAAATTAGTTATCCTATCTGAATAGGTGCATTTTTTAACTCAGGCAGCCTTATTTTATAGAAAACTAATACCAAAATAATTACTTTTAGCTAATCAAGAGTTACTTAGCTTATAGCAAGCGTAATCACAGCAGGACTACCGTAAGTCAAATTCATCCCTACAAACGTAGACATACGTCGGCATTCCAACGCGGTTTCAAGTTGCGGTGTCATCTCAACATTCCCGGCAGCCTGTGGCCTAGCACCTGCACAACTATGTGGAACTATGTTGCACATGTTGGATGTGAGGCAAGCTTGTGGAGCCGCAAGACGGTCTGAGGTTTGCAATGTGTGGGCTGAGGTGTTACGTGAGGAGATAGTTATGAAGGTAAGTTTATGTTTCTGCAGAATAATGGCTGGCTGAGAAATCTGTAAGGTTACGCAATACATCCGATCCGTGACCGCGAAATTTCGGTTTCGGGCTTGTTTTAAATCTTTTAGGTACACAAAATTGGTCCTTTTGAAACGGAGACATCTTTTTGTGAAATAAACGGTATTTTTACCGACCCTTAGTTTCTAAATTAATAAAATTTTCGATGTGGAAAACTTTTCAAACTCAAGTAAATGCGATGATATTCTAATAAACAGATACGTTATACACTCACAAAACAATCGAAAAAAGTGTTGAGTGTGCTTGATAAAACCAACAAGAAAAAAAGAGACAGCTAGTGTTTGTCACTTACGTGTGAATGTAAACAAACATACATTAGTCTGACCACCAATGCTTTTTCTTTTGACGTTTCGTGACAAAAGTCACAATTGTGACGTATTCGAGTCTTCACAATGCGCGCGCTCATTACATATCTGTTTACTAGAACATCATTGAGTAAATGCTAAAATTTTAACTAATTCTCATGTTGTAGTAGGGTTTGACACGTTTTTAATTTAAATTACTCAAATTAGAAATTGGGGAAGTGACATGTTTTCCATATTTAAAATAAAAGGAAAAAGAAGAGAACACGAACAAAAGTGGCACTTTTCTAAATAAAAGGAACCGACTCTGAATTCCTATGATGGACTCATTATTCCTAATTTAATAACAATTAAAAAGTATTTAAAAACACAAAGATAACCAAAACAAATAAGCATAATATTAAAGTAAAACAATTTAATTAAATATTATTTTCTCTCATCTGCCTCCAGTGGTACCAACAAAATAATTTTAAAAGAACCTTTCTCCAAATTACGAACAGCAGGATGCAAAACCTAATAAAACAAACTGAAGGGTTTAATAAACGCTATTTTTTCCCTCTCTTACACTGCTGAAAAGGGAAGGAATGAAAGAGACGACGGTATCACAATGGGTATCTAAGTCTCGGGCTATTCGCATAGGGAATTCATATGTGTCGGTGCAAAGTACTCATTATTATCTGTGATTACAAAGGTTCCTGTTTCTGCCCGTTCCAAACTAACGTTTGGCTCATGTTGAAGAAATATTTATTTATAAATATCTTAAATTACGACATCATTGGTATATCAACCAAACTTTTCACATCAAATCATGAAAATATTGGTTGATGTATTTTCCATTTGCATCCTTCATAATTTAGCTATTTTCCTTTGTTTCTTATCGCAATTAAAATTTACATAGTATAAAATACTTAATTAACAATAAATATCTATATATACATTTAAATAAAAATAAAATAAAACTACGGACGCTTATAAAAGGGCAGGGGTCATAGGGCGTCAAAAAATTCGTTCACATCGCTGTCAACGTGAAAAGTGCCCAGAACGCTGGCAGCATTGCCACGTTGGATGGCAATGCCGATTCTCTGGCCAAGGAAAAGCCCAGCCCTCTGGTCACGTGAAGAGTCGACTAAGCGTTTGCTTACATCTCGAAATACTCGATGAGCACTCGGACCTCATGGACCTAATGTTTCATCCCCAAACGGCTCAAATGACCGCAGTCATGATCAACAGGAGTATAGATTTATAGTGTAACTCTATAGATTAAATGGTTTGCTGCTATATATTGCCGTTTTTTTTTTATTAAACTCACCTAAAACTTTTATCCAAATTAATTCAAATTATCGCTGTTAGCGATAAGACCTTCATTGTGCCCGTATAACAAGTGGATTTTTTTGTAAGTGTTGTAAGTATAACTAATTTGGTGTACAATAAAGTATATAATTTTTCTATTCTATTCGATAGGAATACATTTGTTTAATTTGTTGGTGAGCTTACCAAATAATTTAAAAACTAATTAAAGAGTACTCAACCTATTAGGCAATTTAAGAAAACGCTTCTCTTGTATCCCGTGGACCACAACGCATGGGCGATACAGAATCTGCCAAGCGTATGTTTAATCAGCACCCTGTGGTTATTGCCTAAGCAATAAAACATGCTGTGCAAACCCATATTCCTTGTTGATGTCCAAACTTGAAAGTTTTTAATTAAATATTTGTTTATTTATGTGGACACTAATTACAATTCAGTAGGTAAAAACTAAGTAGTATGTAAAATATTACTAACCATAAGTAACTGTCAAACTGTGTTCTCGAGTTATAAGAACACTAACAAATGCCATAAAGACGTTTACTCTGCTAATATTGTAATTGTGAAAGTCTTTGTGCTTATAGGTTTATTAATCAATTACGGTTCAGAGAGTCTGAGGGCCTACCCTAGATCATAGATTAGATGGTAGTCTATAACCACCGGGATAGACTACCGTCTATGACCTTTTAATTTAGACTTCATGCACAAAAGGTACAAAGGCGGACTTAATGCATTAGGCATTCTCTACCAGTCAACCAAGGGTGGTGAAGAGATAACATGGCAGGTGCATTGTTTAAACAATAAATACAAAAATTTTTGAATATAATATATACTTATATTTACATTTTTTTTTCAATAAGGGCGGTTACGCACTACGTCCAATCCGTGTCCGTGAAATTTCATTTCCAAAGTAGCCATAGTACTTCTTGTAGCTTACGCACTACATCCGAATTCTATCCGTCGTAATCTGTCATAATTCAGAACATTTTAAACTCGGTACTCAAATCACGGACACGGACGTGTAGTGCGTAACCACCCAACGGGTACCATAAACTATTCTTCGGAGAGGTATCTCTCTGAAGAAAGAACCCTGGCATCCCATATCCTAATAAAGGATCCTGTATAAAAATATCCTGCATGTAGGATACAGGATACTTTTTATCCCGGCAGTTGGGTTAGTTTTTGAATGGGAAATTATTAACCGTGCGAAACATATACTGAATGGGCGACTTTTATACTAAGTAAGTAACTATTTATCCGGTTTGAGTAATACCTTTAGGAGGTTTTTGTGAGCTGCGGTAATAATATTGTTACATACTTTAGTTGTATTTGGGGTTATATCTATACTAATATTATAAAGAGGAAAGATTTTTTTGTTTATTTGTTCCGAATAGGCTCCGAAACTACTGGACCAATTGAAAAAAATCTTTCACCAATAGTAAGCTACATTATTCCTGAGTGACATAGACTATGTTTTTATCCCGAAAACGGGTCCTGTGGGGTGGCCCACGGGAGCGAAGCCGCGGGCAACAGCTAGTTTTTTTATATTTTAGCATATTATTGTCTTGAAAATAGCTGAACAACCATCGAGGCGACATCATCTGAGTAAGTATGGAGTTTCTTGTGCATTCTTCTCCATAACAAGCTACTTTCCGAATGCATGGTAGAATCAACTTATATAACTTGTGAATTTTAATGTACCTAACGTTCAAAAGTGAAATAAAATATCTTTGCCTTTGTCATCGCTGTGCAGCGCTGGAGTTCGGGTGTATTCGTGTTTTCAACGAATTAGTCCAAGAGCGAGCCAAGCGAGCTCGGGAGCTCAGAGGATACCGACACGGATAGGTTAAGTCCGAAGGGGATGACGGGAGCTGAAGTAAGCGAGCAAAGCGAGCGAACTTATCTTCCGTCATCTCCTTCATGTCAGGTTACTTTAGACCCTGCAGACAGAAAAAGTAGCTCCGTCGACAAACTTTTATTTTCAAGTCGCTGCTTTAAACATTTGTATTCGCCCACTGTTTGTCGCCCACTTATTATTTCAGCAAGCCATATTCAGTATTTTTTACACCTTTTATTTTAATTTATTTTCGCTCGTTTTAATACTATCCTTTTCGAATTAAACTAAGGTGAAGCCACTGGCCAATGCTAGTTAGTAAATATTAGGATAGGTAATTCAATTAACATTATGAATCAAATGAATACCAACCTATGTCATCATTGGTGTCTGTGTAATTACACATGTCAAACTCTCCCACAATATTTGAAGACTATATACCTAGTAGGCCCCGACATAACACGTGATTTATTTACCATCTTATTTACCGTCTTATAAGCCCACCTTCAACCAAACCAGGCCGCAATGCGTCAGGCTCAAAGGAACCTGCTGCCGGCCTCAAGGTATAATGCCACTAACTGACAAAATCATAATCTGATTTATATGACCTATGTTGGGACCGGCTGCCAGTCTTATCGGATTCAGCTGTACCAGTATTTTATTTAGAGTGACACAGTTACATTCTACCCCTTTGCAAGACTGGTGTCAGGCTTCCGACAACACGTAATGATTACAATCCCACATCACTATTCCCAAACCACTGCAACTCCTGAAAGCCAGACTCAACAGTGGCGACCACCAGAAAAGCACCGAGGCAATGAAGCACGACGAAGTCCGGAGAATGAATTTAACTTTCTTGGATCCTGCAACGAAATTAATCAGAAGAGAATAACGGAGGAGTAGGAATAAATATAAACGTAATGATTGTCAAAGATCTTCAAAAGACATCCGGGACCACGGCTTAACGTGCTTTCCGGGCCACGGAAGAATCTCGCTAAGCAAAGATCCCCCATCCACGGATTGACCTCGCAAGCTATGCTTAACTTTGAAGAATGACCCGTGCGGCTGTTATTAATTAGCCACAAGTTGTTTCATCATCTAATCGTATAAATAACTAGCTGTTGCCCGCGGCTTTGCTCCCGTGGACCACCCCATAGGAACTGTTTTCGGGATAAAAAAACAGCCTATGTCACTCAGGAATAATGTAGCTTTCTATTGGTGAAAGATTTTTTTAAATCGGTTCAGTAGTTTCGGAGCCTATTCGGTACAAACAAACAAACAAAAAAATATTTCCTCTTTATAATATTATATTATAGTATAGACTAGCTTATGCCTTTTACGCCCGCGTAAAAAGTTTTATCATCCCAAGGGAATACAAACTATCCTACAAAATATCCTGTCCAGGGTCTCAAACTATCTCCATGCCAAATTTTATCTAAATCGGTTAAATATATCCAGAGATTACCCCCTACAACCACACAAACTTTACCTCTTTATAAAATTAGTATAGAAGTATGCGACAGATTCCGATTGCAAAAATAACGGCCAAGGTCGAGTCGGACTCTAGCACGAAGGGATCCGTACCATTATCGCAAAAAACGCCAACAAAATCACATTTATTGTATGGGAGCCCCACTTAAATATTTATTGTATTCCATTTTTAGTATTTGTTGTTATAGCGGCAACAGAAATACATCATCTGTGAAAATTTCAACTACCTAGCTATCACGGTTCATGATATACAGCCTGGTGACAGACAGACAGAGAGACGGACCGCGGAGTCTTAGTAATAGGGTCCCGTTTTTACCCTTTGGGTTCGGAACCCTAAAAAGGGATCTAATTGCACAGTTTCCAATAGGCACATTTTTTGTTTATATCAAAAGTAGATTTGTAAATATAGTAATTTAGGAGACTTAACAGCGTTATTATTTTTATCTGCATTTTTATCAGCATCTTTTTATAGTTGAAAAACACTGCTTAGCCAGATAGCTAGAGAATCTTTTGCTGATTACGATGGCATAGAAACTCGGCCAGTTGGGTTCAAATCCGGGCCATTTTACCGCAAGCAAGCGTGGTGATCAATGCACCAAACTTGCACCTTCACTGTATGAGCATTGAGCCTTTGTCCTACAGCGGGCCGGTTACAAACTGGTATTTTTATTTTGTCAGATAGTGGCATTTTAGCTTAAACACGACAGCCTGTCAATTATAACTAGCAACCTTTATTTATTGGGCCACGACTAACACTTAGTAATTGGAACGCGTTCGCTGAATATTAACGAGATGCTGGTTACGTGAGGAATGATCTGCGGGTCAGCGGTAGGAGTAATGGTCAAGGGGGCGAAGGCTGGTTTATGTGAAAGGGAAGATTTGAAGGTTCTTCGTAAATCTGTCAGGAAGAAGCCGGGTAAGACTGTCAATAGGCTGAAATATTTATGATAAGAGGGCTTTACAGCCTCCTGAGGGTAATAGCTGGCAGGCTTGATGAGAGTCCTATAATGGGGCAGCTCATCAAAACAACACTGTCTGACGTAGTGTATAAGTACTAACATAGATCATAAGCCATATTGTTACTAACATCCTAGAATATAGGTACTAACGTAGGTCAAAAGATAAATTGTCACTAACATTATAGTACATAAGCACTAACATAGGATATAAGATTTTATATTGTTACTAACACCCTTTTACATCTCTCATGTTCGGTAAGTAGGTTCTTATTACCTCCAAATGGGGCTTGTAAGTGACTAATTAGCGCTCTAGGGTAATAATGTAGCTAGAAAAGCCCTAGAGCGGTAAGTAATTAAAAAAAACACTTCTTTCTTTCAAAAAGTTCGCGTACATCTAACCATCATACTGGCAATAGACATCATGCATTCAGCCCAATGACCAAAGAGGTCGCTTTGCTATTCAGCCTTGTCTTCGTGTGAGTATAATAGTCATCAATTTTATTCTTGCAATGCCGGTTTTTTTCTACTTACCTCACAATCGAGGTGTAAAGCAGAATAGTTAGCTCGGGTGTAAGCACTAATGCACCCTCGAACTATAGGCGCCCTCGCTGCGCTCGTGCGCCTAAATATCTCGGGCTACAATTGATGCCTTACAGCCCTTGGCTACTAATCTACTATTAAGTATTTGTATTTTGTCAGTGTGGACCTTTTGACGTCTGATAATAAATAAATTATTATTGTTAATATAAGGTGGACCGATTGAGGGCCGTGGGAGTCCATTTTATGCGAAAAGTACAGACCCAGTCAATGTGTTGGTTTTTGGGGTAGGCTTATTCATGCCTACCGTGGTTGATGATAAATGATTTATGATAAAGAAAACGGGGAGCAATCTAAGAAGTAAAATCACATTTGCCGCGTGTAAAATAGGAGCTGAGCTTTCGCATCAATACGTGCCAAAATAGTAGGTTGTTAAGGACCAGATTAAAATGATATTAGGACTCTTTGGACTTACACGTTTCTTCAGCGACACTAATGCGTACCATAACAGCACTGTAAATCGCTTCTTTAGAAATCCTAGAGTGATCTTCATACTCTAAGAATGATCTGTGTTCACTGCCATAATAATTTCCACTAGAGAAAACGGAACTTCCGTGATTTGTGAGCGAAAGAAAAACATGGAACAAGCGAGCTTCAGCTGCCTAAGCTACTTGTAAAAGTCGGGCAAGACGAAGGGTTATTGTTGTTAGTACTCAAATAGATTGGCTATAAATTGGTCATCTTCATTGCTGTTTTATTTTGTTTGGATAACATTAAATAAATAAGAAATAAATAGAAGTCGGTGTCTTTGGTAGGTACAAATTTTTTGCATTATCGACACCGACTTCCGAAAATAAAGTTACTTTTCACTTTGTAGTTTTCTTATTTGGAAGTCGGTAGAATTTTTTTGAAAAAAGTTTTTTTTTTATTTTCACTTTTTTGTTGTACCTACCTAATAGGCAAGTAGTTAAGTAAGGTACCTATAATGCCAGAATAGATTACCCGAATATCATGAAACTGAACATAACCGGTGAAATGAGAGTGTATCAAGCAGAACTGTACACATCTGCGTACCCCTTTAGAGCGTACTGGCGTGATGCTATGTTATGAAATTGTAAAACAATAAACATACATGCGATTACAGCAATCCCGTGAGATTTGCCGTTATTTATTGAAGAGTTCTGTAGTATATCTCCGCAGTTCTTCATCAGATCTTCACCAAATTAAAATGGAACCAATTTCAAAACATACTCTTTCCAACAAAAAAAGAGTTTTCAAAATCGGTCCACAATTGACGGAGATATCGGTGAACATACATTAAAAAAAAACATACAAGAAGTCGAACATAGAACCTCCTCCTTTTTGGTAAGTCGGTTAAAAATTAAACGAAGCGAATTTTAGATCTCAATTACTTTCTGCTCGCGGCTTCAGTCACCTTTAAAGGTAGATTTTTAATGCTACGATAATAAGTATTCTATATCCCAATCCGGTCCCAATCTAAACCCATTCAGCAGATGCGTAATTGTTTTGCAAACATTGCACACATTCACATTCTTACTTTCACAAATATTATTTAGTAGAAAGAAGGATAGGATTTTATCCCATTAAATAATATCACTTTTCAGCGCTTACAATAGCTTTAACGTCTACATTCTAAGCGAATCTTACCAAAAATAAAATAAAAATCACCAACAAATGATGTCAACAGCCAATGTCAAAACATTTCATCACAACACGTAAACCTGCACAATGTTAATGCATGTATTCGATAATTATTATTATAATCTAATCTCTTTTAATTCCTCATTCTGGTAGTTTCTATACAAATCAGGATTAAAACATTAACTGCTTATAAAAAATTAGGTACATTTCTGTTGTTGCAAACATCCGGATTCAGCTGTATCATTTGACCGAGGGATTAATGAATGAAGTAGCAAAAGATATCTGATTAGTTTCTGGAAACTTCTTATAATTTAATTTCAAAGTAACCACCTGTTTTCTATAGCATTTCAGCATCTACATAGTTGACAATATCCATCAAATTAAATAAAAGGAAGATTCATCTGAAGTAAATAGGTACGTAGTACTTAGGAGTAAAACTTAATAGATGCTCCCACATCAAATCATCAGCCTATTAATGTTCCCACTGCTGGGGCACAGGCCTCCTGTCTGTGAGAGGGAATGGGCCGTAATCTACCAAGCGGGTGGATGTCACATGCCTTCGAATTTTTGGTTCTAGGACATGCCGGTTTCCTCACGATGTTTTCATTCACCGTTTTGAGAGCAGTGGTGATGAAATAATTTGCGCAAAGTAAAGCGCCTGCCTGGGCTCGAACCTACGACCTACAACTTGCAAGTCGCGGCCGATACCACTGAGCCACCAATGCTCTCATGATGCTCCCATCTGATGGTAAATCAGATGAGACAGTGGTCAACTCGAGCCTAAAAACACCTCAAAGCAGATAAGAACAACATTTGATTGAAATCAAGTCTCTGAAAGCATTCGTACGATAACGTAGACAACGTAACCTATTAGAAATAATTCTAAGATCATCATCATCTGCCTAGCCTTTTCCCAACTATATTGGGGTCGGCTTCCAGTCTTACCGGATTCAGCTAAGTACCAGTGTTTTACATGGAGCGACTGCCTATCTGACCTCCACAACCCAGTAACTGGGTAACACGGTACCCCTTGGCAAGACTGGTGTCAGATCTCAAGCTTCTGACTACTCGTAACGACTGTCAAAGATCTTCAAATAACAGCCGGGACCAACGGCTTAATGTGCTTTCCGAGGCACGGAGGAAACTCGGTATATTGAAATGGTTACCCATCCACGGACCGACCTCGTCAAGCGTTGCTTAACCTTGATGATCGACCCGTGCGGCTGTTAATATTTAGCCACGAGCTCCTCAGAAATAATTGTAAGATATTAATGAGAAAACAAATTGAATTCCTTGCCATTGTTTCCATACCGATTCTACTAATTTGAAAAATGGTTTTTTGAATACCTAACAGCTTAATCTGATTCCAGAACATTTCTCCTTAAGGGTTTATCAGGTTCATTAAGCCAGATTCAGATTTGTGTGGATCACTTAAGTCATAAAGCTGAGATTAGTCCACAACGTAATCTAATCTATTACTCATTATTTTCAGGTCAGTCATCAGATATTGTTTTATATAAATACGCTAAATTGCATTTTGAAATCACAGTTTCACAACAACAACCAACTAACAATTGTTCTTTGAGAGACAACAAGTAAATCAAACCAGTGGTAAGTTAATATATTAAGCATTAATAAAATAATTATGATTTATATTTATAGTGATCGCAATAAAATCATATTTTATTGCCATCATGAATCTGAATAAATAAAATTCTTAAAATTTTTGGTGAAATATTTTTCAATTATTTCATTTCGATTCACTTCTCCTTATAAATTGTTCAATACTTAGTTCTCACATACCTAATATAAACTTTAAGATACTCATTTGAATTACGTTTCTCCCAATTTGTTTGGTTCGGTGCTTAATTGTCTTTTTTTGAATATTTCTCGTTCAGTCACCCGCTTTCTAGACATCGCCATCTGTCCGTCAATTGTTTGGTCTTCCCCTAAATTGTTAGACACCCTATATTTTTTATTCTTTCCTAAACTAATCCTCACATTTCTCTTACAGCAAAATGAAATTCATGCTCATTTTCGCATCTGCCGTGGCTTTGGCCGTCGCCAGCCCCCAGCGTGCCGTGGTAGACCCTGGTGCAGCTGGACCAGCTCCAGTTCCAGAATTCGAGCCCATCGCCGTAGGACCAGCTGTATTGGAGTTCGAGCCCATTGCCGTTGGCCCTGAAGTTGTAGAACTGCCTGTAGTTCCTGCTCCTGCCCCCGTGTTACCTGAAGAAATAGTTCCTCCAGTTGCACCAGTACCTGTTGCTAATCCTATTGTGCAGATCATTTTGAACATCAACGGACAACAGGTGTCAATGCCTGATTTCGTTGCTCCCCAACCGCCAATTGAGGTTGTACCTCAACCCCCAATTGTGCCAGCTGAGCCTGTTCACATTGTTGACTACGCTCCTGAGCCTGTAGAAATTGGGCCTGCTATAGTTCCAGAGCCTGTGGCTATCGGAGTACCTCTCCTGCCTTATCCAGCTGCGATCTTGCCTGAAGATCTGAATTAAGATGATGGCAAGATTGTAGGTGCATTATTGTTAAGATTTAGAATAAGTTTTACTGATGTGATATAAGTAAATAAAGGAATGTTTTTTTTAAACGAACTGTTTTTTGTGATCTGTTGCATTCTACTAAACCTAGTCTAGTATAGTCTGTTAATGTTTGAGTCTAGTTCAGATCAAGATTATGAGTTAAGAAGAGATTAAATAACACAGCAAGTAAAATCTCTAGAGATGCAGATGATGAATTCTGTAAGCAGACTGACTTAGCTGCAGTTGCAACAGTTTCAGAAATTCAAAATTTAAATAACAAAATCTTTATTAAAAAAGGTGCTCATAATCGCAAGCAGAGCATGAATACCAGTTTCTCTCCACAGATTGGTCATTGCTTTTGAGTTTTATCATTAGCAGGCACACATTCTCAGTAACAGGTCCAAATCTCGATTTGTACACGGTTCAAGGTAACAATACATGCCACTGCTTATGTACATGTGGTAACAAGTTACATTACATGGAATATTGACTAACGTCCCTGTAAGTAAAACAAATGAATGTTTCGAAGAACCGATTCGAAGGACGACCACCGATGTGCGCATATATAATATTCAAATTGTGCACTCTACGTATTTTTTTTTTGAATGAATAATAATAATCGGGTGTCCCTCTGGAACGCGTCACAGAAATCAAAGACCTAGGACTGACTTTGGATGCTACTTTGACTTTTAATTGGCATATTGGCAATATCTGCGCCAAGGCATTCCAATCGCTTGGTTTTGTTATGAGGCAGGCCAGTGGGTTTGAGGACAGGAGTGCCATTATGGTACTGTACTATTCCTTCGTGCGTAGTAAGCTTGAGTATAATTCTCTGGTATGGGATCTGCACGAGCAAACATATAAGCTCATGATAGAACGTGTTGAACACGTTCTATCATGAGCTTACATGTTTGCTAGCAAGTTACAAGTTTACTCGTTACCTGTACAAAAAATGTATGGGTACTATCCCTATTTAAATCCGTCTCTGTTTGTCGCGTGAATGGTGGGCATCAACACGCTGGAACTGCGACGTAAGTTTGCGTTGTTGATGCACTACTACCTACTGTTGAACTCTAAGATCGACGACTCGTCCACGCTAGCTCGATGTTCACTATTCGCTCCGGACCGAATGCGGGTGTCGCCTGCATGTGCCCCGCGGTGCCTGTTCGCGGCTCCGCCCTCGCGTACCCTGACTGCTCGTCATGCTCCTACAGCCCAGGCACTCAATTTGCTGAACGGCCTAATTGCTCAGGAACCTGGCGTCGACATATTTATGCTCAGTGAAAAAAATATGTTAAATGTTTGTATAAAGTTTTTTAGTTTATAAGTGTTATTATATTTTGGCTTGCTGTACGCTTTGGTGCAAACTGTAAGTACAGCAAGTAAGTGTTATAAAATGAATAAAAATAAATAAATAAATAATATGTATTGTTGTGACTATTTAAATAATGTGTAATTGTTTAAATGTAGAGGCTCTTAGTTAAAAAAATCAGCTCTTCGTTATAAACTAGCTAAATAAACTAGCTAAATTAAATAGCTAAATAAACTAGCTACGTAAACTAGTTAAACTATTAAAAAGTCTCTCATCAATAATTTATCTGAATTGAATATTTGGAGTTACAAACGTGGCAGTCTACTTAAATGCCAAAGTTTGATAGATTTTAGGCTAATGTTTGACAAATTATTAATTCAGAAATCGGGAGTTAAACATTGCGGAGATAATGGTAAACCAAAAATTAATCTTATATATTTACGAGTGTAATGTTAAATCAATGAAAAAGGTCTTAATTGGTACACGCGTACTTTTAGTCTACATTTGACAGATTCTACGTAAGACAGATTTTACTTAGACAGATTCCACATAAGACAGAGAATTTTTTGATGCACAATGAGCTCTTTTCCGTCTCCCTTTTATATTTGTATATAGGTTTTTTTTTACAATATTTAATTGTGTATATGTTAATAAATCATCAAAAGTAGAATCTGTGAAATGTAGACTAAACGCACGCGTACATATTTTACTAATTGTTACTTAGAAAGAAATTGACAGGCGATATGGAAATGGCGACGTTATGATTTTAGTTTCGAATCTGACCTCTGACCAAAGAAAGCAATAAAAATAAATGTAAAGCTCTTATTTAGAATCAGCTAAACAGTTTTTAAACATGTCACCCAGCCTTCAAGACAAAAACCACAAAAAACTAAAAGCATTACCTTTATTTGCCACATTACAAATCACAAAGAGCACTTATAATCTAGATTTCGCCTCCTAACTAAATCTAGACAAATGCTTTTTGCTGTATGGTGAGATAGGTGTAAGGAAATATTATTCAATTTAAATTTATAGGTACTAAGTAAACTAAAAATATAATATGTTGTCATAGACATTAGGATAACAATCCCATTGCTGCATTGTCCTTTGGCGGCAATAAAAAGGTATGTATGATTAAAATAATAAAAATAACATTTCCGGAACTGATTTGGTATAATTATATCATAATATTTACATAGCAGGCGGTTGTGTAGATGTTAACGCAGGTGCGCAGTTCCTCTCCAAACTTAACATCAATTTAGTTGAGGGACTCGGGCAGTACAACAGCGGGGCTGGGGAGCTGAGGTACGCCGATAGCAACAGGCTCAGGGGCAGCTTCGACGACATGGACGGGTTCGGGGGCAACTTCTACGACCTGGACGGGTGCAGGAGCGGCTTCCACAACGTGGACGGGCTCAGGGGCAGCCTCGACGATGTGCACGGGCTCGGGGACGATGGCGGGTCCAACGCTGATGGGAGCATCGATGACTTGAGTGACACCGTTGATGTTTAGGATGATCTGGACGAGGGTAGCATCAGAAGGAACGTTCAAGGCCTCCTCAATAACCTGGACGGGGCTGACTTCGATAGCCTCCTCGACAACTTGGACGGGGCTGACAGCGACGGGCTCATCGATGATAGCGGGTCCAACTGCGATAGGCTCGAAGTCGATGATTGCGGGTCCGACGGAGATGGGCTCAGTCTCGATGACAGCGGGTCCAGGGATGATGATAGGCTGGGGGACGATAGCTGGTCCAACGGCGATAGGCTCGAAGTCGATCATCGCGGGTCCAACAGAGATGGGCTCGGTCTCGATGACTGCGGGTCCAGGGATGATGGGGTGGGGGACGATAGCGGGGCCGACGGCAATGGGCTCAAAGTCCAATATAGCCGGGCCTGCTACGATGTTGCGGTGCGCGGGGCTGGCCACGGCCAGGGCGACGAAAGAGGCGATAATGAGCAGAGATTTCATTTTTGCTGCAAGAGAAAAAAACTTTCGTTAGTAAAATTGTATGTATTATTTTTATTGTATTGTATACAGGTTTTTGGTTTCTGGGCAGGTGAACATCTTAAGAATTGTTGTGAGTTTAAAAGTTGGGAAATCACGAGTATGGTAGCATAATATTTTCTGGTTTCTGGAAAGATGAACTTCATTTAAGTAATATAATATTATATATTTTATTATTAATATTTTAAGAAATATAATATAAGTATATTTCTTTAGTTTTCTATTCGGACAAATAGGGAAAGAGGTAAAGTTAGAAGCTTAATCGAATTACAATACTAAGGTTAAAATAGCCAATGAAATTTAAGATTCAACTGAGAAGGTAATATTATTGTTATTATTTAAGATTAAAGATATTACTTTTGATAGACCAGAAAATAGATTTGTAACTCCAAATAACTTAAAGAGTTCTTTTCTTACCTGCTTGGTGTTTGCTAGGTGTTATACAAACTATGCTTTCCAAGAATTTTCTGAACGTTTTTATACAAAACTGTATCTTTTGCGGGCTTCTATCGGCACATAGCAGATAACGATTTATTGTTGTTAATCTCCTTATTAAGATATAATCATGATAACCGTTTGTTTGGATTACCGATAGTGATTGATCGAATTAAGACACCATCACGTGTATCACGTACAATGCTTTAAGATAGCACTAAACCATTTTAACTAATCGGTACTTATAGCTACTCTTCTATACGACGTTCCATATTTGTTTTAAGTGCAATAATAAACCTCATCCTTCTCCTCGGGTCGTTTTCCTCCATCGTGATTCTCCCGACGAGAGATCAACCTTTCTCTTTTGATGCTCCTCCATCTGTCTGTTCTAGGCGTCGCGTCGTGGAGTGCTTCGTGCAAGTTGGTGTTGAGCGTTGCACGAATTTGATCAGACCACTCCCTGCCATCGCAATTATCATCAACTGCTCGAGGTTATGACCTTCCTTTCAGGCAATGTGGGCGAAGAATTCTAGGACTCTTCGCAGGCATGTGGTGGAAAGTCTGGCTTAGATGTTGATCTGATGAAGGATAGACTCGTGTCGCGGTCATATCACATTATAACGGTCGGCCTTCCTTAGCGTCCGTTGTAGCTGTATTATTGTTAAATATGTAGTCTTGCTTCGGTCTTCAGTCGTTTATTTAAGTATTTAAATATTATTAGTGCTTAGTGTTGTCAACACGCAGAAAAAGTTTTTTTTTTAAATTACGTTCCATTACAGTGGCGTCCATGTTGCTGAGCCGTAGGTAAAAGTGGACAACATTAAGGAGTTGACCAGTTGCATCTTCGTCTTTGCAGTTATATTGCGGTCTTTCCGTATCAGCTGGAGTTGGGAAACTGTGCTTTTGGCTATACTGATGCGCCTCCTGTTATTTTTTTCACAAGAACCTGTGTTGCTGATGGTAGCGCCTAGGTAAATGATGTCATCCACCCTTTCGAGGGATAGGAACTATGATATGGAGCGAGTTGGTTCGGTCTTCCACCAAAATTTTAGTTTAGGCGTGGTTGATTTTGAGGCCCAACTCCATGCTGGTTCTTTCCATCCTTACCATAAATAAACAGAGAGTTAAAAATATTATAATAATCCTTGCTAATTATTTTGGGTCGATTTTTAGTCTAACCATGCTGAATGGAGCGCCTGCCTTTCTGACCTCTACAACCGAGTTACTGGCCAATTCGATATTTCATAGTAAAGGTCGTAGCTCACTTACACGACCCCACTCCAAAACCGCTTCAAACGGAGATGACTGCTCGTTGTCCATGCAGCTAGCAGTCAATTGTTTGTCCACGCGCCGACCGCTTTCGCCTTCCTTTTTCGAAAAGCAAGCAACTTGCTTTAAGGTTACACTAGTCAAAAATTCTTCCATACAAACGTAGTTTGGGGATTATTCCACTGTTTGACGATGTACGTTCAAAATAAAATGTGATATCAATTTGTCTCATCATTATCTAGCCCTGTATGGAAGCAAAAAAGTAAAAATAGAAAATATTTGAAAGTTATAAGCGTCGAAAGTTCCACATTTCGACACTAATTTTAACGCATTTTTGGGCGCAAATAAATACCATAAGAAGACGGAAAATTGCAAAACGGCCTCCATACAGGCATAGATTAGTAGTTCAACCATGCAAATAACTTTATTTTGAACATATAGATTTAGTAGTTTTTTCATGATATCTAGACAGCCAAAGGTCTGTTTATAAAATTTCGCGCGCCCGATTTCGTCCTAAATCATTATCCATTTCGCTACAAATTTGCAAAAGTGTGTATTCGTACGCGAATTAGCTTCCTATTGCTCATCAAAGCATCTATATCTTCCACACGTGTTGCCGGTTGATATAAAATGCATTTTAACCCCGCGCACAAAATAGTTCGTGCCGTTGACTAGTGTACCCTTAAGCGAGCAGTCTGTGTGAGTACAGCGCGCAGCCGCTCCGTTTGAGATGGCTGTGTTGTTCGGGAGCGGTGTTGGAAGCTTGCCAGACTTTTGGGCTTCTTTCTTTAAAATCTGCAGGAATAATGGAACCAACTATTCCTTTAACGTTTTTGGTGAATTCAAATTTCGAATTTGATGTCTCGAACAGCATTACCCAGAATCTAAAATTCTTTTTCTTGTAGTAAATCTCCTCGAGCTTCTTTGCTTCAAAACATTTCTGCATAAATTCCACTGAAATGTCGGAGTATACGCTAAATCCAGCTCTAAATCGGCGCGGTCAATTCACACTGAGATTTTGCATCTAATGTTAGGATTTATATTATGCCATGGCGATTTATGTACTTTGGGGTGGGATTTTAGCCATATAGTCCGGAATTGAATTCGTTCGATTAGGGTTAAACCGGTCGGCTAAAAGTCGATGATCGGTTCTTTAAAGTCACTCATACTCACTCACCATTCAAGACTTTTAAATTTTATTTGAATTGATTATTAGCTGTTGTCCGCGACTTCATCCGCGTCAAACTCATTTATTTTTCTTCCAGGAACCGAGCTAAACACCTTTGTTACTCCTACTACCAGTGAAAGTCCTATCAAAATCAGTCCAGCTGTTTTGGAGATTATCCGGAACAAACATATAGACAGACAAACAAAAATCTTAAAATTGCGTATTTGTTATTAGTACCGTATATACTTTCTGACGCATTTCATAAAACGTTGTTATTTTGATATTACATACAGACACTTTAATTTTATTTATTTGTATAGAATATTCAAGAAAAGGGACCGAATCAGCTCATAATCCTGCCAAACTACAGTACAGTATTATTATTCTCTAACGATACAGCCTAGAGCGCAGCTCTGTGCCCACGACGAAACTAGTACGAATAGCACTGCAGTTTGTCGGCAGTGTTGCGGTCGATACATACTCCTTGAATTATAGACAAAAATATTTCGTTCCTGATATTATACAACCACATCGCATTGGATGACGATGAGATAGTGGTAAAAACCATTGGCTTGGGCAGTGACTAAGTGTCGCATGGCACGAATTGGCAACAACACTGAGAACCAATCTCGGCACTAGGTGTAAAATCGGTTTTGGTAATAAAGGAGAAAGGTCGATGACACTAGTTTTTAATTAAGCTCGAAAATACAATGAAATCAGTTTAGCAACAACCTGTAGGTACATGAGGCCTTTCAGCCCCAGTGGAAAAATAACAAAGATTTTTATTGCATTTCATTATTATTTATGACTGCTACCGAACAATCTGTTAGCCTGAGTTGTAAATGGCTATCTTTATTATAATTTTTATGTTGAAGTTTTGAATAAGGCACGTCACGTGGGTTCTGGCCACCTAAAGTCATGACAAGAAGTCGGATTTAAGAGCTATAAAAAAACGATATATAAGTTAAAATTGATGCTTACGAATGATACTCGTTGTTATATTGTATGAGTAACATAGTAATTATAGGGACCACTAGTCGACGGCACAAACTATTTTGTGCGCGGGGTTCAAATACATTTTATACGGAAGAGATAGACGCTGTGATGAGCTGTAGGAAGCTAGATCGCGTACGAATATACACTTTTGCAAATTTGTTGCGAAATGGATAATGATTTAGGACGAAACCAAGCGCGCGAAATTTTATAAACAGACCTTTGGCAGTCTAGATATCATAAAAAAATGACTAAATCTATATGTTCAAAATAAAATTATTTGCATTGTTGAACTACTAATCTATCTCTGTATGGAGGCCGTTTTGCAATTTTCCGTCTTCTTATGCTATTTATTCTCGCCCAAATACGCGTTAAAATTAGTGTCGAAATGTGGCACTTTCGACGCTCATAACTTTCAAATATTTTCTTTTTTTACTTTTTCGCTTCCATACAGGGCTAGATAATGATGAGACAAATTGATATCACTTTTTATTTTGAACGTACATCGTCAAACAGTGGATTAATCCTTAGACTACGTTTGTATGTTGAGCTGGGTGTACCTCAAGGCTCAATACTGGGTCCGTTTTTATTCCTGGTTTATATTAACGATCTGCCATTCTATTTAAAGGATATTTGCGACGTTGTACTGTTTGCGGATGATACTTCTCTGATCTTTAAAGTAGATAGGAATAGACAAGTTTTTGATGACGTGAATAACGCACTATCAATGGTCACAGATTGGTTCACAACAAATAATCTTGTTCTTAATGCCAAGAAGACTAAATGCATAAAGTTCGCTTTGCCCAATGTTAGAAATCTGGGTCCCAACATTGTGCTCGGCAATGAGAAGCTCGAAACTGTTGATTCAGCTGTGTTTCTGGGTATAACAGTAGACTCAAAAATTCAATGGGGGCCACATATATCAAGCCTAGCGGGTAGGCTTAGCTCGGCCGCCTACGCCGTCAGAAAGGTTAGACAATACACTGACGTTGATACAGCAAGGTTGGTCTACTTTAGTTATTTTCACAGTATCATGTCCTACGGTATTCTACTGTGGGGCAGAGCCGCTGATATTCAAAATATATTTGTGCTTCAAAAACGAGCTGTTCGTGCCATTTACCAATTAGGTGCGCGTGTTTCTCTAAGAGATTTTTTTAAAGAGATTGGTATTCTCACAGCGGCTTCACAGTACATATTCGCCAACATTTTATATATTAGGCAGAACATTCATTTGTACAGTAACAATAGTGATATTCACAACTTTAACACCAGAAATAAGGACAAATTACGAGCTCCCTTTCATCGACTTCATAAGGTGCATAGTTCATTCGTTGGGGTTGGTATAACTTTTTACAACAAGTTACCGTCTTCTTTTCTAGATTTGCCATTTAACGCATTTAAAGCAAAGGTAAAAGCTAATCTCTGTTCTAAGGCATACTATTCTATTAATGATTATTTAGATGATAAGCATAGTTGGTCGCTGTGTTGAACTCAAGACAATGTTCGTGTTCTTTTACCAAAATTAGCTTGCTGTCAGGTTAAATATTATTATTTTTTAATTTCGTTTTTATGTGTATTTTTTAAATTTTATTTTTTGGTAAGACTGTCGTAGGTATCGTTTACTGTTATTGTCGGAGCTGATGAAGATTGCTACTATCTTTGCATTATATAGAGTTAATCTTTCTAGTATTATATAGCAGCATAGCCAGCATTGTGTGAGTACCATGTACTTCAGAGCTATCATTGTCTAGATACCTACGTCTTCTATTGACTTGAATGACTCCGGTGGTTGAGAGTATGTCATGCCCACTCAAATGTCTTGCCGATGGTGGCGCGTGTGTCGGATCATTTAGCTCCCTTCAAAATGGTTGAGCTGAATGGTGCTGATACATGTGTCATGTTCGTGAACGGGCGCTGTCGGTTGGGACTGGTCATCTCTTAGCTGCCATGGTTTATTTTAATTGATTCTAATTTTATTTCTGAATTGTCTTTTTATATTTACTATGGACACTTTTAACTTGCTACATCGTTCTCACATAATGTGTAATCTCAACATGAATGATGTAACAAATGATTTGTAATATACCTAATTGAAAAAGAGTGTCCATGGAGTTTCTTGCCCGTTCTTCTCCATAGAGATCTACGCCTTGGAATGGGCATCTACGGTACTTTCACAGTTATTATGTCTTGTGACTGGGACTGTAGCACCATAATTTTGTAATGTTTTATTTTGTCTTTTGACAATTCAAAAGTGCCTGTAACTGGCCTACTTGAAATAAAGTGCTACGTTTGTATTTGACTTTGACTTTGACTTTTGACTTTATGGAAGAATTTTCGACTAGTGTAACCTTAACTAGGAGAATTTGATTTTTCGTAGACGTTCCTATAAAGTATAAAGTTATCGCGGCATATCAAATAAGAAACGTCATCGGACTTCAGATTGTCTCGATTATAATTAAAGTGTAGATTCCAATATTGAATTTCACATTTTGATTTTCCTTTTTAACGTCCGACGAAAAAGAGGGGTGTTATGTTTGACGTGTGTTGCTGTGTGTCTGTTTGTGGCAACATAGCTACTAAACGGATGAACCGATTTTGATTTTTTTTTTTTTTTGTTTGAAAGGTGACCTTGTTTTTTTTCGCATTTTACTCTTTGAATCTGGATTTTTCCGCAAGATATCGTGTCATTATTACGTGTTTCGATAGATTGTCGATTGAAGCGTGTCTGCTACTAGGTATATTATATGTAGTTTAAAAATATAAAATAAATAAAAAATCGGCGGTTTTTTAAATTTGTAATTTTATCTTGTTGTATGTTGCGGCAATTTTAACGTTTATTCTTGAACATAGAAAGATGAAGCTGACATTGCCTCTTTAGTTTCCATAGTGCATTCGACGCTTATGTTTCAGTTGTAAATTAAGACGAAAATCGTTATTTGTAAATCATTCCATTGTTTACGTGTTTAGTATCATTCATAATAATACAATTATGTGCGCTTAGCATAGCAACCACTGATAAGGTCACTGGTTGCATCCTCGGGTATCGATGAGTTTTCATAATCTAAAAACAAAATTAGATTAATCGAGAATTAATGATATCTTTAATTTATGACATACGATTAAAACTTTTACTAGTTATTCTACGATAAACAGCTACTGTGCTAAACTATATAGATATCAGCTCCTTCTTCAGTTGATAAATAATAAATCCTTTATTTTGATAATTTATCAGCAATCTTTTGTTTACATAAGGACATCAAATTCAGTTTAATATTGGCAGGATAGCAACTAACACATAGTTGATTTAGTGATGACCGATTTTATAAATTAATCTAAAATTGTTGTAGGTTTTATCCATAGTGGCGATAGAGTTACGGGGAAAGTACTTGATTTTCTAATATTTGAAGGATAATACAGAGGAATAGATGATCACATATCACCTATTCCTGAAAACATTCTAAAGTTACTATGAAATACTTTGTGAAGTCGTACCTACTTTGTGCTCTTTATAAATACTTTCCCTTTTAAGTGTTTTGTTTGTATATAAATTAATAAATCACAATTGTCTCGCATTAGGATACCCAAAGCTATGGCTACAATAACTTCAGCAGTTCTAAATTAGTTTAAAAAATGCATAGAGCAGTTAGCCGGCATGGCAAAAAGTATGAATACTAAATAGAGACAATAGCATGGTAAAACAGCCATAGTGCAAGCTGGCGCAAGCCACCTCTGCACGCCTGGCTCGTAAGGGCATAGAGTAACGTTTGTATTTTTAAAGCAGATCTAAGAATAGGTAAAAAATTATGAATCCTAAACATGCACAATATCAGGTTAAAGGGTAATATAGCCAACAAGCAAGCTAGCGCAAGTCACCTTCCACACCTGGCTCGTATGGGCATCAAATATCATTGAATGTATTAAGGCGCCAATTCCCTTGGGTAGCTGATTTTTAAATGAGAATCACGTCTAAACGGCTAGTCGTAATGTTTTGGAAAAAATATATGTTATATTAGACTATTTTCTTAATAATTTGACCTGAGCAAATTTTGAGTTTTATTTGTATAACGTAGTGTAATTAATTTGTAAAGTTATATCTAAAACGGACAAAAATTCGACAATCACACCAAAACCGCTAAGCGTATTTTAATGAAATTAACACCATCTCAAAGATAATTTAATTACCTACATTTTGATCTGAGGCTTTTTTTTTAAAGTCTTGGAATAATAATTAAAGTACAAAAAACTACTAAATTTTGGGTCGCGCGGGTGTGAAACGAGTGCGCGTTTTGTTCCCTCAAGGTCGTTGGCGTTAGTCGTCGTCTTAATAAGAATAGACGTGAAAATTATGTATGATGCGTAAAATCATAGGACTTTGCTTAACCTACAGTCTAGTCATCAACTATTTAGCCACTAACTAAATGCCGCTTATCAGCCGATGGATAGAGTAGATGATATCTAAAATCTATATTTTATTTAATAACTTTTGACAGCCACGTTATTACTAATATTTAATATCGTCTTTGTCTAGTCCTGTCAATCAATCAGCAGTGCTTATTAAAATGCAGATCCGTGCATCCATGTACTGGTCGACAATTTGGGCTCCATGGTGTCCGCAGAAGTCTATGATGCTTCATTGTCTTTTTTATACTTTTCATAAAACAAGCCAAATAGCCAAGTCAGTGGCCTGTGGAGTTCCCAGAGGCGGCTTAATTAACTCTTACACCCGAACACATCCCCACACGAAATAGAAGGAGAAGATAAAAAACAAACAAAAGGACATCGAAGTTCGAGGCATACCGATAATTTTGTCATATGTACAACCTCCCACGATTTTCCCTTCCAATAAGTGACAAAATAATCGTCAGTATCTTACGTGGTCAACACAGCGTATCTAATAAGAGGACGCTATTGGCCAGGCCTTGTGGGTTGCAGGCCTCATATGAGGACGTAACGTCTTACGGTCCGTTAGTTTTTATCGGCCATTGCGACAAATTATGATATGGAGGTATTCAATACGATGTTTTGATATATCAATGGTCATTGGAAGGTAAGTCAAGTGGAACTTTGTTTCTTTTGGTCGGTATTTGTGGTTATTGTAGTTACTTTTGCTAAATTATAGGAATAGGTAGGCGTATTTACTGAGTCTGAGAGGCTGGAGGTCAATGGATCTGTACATACATAAAAAATAGTATACACGTGTACATGGTATACATACACGGTTTTACTTAGGTACTAGTAGTTGTTTTGTGTAGGCAGTCGTACTCTGTAAAACACTGGTACTCAGCTGAATCCGGTAAGACTGGAAGCAGACCCCAACATAATAGTAACAGGCTAGGCATATTGATTGAGCTCAACTAGAAGCGTTAAGGTAACACTAGTCGATTTTTTTTCCATACAAACGTAGTCTAGGGATTATTCCACTGTTTGACAATGTACGTTCAAAATAAAAAGTGATATCAATTTGTCTCATCATTATATAGCCATGTATGGAAACAAAAAAGTGAAAAAAGTAAATATTTGAAAGTTATGACCGTCGAAAGTTCCACATTTCGATACTAAAGTTATCGCATTTTTAGGCGCGAATAAATACCCGGAAAATTGCAAAACGGCCACCATACAGGCATAGATTAGTAGTTCAACAATGCAAATGATTTAATTTTTTAAATATACATTTAGTCGTTTTTTCATGATGTCCAGACTCCCAAAGGTCTGTTTATAAAATTTCGCGTGCTCGGTTTCGTCCTGAAGCATTATCCATTTCGCTACAAATTTGCAAAAGTGTGTATTCGTACTTGAACTAGCTTCCTACTGCTCATCACAGCATCAATCTCTTCCGCACGTGTTGTCGGTTGATATAAAATGCATTTTAACCCCGCGCACAAAATAGTTCGTGCCGTTGACTAGTGTAACCTTAAATTTGAATATTATTACCTTTGAAAAAAAAAATGGGCATAAAAAGAAATAATATGGGATACATAACAATCTATTTTAATTCTATTCAGAATACCTTAAAATATCTAGGTATATTTGAATCTTTACACATCCTGAAGTTGTCTCATCGGCAGATAAATAGTCTTTGTTCGGTTGCGGCAAGTCGTAGCGTGGATTAAATCGCACGCAACCGAATGCACCGATGAGCTAATTGCTCACACAGACGCATTGACAAACGTTTTCATTATTTTACTAGATTTTACAGCCAAATTGAAAATGTATGAGGATGCAATGTTAAAGTTTGTTGTTATATCAACACATGTCAGCTAATCTTCAAGCAGAAAAAAAAAAGAATAAAATTTAAAAAAAAAACTTTATTTTGGACAAGTAACATCCATATGGGTTAGTAAACGAGAAAACTTATAACTAGTACACTTATCATTAATATCTAAAAAAACATATTTAGTAACGAGGTTGTTATTCCAAATGAATTTCAGACCAACATCTCCTAATAACCACCTTGCTATGGTTTTTAGGATGGATTTGGAGCTAGACCGCACTCTGCAGAGCAAAGAGGTATCTGCCTGACGATGGCATGGAAATCATCGACGCGAGATCCCGCGTATATACCTGATGCACTGCAGAAACGGGGCAGCCCCATCAACATCCTGAACCCGTTATTATATTGGACCCAAAATGCGCTGATAGAAGTCATGAGCGTCGAAAGTTCCACATTTCGACACTAATTTTAACGCATTTTTGGGCGCGAATAAATAGCATAAGATGACGGAAAATTGCAAAACGGCCTCCATACAGGGATAGATTAGTAGTTCAACAAAGCAAATATTTTTTTTTTGAACAGATTTATGTTTAGTCGTTTTTTCATGATATCTAGACTGCCAAAGTTCTGTTTATAAAATTTCGCGCGCTCGGTTTCGTCCTAAATCATTATCCATTTCGCTACAAATTTGCAAAAGTGTGTATTTGTACGCGAACTAGCTTCCTTCTGCTCATCACAGCATCTATCTCTGCCGCACGTGTTATCGGTTGATATAAAATGCATTTTAACCCTGCGCACAAAATAGTTCGTGCCGTCGACTAGTGTACCCTTAAGTACTCTACATGTTCATGACTACATTACCATGAAGCTGGAATTGGAAGTCTCTTATTTTCTAGATGGTTGAGGACAGTTACAGCAATGCCCTATTATCATCGAGATTAGGCCCATTACTCCAATTAACTGCTGCACAAAGCGGGTGTGTAATTACTGTTCCTGTACACATTGACACTCCTATCTATACCTCTCAAGAGATAGAGGTATAACTTAAAGTTTTCCCATGTAAATTTGCAACAATTATAAAACCCAGGGGTAAGGGACGGATGATTACAATTCATATACATTTGTCCCTTATGCGCGATGGAAATAACCTTGCTGTAAGAGCTCATGGATTGTAAGGTAAGTGACAAGAACACCAGCGATCGGACAAAATACAACTTGACCACGACCGCTCTGTCAAGAGCGAAACGAAGAAGTAGAAGAAGAGCTCATGGTAGAGCCCCAGGTCAGGAGTTGAGTAACAGAAAACCGGCCAAGGAACACACTTTTCCAATTGCATGTGGCAATCTTTAGTGGTTTTGGCTACGCTTTAAAGACAAAGAATCAGAAGCGAATTTGTAATAAATAATTAGCTAATAGAACTTCCAATAAAACTTCTAAAACCTGGAACCGTCTATGCGATAACCAATAAATCGTATGCATTTCGAAACCGCATTGCAATTCAGAATCCTAGCTTTCAAACCGAAATCTTTCTCAACTGTACCCAGTTCTATCACCAAATAAATTGCCACATTATTATTATTATAATATATAAAACTGCATTACCACTGACTGACTCACTGACTCACTGACTCATTGACATAATTGTTCTCCCAGATGGTGGAGGGGGAGGTGGGTATATTTTGACAGATTCGTAAACAAGTAACTCCCGTGAGTATGGGAAAAGTGCCAAACCTCCACTTTTCCCCCCCCCTCCTCCCCCCCTCTATCGTATCTCGGAAACTAAGGTACCCGTATTTTTTGTTTTTTACGGATTCGTTTAGAGGAGGCTCGGAAAAGTAAAGACCAGTTTTCAAAGTTGACCCCCTCGCCCCCCTTCTCCCCCCCTTTAAGCGGAGCTCGGAAGTTGAGAGACTTGGAACATTTCTTTTTTCAGATTCATATAAAGGGGCAATGCTTTAGTCACAAACAAACCATTTTTCAAAGTTGACCCCCTTGCCCCCCTTCTCCCCCCCCACCCCCGTTTTGGCGAATCTTTTTTTTTCAGTTTTTTTTTCGGATTCGTTTAGAGGAGGCTCGGAAAAGTAAAAACCATTTTTCAAAGTGGACCCCCTCGCCCCCCTTCTCCCCCCCTTTAAACGGATCTCGGAAGTTGAGAGACTTGGAACATTTCTTTTTTCAGATTCATATAAAGGGGCAATGCTATAGTCACAAACAAACCATTTTTCAAAGTTGCCCCCTTGCGCCCCATCTCCCCCCTCCCCCCCCACCGTTTTGGCGAATTTTTTTTTTGTTTATTTTACGGATTCAGCGTAGGGATCCCGAGTGGAGCGAACCTACGAGACCGAGTGCAGCGCAGGGGGGAGGTGGCGAGCGAAGCGAGCCGGCGACCTCCGTAGCGTAACGAAGGTTGAGTGGGTGAAGCGAAACTCAGTGCCTGGTGACGAATGCAAACATTAGGGTTATGTTTTTTGAAACAAAGTGTAGGGTAGGTGTAGGGTAGGTGTAGGGTAGGTGTAGGGTAGGTGTAGGGTAGGTGTAGGGTAGGTGTAGGGTAGGTGTAGGGTAGGTGTAGGGTAGGTGTAGGGTAGGTGTAGGGTAGGTGTAGGGTAGGTGTAGGGTAGGTGTAGGATAGGTGTAGGGTAGGTGTAGGGTAGGTGTAGGGTAGGTGTAGGGTAGGTGTAGGGTAGGTTAAGGAATACTTCTCAAAAACACGACAAAGCCGCGAGCTGCTTGCAGCTCGCGCACCAAGCAAATACTAGTTATTATATTATATAAAACTGCATTACCACTCACTGACATAATTGTTCTCCCAGATGGTGAAGGGGGAGGTGGGTATATTTTGACAGATTCGTAAACAAGTCACTCTCGCGAGTATGGGAAAAGTCCCAAACCTCCCCTTTTCCTCCCCCCTCCTCCCCCCCTCTATCGTATCTCGGAAACTAAGGTACCGGTATTCTGTTTTTTTACGGATTCGTTTAGAGGAGGCTCGGAAAAGTAAAGACCATTTTTCAAAGTTGACCCCCTCGCCCCCCTTCTCCCCCCCTATAAGCGGATCTCGGAAGTTGAGAGACTTGGAACATTTCTTTTTTCAGATTCATATAAAGGGGCAATGCTATAGTCACAAACAAACCATTTTTCAAAGTTGACCCCCTTGCCCCCCTTCTCCCTCCCCCCCCCCGTTTTGGCGAGTCTTTTTTTTTCAGTTTTTTTTACGGATTCGTTTAGAGGAGGCTCGGAAAAGTAAAAACCATTTTTCAAAGTTGACCCCCTCGCCCCCCATCTCCCCCCTTTAAGTGGATCTCGGAAGTTGAGAGACTTGGAACATTTCTTTTTTCAGATTCATATAAAGGGGCAATGCTATAGTCACAAACGAACCAGTTTTCAAAGTTGACCCCCTTCTCCCCCCTCCCCCCCCCGATTTGGCCAATCTTTTTTTTTTGTTTTTTTTACGGATTCAGCGTAGGGATCCCGAGTGGAGCGAACCTACGAGACCGAGTGCAGCGCAGGGGGGAGGTGGCGAGCGAAGCGAGCCGGCGACCTCCGTAGCGTAACGAAGGTTGAGTGGGTGAAGCGAAACTCAGTGCCTGGCGACGACAAGCAAACATTAGGGTTATGTTTTTTGGAACAAAGTTTAGGGTAGGTGTAGGGTAGGTGTAGGGTAGGTGTAGGGTAGGTGTAGGGTAGGTGTAGGGTAGGTGTAGGGTAGGTGTAGGGTAGGTGTAGGGTAGGTGTAGGGTAGGTGTAGGGTAGGTGTAGGGTAGGTGTAGGGTAGGTGTAGGGTAGGTGTAGGGTAGGTGTAGGGTAGGTGTAGGGTAGGTGTAGGGTAGGTGTAGGGTAGGTGTAGGGTAGGTGTAGGGTAGGTGTAGGGTAGGTGTAGGGTAGGTGTAGGGTAGGTGTAGGGTAGGTGTAGGGTAGGTGTAGGGTAGGTGTAGGGTAGGTGTAGGGTAGGTGTAGGGTAGGTGTAGGGTAGGTGTAGGGTAGGTGTAGGGTAGGTGTAGGGTAGGTGTAGGGTAGGTGTAGGGTAGGTGTAGGGTAGGTGTAGGGTAGGTGTAGGGTAGGTGTAGGGTAGGTGTAGGGTAGGTGTAGGGTAGGTGTAGGGTAGGTGTAGGGTAGGTGTAGGGTAGGTGTAGGGTAGGTGTAGGGTAGGTGTAGGGTAGGTGTAGGGTAGTTGTAGGGTAGGTGTAGGGTAGGTGTAGGGTAGGTGTAGGGTAGGTGTAGGGTAGGTGTAGGGTAGGTGTAGGGTAGGTGTAGGGTAGGTGTAGGGTAGGTGTAGGGTAGGTGTAGGGTAGGTGTAGGGTAGGTGTAGGGTAGGTGTAGGGTAGGTGTAGGGTAGGTGTAGGGTAGGTGTAGGGTAGGTGTAGGGTAGGTGTAGGGTAGGTGTAGGGTAGGTGTAGGGTAGGTGTAGGGTAGGTGTAGGGTAGGTGTAGGGTAGGTGTAGGGTAGGTGTAGGGTAGGTGTAGGGTAGGTGTAGGGTAGGTGTAGGGTAGGTGTAGGGTAGGTGTAGGGTAGGTGTAGGGTAGGTGTAGGGTAGGTGTAGGGTAGGTGTAGGGTAGGTGTAGGGTAGGTGTAGGGTAGGTGTAGGGTAGGTGTAGGGTAGGTGTAGGGTAGGTGTAGGGTAGGTGTAGGGTAGGTTAAGGAATACTTCTCAAAAACACGACGAAACCGCGAGCTGCTTGCAGCTCGCGCACCAAGCAAATACTAGTTATTATATTATATAAAACTGCATTACCACTGACTGACTCACTGACTCATTGACATAATTGTTCTCCCAGATGGTGGAGGGGAAGGTGGGTATATTTTGACAGATTCGTAAACAAGTAACTCCCGTGAGTATGGGAAAAGTGCCAAACCTCCCCTTTTTCCCCCCCCTCTTCCCCCCCTCTATCGTATCTCGGAAACTAAGGTACCCGTATTTTTTGTTTTTTACGGATTCGTTTAGAGGAGGCTCGGAAAAGTAAAAACCATTTTTCAAAGTTGACCCCCTCGCCCCCCTTCTCCCCCCCTTTAAGCGGATCTCGAAAGTTGAGAGACTTGGAACATTTCTTTTTTCAGATTCATATAAAGGGGCGATGCTTTAGTCACAAACAAACCATTTTTCAAAGTTGACCCCATTGCCCCCCTTCTCCCCCCTCCCCCCCCGTTTTGGCGAATCTTTTTTTTTTGTTTTTTTTACGGATTCGTTTAGAGGAGGCTCGGAAAAGTAATAACCATTTTTCAAAGTTGACCCCCTCGCCCCCCTTTTCCCCCCCTTTAAGCGGATCTCGGAAGTTGAGAGCCTTGGAACATTTCTTTTTTCAGATTCATATAAAGGGGCAATGCTATAGTCACAAACGAACCAGTTTTCAAAGTTGACCCCCTTGCCCCCCTTCTCCCCCCTCCCCCCCCGTTTTGGCGAATCATTTTTTTTTGTTTTTTTTACGGATTCAGCGTAGGGATCCCGAGTGGAGCGAAATTCAGTGCCTGGCGACGACGATCAAACATTAGGGTTATGTTTTTTGGAACTAAGTTTAGGGTAGGTGTAGGGTAGGTGTAGGGTAGGTGTAGGATAGGTGTAGGGTAGGTGTAGGGTAGGTGTAGGGTAGGTGTAGGGTAGGTGTAGGGTAGGTGTAGGGTAGGTGTAGGGTAGGTGTAGGGTAGGTGTAGGGTAGGTGTAGGGTAGGTGTAGGGTAGGTGTAGGGTAGGTGTAGGGTAGGTGTAGGGTAGGTGTAGGGTAGGTGTAGGGTAGGTGTAGGGTAGGTGTAGGGTAGGTGTAGGGTAGGTGTAGGGTAGGTGTAGGGTAGGTGTAGGGTAGTTGTAGGGTAGGTGTAGGGTAGGTGTAGGGTAGGTGTAGGGTAGGTGTAGGGTAGGTGTAGGGTAGGTGTAGGGTAGGTGTAGGGTAGGTGTAGGGTAGGTGTAGGGTAGGTGTAGGGTAGGTGTAGGGTAGGTGTAGGGTAGGTGTAGGGTAGGTGTAGGGTAGGTGTAGGGTAGGTGTAGGGTAGGTGTAGGGTAGGTGTAGGGTAGGTGTAGGGTAGGTGTAGGGTAGGTGTAGGGTAGGTGTAGGGTAGGTGTAGGGTAGGTGTAGGGTAGGTGTAGGGTAGGTTAAGGAATACTTCTTAAAAAAAACGACGAAGCCGCGAGCTGCTTGCAGCTCGCGCACCAAGCGAATACTAGTTATAATATATAAAACTGCATTACCACTGACTGACTCACTCACTGACTCACTCATTGACATAATTGTTCTCCCAGATGGTGGATGGGGAGGTGGGTATATTTTGACAGATTCGTAAACAAGTAACTCCCATGAGTATGGGAAAAGTCCCAAACCTCCCCTTTTCCCCCCCCCTCCTCCCCCCCTCTATCGTTTCTCGGAAACTAAGGTACCCGTATTTTTTGTTTTTTACGGATTCGTTTAGAGAAGGCTCGGAAAAGTAAAAACCATTTTTCAAAGTTGACCCCCTCGCCCCCCTTCTCACCCCCTTTAAGCGGATCTCGGCAGTTGAGAGACTTGGAACATTTCTTTTTCAGATTCATATAAAGGGGCAATGCTATAGTCACAAACGAACCAGTTTTCAAAGTTGACCCCATTGCCCCCCTTCTCCCCCCTCCCCCCCCCGTTTAGGAGAATCTTTTTTTTTTGTTTTTTTACGGATTCATTTAGAGGAGGCTCGGAAAAGTAAAAACCATTTTTCAAAGTTGACCCCTGCGCCCCCCTTCTCCCCCCCTTTAAGCGGATCTCGGAAGTTGAGAGACTTGGAACATTTCTTTTTTCAGATTCATATAAAGGGGCAATGCTATAGTCACAAACGAACCAGTTTTCAAAGTTGACCCCCTTGCCCCCCATCTCCCCCCTCCCCCCCCCCGTTTTGGCGAATCATTTTTTTGTTTTTTTTACGGATTCAGCGTAGGGATCCCGAGTGGAGCGAACCTACGAGACCGAGTGCAGCGCAGGGGGGAGGTGGCGAGCAAAGCGAGCCGGCGACCTCCGTAGCGTAACGAAGGTTGAGTGGGTGAAGCGAAACTCAGTGCCTGGCGACGACAAGCAAACATTAGGGTTATGTTTTTTGGAACAAAGTTTAGGGTAGGTGTAGGGTAGGTGTAGGGTAGGTGTAGGGTAGGTGTAGGGTAGGTGTAGGGTAGGTGTAGGGTAGGTGTAGGGTAGATGTAGGGTAGGTGTAGGGTAGGTGTAGGGTAGGTGTAGGGTAGGTGTAGGGTAGGTGTAGGGTAGGTGTAGGGTAGGTGTAGGGTAGGTGTAGGGTAGGTGTAGGGTAGGTGTAGGGTAGGTGTAGGGTAGGTGTAGGGTAGGTGTAGGGTAGGTGTAGGGTAGGTGTAGGGTAGGTGTAGGGTAGGTGTAGGGTAGGTGTAGGGTAGGTGTAGGGTAGGTGTAGGGTAGGTGTAGGGTAGGTGTAGGGTAGGTGTAGGGTAGGTGTAGGGTAGGTGTAGGGTAGGTGTAGGGTAGGTGTAGGGTAGGTATAGGGTAGGTGTAGGGTAGGTGTAGGGTAGGTGTAGGGTAGGTGTAGGGTAGGTGTAGGGTAGGTGTAGGGTAGGTGTAGGGTAGGTGTAGGGTAGGTGTAGGGTAGGTGTAGGGTAGGTGTAGGGTAGGTGTAGGGTAGGTGTAGGGTAGGTGTAGGGTAGGTGTAGGGACAACAACACGCGGGTGTAGGGACAACAACACGCGAGCTGCTTGCAGCTCGCGCACCAAGCAAATACTAGTTATTTATACTATATAAAACTGCATTACCACTCACTCACTCACTGACTCACTCATTGACATAATTGTTCTCCCAGATGGTGGATGGGGAGGTGGGTATATTTTGACAGATACGTAAACAAGTAACTCCCGTGAGTATGGGAAAAGTCCCAAACCTCCCCTTTTTCTCCCCCCTCCTCCCCCCCTCTATCGTATCTCGGAAACTAAGGTACCCGTAGTATGTTTTTTTTACGGATTCGTTTAGAGGAGGCTGGGAAAAGTAAAAACCATTTTTCAAAAATGACCCCCTCACCCCCCTTCTCCCCCCCTTTAAGCGGATCTCGAAAGTTGAGAGACTTGGAACATTTCTTTTTTCAGATTCATATAATGGGGTAATGCTTTAGTCACAAACAAACCATTTTTCAAAGTTGACCCCCTTGCCCCCCTTCTCCCCCTTCCCCCCCCGTTTAGGCGAATCTTTTTTTCGTGTTTTTTTTACGGATTCGTTTAGAGGAGGCTCGGTAAAGTAAAAAACATTTTTCAAAGTTGACCCCCTCGCCCCCCTTCTCTCCCCCTTTAAGCGGATCTCGAAAGTTGAGAGACTTGGAACATTTCTTTTTTCAGATTCATATAAAGGGGCAATGCTATAGTCACAAACGAACCATTTTTCAAAGTTGACCCCCTTGCCCCCCATCTCCCCCCTCCCCCCCCCCCCCCGTTTAGGCGAATCTTTTTTTCGTGTTTTTTTTACGGATTCGTTTAGAGGAGGCTCGGAAAAGTAAAAAACATTTTTCAAAGTTGACCCCCTCGCCCCACTTCTCTCCCCCTTTAAGCGGATCTCGAAAGTTGAGAGACTTGGAACATTTCTTTTTTCAGATTCATATAAAGGGGCAATGCTATAGTCACAAACGAACCATTTTTCAAAGTTGACCCCCTTGCCCCCCATCTCCCCCCTCCCCCCCCCCCCCCGTTTTGGCGAATCTTTTTTTTTACGGATTCAGCGTAGGGATCCCGAGTGGCAGCGCAGTAGCGTAACGAAGGTTGAGTGGGTGAAGCGAAACTCAGTGCCTGGCGACGACAAGCAAACATTAGGGTTATGTTTTTTGGAACAAAGTGTAGGGTAGGTGTAGGGTAGGTGTAGGTTTAGTTGTAGGGTAGATGTAGGGTAGTGTAGGTAGGTGTAGGGTAGGTGTAGGGTAGGTGTAGGGTAGGTGTAGGGTAGGTGTAGGGTAGGTGTAGGGTAGGTGTAGGTAGGTGTAGGGTAGGTGTAGGGTAGGTGTAGGGTAGGTGTAGGGTAGGTGTAGGGTAGGTGTAGGGTAGGTGTAGGGTAGGTGTAGGGTAGGTGTAGGGTAGGTGTAGGGTAGGTGTAGGGTAGGTGTAGGGTAGGTGTAGGGTAGGTGTAGGGTAGGTGTAGGGTAGGTGTAGGGTAGGTGTAGGGTAGGTGTAGGGTAGGTGTAGGGTAGGTGTAGGGTAGGTGTAGGGTAGGTGTAGGGTAGGTGTAGGGTAGGTGTAGGGTAGGTGTAGGGTAGGTGTAGGGTAGGTGTAGGGTAGGTGTAGGGTAGGTGTAGGGTAGTGTAGGGTAGGTGTAGGGTAGGTGTAGGGTAGGGGTGGTAGTGTAGGTAGGTGTAGGGTAGGTGTAGGGTAGGTGTAGGGTAGGTGTAGGGTAGGTGTAGGGTAGGTGTAGGGTAGGTGTAGGGTAGGTGTAGGGTAGGTGTAGGGTAGGTGTAGGGTAGGTGTAGGGTAGGTGTAGGTAGGTGTAGGGTAGGTGTAGGGTAGGTGTAGGGTAGGTGTAGGGTAGGTGTAGGGTAGGTGTAGGGTAGGTGTAGGGTAGGTGTAGGGTAGGTGTAGGGTAGGTGTAGGGTAGGTGTAGGGTAGGTGTAGGGTAGGTGTAGGGTAGGTGTAGGGTAGGTGTAGGGTAGGTGTAGGGTAGGTGTAGGGTAGGTGTAGGGTAGGTGTAGGGTAGGTGTAGGGTAGGTGTAGGGTAGGTGTAGGGTAGGTGTAGGGTAGGTGTAGGGTAGGTGTAGGGTAGGTGTAGGGTAGGTGTAGGGTAGGTGTAGGGTAGGTGTAGGGTAGGTGTAGGGTAGGTGTAGGGTAGGTGTAGGGTAGGTGTAGGGTAGGTGTAGGGTAGGTGTAGGGTAGGTGTAGGGTAGGTGTAGGGTAGGTGTAGGTTAGGTGTAGGGACAACAACACGCGAGCTGCTTGCAGCTCGCG